>OY755086.1:17541768-18741768 GCA_963576655.1 Gastrophysa polygoni
GATCACTCATGCCATGAAACATTTGGTAGGCAATGGTGCTGTTGAAAATCAAGGCCTTGCAAAAATCAGTTCATATCGAACATATTTTGAGTTCCTAAATCAGATGGGTCCAAGAGACTCATTTTAAACCTAAAGAATCTGAACACATTTATCACTACAGAACACTTGAGGATATCAAAACAGCATCAGAACTTATGAAAAAAAAAACTGCTTCATGGCCACAGTTGATCTAAAGGAGGCCTATTTTCTTGTACTTATTAGTGAGGATCAGAAAAAATTGTTGAGATTTGTTTTCAATGATGAATTGTTCCAATTCACCTGCTTACCATTTGGCCTTGCAACAGCACCATGGGTCTTCACTAAAATAATGAAACCTGTTGTTTCATTTTTAAGATCAGAAGGTTTTTCATCAGTTGTGCCTCAACATCACAAAACAATTCCAATCAATATAATGTTCTGATTCCTGTTCAATCAGAGATTATCCTCGGTTAGTGGGGCTGTTAGTATCAGTGTGCCCTGGCATTGCATATAGTTGGGTGTACTCAAAAAATTTTGAGACGGTCAAATATTTGGTATTTGGCAATGGTAATTACATTAGACCAATGAAAATCTCGAACATACTGCTTGAGGAAATATCCTGGTGGATTTATAGTTTATTGAATCATCCTGTTTGCCCAATTAGACAATATTCGTTTGTATTAGAAATATTTTCTGATGCTGGCTGGGGAGCTGTAGTTTGTGGTCAAAGAACACATGGTTTTTGGAGCTCAGAAGAGAAGTCTCATCACATAAATAACCTAGACCTTTTATCTGCCTTCTTTGGATTGAAGTGCTTTACAAAAAAATATGCCAACTGTGAGATTCTGCTTCGCATAGACAACACCACTGTTATATCATATGTCAATAGAATGGGGGAAGTGCAATCCCTTAAGCTGAATGATTTGGCTAGACAGATTTGGCACTGGTGTGAATCTCACAATATTTGGATATTTGCTTCTCATATAAGTTTTTCAAACAATGTTGAGACAGATAGAGAATCCAGGATGCTAGAACCTGAAACTGAATGGCAATTGTCGGAAACGGCTTTCCAACAGATTATAGATGCATTTGGCACACCTGATATAGATCTATTTGCTAATAGGTCAAATACTAAATGTAAAAAATGTATTTCATTGTTCAGAGATCCTGAAGCCATAGCAGTTGATGAATTCACAGTTTCATGGGAAAAATACTTTTTTATGCATTCCCACCATTTTCAATTGTTTTGAGAGTTTTGAAAGACATTAAAAGAGATAAGACGAAGGGAATCGTAGTGGCACCTACGCAACCCTGGTTCCCTCTCTTCAATGAATTACTTATATCAGATCCCCTGATACTTCATCCAGATGAAAAATTGTTAATTTCTTTCAGCAAGAAACACCCACTATGGAGACAGCTTTCCCTGGTTGTTGAAGTGTTGTCGGGCAAGCATTCAGGAAAAAGGGCAATCTTCAGTTGCTACATCTACACTCAAGCAGAATAATGTTGGGTTGAAGCTGTGGTGGGACTTCATCAAAAGAGACTAAGCATATTCAATGCTTCAGTCCCTCATTTAATAGAGTTTCTTACATTCCAATTCGAGAAAGGAAAATCTTATGGATCCCTTAACAGCTTTAGGTCTGCTATCTCTCTGATAACGTGTCCTGATATTGGCAATGATAATCGTGTAAAGAGGTTTTTGAAAGGGATTCAAAATTTGCGACCAGTAGCATCTAGATATAATTATACTTGGGATCCAGATATAGTTATATCTTATTTAGGACAGTTGTATCCTGATGAAGAACTTTCTCTGGAAATCCTCACCAAAAAACTCGCTACCCCCTTAGCCTTGGTTACTGCCCATCGTGTTCACTCTGTCTTTAATTAGGCTTTATAATATCCGAAGGGTACGCGATGGTAAAGAAATCAAAATACCAGATGAAATTAAGACTACAGGTCGTAACAGATTCCAACCAGAATTGTATTTTCCGTTTTTTGCTGATAATCCCGAACTTTGTGTTACCACAACTTTAGAATGCTGTATTAAACGTACGGCAAATATTAGAACGTCCGTAGACTTTTTATAACATACAAGAAACCTTTCCATCAGACTTCATGTCAGTCCATCGGCAGATGGATAAAGCATACCCTACAGGAAAGTGGATTCTATACTGATATTTTCTCAGCACATAGCACTCGTCATGCATCCACTTCCGCAGCTGCTAGGAAAGGAGTCAGTTTAGAAGTTATAAGGAACACTGCTGGTTGGACATCTCAATCAAATACCTTTGCTCGGTTTTATAATAGACCACTTTGTGACAAGGGATCATTTGCGAATGCCATGTTCAAATAGGTAGGATAGGTTTCGTTCAGTTCCAAGGAAAATGTATTCATCTTTTATATCACCTCTGTGAAAACAATGTCAGTATGTTACCTGAATAATGGTTATTGTACAAATAACATGTCAAGCATAATATTTTTAAATAAATATATTCGTTTTCGTAAGTATTTGAAAAACACTTTGTTCGCAACTTGATTCTTTCAACATCTACATTGTGATCTCGAAGGACAGGGCACGAAATATAATTGAGAGTTCAAACGAACTTGAGTGAAGTTCGAGCTCAATTATATGAATCGCCTCGTCCGAGATGATCACACCCTCCCTATCTCAAAATATGAACATTATAGGTTCACTATATTTTTATTATCCCGAAAGTTGCGAAATCAGCCTTTGATGTAATGAAGTAGGGGTACTACATTGTGATTATCTCGGACGAGGCGCTTCATATAATTGAGATCGAACTTCACTTAGTTAAGTTCGTTTGATCTCTTAAATCATATCAATCAGACTGTGTCTGATTGATATTTTATGGAAGTTGTGATTTCGCTGAGACAGCATTTTGGAGATATGGCAGCGTGGCATTGTTGCCACCAACCCTCATGAGACATTAGCCTCAAGGTCAACTGTGCTTGTGCTCACGGGGCATTTTATAACCTGTCGTATTACTTGGATCTTGTACAATCCGGTGATGGGAGCCGGGGTATAATGACGTTTAAGTTATTTAACAGTTAAGTACCTACCTGAAGAAACAAGGTACGATTTAAATGTTATTCATATTAAATATTAGGTGATTTGGTCCATTGATACGATCTATTCTGCAGATTTATCGAACGGATAAGAAAATTCTGAGACACGACCATAATCCATGAATCTGCTGTATGTGAGTTCATATATAGTTCTTGACTTATCCGGTAATAGAGTCAATTCCACATCTCGCGCCAGGCCTCTTATCTCAGGTGGTTTTGATGGCAATAACTCATTCTCACTTTCAATTAAATCCATTTCGAACAGCAACTTGGCAATTTTTTTCAATTGACAATGACATTGAAGTAAACAGAAACAATTCAACAGAGAAAATCCACTGCCTCGGCTATGAAAAACCAGCGCCGCGGCATCAAATCTTGTACTTTTCTGCGAGACGCAACAAAGTGTCTGTTGTATTTAAGGTTGCGCGATAGCTGGTGATAATACTTGAAATTTTAAATGAATTTCGTGCACTCACAATACACATTATCAAAATATCTATGTTCGTAGGAAAAATAGTGTACATAACTCATTGGAAAGTGTATTTCATGCACTCACTACGCTTCCGCACTTGACGCTACAGGACTGGTGCTAAACCGTTACTTGTGCCACCGAACATATGAGGAATAGAAGATCCACTCTAAGCCCCTCATCGAGTTTGCTGCCGCGATTATACTGTCTGTCGTTGCGATACGTATACTGGTTGGCTCGGGTTAGATTTTCTATCATATACTACGTGGAGTGCTTCAAAACTATAACTTTCTCTATTGTTGTGTTATTTTAACTAATTGAAATGTTGTTGTGTTCTACCGAAGGTTGTGTCAGTAAAGCAGGGGGTGATATTTCAGTTTTACCAACACCAATGAATAATTCACTGGAAGTTTTCACAAATGATAAAGAAATCTTAGTAGTACTGATGGAAATGCAATAGTTTATGTCGCTGACTATTCATTGAAAAAATGTTTGGTGCAGCACTGCTGTCAGGTTTGTCTAGAATTTTTTGAGGGAAATAGTTCAGAGACACAAGCGACACTATTTTGTAATGCTAAGGCCTATGTAAATAATGAAAGATTTCCATTCGGCGGTTTCACCGTGCCTCCTCTGAATATAGTAGAGCAGATGATGAAATTAGAAAATATGCTCTTCTGCTCGTCAAAATTCTAGGGACAAAATTGAAAGACTCATTCAAGGATGTAACTTTCACACATCCATGTGAAATTTTTTCATTGAATTATTTTTTAACGCTTTATACTAGAGAACGTATAATACAATACATTGAAATATGTGAATCGCGATATCAAAACCAAGAAATCAAAGAAGCCAAATGTGGAGTTGACAATTTTGAAACCTGTGAGAGTAGTATTGTTGGCTCAATTTCATATCAGAATATTTATCTTCAGATGTGTCTGTTGGGATAGTTTTTTTCTTATATTTGAAGTATTTTGAGAAATTTGAACCTGAATGAAAATGTAATATCCACTTAAGTACTTTTCCATTCGCCTCCGTACTCACACTGCAACATGAATATAGCACACAAGCGACCCTCGTATATGCAGGAATTCGGTAGTCAGCGGCCGCCGCTTTTGTGCGATCGACTACAAAGATCCGAGAGTGGTCCATATACGTTCGGTGCTCGTGCGAAACATTCTCCACTAGTTATGTAATATACTACTATAGGAAGACATCTTATGACATGAATTTGACATCTCATTTCATCTCAATCTCATCATTCGTGGAACATCGTGTGAGCCAACATATCCTATAGGGTGTCTGTAAAAAGTCTATATAAAATCACACATTCCTTCGACTGTAAACTTACCCGTACAAAGTTGCTCAGTTTTTGCCTCGGCTCTTGCGCCATACAGTAGTGAATTTGAAATTCTGAAATTATTTCATTATAAATTTGAAATGGCGGCTTTCCTAAAATTTGATCCGTTCACTGAAACGTGAGTTTTCTGATCGCACATTCCAAATTTCTACACCAATACAAATAAGGGTGCCGACTATGAAACTGAGATTTCGTAACGTATCACCAAAATAGTTACCTTGATCGAGATCTCGAAGAAACCTGATTACTCTCATGTTGTTTACGAAATTTGTGTTTTGATAATTCGCAAGAGTTTTGAACAGTGAAATTTCATTGAAGTGCATTGGTTGTTCCCTCTTCTCGAAAATCATCGAAACATTTTCTCCGATAAACACGTTCACTGGTTTGGATAAAGAGCATCAGAGAGTAGAGAGAAGAGGGAAAGAGAGAGAGAGAGAGAGAAAGAGATCTGAAACAGAATGTCGGCGCACGCCTATTTCAACATATTGCCACATATTGCCCAAACGTGATTTTTTTTGTATCAGTTCCTCCATATTTTTGATTTGGTTATTTATTTATTTATTTATTTATTTATTTATTACCCATACAGGCTATAGTAGCCTAATTACATGGATAAATATAATTACTCCATACACTAACAAAAAATACAATTAAAAAAAATTATTACAAGTTTAACCAGTACTGGTTATTGGTTATTGTAGACTATTTAATATCAACCAGAATCGTAGAAAACCTACTATAAACACAAATTCTTTGCCTAGTGAAGTCTTTCCTGATGCTTGCAACTCTCCAAACTTTCAAGAAAAATTCCAACACCTTCCTTCTCTCTCAAAATTCCACCGCTGGCTAACACAATGTTCCTCGAACATTATAGGTTTCCATTTCCTGTTCTCCACAGATAAAAAAAAATCAATCACAAATATAAATCATTAGGAAGACGAATGCGATAGCAGTCTCATATTGCTGTATTCAATATATGGTCTAAAATTGTTCGACGATAACAAAGGATGGCACTACTGGAAATTCGTACGAATCAAATACTTACCACCAAACTATGAACTTAACTGAATGCATTTCTCCTAAACCCTCTTAAAAAAATGTATATAATATCTAATGTACAGTGCATAACTGTAACGTGTGACACTTCCAAGTGGTGATAGGATATCAATGCAAGCATTTTTGTTCACACTAACATTGTCCGCAAATGAGCCGTTTGGGCTGTAGAGCAGAAAAATCTGTTTGGTACTCATGCGCAGTAATTAAATCACTATTTACCTATTAATTTTGCTTTATAAACAAATAAATTATGGTTTAAGATAATTGTTCAAAATGTTGCCCATTTACTTCATTGAAAGGGGTTATTATAATCACAACTAATAAATTTTATGACGATTACAAGGTAGGCATTTTGGAAATTTTCATGATAAGGAATTTTTTCTGCGGTACGTGATCAACTGAATAAAAAACCGAGTAAATGAGCTTATTGAAGTCATTCGCGTATTATTTAAATAGTTTTTTTTCCCTCTGCAGCACAAACATTTGCGGACATTATGTTTATGAACAAAAATGTTTGTTTTTATGTTCCCTATCAACCTTCGCAGTTTGTCGGTATATCTCAGGGACACCCTGTATATAAGATCTTTGAATAAAAGCAGATGGAACTGAATAAAAATATAAGAAAAAACTATAGATTGGCTTGCGAAAGTAGTCCAGCGGAAAGAACACATAATAGTTGAATTTCGATCCTTCCTCTACGTCAATTTGGGAAGGTCTAAAACTTCGACATCTCAAGCCTTGCTGGACATGATGGTTGTACAATTGCTTATAACATGTTGAAAGCAACGTTATCAGCGAAAAACGGATCGATTGGCTTATTCGAAAAAATTGTAATCATGAAATTCAAAACAATGAGGTTATATGGATCATTTATGTATGCATGTAAAGAATGATATTTTTCTCATCAACGCACTTTTTTCCTTTCAATAATGAGCTCCATTAATACACGATTTTCAGATGTTTTTGTTTTGGAAATTTCCACGATTATATATATATATATATATATATATATATATATTATATTATTTTATATTATATTATATATTTTATATTATTATTATTCTTTTGTATATATATATATATATATATATATACCTACCCTATACAGTAGGGTTTATATTCTGTGGTTTGAGACTACCCGATTTGATCGAGATGTATCTTGAAAGAAAGAAAAAAGAGGAAGATGCGAGCAACCTAAGAATGGTACTAATATTTTGATTCAAGTTGTTTATATTTATTTAGGCTGCAAAGAAAATTCAAATGGAAACAATCATTAAAGCAATAACCGTAAAGAATTTTCCAATGGAAGTACTATAAGAAATAGGTATGGTATACAGTTATTGTTTTCACAGTTGAGACTGACAAACTCCGAACAACAAAGCAATAATAGGTAGGTCATTGTTTGAATGTTCCCAAACCATGAGATACCTACCGACAAATCAATACAAAAAAAGTAGAATCTTCTCTACTCACAGTACAGTTGCTGTAGATTTTTATAGAAATGTTAGAAATTGTGGAATTATCTCTTGCATTGATTGAAATTTCAGGAATATTCTTCGACCATAAAATAAATAGACCCGCTTATTTACATTCTTTCAAGATCCAAGACCTAGAGCTACAAGACTGAACTGGTCGATTGTGATAGGGCCGACTGATGTACTTGGTGCTGATTTGCCACTTGTTCCCTTTTGATGCTCAATTTTATTTGTTTTCAACAATAATTCGTGTTGAATTTTGTATTGATATCAAAGTTCGCCATGGAGAAAGCTTAGAACTTGGAGATTCCAACTCTATTTTTAGTTTTTTTTTGTTTTTCTCCACGATTATTAGTCTACGAGTAACAACGACAACGCAGCATTTCATTGATGATTATCTGTCTCTTGCCAGTCACGTCATCAGCGTACTATTGTAGCGAACGCGTTGTTGCCAAGAATTTTGTTGTGTTTTCAAGTGTATATATTTCGATTTTAAAGTGTTTTCATCAGTTAACAGACAATAAAGTGAAGTTTTAGTGTTTGGTTGGAAAATATGGGCCGAAAATGTCATGTTTGTGGGAAATTGGGGTATTCTCTCCCAGAATTATGCTTTCGCAGATAAGTAAGTGAGGTTAGGTTTGATTTCCCTTTCGAACAAAGGTTCATAATTCAGTTCATGAGTATTTTCATTTGATTTGTTTCGATATGATGGTTACTTTACAAGCTGTTGGCAGCGTGAAGATTTTGGGTAGAACATTGAATGATTATGCAACAATTTGCTCTGGTATGGAATCGTTAGAAAAACATGAACAATAACAATAAGGTTTTGAATTCACAACTGTAGTAAGCACATAATGAATCCAAACCTCTCAACTTGCTGAGGCGTTCATGGAAATTATTATTATTATATATTATATTATTAGAATTATTTACCCAATTGAAAATTATCTTATACCTAGTCAATATTCTGAAACATGCACATATTTAGAGTAGGAAAACTCAAAGTCATCTCCACAATATTTAATGCTGTGGTTGGATTAATTGTAAATGGTGAAAATGGTGAGACATGTTTCGGACATATATATGTCCATCTTCAGTCTTAACAATCGGCGTAAATCTACAAGAAATTAAGTAAGGTATGGTGATAAACCTATAGGTTATGTTTAACTCACATGGTTAGAGATTAACTTTAATGTATTGACTTTCATCTCTAACCATGTGAGTTAAACATAACCTATAGGTTTATTACCATACCTTACTTAATTTCTTGTAGATTTACGCCGATTGTTAAGACTGAAGATGGACATATATATGTCCGAAACATGTCTCACCATTTTCACCATTTACAATTAATCCAACCACAGCATTAAATATTGTGGAGATGACTTTGAGTTTTCCTACTCTAATCTACTAACTCCACTTCGAGAATGGACTACTTCCTTCAATGCACATATTTGCACACCTACTTATTTCGAGTAAATCGAATCAATGATGCACATCCTACAATGTCATGTATGTACAATGATGTAATGATTAAAACATTATGATAATTTTAAGAATCTTATAACATTCAATGTATGCCTTTTCTTGATTGTAGTGCCTTGGATATGGATACTATAGACACACTGATAATGCCATGCATTTCTATCATTGCCTGACATCATCTGACAATAATATTTCTGTAGCATGCAATCAATTATTTTTTCAGATTTCCCGTTGACCCAGAGAAAGTAAAAACTTAGTTCTCCATTGTTGGTTTCAAGGAAGATCAACTTTTGCTTAAGAATCCTGAAATATGTTCAGATCACTTTCATCCAAAAAATGTCATAGTGAGACCAGATGGTACTAAATTCATGCATCCAGCAGCAGTTCCTAGAATTATATTTTTTTACAGTTCTTCAAATCTGTATTGTCAATGAGATTTTATTTATATTATTGTTTGATTTGATTAGTTTTAATATTTTATATTAACTATTCCTCATGAGATATGATAGGGAATCACCACCTCAAATTAATGACATCAGTTTATTTACATCCTTCAGGTACGTGTATATATATATATATATATACACAGGGTGTTCCGGTGATCATGTTACAAACTCCTAGGGTAGATAAAACACACGAAAATAAGAAAAAAAGTTCATGTGAACATGGGTGAACATGGAAAAGCTTCTTCAGGGAGCTAGGGCCCTTCGAAGATGACCTTCAAAAACTACTTTTCGTTTTATAGCTTCGGTACTACTGCAGCTATCGCAACCAATTTTGGGACATGAAATCTAGCTCGTAGGTTCATCAATTTGAGCCTTCCGGATTTTGTCACCTTCAACCAGGGGCGTACAAACCAGGGGGGTATTTGGGCAAATTTGACCCTACTCCTCTTAGGCTTCAATTTCTTACCATTTTTATATCTGATTATGATTCTCCAATGCCTTTTACATAAAAAAGGTACTCTTGTAAAAATCGCTATCTGTCACCGTTTCCTCCGAAAATGGCTAAATCCAATCAATAATAAATTATTGGTCTTAAACCAATTATTACGTTGAAATATGAAAATGAGGTTCAGTACAGATACTGAGCATTATTAGTTAGTCAAATCTTCTTCTTTAATGAAAATAAATTAGATTAGAGAAATTTCTTGCCGTTTCGAAATTGGGGGTATAAAAAGTAAAAGGGAACGTATACAAAATATTTCAAAAAAAAACAATTAAACCTACACAAGCAAAACTAATAATAATTGATGAACCTACGAACTAGATTTCATATCCCAAAATTGGTTGCGTTAGCTGCAGTAGTACCGAAGCTATAAAACGAAAAGTAGTTTTTGAAGGTCATCTTCGAAGGGCCCTAGCTCCCTGAAGAAGCTTTTCCGGACCCATGTTCACATGAACTTTTTGTCTTATTTTCGTGTGTTTTATCTACCCTAGAAGTTTGTAACATGATCACCGGAACACCCTGTATATACAGGGTGTCCTTAAAAGGTCTTTACAAAAAGCTACCAAATATTCTTCAGACCAAAACAATTCGATACAAGCAAACTTACCTCAGTAAAAAGTTGCTTAGTTTGGACGCTAGACGGCTCTGAAGTTGAAATTTTCAAATCGATTTTGCTTCATAACTTTTGAACGGCTCATGAGATTTTTTTCAAATTTGGTACGTTGGCATAGACTCATCGGGCAATGAAACTCATATCATAATCATAATGAATATCATTCCATGGGCGTAGAACTTGATTTTTTCAGTAAATAAACATCTAAAACTCCTACGCCAATGGAAAAAAATTAGTTTCAATATGAAATCTAAATTATTCAACTCATTCACTACAAAAAAGGTACTCTTGACAAAAGTCGATTCCTCTCATGGTTTCGACAAAATTTTAATTTTAGTGATTTAGAGCATAATTAATAATAAAACGATCAACAGATATTTCATAAAAATTGTTCAAAATGTTCACCATTTTCACGTATACAAAGATTTATACGACGCAAAAAGTTGAGATGTACTTTTTGCATAGGTTATTTCTATTGGAAATAAGTAGCACTGGTTTTTTTTTCTGAAGACTATTATTATCTGCTCGAAAACAGTGATATTCATATTCTTGGTTTCCATAGTTTCATCTGTGTTGATTTGTCGAGTTTTATTGACGTTGATTGTTGATATCGGACTTTTCTGATTTATCATGGCCGTACAATACACCAATGAAGAATACACCGATATGTTATTGGTATTCGGATATTGTCAAGGAAATGGTCGAGAGAGTGTGAGGGTGTATTCGGCAAGGTTTCCAAATCGTCGCGTACCAAGCCACCCAACCTTTGCTGCAGTTGAGAGACGGTCTTCGGGAGACCGGTCATTTTGCTCCTAGAACTGGTGATTATGGAAGACAGCGTTATGTAAGGATTCCCGAAGTCGAAGTAGAAATTTTAGACCGTATTGAAGAAAATCCAGAATTGAGTACTAGACGGATAAGTAATGAACTAGAAATTTCTAGGAATGCCGTTCATGAAGTACTAAGAGAACAATTATTATACCCATACCACAAGACGCCAGTTCAAGATTTATTAATCCATGATTCACAAAGTCGTCTGATGTTTTGTAGGTTCATTAATTTGCAAAGAGAAATGAATCTGAACTTTGGAAAGAATATTTTGTTCACTGATGAAGCCTGTTTCACGAGAAGAGGAATAACTAATTTTCATAATGAACACGTTTATGCAATTGAAAATCCTCATTCCATTAAAATAAACCATTTTCAACACGAATTCAAAATCAACGTTTGGGCTGGAATAATAGGAAATTTTATAATTGGTCCTGTCATACTTCCACAAAGATTAACAGGAGACATGTATTTACAACATCTACGAAATACGTTGCCAAATTTGTTGGAAGATTTACCACTCCAACATCGGGTAGATATGTGGTTTATGCACGATGGAGCTCCACCACATTTTTCGGTGGATGTTAGGAATTTTTTAAACCAACAGTACCCAGACAGATGGATAGGTAGAGGTAATGATGCACCCGTGAATTGGCCACCACGTTCTCCAGACTCAACACCGATGGATTATTTTGTATGGGGTTATCTCAAGTCTACGGTTTACAAGACCCCTGTGAATACTGTAGAACAATTATGGCAACGTATCCAACAGGCGACGAATAATCTTACAGGCGATGAAGAAGTTATGCAAAGAGTATATTTCAACTTTTTGCGTCGTATAAATCTTTGTATACGTGAAAATGGTGAACATTTTGAACAATTTTTATGAAATATCTGTTGATCGTTTTATTATTAATTATGCTCTAAATCACTAAAATTAAAATTTTGTCGAAACCATGAGAGGAATCGACTTTTGTCAAGAGTACCTTTTTTGTAGTGAATGAGTTGAATAATTTAGATTTCATATTGAAACTAATTTTTTTCCATTGGCGTAGGAGTTTTAGATGTTCATTTACTGAAAAAATCAAGTTCTACGCCCATGGAATGATATTCATTATGATTATGATATGAGTTTCATTGCCCGATGAGTCTATGCCAACGTACCAAATTTGAAAAAAATCTCATGAGCCGTTCAAAAGTTATGAAGCAAAATCGATTTGAAAATTTCAACTTCAGAGCCGTCTAGCGCCCAAACTAAGCAACTTTTTACTGAGGTAAGTTTGCTTGTATCGAATTGTTTTGGTCTGAAGAATATGTGGTAGCTTTTTGTAAAGACCTTTTAAGGGCACCCTGTATATATATATATACCATATATATATATATATATATATATATATATATATATATATATATAAAATATAAAAAATAATATATAATAAATAAAAAATATAAAAAATCTGATGGTTTCCATGTCAGTGGGCTCGAAAAAGAATAACACCCAGTGTAGCTAAGGCTTATCTATTGAAAAGGACTGTTCATATTACCGATAGAAAAGTGCTCACCGAATTTCAAATTGCTAGGTTTTGTTACAACAGAGAAACAAGATGAAAACCAAAAATTTATGCGAACTATAACACCCCGTATAATGAATACAAGTTTCTTCACGACAAAACAAAAAAAAGGGGGAAATATTTTGATTTTTGCTATCGATTGTCAGAGTTAGGTGAGTTGAACCTGAGACACTCTGTATATATCTATATTTGGAGAGAGAGCGATGAAAATAAAGCAACTAATAATATTAATACTCGAATTTCGAATCATGAATTTATTTATCATTTGAATATTATATTATCTTGAATTTTTCACAGCATACATGTCATTGAGTTCAACCTGTTCATGATGCAGTATGAATAACATGATATTATTGGAAAACTGCTTTCTATAATGATTAGTTTATTTCTTGATGTGTTGCATTCGGTTCCTACGTAAGCGTATAAGGCCAAGCGCACACAGAGCAACTATTCTGCAACTAGAGTCGGCAACCAGTTGCGTCTGCAACTAGTTTGTAACTGAAACAAAACTTCTGTCCGCACACGTCAACGGGTCAGTTGTGAATCAGTTGCGTCTAATGTGCAATAGTGGAGTATTTTGTAGGCCTAGTTCGCTGTGTTTTGAGGCATCGCCTTGACCATTTGTGCTTATCATGTCATCAGACTCAGACGAAGAGGATGTCATTAACTACTATCTTTACCGAAGGCGGCGAAGAACACAAAGAGAGCATTGGGTCCACCCTTATTTAAGAAATAATGTGAACTCTAGGCTATTTGTAGCAGCTAGAGAGTTGTCTCAGTCAGATAGGAAGTTTACCGAATGACAAAAGATACGTTTTTGGAACTAACAAGACTGGTTGGCCCTTCCTTGGAGAAGATGGACACACACCTGAGGGAATGTATTCCAGCACAGGAAAGATTAATGATCACTCTGAGGTAAGTTTAATAAGTCAACTTTATTGTTATTTTAAATTTACATAAGAATAAAACATATCCACATAAAAAATGACCATTGAGTACTTTTATTGAGTATTTACATGTTTGAGGTATTAAGACCTTGTGAAAAAGCGTTATAAAAATCTGCAGTTTTATATTTACATCAGACGACATGTGAGTCAAGTCTACTTGTGAATCTCTTGAGTCGGACATCGTCGGTGAGGTGAGGATGGTGAGGCCTGATGAGGACCGTGGATTCTGTTGTTGGTGTCCCGAGAAACTTATGTCATCAATCACTCTCAACACCTGTCGCTTGAAAAGTTTGAGTTGTGCATCACTCAATTCTTCTAATTCTGGAATCAAGCTGAGCAGAAACATCTTGATCCCCTGATGTCGATCAATTTTCTGATTGGTAGCATCGGCCTCAGGTTTTGATAGTAGCTTTGCCCTTTTTTCCCTGAAATACTCCGCTACCGTTTGGTCCGCTATGGTCGCAGCACTTTTGGCTTTTCTCTTTGGGATTTGAGAAGTAGGTCTATTGCTTGATGTTGAACTTGTGGATTGCATTTCCACTGCCTGTTGGGAATCCTTTAAAATTGAGGGAGTCATTTCTGGGGAAAAGTGGCCTTCGTCTGTAGGATTGATTTCCAACTGAATGGGGTCATCAATTTGGGTTTCAGAACCTTCAATTTCATGAACTGTAGACTGGATATTGCTGGGTTGTGGAGGCAAGTTTCCCGGAGAAGGGAGAGTTACTGTTTTGATGAATGGCAGACAAAACTGCATGGCATTTTCTAAATAGTATGCCTTTTTCTTCCCCCCAGAACCACTAGGGGAAGGTTTTATTCTTCTCATAAATACGGTTCGTAGATTTCTCCACTTTTCTTTGCAATCTTGCACTGAAACAAAAAAATCTTATGAAAAATTAGATATTTTCATTATGTAAAACCTATATGTTTTTTTTCTGTTGCAGATATTTGGGAACTGGTGAAACATTTGTGGCAGTGTCCTTATATTTTGCAAGAGGTGAGAGTACAGTTAGAAAAATTATCAAGGAGACCTCAGAAGCTATCTGGAACGTACTGAAGGATATTTACATGCCTGTTCCTACTCAAGATATGTTGGAATATATTGCTGATCGTTTTGAGCTGCTATGGAACCTTCCAAATTGCATTGGAGCACTGGACGGTAAGCACATAAGAATTGAAAAGTTTCCACATACTGGATCTGAAAACTTCAATTATAAGCACTTCCACTCAACTGTACTTTTGGCATGTTGTGATGCCGATGGGCTCTTTACAATTATTGAGCCAGGTTATGCTGGGCGTAACAGTGATGGAGGAATTTTCAAAGCAAGCTCAATGAACTTCTGGATGGCACATGGTGATAATATCCCCTTGCCATCACCATTGCGGTATGATGAAAAAAACATACCGTTTCCATACTATTTCGTAGGAGACGAAGCCTTCCCACTGACTCGGAACCTTATGAGGCCTTTTTCAGGTGAAACACTGGACAATGTGAAACGAATATTTAACTACAGGTTGAGCCGAGGAAGGAAAACCATTGAATGTGTGTTTGGAATGGCAACAGAAAAGTTTGCAGTCTTAAACGGGCCAATACGATGTCGTGATTCTTCAACGGTAAATAGCATAGTGAGATCAGCTTGCATCCTACATAACTTTGTTCGAAAACAGGAAGGAGCTGAGTACAGGCCTCAAGACATAACTCAACCTGAAAATCTAGCTCAACGTCCGACCGGTATTGAAACAAGAGACTTGGTGGTAAACAATGGATCATCAGCGATTGCTCTGAGAAATTATCTGGCCAATCATTTCCTTTCTGCAAGTTTACCGTGGCAGTGGAAAGCAGCAGTGTAACTACCCTGACTTAAGCTAAAATTACAAAAAAATACACAATAGATTTGTGATGGATACAAATAAATTAACGAAAGATTTGGTTATTTATAAACTGATGGTATGATTATCACTTTAGTAAAGTTATTAGGTTACTAATTTAATTTATAAGGGTCACTGTAAAAAATTGAACAAAAAACATTCACCCGTTCAAATATTATTGTGCCTTGCACCGATTTGTACTCAAATTGAATCTATGTAACAATATTTCGCTGAAAAATGCAAAATAAAACCTTTTCTTACCTGGCATATTTACTTCAGCTGCCACTTCTTTCCATGCTTTCTCCGTTACATCTTTCCGTGAATAATCTGGGAGTTTGTAATTGTACAGTGCTTCATGTTTCTCCACTGCTCCAACTAGTTTAATGTTCATTTCTTGGTCACTCATATTAATTTAACAATATGCGCCGTCAAAAAACCAACAGAACAACAACACAGCACCCCGTGATCACGTGTGACTGAAGTCTGCAACGCAACTGCAACCGCGGGCCCACGATTGGAAGCGACTGGTTTCAGACTGGTTTGAGATCGTCACAAACCGGTCGCGCAGTGTGCGTCTCCCTACTCCAATACATTGCCGAGGTCACCAAAAGGTTGCGCGCCAAACTGGTTAGCAACTGTAGTTGCAAAGCAGTTGCTCTGTGTGCGCTAGGCCTAAGGCACATGCACACACTAATTTCGACTCAAAACTCGAAATCAGTACTAAAAAAAAAAAGACTCAACTTTTTGTGAGTGAAATTTCAAAGAAAGTAAATTTACACGCCACTGGCATCGATATCTGTAAACGGTGGCGCGCTGTTGCCATTATGTCCACGTGGACACCCCTCTCGCTGCACTCTCCCCGAACGACCCAGTGATGTCTGCAACATGTTTCCGAGCGTTTTATGAATGAGTTGCCGGGTCTATTTGTTTTATGGTCGAAGGGAATATTATTCAGAGAATTCACAATATTGATAGCTTCATTATTTTCATTCAATTCTGATGTAGGATAGAATCAGATGACTACTGACAGATTCTGCCAGCTGTGTATCACTAGAAGATTCAATTCTTCTAGATAATTCTGGCCTCTGTGCAGTACTAGTGCTTTATTTAAAGTGTGAAAATTGAATGTGAGCATTTTTGCCACCCCAATTTTTCTTTTTGTGGATGCTTCTACATAACCCTCTGCTACAGTTGAGCCTTTCCAACCACCATGATTATTCTGGATTCATGAAAATTTCCGCTATTTTGTGGCAAAATTTCAGTCAAATGTCAGAAACGAATCATTTCTGCCAACCTAATTATTTTGGTGAAGTTTCAATACGTAGTAATTGATTTCTGTTACGAAAATATGTATTCAATATCAAGAAAATCATAAAATACAGCCGAAGCAGATAAAAAATAGTATAAAACATTCGTTACAGAAGGCCATTCCAGCACCCGTCCGTTCGGAAATTCGCTGCTACGCAGTTCATTTACGAATTTTGGACTCGTGCTAGAATATATTGCCTTCTGCAACTTACGTTTCGATGTACTATTCTTTATATTATGTATATTTAACTTGGAATATATCCGTATTATTCTGACTAAATATTTTTCCTATTAGTAAATACAATGTAAGCCAATGCGTCATGCTATTTTGGCCGACAGCGTCTCCAGACCATAGAAATATAATATAAACTAGAATGCCAATAGATAGGGATGCGCGTGAACGAAATGACACACCAAAGGGGGTACATGCACTTCTGAGTTTCCGCATTGCGAACATATTGTTGCCAAATCTACGAATATTTTGTTGCTATAGGGAAGGAATCTAATAAATCATATCAATATCAATGAGGAAAAAAAGGAATTTCCAACCAACCGTCAGCACAATTTTTCGAATATAGGAAAAAATACATTAATCCATTTTGCTGAATATTTTCACAGAATTGAAAATAGCAATAGGATGAGGTATTTCATTTTCTCAAGTTGGCAAGCCTGTGTCAAATATGGGGCGAAGTCATAGCTCTCAAGCCACGTGTACAGGCACGGTTTCAATTACTTTTCTGTTTATTGGAAATCGTTGTGGTTGTTTTTATAATATCTTAAGATTTCATTGCTGTAGTGTGTTCGTCTCGGTGTTCGTACTGCAAAGATTATCCTTTAGTGAGTCTTCCGTTTGATTGTGTTATTTTGATTAGTGACTAAAGTGCCCGTTATTGAGAACTTGTTAAGGTTCAATCACTTGAAACAATGAAGTACATGGTGCTGTTTTGTAAAAATGCTGGGAAAATTCCAGGAATATCATATACAGTACAAGAGGAAGGAACTTTCATACTTGATTTTATTTTCTTACCAGTGATTTTCAAACCAGATCAAGGCTGTTCGTATCTTTGGGTTGATCTTATTTAAGTTATAGAATTTTCTTAGTAATAAAATTATTGTATTTATTATTGATATGAATAAATGTTACTCATAATGATTATGATCTTCATTTGTTCCTATGTTTTTAGAGAAGAAGACAATTAATTTATAATTTTTAAAAGATTACCACGTATTTTTGAAAATATTAATGATGTTTGCAGGTTATTTTGTGCATTTTTTGTTTTCCCCTGTGAACCGTTTGAAAATTTAGAAGTTTGATAATGCGAATCAACAAAAAAAAATCGTTTTGCAAATTTGATGGGATTTTTTCCCATTTACATACACTATTTGATAATGGAAATGTAATACGTATGGCGGAAAATTTTTGACACACTCTATATTGACTGTTGATTTACATCTCCGAACAACAAACCCACTAGAAGGATCACAAAACAAATATTCTGATGCTAAAATGAATTCCCAGAATTATCATAATATTAGTACCCAATCGTCGCCAGTGTTGTCATATCCAATCATCAAAAAGTGATTAATAGTCCATAATATTCAGAGTCCTTTATGAATTCATATAGTTCAATGCACGAATATAATAATAAATTCGGGGCATGACGATAATGAATCAGTTCTGATTAATAGAAGATTGCTACATCATTCTGAGACTCAGCAATTTTACTTTTTTGGGGGCTCGAGGACCAGCATGGGTATCATGAATACTTTTTGCTCAAAGTTGCAACACTGCAATTGATTATTGCTTTGTTTGGTATCTGTCATTATTTACGTTTTGATTTATCGATATTATTCAACTTGTATTCAGTTTTGTGTACTCAGAATTCATCAGAAACTCAGTTTATTTCCTGTTTTTGTGATTTGATATAATGGTGAGACGTTGTGAGGTGTGTTAAAGACAATTTGAACCGGCGATCAAAACACGTCATTTTATAGGTGAGTTACCATTGTCGTATCATTCGAGATTTTGAAGCATTTTCCCAAATAGAATGGATAAAAATGAATTTAAATTGAATTGATTAGATTATATTGATTATACCCATAGGTCAGCTGCGACAGTGTCTTGTGGTGAAATATGTAGCACTGATAAATGCTTCTTTATTTGTAGTCAAATATGCAAAGCTGTTGAAAAATCACTGAGAATAATGATGAAAAATATAAGGATATTTCTATACTTCTTGTACACACAACAATGACAAATTTACCGTTGACTGTTTTTGATGCATTTGAACAACATTGACCATGGGCCTTCACAACATCACCCAATGGAACTAGTCAAACTAATTTTGAAGAAATATTTCGCTGCAAGACTCCAACATGAGGCAAATAAATTGAAAGATTCAACGGAAGTTAGAGTGAGAAGTATGTTAACAAAAACAATCCTATTCAAAAATCAATAATTTATTTGTGTAATTATCCATGGTTGTTTTTCATTTCAGTCCTGTTTTAAATGAGAAAAACTGCTATTTGCTACATCTTCACATGAGCCATGATTTTATTGTTGATATAACATTTCGTCATAATACTTGTCAACACATATTCATTATCGATTTTCATCTATCTACATGAAATGAAATAATCAGACATCAATTTTTTGCGTCAAAATATATGAATTCTGGTCAAGATGAAACCTCCTTCATTTTTGACGATATCGTGAAATAATATAAAAAAGTTTCATTTTCAGATTTGAAAGTTACATTCAAATATGCATGCATATCTATTTGCCTTGAAAACAAGTTTTTCACTTTTTTGAAAATTATTTCCACTAGTAGGTACTGAACTTTGAAATCGTAAATCGTCACTGATCGCCAAATATATGAATGTTCATTATCGAAATTGAACGTTATTTATGATTGAGACTAAGTAGACACACTGTTTACTGAATAGTAAGTATATTGTTTCACATGGCGTTGAGAATGGAACTTTTCTTGTGACGTGGTCATAATAAGTTTATTGATTACAAGCAAGTTACAAAAATCACCATAGGATTGTATGTATTCGAATTTTTCATAACAATGTGATGGAAGTATAAGGATGTTCACCACTGAAATTGTTACGGATTTTCAATTTGGTTTCATCATGAATTAATAATAAATTTGACCCCCTCTGACAACACGGCACTGGTGCTGGGAGAATCAGCTCCTGCTATCCTTGTTTAGACAAAGATAGATACTATAGATGTTGCTTTCAAACAAACTGTATTGCCAGGGGTGTGGATTACTTATCTAGTCTGTTCAATGATCGAAGATTTACATAGTACTGAATTATTGTT
Organism: Gastrophysa polygoni; assembly: GCA_963576655.1. NCBI lineage: Eukaryota > Metazoa > Arthropoda > Insecta > Coleoptera > Chrysomelidae > Gastrophysa > Gastrophysa polygoni. The sequence continues at coordinate 17,562,128 of OY755086.1, forward strand.
TCTAAATGAACTAAGATTATGGATATCTTTCACAAAAAATACAGGTTTTTCAACTCAAGTATTGTATATTATAATTAATATTATTTCTATATATTCTATTTCATCACGCATTTCATTTATATACACAAAAATTTCGAAATATTTCCTTTATGTACATTGGAAAACGAACTCTGTCTCATTTCAAATAACGCGGCATCAGTTTTGTTCACTACGCAAGCTCAAAAGACAGCTAATTTTCAGTGTATTGGCATTCTAGTTTATATTATATTTCTATGCTCCAGACTACTTTCGCCAGCCAACCTTAATCGAATTTGGCAACATTGTGAAAGAACAAGAGAATGAACACAGAGGGAAATTCGATTGACCTCGTTCGACCGCCTGCCCCTAGATATCGCTACGGGACGGAGCACTTCGACAAGAGGAACAAGAGAAAATCTGTAAACTCGGCTGATCCGGATTGAATAGGAAATAATAGGGATATGGTAGGCGAGCGCAGCGTTGTCGGATGTCGTGCAAAATCTGAAATCCTATCAACTTTGACGGGATTTGAATAGACACACTGAATCGCTCAAAATATTGTTGAGTACTTACCACCTCCAGAAAAACACCTGTTATCTGCCATGGCATCTACCCCTTTCACTCCCCATCCGGCCCTGCAAAAAACATTGAGAAATTGAGAAATTTTCGTCACGGTATAATTTATTTTCCAATCGAGTGTTGAAGGCAGATCAAATATTCTGAATACAGAATCCAGAAGATGATTGAAATGAAAATGTGGGAAATGTTTTTGTGCTTTATGAGACAGCTCATGATGTAAAGTAACTTTTGAAGAAACCATGTGCTACAAATTCAATATTAGAAAAGTACAGGGCTGTTAGCCCCAATATGTATCTTTGTTCACAATACACAAGAATAATTCAAATATATGTCGTCAAATATCAACAACTCCATTATTTTATTTTTCAACACAAGAATCAACTCGGCTCAAGCACATTGATCGAGGATAAAATTGTTGTAATCTCCGATTAACAGTTGGTTGAGTCCGCAATGGAAGAAAAATATGGAAAGCAGGATTCACAATCGAATATGAACTAAAATACTATAGGACGTTCCGATATTACGACTAAAAATACGACTGATAATCATAAACACATATGTATAGCCGAAAGAGAAATGAATACATGTTCAGAAATATTATTGTACATACAGTGTGTGCTATTTTGAAACGCAACTCCCTCATATTTTGAAGCCCATTGACCGATACTTGTAAACAAAAAATCAATAATATAATAGTTAAACAGATTTCTTCGAGAATATAGACATATCTGAAATATTCATATTTCCAAGGCCAATTATTATTTGCTAAAGAGATCAAAATTTTGAAATCGAATAGATTGACAGCCTAAACGATTCAGCCACAGCTGAAGTGCCCTCTCGAAGAACTTCGGAATATTTGCTTTTTAGATTCACCATGTAATGAAATCTAAGGAGATGAGCTAGCTATAAGATGTCTGAAATTAATAAAACTGAATCTAAAAAAAATTAAAGTTAATTTATAATTTCTTAAAATATTAAGGGAATTATTTGCATGAAAGGCTTTTGGAGGTATAACACGAAAGATGAACACTTCCCGAAGCCAGCTAGAAAATTTACAGTCTGACTGCTCGATAGTGATTTTGGCCAAATTTGAATGAATTAGCCTAAATTTGAGATAACTTCATGGAAATATTCAGGGAATGGAGATTTTTTCTTCGAATTGATGAATATTATTTATATCTCTATAAAGAAATCATACTTATACTTCCTTCAACTTTAGTTTTACTGATTATTCGTTGACCTGGAGACATTTTCCTGTAGAAGTTATCAAGATGAAACTTCGGATCTGAGTATTCGATGTATTCCTTCATGACTGTTTTACCGGTTGATAAACTCCTAGATCCTATTTCAATGGAGGGTGAACCAAAAAATGCAAAAAATTTTAAACTTGCCATCGAATAACTAACAACATATATGGATATAGCTTTTGAATTTTCTAAAATCTCAATTGTGCCTGAATCGAACAATCCATTTTTTCGAAAAAAAAAAAAAAATAACCTAGAAACCGTTTTTTAAACTAAACCAATTCAGCAAACAATAGAAGGCCTTGAAAATATAAATATGTCAGATCTCTCCACAGTTTCGAAGAGAGCTCGTTGAGTATTTTCTATATTTTTCGTTTTTTGAAATCGTTCGACTGGTTTCAATAACTGGGTATTGCGGTTTGAAATCGCGTAGACACTCTAAATACGAGAAAACAAAAACACATGAAAATGATATAGAAGATCAGATTTCAATCGAAAAAATTCAATCGACGATAGAACTTGCAAAATGAACATGCAAGTTCACTTATTCATTTATTGAACTGTAATATTTCTTACTTGTCGAGAAAAAATAAACTTATAAAGAATATTATTACCTTTATTTCTGATATTTTGATATTCACACTCAGAAAAATTCCACAATTGAAGTTTTTCTGAGTTATACCGCCTAGTAAATTTCCCATATTCAAAAGTCTTCAAGCAATGCAAAATACAATTATAAAAATAATCTTCCATAAGAATAAACGGTTCTCTACTGAACAACTGTTCAAAGAAACGAAACTTTTCAATGTAAGGAGCATATTCATTTACAACAGCCTAATATGGGTCTAAAAAAACAAGCTTACAGACATCACATATAGACCACAAAACACTAGATCAACAGAAAACCTAAATATACCTCAAAAAATCACATACACAAAGAACACTCATCTATTTCGGTCCCAATCTATTTCGGTCCCAAACTATATAATTTACTGCCTAGGAATAATATAAAAGAAAAAAAATCACTCAGTCAATTCAAATATGAAATTAAAAACTACATTACCACAAATTACACTACATTAACAAAAATATTTTGAAAAATTAAATAAAAATAACCCAACCAGCTCACAACCTCTAACTCTCAGCCTACAATATCTATTATAATTATCTTAGTACAGCAGCACTACAGCAATCCTGACAATCCTGAAGACAGAACAAAACAAATGCTTCTAGCATTTAGGTTAGCCTCCAGGATTTTGTGAGGGTTCGACAATAATGTGAACTAGTACAAGACTGTACAATGGTATAATAGATACGAATTTCCATGTCCACTCACACCATATAGGTACACAATACCATTCCGACAATCCTAGACGCAGAACAAAGCAAGTGCCTTAAGCACTTAGGTCATGCGTCTAGGATACGGAAGGAATTAAAGATAGTTAACTAATATATGGGTATGTGATGTATATTATCCGATTTCCACCATGTAAAGCGAATTCAATTCAATAAATTCAAAATTCAATAAATTCAATATTAGCATTCGAAACACCCATAGGATGACACTTCCATCACAATTACATTTGGTGAAACATAACGACCCCCACAGCATGCGGCTCGATGTTTCTAAATGTGTCACCCTTTATTTTATTCCATCAACGGTTGGTCGATACCAAGTTTGATGGTGATTTAGCTTCAAAGACTATGCAGATATATCCGATTCATATTTCCATATGCTTCTAGAGTATGACAGAGAAACTGCTCTAGACAAGTCGATCCAAGATTGGTAACAGTGGTTGGTGCAACTTGAAATCATTCATAGATATGAATAGACAAATATTCGATACGAAATGCAACATTATCTTCCGAACGCATTATGCTCCGTCAATAATGTTTTGGTACAATATCGCGACGCGTGTCTCCATCTATTCGAATCGTCTCAAATTATCACGAACCACAATAAAGAAACCGTCAAGTATTTGTACACGCCATACGAGGAGTTCACCTGAATCAGATTCTCGCCGAACATCAAGTGGGAAATCAAATCGGATTCCGGTGGCAGAAATTCAATCTTGGTTTGGAGGACTCCTAACAGAGGGCTCTAGCAGAATGGATGAGTAAGTGCGAAGAATATCATTGGTTCGTGATTCCATCATATAAACACTAATATTACAGAAGTTGAAGGAAACGTTGAATCTACAAATTATAATTATTCTTTCGCTGATAATTCAAACGATGATTCAAGAGTCTCGAAATTGATGATGAAATTTTTTTGCACGATATAACATTCTACCATAGACTACGTATACTTTGCTAATTTTCTGTTCATTGTATTAGATCATTTTTATTTGTAAAACTTTTTGGGAAACAGAAATTAGGAAACTATGAATTCGCCCAAGTGTTACCAAACATGTCAATTCCCAGTTTCCTAATTATTCTGATTCTGATTATTATATGAGCAGAGGGTTGCGCTATAAACGAACTGCTATCAACAATTTCAAAAGGTGAAATCGTGAAGTATAAATACAGGGTGTCCTTAAAAGGTCTTTACAAAAAGCTACCACATATTCTTCAGACCAAAACAATTCGATACAAGCAAACTTACCTCAGTAAAAAGTTGCTTAGTTTGGGCGCTAGACGGCTCTGAAGTTGAAATTTTCAAATCGATTTTGCTTCATAACTTTTGAACGGCTCATGAGATTTTTTTCAAATTTGGTACGTTGGCATAGACTCATCGGGCAATGAAACTCATATCATAATCATAATGAATATCATTCCATGGGCGTAGAACTTGATTTTTTCAGTAAATAAACATCTAAAACTCCTACGCCAATGGAAAAAAATTAGTTTCAATATGAAATCTAAATTATTCAACTCATTCACTACAAAAAAGGTACTCTTGACAAAAGTCGATTCCTCTCATGGTTTCGACAAAATTTTAATTTTAGTGATTTAGAGCATAATTAATAATAAAACGATTAACAGATATTTCATAAAAATTGTTCAAAATGTTCACCATTTTCACGTATACAAAGATTTATACGACGCAAAAAGTTGAAATGTACTCTTTGCATAACTTCTTCATCGCCTGTAAGATTATTCGTCGCCTGTTGGATACGTTGCCATAATTGTTCTACAGTATTCACAGGGGGTTTACAAGAAACCGTAGACTTGAGATAACCCCATACAAAATAATCCATCGGTGTTAAGTCTGGAGAACGTGGTGGCCAATTCACGGGTGCATCATTACCTCTACCTATCCATCTGTCTGGGTACTGTTGGTTTAAAAAATTCCTAACATCCACCGAAAAATGTGGTGGAGCTCCATCGTGCATAAACCACATATCTACCCGATGTTGGAGTGGTAAATCTTCCAACAAATTTGGCAACGTATTTCATAGATGTTGTAAATACATGTCTCCTGTTAATCTTTGTGGAAGTATGACAGGACCAATTATAAAATTTCCTATTATTCCAGCCCAAACGTTGATTTTGAATTCGTGTTGAAAATGGTTTATTTCAATGGAATGAGGATTTTCAATTGCATAAACGTGTTCATTATGAAAATTAGTTATTCCTCTTCTCGTGAAACAGGCTTCATCAGTGAACAAAATATTCTTTCCAAAGTTCAGATTCATTTCTCTTTGCAAATTAATGAACCTACAAAACATCAGACGACTTTGTGAATCATGGATTAATAAATCTTGAACTGGCGTCTTGTGGTATGGGTATAATAATTGTTCTCTTAGTACTTCATGAACGGCATTCCTAGAAACTTCTAGTTCATTACTTATCCGTCTAGTACTCAATTCTGGATTTTCTTCAATACGGTCTAAAATTTCTACTTCGACTTCGGGAATCCTTACATAACGCTGTCTTCCATAATCACCAGTTCTAGGAGCAAAATGACCGGTCTCCCGAAGACGTCTCTCAACTGCAGCAAAGGTTGGGTGGCTTGGTACGCGACGATTTGGAAACCTTGCCGAATACACCCTCACACTCTCTCGACCATTTCCTTGACAATATCCGAATACCAATAACATATCGGTGTATTCTTCATTGGTGTATTGTACGGCCATGATAAATCAGAAAAGTCCGATATCAACAATCAACGTCAATAAAACTCGACAAATCAACACAGATGAAACTATGGAAACCAAGAATGTGAATATCACTGTTTTCGAGCAGATAATAATAGTCTTCAGAAAAAAAAAACCAGTGCTACTTATTTTCAATAGAAATAACCTATGCAAAAAGTACATCTCAACTTTTTGCGTCGTATAAATCTTTGTATACGTGAAAATGGTGAACATTTTGAACAATTTTTATGAAATATCTGTTAATCGTTTTATTATTAATCATGCTCTAAATCACTAAAATTAAAATTTTGTCGAAACCATGAGAGGAATCGACTTTTGTCAAGAGTACCTTTTTTTGTAGTGAATGAGTTGAATAATTTAGATTTCATATTGAAACTAATTTTTTTCCATTGGCGTAGGAGTTTTAGATGTTTATTTACTGAAAAAATCAAGTTCTACGCCCATGGAATGATATTCATTATGATTATGATATGAGTTTCATTGCCCGATGAGTCTATGCCAACGTACCAAATTTGAAAAAAATCTCATGAGCCGTTCAAAAGTTATGAAGCAAAATCGATTTGAAAATTTCAACTTCAGAGCCGTCTAGCGCCCAAACTAAGCAACTTTTTACTGAGGTAAGTTTGCTTGTATCGAATTGTTTTGGTCTGAAGAATATGTGGTAGCTTTTTGTAAAGACCTTTTAAGGACACCCTGTATATTTATTAGACAAGCCTTATCCGATATCTGTTCGGAAATTGGACATGATTATTATGATTCAATGTTTATTTTTCGTTAATAGAAATTTTTGTTTATAATTTTGTTTGCATTCTTATGAACGTCATCAGAAAGGAATTCAAGAAATTCTCAAGGAAGCATATATCAATCCTTGTCATAATTGGATTAAAAAATCTTCTGGAATAGGTGCTATATTTGTCAGAATCGACGTCAGAATTATGAACTGTTGCTTCTATTTTGTAAGATTCTATATAAAATGATGAATTGATATCCGAATGACGAATGAAGAAAACATGAAATATCCTGGCTAAGGTTACGATACAAAAAAAAACACTTCATACCATTCCGATTGACATACTGGTTGGAAAATACTTTGATTCTCGATTTTAGTACTGTTGATTGAAAGAATCTTTGGCTTTGGCAGTCTACAGCAGTGTTTCTCTACCTGTAGTCCGCGGTCCCCGAAATTATGCACCCTAAAACTCATCTCTGGACCATTCAACAATTTATTGATGTATTCATTCACTCAGGAAGTACACTACAGAATTCAATAGTACTGTAATAGTATTTCAATGGTACAATAAAATGGAATACAAGAATAATACAATAAAACAGAATACAAATGAAAGTGATTAAAATGACTAAAAAGTTGTGGACTGAACAGAATTAAAAAAATACAAAGTGATATATTACAGATTAATAAGTGACCGGAATATCATGGCATTTATGGGATTTCAGTTTTTTCAGATGGATAGGGGATGGCAGTATTAAATAGATTTATGGATAAAAAATTATCATTAAAATTCTGTTGAAGCCTGCAAAAAGAAGCAGTACGAACAGTTAGTAAGGTGAGTTTGCATATAAAAGGAGGTACACTTCCTGGTAGTTCTGGAATTATCGTGGATAAGTGTTCCATATTTCATATATCAAGAATAATAAATGAATTCCATCGAGTCTTCGTTTATTTTCTAAATGCTAAATTTCCTTGGATTCGGGGGCTTGAATTTTGTCAATCAATTTGCGAATTGAATAAAATATAAAAATCATTTTTATCGATCAACAAGTCATGCAAGAAGGCAAATTTAAGATTATGAATGAAAACACAGGTAAAAGTTATTTATATCAGTGGAGTACTCAGAGAAAGTATACACAACTCACTCAAAATGTCTACTCGAAATGGGTACATACATCTATGAAACGTATTGCTATAAAAAATGTTCAGCTTCAATGCTCATTACCGGCTAAATGAACAATTTTGTCGAGTATTTTGTTATGCTATATTTCTTGTGAAGTTACGTCAATCGTCATATTTCGATTTTGAGAGAAATCCATTGTTTTCATTCCACACACAAACGGTCCTGCAATACTGAAATCATTTCAAAATATTTCAAAATGTACAAGGTGTCTGAAAAACGCTCATAGTTCGAAAACGGATGGATGATAAATATGATGATGAACATGGTATCCATGAGGATAATCCACATTATTATCGGAATCAGAAAAACTGGTTCTGTTCAGATATTTGATTGAAAAAAGATGACAATGGTAAAATTGAACCGTCTACTGAGGTATATATACATTGGATTTTTGAATTTGAATTCCTTCTGCTAGTTTCATTTCGAGACATGAATGAAACATTACCATATCAGTGACCAATCAAAATTTGTGCAAGGAACTATATGAATTTCTACTGTTTTTCAAAATCGTATTGGTTCATTAGGTATTAACATGTTTCACAGTTATAAAACAGATCTTGACTTTAGACTTTCGAAGCACGATAATTAATTGTTTCATCAATCAATGGTGTTCAAGTTCTACTTACGGCGAGACTTTCGATATGAATAATCCGAGGAATAATCAATACCTGCGGAGATGATTGCTCTCAAATTAGGACACTGTGTGTAGGTATTGGGTATCTAATGAACCTTATGCTGCACCAGCCTTTATAGACCACTTCCAAAAATCACTCTCACATTAATTACAATTCATTACAACTCACTCGAATTTCATTACAGTGGTAGTTTCGCGGAAAAGAGGTGTTGGTGCAGCGTTAGCTCAAAGCTGCACCACACCATCTATATTTTTAAAAATACCCAAACTATCAACATATTTCACAAGCAAGAATTTCTTACACATTGATTACAACTATTTGAGGTGGTAATCGACCAAAGACGTTAATAGTGTCTTTGAAATCGACTGAAAAATCAACACCCAAATGATTATTATCCGAAGAAGATAAAATTCGAATACTGTATTTCCACATTTCTATTTACAGGTTTTATGCGATTAGGTATTTCTTACACCAGCCCACTCGATTGATTTTCGATGAATATTATGGAATCAATTGATTTCGATATTCCTGTGCAATTTAGAATTTATTAGTGTGCACCACACTGCCGAAAATCGATTTTTATGATTGAAAATGACCGTTTCGAGAGGTTTCATGCGATTAGGAATTTCTTACACTAGCCCACTCGAATAATTATCGATTAATATAAAAGAAACAACGGCTTTCGGAGTTCTTGTACAATTTGAAATTCATTACACTGCTTCACACAGCCGAAAATTGATTTTTATGATTGGAAAAGTCCGTTTCCAGCTCACCCAGATGATTATTAATAATATCATAGAATCAATTGATTTTGATATTCCTGTGCAATTTGGAATTCATTACACTGCTCCACACTTCTCAAAATCGCTTTTCTCAATTGACAAAGTCCGTTTCTAGAGGTTTCATACGAATAGGAATTTCTTACACCAACCCACTCGAATGATTATAGATGGATATCATAGAACTCGTCATAGAAGCAATCGATTTCGATATTCTTGTGCAATTTGGAATTTGATACACTGTTCCACACGGTCGAAAATCACCTCTATAAAGTTAGCAGAACCATTTGATGGAAAATCGATGAGACCAAGTTTATTAATTGTCGAATAATTGTCGAGAATTTGTCGTGAAAGAAAAAAAATTGTCGCGCCCTCAGTTTTTTTTTTTAAATGGAGTGGCTTTGCTAACTTAATATCAAGTTAACAGAGCCACTACGATAAATCGACAATTTTAACTTCAAATTGGATCGTCGGTGTGACCAAAATTTGTCGAGTAGTTGTCGAAGTCCAGTAGAAGTGAAAAAATTGATACAGCAATTTTTTTTTGAGGCAGTAATTTTCATTGGATATCCTCGAATTTGCGAAAATTTCGAGTATTTGGCAACACGGCATCAATATTTCTACTTCCACGTGTAGTTTCATAGAGGCGATGAATCTTTCGATATTTTATACCAATTCTTGCTCCATAACAAATCAGAAAAAAAATATACATAATGACAATATGATTCAAGATACGAATACATTCGTTCAACTTGGTTGATGTTGTTTCGTTCGCTTTGAAATTCACCAAACATTTGTCGAATGACCAAAACATATTTGTCGTCAAAGAAAATAATTTGTCGCGCCCTTAGTTTTTGTTTTGAATGGGGTGGCTTTGCTAACTTAATGTTTAGTTAGCAGAGCCACTACGATAAATCGACAATTGAACTTCAAATTGGATCGCCCTTGTGACCAAAATTTGTCGAGTAATTGTCGAAGTCCAGTAAAAGTGAAAAAATTGTTATAACAAATTTTTTGACGCAGATATTAGTAATTTTCATTGGATAGATAGATAGATAGATAGCAGCTTTATTCAAAAAATTGTACTTATACATGTTACAATGCACAAATTCAATTGGGTGAACCGGCGTCAAAAATTATATGTTCAGAGAACAAAGGACTAACATTTTAGAAATACTTAATATATACTAACACTATTTTAAGCGGACACTTTAAAATTGTAAATAGACACTTTGAAAATTGTGAAACTTTGTAAAATAAAATAAGAAAAGAGTCAAATTAATGGAAAATACATTAAAAAAAGAGAAAGATTTGTTTACCAATGCCTCAGAATGAGTAGGAATCAAGAAATTCGTCTACAGTGTATGGTTCTATGTTAATCAATAACTCTTGTACAGATTGTTTGAATTTTTTGAGGCAGTGCTCAATTTTCAATTCTGTCGTTAGTCTATTATGAAATTTTATATCTGAATATAATGTGGATTAAATGTGTAATATAATGTGGATATCCTCAAATTTGCGAAAATTTCGAGTATTTGGCAACACTGCATCAATATTTCTACTTCCACGAGAAGTTTCATAGAGGTGATGAATCTTTCGATATTTTATACCAATTCTTGCTCCATAATAAATTAGAAAAAAAAATTATACATAATGAGTAATATATCAATATGATTCAAGATACGAACACATTCGTGTAACTTGGTTCATGTTGTTAAGTTCGCTTTGAAATTCACCAAACATTTGTCGAATGACCAAAACATATTTGTCGTTGAAGAAAATGATTTGTCGCGCGTTAAGTTAGCAAAGCCACCCCATTTAAGAAAAATTAAGGGCTTTCAGTTGTTTCTTTTATATTGATCTATAATAATTCCAGAGGACTGGTGTAAAAAATTCCTAATCGCATAAAACCTCTCGAAACGGACTTTTTCTCGGACTTTTTCAGTCATACAAATCAATTTTCGGCAGTCTGGAGCAGTGTAATGAATTCCATATTGTACAAGAACTCCGAAAGCAGTTGTTTCTTATATATTAATCGATAATTATTGAGTGGGCTAGTGTAAGAAATTCCTAATCGCATAAAACCGCATAAAACCTCTCGAATCGGCCTTTTTCAATCATGATAATCAATTTTCGGTAGTGTGGAGCATTGTAATGAATTCCAAATTGTACAAGAACTTCGAAAGCAGTTGTTTCTTTTATATTTATCGATAATTATTCGAGTGGGCTATTGTAAGAAATTCGTAATCACATAAAACCTGTAGTAATGAGGAAATACAGTATTCGAATTTCATCATCGATAATAATTATTTGGGTGTTGATATTATGGTTGATATCCTCCTCAAATATTTGTTATTACGGTGCAATGAATTTTTTCGATGTCGATAGTTTGGGTATTTTTAAAAAAATAGATGTTGTGCACTTCTAAAAAACAAACATTATGAAGCATATTGAAGCATTAAACACTGAATTGAGAGAACTACCCCATTTTTCTTCATTGAAAGGAATGGAAATGTCAAATTTCGAATCATTTTGGTCAAAGGTTTTTGACCTTAAAAATGATAATGAATGTACAATGTTTCCAAATTTGACTGAATTTGTGAAAGGTATTATGTGTCTCCCTCACTCCTCTGCTAGTGCAGAGAGGGTATTTTCACAACTTAACCTAATAAAAACAAAATTAAGGAATAAGTTGAATGTGGGAAGCGAATCAATTCTGTTCGCCAAAGATTTGATAAAAAAAAACGGATTGCTTCTCCTGGCAGCCCAGCGAAAGACTATTGAAAAAAAAACAAAGTATTTGTCTCAGACTGACTAGGAATTTTTTTTATTTTCCTGTGATATTTTATCTTGTTTTTGCAATGAATTGACGATTTTTTAAGTTTTTCTCTGAATATATTTTTTGTTTCTGTAGTCTGTAGTAATAAGTAAATTATTTCCAGTTTAATTTTTTTAGGAATATATTATTTGTTTTGCCATCAATAAAGATATACCATTTATATTATTTCACTCCATAATATGGAGAATTTGAAAAAATATGTCTCAGACTGAATAGGATTATTTTTCATTTCCCTGTGATATTTTATTTTTAACAGTATAGAATGATTCTTTTACAGGTTTGATTTTTTTATTTTTTGCCAGAATATATTGTTGAGTTTTTTTTTCTAATCTGTTATTTATTATAATTAATAAAAATATACAATTTTATAGATTCATTTCATTCCACATGAGATGTCATGTCCACAGAACTATAATTATAACATAAAATTTTGGTTGAATGCGACAATGTGAAGCAACGACCATAACATAGAGAGAGAGAGAGAGAGAGAGAATATATGGAATTATGAGTTCTGTGACCATGACCAAGTAATAATGCAATGCGCATGCGCCATTAGGTGTGGTACAAAGTGATACATTTCGTTCAGTTAATGTGGTACAACTGTAAAAAAAGTGCTGGTAACACTGTGGTGTGGTGCAGCTTCAGGCTAAAGCTGCACCACCACCTCATTCCCGTGAAACTACCACTTGATATAATTCGAATGAATTGTGATAAATTGTAATTAATGTGTGAGAAATTGTGAGAGTGATTTTTTTCGAAGTGGGCTATGAAGGCTGATGCAGCATTAGGTTCATGAGTATCTACTTACTTACTGTTAAATATACAACAGAATATCAAAGTTTTGAGAAAAATAATCGATATCAACACTGTCAGTATAATTGTTATAGGAATCTTTACTCAACTAAATACAAAGACATCATCAATTTTATAATCCACGCAACATCTGGCACTATGAAATATAATTTGGATAGGATAGCATAATAAATGTTAACATTTTTGAAATATTCATCAACAGAGTAGATATTCATATGAATCATTGACCTCCTGATGTACCTAGTAGAAACCGTGTGAGGGATATTAATTGGAATATGTAGGTATATATATCTCAATGATAATAATATTGGTTGTGTATGCTTGAAACACCTCATTCAACAAGTACAGATACTCCAAAAGTTTTAATACAGGATCCTACCTACTCAGACTTGACACCTGACTTTAAAGATTAAATATGGCTTACTTTGAATGACTACCGAAATCTGAAATCTAAAAAAATGTCCAATTAACTCCAACAAGGAGTGTCTGGAAGATGTCATTATATATGTAGGTAGATATCTATATAACTATTTTTCCTGGAAAGATTCATTTTCTGTCATTTGTTTATTGATTTTCGCCTGTTCACGGTAGACTGACATTTACAGCAAAATCATGTGAGTCCATTCAAGACTATTTTTAGAATACGATAAATAATTGTATGATTTGTCCGGACGTCCTATTTGAAATAATAACAAAATGTGATAACTTGAAAAAAGCCTTCTATGCCTTCGAAAATTACAACAAATGTTGAGAACACCAAAGATTACCATGAAATGAATATTTAATTGAAAATAACATGTTCGAATATCAATCTACTTACACTGAGATCATTGCCGGTGAAGAAGGAAAAAAGTCACAAAAGTCTTTCAGTTTGATATACGTCATACCTACCTATAACTATAATAATAATTGTACAATGTTACAGCTTGAGAGGGTCATTACAATAAAAATGGCTACACAATTCATATGAAAATCGTAGTAGGTAAAGTTGTATTGGTATGTGTCAGATCGGACCGAGATAGAATTAAGTAGACTCCTTGAATGTGATATTAAACTTACCTCTTGTTTTTTCGGGCTGCCGTGCTGACCCAGTCCTTGAGAATATCGGGAAGTTCAGATTGCTAATCACAGACGAGTTCAGCAATACCCGAGTCCGATCATTATGCCATTTCAAAACTCGATGGCACCAAGGAAAAAAGTCACTTGAAAGATGGCGACCGACGAATAGTTACCCATAAATAATTCTCTTTCACGGTCATTTTTCATCTTGTTCATTAACAGATCGGGATGTAAACAACACTATTCACTGGATTAGGTTTCATTTTATCACTTCACCTCGAAATACTAATGGCTGGCCGTTAAACAATTGTTAAATGCAAGAATAACTTGACATGCGTTTTCAAGTATCGCAGATTGATCTACTTTGAAATGTTTTGCATGCATAGAAGTGTAGAAGAGCAACACACAGATAGATTAGGTGACAGCTGAGCAGCAGGGCCGGTGTTGAGGTTGAGGCACAGAACAGTGGGAAAATAAACAACTATTATATCGGCCTGAGAGGCCGCCCTCTATTTACTCGGTGAAAAAACGCGATACGGCTTTGTAATAGTTTTTGATAGTAGATACACCAATCAAATCATAAATTTCTTCCTATCCTGAATTAGAGAATATACTTGTGAATAAAAATCAATCAACGATAGTAGGCATTGTAGCCGATATCATTTCACTCACAGAGAGTGCAAAACGTACAAAATCAATGTGATATACCTATTCAATGATTTATCATGATTCGAATAACAGAAAAATAATAGGTAGGTAGTGTAGATGACGAAGAATACGGTAAAAATGACATGATCCTTCTCAATTAATACACTAGGATATTTGACACACCAACTACATTGACTTCTATTCTTCACAGATTTTCTTTCTGAAGGAAAGATTACACCTGTGTAACATTTATTTTCATATGTTTGTTATGGTCGTAAGTCCAGTTTTGCTATTTCTTTCGTGGTGGCTCTACCTATATAATTGTAATCACGTTCCAAACATCATAAGTAGTTTTCTTTTTAGTGTTACGATTTTGTTACGTCAATGCTCCGTCCTAATAAGAACAGATGGCAGAGCAGTCAACAGACTCGATGACACATCAGTCACCCGAGCACATCATCTCTGTTCTTGTAGACGCAAAAATAATACGTGTTTATTTTGATATTTCTTGACATTAGACAGGTATAGGATTTACGAGAGGTGTGAGAATGCTATGATAAGTTTCTTGTTTTCATGCTGAATTGCATTTTTTCATTTTTCAGGATTCCAGGTAGCATGGTTTGGTGCATTGAGTGTACATGAGAATGAAGGTTATTATGAAAACAATAGAATGAGGTTACCACACCGAATTTTTGTTGAAAATGAACAGGAACGGGATCGCTGTTGAGTTAGTTGATATGATCCCAAGGTACCTTTGAATGAGAAACCTATAGATTGAATGGGTTCTGATTGCAGCTGAATTATTACATCAATAGAAACAATCTGTGATCTACTCAAGTGCTTACTTTTCGAATTTTGGATTATTAAAATACACATGGAATAAGGGTAGGTACATTTGTTTTTTCTACTATAGTGGAAAATTATCACTATTTACTTTATAGGTGTATTGATTAGAATGCAGCCAATATTTCAAATCAATCGTAGTTTCCTGCATTACCGACGATGGCCTCCATTTCTGTCTGCCAGTTTCAAATAATCAATAAACAACAGTTCCTGTGACTTATTAATATATAAGTTACAAAAATGGGGATATTCTCGAAGATAGTGATTGTTATTTGAACAAAAGTCTGCTGAAAAGGAGAACCTGTTTTAAGAAAAGTGACAAAATTTGGCAGCTGTCAAAATCAACCACCCCATTAAGGTATCCTTGGAAACAACCCTGTGTGCCTAGCAACCAATTTAACAACATAGCAACATTAGGTAAATTAAAAGTTGATTAGTATTTTTGCTATTATTTGCACTATGCACTGATATTTTGTTTATAAATATGCTATTTATATTGCATTGTTCATATTGTTTTAGTTGCACACTCAGCACATAATTTTTATTTTTTAATCCTAATTTGTTTTGAGTGGCATTCACAATAGATCACCCTAATATACCTGAAATGCACTAATCTCCAGTGATTTGCCACATTCAGACAGATGTAGACAATTTCTCAGATCACAGATTGAGTAAAAGATAACTTTAATTAGTTCTTGGTATATCAAAGGGCTCCTAAATTACTTTTTGAGGTTGGGTTCTGTTCGTTATTCAGTATATCCAGTAGATCTAATTTGGTAATTTTCTCAGTAGTAGGCTTAGACTGTTGGAAAATCACTACATGATTGATACAAGAATATACTGTGGTTTCAGAATGAGAATAGACATTTGATTTAAAATGATACATCCGAGGATACATCAGATTTTCAGATCTAGATTTTTATATCTTGCATGATGTATGACATAATATCATGTGTTGATTGATGTTTGATAATTGTTTGTTTGATCAACAAGAAACAAGTGAACCTTCATTATGTAAAAAGATCAAAAATTGTAAAAATAATTCTTTTGCAGTCCTACCTTGTTCGCTTCCAAATTGATTTTTTTAAAATATGTTTTTAAAATGTTTTCTTTGCTGATTTGGAACGAGAGTTCTGTATGCATATAAAATATCCAATTCAAGTGAAAAGACTAGAAGAATTTTCACTGACTGACTGTCTGAAAAACACATGATGTATAGATGGAAATATCCCTATTATTTTGATATGTGCAATATTTCTAAAAAAAGTTATTTTGAAAACCCCTTTTATTTTGATATGACCTATTGAAATCTGTGAGATTGAAACACCCTGTATTAGGTTGGAGATTTTAACTTATTAAAAAAGTCAATGTAATCAGGCACATCTCAAAACTTGCTGATTTTTCTCTCTCATTTTTCTAAATGGAATGAAATTTAAGAGCTTTTATGGTGCTTATCAAACGAAACAGAATATGAATTATTGCTTTATAACTGCGCTAATCATGTCACCTCTTGCCATCTATTCATTTCATATTCTATTTTTTGATTATCTCCATGAACCCCTTGCTTGTTTCAGTGATGCATTCTTTTATCTGAAAATTGTATTTTTTTTGTTGCTAAAATAAGAGTAACGATATTCTATTTCCTGAAAAACAGTATCCATCTATATCAGTATTTGGAAATGTTATTTAGATAATCAACTGTATTATGCGATTCCGTCAGCTATTATTTGGTAAATCAAGCATCCAGTGTCGTTAGGATTCTAGAGTTCTCATTCTTGTCAAGCCAAGAATTTTGTGTAGCAAATATGACATTCCTAGCTAATAATGAAATACATTATTTGGTTCTAGTAATAGTAGTAGTAATTCATTGAAATAGGCAAGCCTAATATACAAAAAGCACATTTTTCAAAACACAAAATATTAATACTAATAATACTAATAATATATATATATATATATATATATATATATATATATATATATATATATATATATATAATATATAATATATATATAATATATATATATATATATATATATATATATATATATATATTATATATATATTTTGTGATTCTTTTAAGACTATTCAAATATGGTGTACTATCTACCACATAGCCCAAATATTTCATTTGAAATACAATTTGTAATGCTTTACCATCAATTTCAATGTATCTCACCACTCACATGATTTAATCTTTTCTTAGTTGATGTGATTTATTAGCATTCAATTTCAATTTGTTCATTTTAAAATAAGTGTTGATTGATTTTAGAGATTCATTTATGTATTTCTTAATTATTTTGGTAATATGGTAGTTTATTTGATTTTATCACTATTGGTGTTAATGGTGCAAATTTATTAACTATAATATCGTATATATAACTATACTATCATATACAGGGTGTTGTATTTTTAGTTGTTCAATAGGATATGGAGATAAAAAATTCAATGACAATGATATTCGGTAGGGAGCCCCCCGGGGCGCCACTGAATTTCATATTTCCAATTCTGTTATGTCTAAATCAGTCCCTCATAACCAAAATATAAAAATGCAAAATTTCAAGAAAATCGGTGAAAGGATATTTGAGATAATCATAAAAGCCGTTTTCTTTTAAAAAAAGTTTAACACACTGTATGTTGACAACTATGCATTTCCGGACCGTAGTACATATGAAATAAATTTCTTATTTTATCATGCAGAATCACCCTTGATTTTTTGCGCATAATTTCCGGAAACACTATATACTATCAGTCGTACCCAGAATTTTATCTAAAATTACATTAACATCTATTGAATTCAAATTTGAGCTTATCAGTTCTTCATTCAAATTGACATATGACGCATTATCAATTTTTCTTACTTGTAATGTTTTTTGGGCAACATGGAACTTAGAATGGCTACCGCGATATAATTCAGTGATCACTTATTTTAGGAACATAATCAATTGATGTACTTCTAGTGTTAGTATATCTAGTAGCACCTTCCACTATTTGATCAAGTCCACATGACAGTGCTACGTTAATTATAGTCACTCTGTTGAAACTTCTGTTAAGAATAACATAAAGTCTTTCTGGAGCTTTGTAAGTAGTAAAAGAGAAAATAATGCTATACCAAATATGATGTTTCTGAATAACTCTAAAGCTTCTTGTGGCAGTGATATCGCAAATCTATTTGCAATGCACTTGTCATCAGTTTATACTAAGAAGTCTCTGACTTTACAACAAGACGCATCCAAATATCTACAATGTATGATAAATTATGCAAGCTCGACATTAATAAGGGACCTAGACCTGATGGCATTCCATCAGTTTTCTTGAAAAAATGCTGTTTCATATTATCCAGACCACTTTTCCATATTTTCAACAAGTCTCTTGACTCTGGTGAATTTTCTGAATATTGGAAACTTTCTTATGTCACCCTAATTTACAAGTCTGGTATGAAATCAGATATAAAGAATTATCGACCCATATCTATACTCAGCACTGCCCCTAAAGTATTTGAGAATATTATAACCCTCACTTTCGACTGCTCCAGCGTTATATCCACACAACAATTTGGATTTCGTTCTGGCAGATCCACTGAATTGGGTCTGATTACATATGTCGATTTTATGTCCGAGGCCCTAGAGAAGGGTCAACGATTGACTCTATATATACTGATTCCTCTAAGGCTTTCGACAGAGTGAATCATAAACTCCTAATTTATAAACTTAACCTGTATGGCTTATATGGCTTAGCACTCCAATGGTTGGGCAGCTATTTATCGTTCACAAATAGTCAGAGTTAATCATTACTACTCCCACGCATTCCAAGTAACATCTGGAGTTCCTCAAGCGTCACACCTGGGCCCTTTCTTGTTCAATTTATTTATTGATGACATCACTTACTATTTTCCAAATAGCAAGGCATTATTATTTGCGGATGATCTGAAATGCTTCAGAATTATAAATGATCTGGAAGATGCTTTCCTCCTTCAATCTGATCTGGATAACCTATCAACTTGGTGCTTATCAAATGGCATGGACTTGAATCCCGAAAAGTGCCCCAATCTCCTTTCGAAAATTAATTTCTTGGTACCTTCTCGGTCAACTAGACAAACTCAAACATTCCACATACCTTTCCACAGGTCCAACTATACTTTCAATAACTACATCTCACGAACACTCAGATTAGCAAATTCTCACAAGGAGCTTCCATTATTTGGTACACCATCAAATACTTTCAAGGCTCATCTTAAAAAAATCTACTTGTGAACACTTAAATTGTTATTCTGAAAAATGTAAAGCTCTCCTATCAGGACATATTACCACTTTACTTTTATATTTTATTTGCTTATACAATGTAATTATTTTGCTTATACTATGTAATAATTTTTCTTAAATGAGCTCGCCCGTGAATTAATAAATGAATAAATAAATGAATAAATAAATATATTCCTAAAATACCCTTCAATTTCATTATATAAAAACAGTCAGTTTGATTATAGTCAATATTAAAATCTCCTGTATCTAACCCTTTTAAACACTAGTGAAGTTGGCATCCCGAATTTCTTCAATCTTGTCGAGAAACTGGGTGAATGTTTAACACCAATAATTTTGAATTTGTGTCCACATGGTTTCACTTCCATAAATTGGAACCAATAGTTTTTATTTAAAATGATACGTTTGATTGTTTTTGTACTATATTCCCATTCTCACATAAAAAATTACTCCTCCAGGATGTCTACTTGTGCCTTCACAACGGACAAAGTTAACAATATCCTTGGCTGTTCGGATTCGCTTAAAATAATTATCGAAGGGTTATAGCTAAGGAGATCAGAAATTATTTCAGTTTTGTGGGGCATGAGGCTTTGAATATTCAAGTATACAATGTCCTCATTTAGTTTTGGTGAGGACTGGTTGACTTGTGTATTGGCTCTTTCCAATGGTTTTTTTAGAATGCTCAGAATTGTTGGAATCGCCTCTATATATTTTTTGTGGAATAAATATATTCAACATATAGAATATAATATATATAGAATATATATATATATATATATATATATATATATATATATATATATATATATATATCTAATTTCGGAATATCTGATAAAAATTGTAAAAATGACAGTGTTTACTGATGATTTAATCATAGAATATGAACGGGTGAAGTAAACTTCTATTGTTTATCAGCTTTATAATATCTTCTCCGGGCTGATTTCAATTCATTTACTAATATCCTCCTGTTCTATGATTGTAACCTATATAGATGTTAAAAACAGTCTTCCATTGTTTTATAAAATATGTTTATCCTTCCACGTCAAAGTGAAAAATTGCAGTGACATGATCTTCTATAAGATGTTCATGAAATGCATAGGAGTATATCGCCATTGTGCATTAGAATTCCACGGTGATTGTTCTTGAACTTCAAAATGTATTCTGCCATACCGTATTGTTAATAATAATAATACTAATAATAATAATAATACTAATAATAATAATAATACTAATAATAATAATAATAATATAATAAATTTAATTTGTTGAAAAGTACAGTGGTACGATAACAAAGAAAAAGTCTGGAATATAAAATCAATGTAGTCATTAAAACTATATAATATATAACTACACAAATATTGGTAAAGAACAGACACATTCACCCAGAGTTATGAAAAAAATTCTTCAACAGTGTGAATGTTCTTTTTTTTAGATGTGTTTTCAATGATTTCTTGAATATATTTATGTTAGAGGCATTTTTAATAGTCTGATCTAATTTATTGTAGACTTTGCAGCCAAGAAACAGGTGACTTTTCTGATACTTTTTTGTGCGGTGTGGGCCTGGGACCAGCAAATTTCTAGATCTCGTTTCATGCAGATGATTTTCTCCACTACTAGAAAATTTATCTCTGTTTTGATAGACAAAAATACACAGCTCATATACATACAGGCCTGCTACAGTCAGAATGTTTAAGCGTTCAAAACTGTCTCTACATGAGACCCTCCAGTCTAAACCTTTCACTATTCTAATTGCCCTTTTCTGTAAAATGAAAACTCTTTCAGATGAAGCCGAGGTACCCCAGTTGAGTATCCCATACTGCAAATGGCTGTTGATGTTGGCATAATATAGACTTAACAATATCGATTTGCTACAGTGATTGGACATAAATCTCAAAGCATAACAATTTTCTCACAGTTTTGCACAAAGACTATCAATATGCGGTTCCCAGCTCCATTTATTATCAATATTAACCCCAAGTAATTTAGTTGTTTCTGAGGCATCTACATTTATGTCATCATTTTTAAATATTGAGAGGGTATCAGGTTGACTATTCAGAGAGAACTTCATTAATATTGTTTTTTGTACATTTTGAGTTAGGTGGTTTTTTTCCGACCACAAAATAACATTTTTATAGGCAGTTTCAGTTGTCTCCACAAGACTTTCAAAATCCTTTTGTGTTAATATAATATTCCTGTCGTCGGCATAAGAGATTACCTAGATCGTTGACAGATTTTGTAAAAAGTTAATGAGAACATTTGCATAGACGAGAAATAGAAGAGGTCCCAATATGGAACCTTGAGGCACACCCTGTTTAATGGCTAGGGGAGGGCTTCGTGTGTTTTGCATAACAACAAACTGATGTCTGTGTGCTAAGTAAGAGCGCAACAACTTCAGTGCTATTCCTCTTACACCATACCTTTCCATTTTTAATAATAACAGTTCATGGTTAACGCAATCAAAAGCTCGTGAAAAGTCAATAAAAAGACCACAAGTTTGAATTTTGCTATCAAGAGCTGTTACTATTTGGTCCTGAAAGGCATTGAGTGCAGTTTCTGTGCTCTTACCCGAGGTGAAACCATGTTGATGTGGAGAGAGTATTTTATTTTTATTAAAAAAAAAAAACAGTAGTTAATTCCTCATGTTTAATTCAAAAATTTTACCTATGCTGAATAGGAGACTGATTGCCCTGTAGTTCTCCATTTGGTGTGGGTCATTTTTTTTTATATATTGGGTTGATTAGTGCTAGTTTTAGTCTATCAGGGTAAATACCATTTACAACTGATAAATTCATGATATATGTCAGTGGATAGCTTAATTGTGCATGACATTTTTTTAAAATGTCTTTCGAAATGTAGTCGAAACCGCTAGCATTAGAGGTTTTCAGAGTTCTTATTGAAGTTATAATATCAGCCTCAGTAACTGGTGCCATATATATGGAGTTTGCACACTTATCAACACATCTCAACATGAATTCATAGTCAACATTGTCTCTTAAGTGATATTGTGTAAAGTAAATATTGAATTTACTAGCAGCAATATCTTCAGGAAGTTCTTTCTCATCTTCTACAATAGTGATTTCTGTGCTAACGCTGCATTTTTTTTGGATTTCCTTTATACATTTCCATGTTTTTCTTAGTTTTATTGCTAGAGCTAGAGACTCTTCGTTACTTGTCTGCTAGGTTTTCTGAAATTTTTATCTATTTTTGAAAGTTCGTTATAGTGACAAACAAGTTTTTTTAAATCTATCAGTTCAGGTGACAATTCAGTCTTCGGGTTTCCTCCTACTTTCATTTTCCTCATAGGGAAAGTTACTTCAACATAACACATTAATATTTTATGAAATATTTCATAGGCTGCATCTGGGCATGTTTCCTTAGCAATATCTGCCCAGTCTTCATTCTCCAGTAACTCTAAGAATTTTGAAGTGTTTGTTTCTGAAAAATCTCTACGAAGGATGAACATATTGGTACGGTTAGTATCTCTAGAATTCCACGGTGATTGTTCTTGAACTTCAAAATGTATTCTGCCATACCGTATTGTTCCATTTATGTTAGTAACATAGCAGCCTATGCGACATTGATCCTGGCAAGTGGTACAAGAGTTATAGCGAGTGAACCCCACTTCTGTAACCATGGAGCATCTCCATGGTAATAACTTTCTCGAGTCTCTCCCAGCTTTCCAACGGCATGGATACCTGGCTGTATTTCTATTAAGAAATACTGGTTCGAGGTTCTTTTGCGAATCCTTCGTTGTGAAAAGTTCTTATTTAGAAAATCTCTAATAAATATTTTGGTAACTAGTTGTCTGTCAGAATGTTTTCATAAGTCAAGTTGCGTAGACAGATTTTCATGAAATGTGTATTATAATCAATTCATTAGTTGGACTGGACTGAGAATATTACTTCAATTAGTTTGAAGAATACTATACTAGGGCTATTGCATCGTTGATCAATCCGAAACTATATTTACAAAATGAATAGTTTTGCTAAATAATGACATTTTATAAGTATCATTGTTCAACAAATATGGTTTTGGTTAAGCAACCTCTCAAGTACCCAAGTGGTATTTTTTAGATGACCTGTGAATTTATTGTGGCCTTCTGTGAATACTTGCTGAGCGATCTCCTGTTGCATAGTATGAAAAGAAGTCTGAACGTGATGAAGAATATTTTTTTCTGGAAGTCGACGGTAGTTTTTTGAAGAGCATATAAAGCATGTTGACTTTTTCTTCTCTTACTTTGTTTTCCCCGAAACTTGGACTACTTTCTTTTGGCTATGTATATTTTTGCATCCTTACATTTGTGACTTTATCAGCACAAACAGAAAATTTGCGATAAAACCCGGGAGGCGGGTTCGAATAGGGTGAAAAGTAAGTAAGTAGTTTTTTTATTCAATTCAGATATAAACAGTAATTGTTACAATCTGACTCAGTGAGTCACTAAAAGAGACCGCTTCCAGGATCCCATAATTATTCTTGAAATAATTTCTCAATTCAAATTTGGATTTGACTGTAAGCCTACATCTAGGATAATTTACAGCTTGACTCGCAAATTTGATCGCTCATGAATAATTGGATAATAGAGATATTTACTGTAGATTTATTGTCATTACTTTATCATTGGGTATCTACAGGTCGGTATTTCTTGTACTATTATTATCCATAAGAACAGTTCCTTCACCATATCTTCGAAGTACGTAGAACACTGCAAAATAAGTTGGATTTGCTCAGTAAAAAAATTTCGTTACGGCACCCGTATTCAAGATACAGTGTCTTGCCGTTACGAATTTTTTTTGGCTGAGCAAACCCAACTCATTTTACAGTGTTCAACGTATCCTAGCAACGAGGACACCTCTTTTTGAAACAGCCTGTATAATCTTATATCTCATAAATAGTTTATCATCAAACCCAGTATTGTTGAATTTGTAGTTATGAGCTCTATAAAGTCAAATATAAAATAATGTACTGGGTATCCCTATTCGAATATGTTTAGTTTTTACAGGGTGGGGGGATTTTAGTTGGGGCACGATGTATATCAGACAATTTTGTGGAACGACCTAGATGACACTCGGTAGCGTTTGTGGATAATAATACATATGAAGTGATAAATGAAAAAACACTGTTGGGTGCTCCACACTTATGTATATTGCTCAGCCTCTACTGTTGACAGTATTGTAAATAAAAAATTCACTTTTGAACAACTCTCATAAATGATATTGTTGATTTTTATTAGTTTCAGGTATAAATCAGTGAAACATATTGAATCGGAAACTTTGGTGTTGATAGGGAACAACTGTATATTTTCATAATAAATACTCGATCTATCATAGGACGTTCCGGACAATTTGAAAATAAATCAATCAACACATTCATATAATTAATATCCCAACTTATAATAAATTGTACATAACAGTTTGGCAAAATGTCGATTTACTCCACGATTCCCGTGAAAAATTGCCCTCATTTCCCGAATCAACCAAGACGATGAGAACTTACCCCGTACCATTCTGTACCATTCCCGTCGAAAAAAAACTCAATTTTCCCATATCTACTTCCCCTTGCGATAGTGTGACTCACTAGTCATTATATAACCAGGTGTATAGACAGGTAAAGTTACTGTCCCCCTGTATCGGACAGGTGCTACCGCCATATACCGCGTGTTTTCTAGTCCATGCTTATCAGCTGTTGAAATAAGGCCTAATTTGACTGGTGGGAGGATTACATGAGGGCACTACAAGTAAATAGTCTGTTTAGTTGCGATAGTTTGATTAGAATATCAAAGGCTTACTACTCTGCTGTTGTATCATACTGGTGCAATTTTAAGGGATTTCTATTTCGTTTGATGTGCATTCGGGATTTGTTGTGATTTTCGAAGGTCAGTATTTGTTTTGTTGAGTGTGAGGTTGTTAGTGTTGCGATGAAGAGTGCAAATTTGCTTCAGATACCTGGTTGAAGTCCATATCAGCCACCTACAATGTCGAAAGTGACATTTTGATATATTTTCGTAAATTTTCAACCATGAAATCCTATTTATCATTTCCAAATAATTATTGAGTGTTGATACCTACCTATGTTTGCATAGGTAGGTATCAATCTGATAAATGCAAATATATACCTGTCCTTCTGCATCAAATTATTTTTATTTCCTCAAATTAATACGACCTCATGATTGTTTAAGAAATTATCCCGAGCCTTCAACATCAAGAAATATTTCATATTTCTGAAAATGAAAACATTTGTGGCATTTCTCATGATATCAGAGAATACAATATGACTCCTAGATATATCAAATTTTTAAAATAATTATGTGTTATAAGGTATTATTAGGTATATTTCATGGTTTTGAGGAAACACTTTATTTGAAACAGGTTTATTTCCTTAGTTTCAATCTGACATGTAGCGATGAAGGACGCTAGAATTTTCACTCAATTTGAAAGATTCATATTCCAAATTCACATACACGAACATTTGCAAAAAAGCTCTTAGCAAAAATCAAATAATGAAATTTATCATCATTTTATTATTCAACAACTCTGGATTTTTGATTATATTCCTCATCCTAAGGTAGTAGAAATGTGAAAAATGAAACATTTACTTATGGAGTGACTAAGGGAACTATTCAGTTTTAGTTTTTTCTATGCTGGTTCATATTTATTTCCAGTGTCGAATATGTAGAAGTCATGATTGTGTTTCTCGACTTTGAAACTTGCGTTTCCTGGTGTTCAAAAGATATCACAAATACTCTGCTTGGTTACAGCAAGTTTTTATTTTCTATGAAAAAAATAAGATTTCAATGATGAAAAATGAACACTGCTACTGATAAGTGTCCGCATATTCTGATTTATATGAGATGTGGATGAGAATTTGTTGAAAATATTGATTAATTTTTTTTTCACCGTTAGATTCACCATGAGATGATTTTCTCAGGTATTGATGAAATTATTATGGCTAATACATTCGGGAACCAAACAGCTTGGCCATAGAAAAAAGTCTTCTGTACCTTGAAATTTCTTGGCTCCAGGTATTAGAACAGATGATATGCACGGTGGCTCATCGAAAACGTACCGCAAGGCATTACAGGCTGGGAAAGAACTTTTCGATAAAATCCGAAAACAGGTCAAGTCTGTTTGTCAGGGGGACACATTTTGACGTAACGAGCATAGTAAAACCTTCAACCTCCTAAGTAGGGGTGTCACCCCAACATTTTTTTTCAAATGGGAAAGGGGGTCAAGCGATACCTCTTCAGAAGGGGCTTGTCATTCCCTATACAGTGCTGCTTAGATTTTTCAAATCGATTCAATCAGGTCGGTTCAATTGTACTTAATCGCTGTCGCTGTTTTTGCCGATGCACAGATTTTTTTAGGCTCATTTTAGAGAGTAAAAAATGAATAGGATTCATTTCTTCACGTTTGAATTAGGTCAAGTAGTTGCTAGATACATGTCGTGGTTGAAGTGTTGACTTAAAAATTTATTATTATGGTGTATTCAATTGCAGACAGAGTGGAAATCATTGACCTTCTTTCAGAAACGATGATTGTGGAAATCGGGTCGCGGAGATGTTCAACCAACGGCATCCTGATAAACATGCCTCTGGAAAAATCGTTCGCGAATTGGTGAACAAATTACGCGAAACAGGTTTAGTTCATAACAAAAAGAGAGAGCTTGAAAATCCAGTACTGCTGTATGAACCTACGGAGATAGCATGGAGCAAGTTGCAGTTGATAGTACAAGACAATTTGCCATTGCGACGGGTGTGTCTCGTACCAGTGTCCGACGGGTATTGAAAAAATACAAATTCAATTCTTATAAAATACGCTCAGTGCACGAACTGAATGAAGACGACTTTGATCGTCGCTACACAATGGTAATTTTTTATTCAATGTGTGTTTTTCGGACGAATGTTCCTTCTTCCTCAATGGTTTAGTGAATGGCCACAATTGCCGGTACTGGGCTGACACCAATCCAAGGATTTTCCATGAAACACACACGCAACACCCCCAGAAGTTGAATGTGTGGGCTGTTTTTTTTTTTGGAAATGCTATTGTAGGGCCTTTTTTTCCTTCCTGGAAATTTAACAGGCGATATGTACTTGGATTAACTACAAAATGCCATCGACCCAGCTCTAACAAACATCATTGAGAACGATCCCGCATACGATGAACAGGAACTGATTTACCAACAAGACAGAGCTCCTCCTCAATATTCCCACAGTGTGCGCAATTATTTACATGACACATTTCCAGGACGATGGATAGGACGACGGGGCCCAATAGGACTTGAGTCCTTTAGATTTTTTTTTGTGGGGACACATCAAAAGCGTTTTTTACAAAACACCACCAGACACATTAGAAGAGTTGCAACGAAGAATCATTAACGTATGTCGCGAAGTGACACCCCAAATGCTCCAGAATGTATGACAACGGTTTGAAAATAACTCATACCACTGTATGCAGGTTGACGGACAGCAATTCGAACATTTACTTGACTAATAAATGAATTTTGAAGTACAATTGAATCAATTTTTGCATTTTTTGTCACACATTATCGTTGGAGTTTCAACGCTCCATATTTTCTGAATGAGTGGATCGATTTTGAAAATGTAAGCAGCACTGTGTAGGGAATGACCAGCCCCTTCTAAAGAGGTATCGCTTGACACCCCTTCCCATTTGAAAAAAATGTTGGGGTGACACCCCTACTAGGGGGTTGAAGGTTTTACCATGCTTGTTACGTCCAAATGTGTCCCCCTGACAAACAAACTTGACCTGTTTTCTGATTTCATCGAAAAGTTCTTTCCCAGCCTGTAATGTCTTGCGGTCCGTTTCGATGGGCCACCCTTTATGTTAGGTTGTTTCATTTGCTGTCTAACCGTTTAATTCTCTATTGACTTTGCACCTACACCCATCAATTTATATCTTAAGGTATTTTTTCAGCTTTGAATTCGAAGTTGATCAGGATTTTTCCAAGTTTCTGGACATATTTAGATTGAGATTGATTGAGACTTATTTCCGTCATTAATAGCCACGTGTGCACCATGCGGTACTCTTGATTATACAAGGTGTTGCCAGATAACTGCGAATGATTTCAGGGGTTGATTCTTTGTCGAAAATTCAAGGCGGTGTTCCATGTGAACAAAAGCTTTTAGGCCTATCCTTGAAAAGTTACCCGCTTTCAAAAATGAGGATGATAGGCTATCTGAAAATTGAGCATTTGAACACATATTTTCGAATCACGAAATTTTGTTTTGTCAAGAAGTACTGGTGGGTTTTATGTTTCACCCCTTTTAGAGATCGAAAGAAAATTTAAAGAAATATATTTGAATAGCCTTTTTATTGGTAGAACAAGCCCACAAAATGCCATTACTTCAACACTTAAGCAATTTCAAGAAAATCTCATTTTTATGTCATTTTTTGAAGCATGTAAATTTTCAATGGTTCAAAGGTTTCAGAACTTCTGTTTACATGAAAAATTTCAGAGCTTTTGTTTACATAAAAGACCTCCTTAAATTTTGAACAAGAAATCACCCAATAAAAACTCTAGCACTTATCTGACAATACACTATATCCTTTCCGCTATTTGGTATTGATCAGTTCATATTAATGTTATACTTAATACGATAATAATTAGTAATTTTTTTAAATTGTCCACCTGCATTTCCAACTTGCAGATGATCAGAGACATAAATCATTTTTTTCTGAAAACATATTGATTTGGAATTTATCAGTGGAGTTTGGTAACTGAAACTTCGTTACTGTGCTCCAGAACTTCGAAAAAAGGAAATTTCTCTAGTGTATGAAAAGTCTATTTAGCATAGTATTTGAGAAAACTGTACCATGATATTCCATCTTTGGATTTCAAGAATCTTCGTTCAGGTTTTCCGACGGATGCCCTATTCGCTGTTCCCAAATAATTCGAAATTGAAGTTGATTCAGAACATTCATTTATCATTCAGTCATTGATTTGTATCCGTCGATGATTTGTCGAATCGTTCTTGGACAATATTTTCTTATCCAACAGGGATTCAACCGATTTTTCAAAATCTATTCACTCTAAAAGATAAGAAGATCCATAATGGGTAGATTAAGTAAAGATAAATGTACGAAGGACGTGTGAGTTTGATGAATTTGTTGCTACATAGGAATATGTATTATTTGCGTTATTTATTTCCTATTTTTCCGTCTGTACACTAACTATTTTTCACACACTCGGAAATATGGACCAGTATAATGCCTGTGATGTAATTATTGTCCCAATTTTCGCTGCACATCATGAAATATAGTAATGTTTTGGTTCGATGTTGCTGACAGTATTGATTCGAAAAAAACTTGACACATCTTTCCTGCTGGAGTACCTAACCTGCATAAACGTACCAGTGTCCAAGAGTGTTCAGAATTTTTTCAGACAAATAAACAACCATCTTGAATCATCTTGAGAGGTGTACTGGTAAAATAATGTTAGTATTGATCTTTACTTCTACTTCTAGCCGTTTCAGTATCATGCTTATTATTATAACTAATATCCATTTTCTCCAAATTTTCATTCGTTTCAAGAAAGCTGATAATAATACGGAATGTTGCGAAAAGTCTCCTCGAGCACAAATATTTTCCAACCCCAGTGATTTTCCGTTTTACATACGACATGACCAATTTTCCTCAAGCATCCAATCCCGTATTTCTTATAGTCAATTTGTTATTATGAACCAGTTCATCGATGTTTTGTAAGAATCTTCACAAAGATAACTAATACTTGGTGTTTTCTATACAGTAGTAAAATAATAATAATTTCCTCTACCTACTGCCTTCTCGACATGCTAAGAGACAAGTGAAATTTCTGGAATATGCATACTTTCCATGAAACATATTTGTAACGAATTGCTTTTAGCAATTACTAAGTAGTACTATTAGGATAATTTCACAATTTTCTTCAAGTTCTAGTCGTCTCAATATCATACGTATTTCAACTTATATCTCATCTCTCTACAGTTTTTTTCGACGAGATGCAATAAAACGAGATGCAATAAAACATGTCAATTGAATGAGTTATTCCAACTCCAACATACACTCCGGATAACAGCTCGTTTCCAACAATTGGTACATGAAAGAATCTAATAATAATAGGAAATGCTGCGAAAGTCTCCTCGAGCACAAATATTTTTCCACCCCGGTGATTTCTCTTTGTTCGACATGGCCAATTTTCCTCTAGCATCCAATCCCATGCTCCCCGAAAGATCACATCTCCAAGACTGACTCCTCAAGCCCGATTGGCTGTTGCAGACAGCGACAGGTGTATCTCCAGCGAGGGCGTCATGGCAACCGCAGCTCGGTTCGCAGCTGGAGGCAGCAACAGCCCGCCCACGCCCGCCCCGGCGACCACCCCTCCCGACCACCCTCAGCAGACGCAGCTAATCGTGCTGCCCGCCAGTCTTCAGGTAAGGCAGTTGCAGAATTGTCGTTTGATGAGTGAGCGTTGACGATTTTTGGAAAAAATTTAAAGTGGTGGTAGTGTCTTCGAATGTGAGTTCTTCAGATTGATGACCGTGCCGAATGGTGAGATTATTTCTTCATCATCAATATGCTATATTTTCATAAGAATCATTTATCGACAGTCTCAGTCTAGATTAAAAAAATACTATAATATACCAGGTATTACGTATTAAATTAAAAAAGTTCACATGAAATTCTGCAATCTCAGTATCTTATTTGAGTAGGAATACAATGGAAAAGTCATGTTAGAAATGTGAAAACAGGAGACAGAGGAGGATGAAGTATAGAAGAAGTGTATCATTCAATAACGTTATGAATTACAAAAAAATAACGAAAGGATCCAGTACTGAAAAAATTTTTCATGTTGTAGAAAGGAAATATATTTCTGTTCAATCTAACATGGATGTACATAAATTATTTTGCATGTTGCGTTTTAATATTTTTGAATATCAACAGCAATCAGTATGGAATGCATTGGAATTGAAAAAGAAGCGATTTCATAATTTGATGCGATGACGATTTTTTGAAAAATCAAATGTGGTGGTAGTGTCTTCGAATGTGGTTTCTTCAGATTGATGACCGTGCCGAATGGTGAGATCATCATTATCAATATGCTTTACTGTCAGAAGAAATAGAAATGATATAATATACCAGATATTACGAATTGAATTTAGATAGTTTACATGAAATTCTGCAATCCCAACATCTTATTTGATTGAGAATACAATGGAAAAGTCATGTTGAAAATATAAAAAACGAAAATTAGAGAGGGAGGAGGAGGAAGTATAGAAGTAGTGTATTATTTAATAACAATAGGAATTACAAAATATCAACGGGAGGATCTACTACTGAAAAATTCATCCATGCCGTAGAAAAGAAAGGATCTACACAAATTATTATGTATGTCGCCTAATAATATTCTTGAATAATCAATATGGAATGCATTTTAATTGAGAAAAAGGTGATTTCAGTTGTTGACGCTTTTTTGAAAAATGAAATGTGGTGGGAACTTACTTTGAATATGAGTTCTTCAGGTTGATGACCGTGCCGAATGGTCAGATCATCGTCATCATCATCAATATGCTTTATTGTCAGAAGAATCAGTCTTATCGATAAAGTCTCAATCTAAAATATAAAAATATAATATAAAATAAAATATAAAATATATAAAATAAAAAAATATAATATACCAGGAACCACGTATGAAATTTACATGTTATTCTGCAAAACGGAGTACGAGTACAATGAATAAGCCATGTTAAAAAACAAGTGTGGGACGTGGAAAAAGTATATGTTGCCTAATAATAATAATGCAAATCAAAAGCAATCAGTATGAAATGCATATGAAATGATGAAAATCTGATTTCAGGATTGATAAGTGAGCATTGCTCATCATCAACATACTTTATTATCAGTAGAAACATTCTTATCAACAAACTCTAAATCTGGAGTGAAAAAAATGTAATATACCAGGTACCACGTATTAAAACTATTGTGTACATATTATTCTGCATTTCCAAGGTCTAATTGAATGAAAAGTATAATGAAAAAATCATGTTAAAAATATCAAATAGTAAGCAAGGAAGTATAGAAAAAGTGTGTTATAGAATAACATTTTGAACTACAAAAAATCAAGAAAGCACTGAAAAATTCATCAATGTTGTAGGAAGGAAATATATTTCTACTGTCTGTAAGTTCTTCGAGGAGGTGGTACATTCATTTTTCAGTTTCTCATGGGATTTTCTCTCCCCGTTTCTAAAAAATAGAGTAGAAGTTATTTAAAATTATTTCAATATATTTGTAGTAAGGACAGATTTGGGATCTGCCCCAAAATGTCACTGCGCTTGAAATTAAACCTTTAGATACCTAAAAGAGAAATTCTCTATTGGTCAGTGACACCTTGTTTTTGAAAAAATTTGGAAATACCAATATATTTAATAAGAATAAAACCTTTACTTATCTTGGTGGACGTTTCGGAAACGAATCTGCTCCCGTTCTCAACACAATTAACACTGAAAAGTGTCAAAACCGAAAACATTGAAAAATTTTAGGAAGAGAAAAATAGAGAATTTCTCTTTTAGGTATCTAAAGGTTTAATTTCAAGCGCAGTGACATTTTGGGGCAGATCCCAAATCTGTCCTTACTACAAATATATTGAAATAATTTTTAATAACTTCTAATCTATTTTTTAGAAACGAGGAGAGAAAATCCCATGAAAAGCTGAAAAATAAATATATTTCTGTTCAATCCCTAACAAAATCAATGAATATTTATATCTTGAATTAAAAAACAAATTAAATCTATGTTAACACCAATCAGTACGGAATGCAATTTAATTGATGAAAAATTGGTTTCAGAATTGTCATTTGATGGGTGAGCGTTAACGATTTTTTGAAAAAAATCATGAAGGTGCTGTGTGTGCCCAACAACGGTTTGATTGTGCGTTCTTCAGGTTGATGACGGTGCTGAATAGTGCGATATTGCTGTTTTTGCTATATTTCCATTATATACTCTGTATACTGTGCTCCTTATTTGTTTTGCAGAGGAGGGCAATTGGGAATTTGTGTAAGGTGAAATTTTCCGAATTCGGTAACTACTCTTTTACTTACTTGTATTCATAGTAAGTATATTCCTTTCAGAGACAACCTGCTATATACACAAAAATATCAAGGCTATCATTGAGAACCCTATTCCACTATACTAGTCGAGTGCCAATCATATTACTCTAAATATATCTGAATTTACATCAATCGAAGATTCATTCATGTACGCTTTCTACAAGATGTTGAAACATCTACCCATAAATATTAAAATTATAATGAACTAAAGAATATGTAGGAAGAAGTGAGGAAAGGTGTAGTGTAAAATTGACGCCCCTCGAAAGCTACCGCCTTGAGCAGCTAGTGAAGTTGCTAATAGAAGGTATTAGAAGAAATTAAAAAACAAACGTTGAACAAATCAAATTTAAAGATGCAACCGAATTAAGAATTAGGTTCAAACAAAAATACTAAGAGACATTTCGGAGGAAATTTTGGTAATCTTAAAGTTGAGTCATTGATTTTAACAGCTCGTAGAACTCGTGAAGATAAGTTACTTAACTAAAAATCGTTCATAGGAAGCAATAAAAAAATATTAAAAAAAATCAAATTGTTCTCACTCATACTTTCACCGTACACTCGTACGCCGAGCAACACTGTGCGTTCACCGAACAAATTCATTATTAATTCATTTATCTATTTATTTATTATTTCCACACTCCAATTACGGAACAGTACAAAACATGAAAAAACATAGAACACTAACAATAGGAGAAGCTTAAAACTAATACATGACTTACGATGATAACAGTAGAAAATCTCAAGTTGATAACTCTTGTGCGACGTGCCAATAAGTGGTTAAGTCCGATTTTCTTTGAAACTTAAGTAAGATAATATATGGGTTCCAGATGAACGATGCATATTCAAACGTAGTGCTCAAAAAGTGATAGTAAAAAGTTTTGAATGTATCTGTATGGTTGAAGTCACGGCCTACTCTGATGAAAAATGCATATGTGCAGTTCTTTGAAGTAGTTAAATTGTCCACATGCTCTTTGAAAGACAGCTTTGGATCAGAAGTAACTCCAAGATCCTTAAAATTAGATATTCTGTCTAGAGAATGATTATCTATCTTATAGTCAAACAGAACATTTAGCAGGATTAACTGCATCATTGACTGACTTGGTTTAGATTTTCTGTTGGTTTCTTACAATCAGATATAGCAATGATATAAGAGAAAATTTGCAGATCATCAGTATGCACTAAGAAGTTTAGATTAATTATGTTACCAATGTCATTAATAAAGCTATTAAACACGTGGGTAAACAAGTTGGATCCTTGCGGCACTGATCTGTTCTGATTTGGCGAGGTATTTGTTAGACTTAAATTCATTTAACTGCACATATTGCGTACGATTAGACAGATATGAATAATGCAAGTAGACTAATTATTCTAATTAGGCCAAAATTCGAGAGTTATTGCAAAAATATCGTCTTTCTGAGTTCTCTTAATCAATGTTTTTTGCTATGTGCTGTGTAATGACTGTGATGTTTGTTGTTGTGGATCGATCTTTCACGGAACCGTGATGCTGATGATTTAAAAATAGCATTGTTGACGTGTTGATACAGAATGTTTCAACAATATTTCAAAGTCCTTGAAAAAATTGCATGTAATGAAATCGATCTGTACTTATTTATATCAGTTTCCGTGCCTTTTTTTTTCAAAGATGGGACAAACCTTAGAAGATTTCCATAAACAAGGAATCGTATGTGAACGCATGCAAACATTAATTATGATTGTTGAGGGGTAAGTTAATACTAATGAATACAAATTGGGATAACAGGATGCATTGCACCGATAATTTCTATTTTTTTTTGACTTGAGGCCAAGAATCTCTACATAATTCATAAGACTCTCATTATGCAACTTTTAAGGAAACGATCTCTTTTGAATTCTCGTCTCTTTAATTTGATTTTTTTTAATATTTTTTTATTGCTTCATATGAACGATTTTTGGTGAAGTAACTTATCTTTACAAGTTCTACGAACTGTTAAAATTACTGATCCAACTTTGAGAACACCCTGTATAAAGTAATCCGATTGAGCACATTTTTATTATATTATTTCATTTTGTACTTTGATAAGTGGTTTCAAACGTGAAATATGTGTGCAACCCCAGACAGATATCAGATATTGGCAATTTGAGTAAGACTGACAGAAATAAATGAACTTCAAATATCTTACAGGAATAGTATTGCATTTTTTGATAATTAATTTCCAAGTTACTTGAAATTATATTCAACCACTGACACTAGAACCTTCAAATGAGGCCGGATGCTTGTATTTCTGATAAATAAATCGAGTTGACTATATCCTCAACTGCAAATCAAGAGAAAGTTCATCTCCAAGCAATATGAGATATACAGGGTGTCCCAAAATTGCTGGGGCACAGAGCTACCACGTATAAAAGAGGTCAAAATAAGTTGATTGGACCCAATTTATTTATGTGCCAAAGTGTACCGTTTGTTCGTGAGAAGAGTTCAAAGTTTACATAAAAAATACATTTTTGTATGCCGTTCAGAAATAAGTGAAACAAATTTGATGAAATTTGATAATAGTGTATTTCAGAGGAATTGTAGAGGGGTTAAAACCACCCTCACCGACATATTTTTCAGAACTTTTTTATGGATAGTAATACGGTTCTCAAATTTTCTGAGCTTGAAGACTGATCAATTATCATCATTTTATTACTGTTTTAAAAATTTCATAAACCGCATAGTTTCGAAGGAAAAAAATAATGCTACCAGATATTCCTATAGTACAACTTTAATGAAAGTGGAAAAGAAGGCAAGCTGTGATTTTGACAGGAAACAAATTTATCAAGAGAAATCCATATTTGATAGCAGCTAAAATAACAATTACAACCCCTACACTGTCAGGCTCGAGACCTGTCGAACATCGCTATACCAAGCATCATTCATCAATAGAACGGCAAAGTTATGGAATTCTTTGCCTAGTAAAGTCTTTCCTGATGCTTACAACCTCCAAACTTTCAAGAAAAATTCCAATTCGTGTTGTCCACAGATAAAAAAAATAATAATAAATGGTCGGTATTGGTACTCGCAGTAATAACAAAATTGAAGAATTTATGGAAACATTTACTACTGTACGTTGTCTAACGTCAACAACGAATTTGAATAATAATAAATTTGTTTCCTATCAAAATCACGACTTGCCTTCGTTTCCACTGCCAACTAAGTTTTATATCACAATTTCACTAAACTTGTACTAGGAATATCTGGTAGAATATTTTTCGTTCGAAACTATGCGGTATACGAAATTTTTACAACAGTAATAAAATGAAGATAATTGATCAGTCTTCAAGCTCAAAGAATTTGAGAACCATATTACTACCCATAAAAACGTTCTGAAAAAAATGTCAGGGGGTGAGGTTACACACTTTCATCTTTTCATTATTCTACTTTTTGTGAAAATGAAATGATGTATTAACACAATAATTAAACTCAACTGACCTCAGCTATTTCAACATGTATGAGAAATCCAGGTCATTTCGTTTTGGGCATATATCATAATAGAACAATTTATACTTTCTGTGATAGAAATAATTCACCCAGAAGTCAGCCATATTGTATTTATATGTCGAATAGAGTTTTTGTGAGAATTGTCCTCACCAGAATTCGAATAGATTGGTTCATTAACAAAGAAACACTGGCCCCATCAAATGTGTCACCCAGTATCTGTTTATTCATGCATTCAGATATGGTAACACAAACATAGTAGCCTCTGATAAAATAAACAAGACATTTGAAAAAGTAACTTCGTCGAATTCTCTGTCAATTCTTGTTGCTAGTTTTCATCAACTTTTTCGAAAAAACATCGAAAAACTTACGTTTCCCGAGACATTCACCAAATCTATCGCTAAGCAATATAAATCTGCAGTGCAGAAACCAGTAGAAACCAATAATTGTTGTAGACTTTACTCGAAAGCAACCCATCATGATAGAGTATTTGGTGAGTTCGAATATTGCTTGGTTTCATTCTGATATCTAATACAAATCATAAGTTGTAGGATTATTGGAAATATTATATAATCGAGTCAGAATTAGTAAATACAGGGTGTTACAGTAATATACATATTTTTTTATATGAATTTGTTCGAGGAGATTCTATTGAAATTATAAAGGTTGGTAGAAAAGTATGTTGTCACGATATAGAGAGCATTCCTTGATGGATATTGCGATTTTCGAATTGATTTTAATTGTTAGAATCTAAAAGGGCAGAATGCGAATATAGAATGTTGTAAACTTCAAGCGAAGTATGTTTTAATTAGGTAATTTTGCACTTATCATTCGATGGTTTTATTTTTCGATTTTTTTTCTTGGTACTTACGTATTTCGATCTCAGGAACCCGAATTTCACAATAAAAACATGCGCAAACTTATATTTTTCGAGATATTCCAGGAAAAAGTATGAAAATTACCCTTCTTGTTTCGGCCTGTTTTGGGTAGGCACCATAGCCATTCGACGTTTCATTTCTCACATAAGATACTCTTTATATCTTCCTTATACATTCTAGGAGCTAAAAAGAAAGAGAAACATCCTCTAAGAAGTTTAATTCATCGTCTTTAGCATCTTTGATGAATCCTTCTGTGGACGGCGCTGTCATCGCATCTGTGATATTTTGACTCACAGAACTAGTGATTCTGACGTAGATTCTCATTTGACAGGGCGATCCATATGAAAAATGCTGGATCCACCTTCCTCCAAGGTGCTGAAGAACGTTGATTTAACAAATTCGAGGATGTTTTTCCCTTTTTTTGACTTCTTGAATGTTCAAGGAAGGTAAAAAAGTATCCTGTGTGAGAAAATAAACTCCATGCCTACCCAAAACGAGCCGAAGAAATGAGGTTAATTTTCATACTTTTTCCAGGAATATCTCGAAAAATATAAGTTTGCGCACGTTTTTATTGTGAAATGTGTGAGTACCACGAAAAAAAATCGAAAAAAACCCATCGCATGATAAGTGCAAAATTAGCTTAAATTATTTTCAATATCAAAAAAAATCATATCATATTACAGAAGTATTTATTCTTTCGCAGACAACTTCATCTGGTACCACCTTAGTCAATGGAGTACCGATTATTGACGTGTCGGCTTTAGAACAAGCTGCAGATTCAAGCAACGAAAGTAGTGCCACAACAGAACATCCGACTGAAAGTCACGAAACTGACCCACTTGCTACAACTTCGCCCCATTTCATCACTGTAACAGGTTAGTATTTTGGTTTTGGTAATTTTTCACTCATCACGCGAAGGGTTTTTTCGAAAAAAAAATTGGTACTTCCGTATTTTTACTTCAGGAACCAGGATTTTAGAAACGTGTGGTAACCTTTATTTTTCGTGATAATCCTATGAATAGTGTGAAAATTTACCTTCTTTCTTCTGCTAGTTTTGAGTAGACAGCATAGCCGATAGGCGTTACATTTCTCATATAGTATACTTTTTATACCTTCTTTATACGTATAGAAAACAAGAAAAACATCCACAAAAAAGTTTAATCCACATCCTTTGCCATCTTGTAGGAAAATAATTCATCTCTTTCTATATGAAATGCGCTGTTAAATGAGAATCTATATAAGATCAACTAGTTCTGTGAGTGAAAATGTAGATTCTTATTTAACAGTTCATTCTATATGAAAGCAAGTGAATCCACATTCATCAAGGATACTAAATAAGATGAATTTCATTTTGTTTGACTCTCTGAATGTTTAAAAGTATCCTGTGTGAGCAATAAAAGGCCGATCGGCATGGTGTCTACTCAAAACAGGCCGAAGAATGAAAGTGAATTTTCACACATTTTCGTGGATTATTTCGAAAAATATATGTTTGGGTACGTTTTTATTCTGAAATTCAAGTTCTTGGAGTTGAAAAACGGTACCAAAAAAAATTTTTCGAAAAGAAAACATCACATGAAAATTTACCATGGTTGGTGAGTGAGCAGATGATGATGATGTACTGATATCGTACATACTACAGATTGTATATTTTATGTCGTAAATGGTGTATTAGTTGCTTATTTCGGGCCCAATAAGATGTCGTTTTCAAATCAGAAGTTTGAAACGAATCGTTTGTTTTCGGAATATACGAGTAAAACAAAAAATACCAGTTATTCCAATAGTGGTATGACATAAAAACTACAGCTCTTTAATCTTGACTCAGAAAATGTACTATAATATAGCAGATTGTCCACAATATGATATGATATATTATTATAATAATGATAATAATAATATTTCGCACATTGAAATGTACATTTGTAGGAATATTACAGTGCCTAATATTTGGAGAAAAATCCTATAAAACTTCCTGTATACATGAAATAGGTAAATGGTATAATATCAAAAGACAAGAACCTCGACAAGTGGAGTAAAAAATATTGATATATACCTGTTCTGATCAATTACATTATTGTAAAACGATGTTATTATTAATATTAGGTTTCTAACGGTAGATATTCGGTGGTGTTTTTTTTAAAAACTTCAAACGAACGGCTACCGTGAGAAACCCTGTATTACATCAGCATAAACTATATACCAAGCATCATTCATCAATAGAACAGCAAAGTTGTGGAATTCTTTGCCTAGTGAAGTCTTTCCTGAAGCTTACAACCTCCAAACTTTCAAGAAAAATTCCAACACCTTCTCTCCCAAAATTCCACCGCTGGCTAACACAATGTTCCTCGAACAGGTTTCGAAGGTTTCCTTTCGTGTTGTCAACAGATGGAAAAAATACTTGTGGACTGACTTCGTAATAATTCACAAGTACTTCAATAAGTTGCTGAAAAGTATATTAGGACTTTTGAAGAATCCTCATTATCAGCAGGAAGAACATTATAGATGTACGATGTCTGTGTGGAAGGCAGGACTCACTCATATTGTTTGTAATATACGTATATACCTGCTACCTATTAAATTATATAATAAACTGCCGATTGATTTGAAGAAAATACCAAATAATCTTAAATTCAAAAATACCCTCAAAGATATTTTAGTTAAAAATTTCTTCCATTCTGTATATACTCCCACCAAGATTCACCGACCCACCTGCATCTAGACCTGGGCTCTAATTAAGAAAAAAAACTAATTCGACGTGATCAAAATCACCCCAGCGTGCATCTTCTCCCTCGTTCCGCAGATAAAACTCGAGATGATACGCGATCGCAATGGGGCGATTTTGACGGCAGCATACCTGATTGGACGCGCGACTGACACGCGTCACCTGCGAGAATCAGATTATCTGTGAATCATGTTACTCTCTATTCATTATATTTTTTCGAAGTTTCTATGCCGGACCAGAGGTGTCTCAAAAAGTTATTCCGGCATCAACGAAAAACAATCCAAAGTAGGGGTACCCTTTAGGTGAATTTTGTAGCCCATAGTAATGGTGTTGATTGTTTATACAATCATGAACATACATCCTTCATAAAACTATGGAAGTATTCTTATTCCTCGATGGGAGAAGGTATGGTAGAGATTGGATATGGTAGAAGTTGTTGATACTTTAGCATACGACTTCGGCAAATGTAATTTATCGTGATGGTTGACTGAACCACATTTTTTCCCTTTCATAGATCGATTTTCATAAACCCCAAAACATGTTCACTAATCTCATCCTATTGATTGAGGTTTCTGAGCGTCCTCTACTCTTCTTTTTATAAGTTGTTTTGGGACTACATTACATTACATGGTATTAATATTACCTATTTTCGTAGCCCATGAGTATAATGTTGAACTTTGAAAGTATTTTTATTACTCGATGGGAAATTAAATAACTTAGCTATTGTAGAAGTGGATATTATTTTCTATAAATCCGAAACATATCTTCTAATCTCGTCCTATTGCTTTTTCATCTCACATTCTCTGTACTCTTATTGTACAATCATTAGATGATGACAGTCACCATATTTTTGTGATATTGTGCGACCTGACAGTTATTTCGGCAAAAATCGAAAACTAAAAATTTTGTTAAATATTGTTACTTATTGGTACCTTTATTTTCATTTGCGGCAACTCTCGTGAAGTTCATCTAAGATTTTTCTTACAGAATCCAGTTGTTATAAGGTTTATTAGTTATTTTTTCATTATTAGTTTTTTAGTATTATAAGGAATTATTATTGTTGAGTCGAAAACGTTTGGACAAATACATGATACAAAATTATATTTGTTTGAGTTATCATGGAATTATCAAGGTGGACTCTGTATCGAAGAAGTTTCATTTCTTTTAAAATCTACAAATAGGAAAATGAATTGAACTCAGGGCCAGAATGAAGTGAAATTCTATCGTACCATTTATCTATCGATCATTTCGAATTGTTTGATTTTGTTTCCTATAGGTCTGCTTTTCTCGACCCTAGCTGACATTTTATGCCACCTTGTGTAGATGGTAATATTCATGTATGGGAAAAACTGTGGCAATTACTCACATGTTTGATGTGCCCCTTGAATTTTGTATTGAGGATGATTTATCTCCACCACTGTCGCTTCTATCCCTCCTCGAACGTAATCTCTCTTTTCATGTACATCTCTTTGTGATATTAAGTTGTACCTGCGTTGGTGTGTTACAGTTTGATCTGATGTGTAACAGGTAGGGGAATACAGATAACATATTGTGATCGCATTATTAACAGCCGAGCTGCTCTGTATTATTTTTCATCCTCTCTTATTGTACTCTTATAAATGTGTATGTCTATGAGGTATCTGAACAGCATTTGATGTTGGGTGATTCAGACGAGATGTTCTACAGTGGTTGTTCGTATCAACAGAACCGTTTTTCTTCTAGAAGTGAGTGTTTGATAGTGTGATTGCTTGAGAAGGCTTCTCGTCGAATTGTATTGCAAATTTTGAATAATTCATTCGTTGTGTTAGAAAAGAAGAACATTGATAATTTAATGAAATTCATGAATATTTAGTTAGTTAGTTTAGGAAATGACATATTCTGAACTCATCTTTCATTCAATTATTGTTGAATTATAAGTGAGTTGAATTATTGGGTTCTACTATTATACGTTTATTGAGAGTTTCGTCAGATTTTATACTTTAAAATAATACTGATGTGAATTATACCATTAACCGATGGTGTGTGGTACATATTTATGTGTTCCTCTGTTCTGAAATACGGTGTTTTATTCAAAGCACAGTGTTTTATAATATTTATATTCATTTCACTTCACGTAAGAGTTGAAGTATTGGGTTCTAGTACCGTTATCTCATTGAAATGTATGACATAATATCATGAATGTCATTGGGTAAATTGGATTTCTGTCAGATTCTATACTTTCAAAATAATACTTATAGACTCAATAGTGAATGATGCCATAAACGGATTGGTGTGCGGTATTATTGACTATATTCGTGTTGAGCTGTTCTGAAGTATAGTATTATATTGATAGCACATTGATTCATAATATTCATGTTCATTCACTTATAGTAAGAGTTGAATTATTGGGTTTTACTGTTATGCGTTTATACAATCTCATTGAAATTTATAATATAAAGTCAAGGTATATCATTGGTAAGTTCGATTTTCATTAGATTCTATATTTTAAAATAATACTCATGAGATCAATAGCGAATGATGCCATAAATGGTGTGTGGTACATATTTATGCTGTTTTGAAATATGGTATTATAATCAGACCACAGTGTTTCATAATATTCATGTTGTGTTTTTATTAATCGAACTTCATAATAATTTCAAGAGCCTAAAAAATTCTTGTACTTCTTACATTTCCGCTCCTATAATGCTTGTATTTCTTTCAGTTGCTGAAGGAGACACTGTGGCCTCTCATCAAGGTTACCATATACAGTATGTCGAGCCTGAAATTTATGCTTCACAGACCAACGGTGGGCAAACACAAATGTGAGTAACACAATAATTATTATTCACCCATTGGGGTGAAAGAATTTGTATTCAACTGTTTTGAATTACACGAATATTAAGTCAATATTCCAAATTATTTTTATTTCCAAAATATTGCAGTTATTAATATTTTATTTACTATTCTATATCCACTACGGCAACACACAGTACAATAATAATAATTCGCCTTTATTTGGCACTTGGCTGAATATACATGAAAATTGTAATTGATAGTACAATTGATATTGATTACGTAAATACGCTACTACTTCTTCATAGAATATGTTCCAAGTAGGTGTATTCCTAATTCTATCTAGCAGTATATTTGTTACACCGTTTATCTCATTCCATGATTAGTTGGATATCATGATGACTTGGATTATTATCTGCAAAATGAATACATTTTCTTTTTGGAATTCTTGAATATCTAGATAACGTGCCCTTAGTCATGACGTAATAGCTTCATCGTAATCGGATATTGGCACTCTGTCGCTTCGTAAATCGTAAACTACGTCATAAACATGGTAGGTGTATTATATTATATTATTTTTATATATATTTTCCTGTAGTCAAATTTATCGTATGAAAAAATGAAAAATCAAACAAACAAAAACAATTAACATATGTGGAAACTTCGATGGAAGTAGATTCAGTGAATATTTTTCATTTTTTTTTACAATTGCACTCCCTCGTTGGGTGGAACCAGCGCCCCAAAAGTCGGAACTTTAGCGGGGTTAGGGAGGCATACATACACGAACATCCATATCTACGCTGGGATTCGAACCAGGTCGCAATGGAAGCGATTTATAGCTTAAATTCCAACGAGGGCCTCAACACTCTCGACCACCGCGATTGACAATTTCAATTATGTGATATTGATTGTCTAAAAAGATATACATTTTGGAAAACAACACCATATATTTTTGGGTACGCTATTCTAATTTCTGTATGAATTTCAGCAAATACTTGTACAAAAATGTATTAGTATGGTATTTTTTTCTTATTTCGTGAGC
This sequence comes from Gastrophysa polygoni, assembly GCA_963576655.1. NCBI lineage: Eukaryota > Metazoa > Arthropoda > Insecta > Coleoptera > Chrysomelidae > Gastrophysa > Gastrophysa polygoni. The sequence goes on from OY755086.1 coordinate 17,606,818, forward strand.
TTTGTTAGTGGTGAACAAGTGACTTTTCTATTGAACGAATTCATTTTTTTAAGGACATCACCGATTTTCTTCTCTTTGAATTTGTTAATATTTTCATGCATTTGTAGAAAGAACACAGAGATTGAAAGATAATTGTATTCTCTTTAAATTTTTGAGACTTTTTCATACCCATCTCGAAAGAAAACGCTCATTGACTTTCAAAACTATTAAGTACATACTTGATCCTTTTGCAGGGCGTATCCGGTATATACCGTAGGTGAATCAGCAACTCTCTATCCCATAGCGAACACAGGCCAAGGTCACGGGCAGTACTATGCAGCTACGAATACTGGCGGCACGACGGTTACCGGTACTGTCGGCTACACCACGACCGGTGGACAGTATGTCGTACAACATACGGTAGATGCAGATTCGCTCATACCAGCTAACAGGGTTTCGCCTCAAACCACTAACGCGGTAACTATTGCATGAATAACTTGAAAGAGCGAAAATTCTGTGTCTGGCAAATAGTATGTGTAGCAATGAGAAACTTCTTTATTATCAGTATTGAATAATTAAAAAAACATTATCAATCTTCATGAAATCAGAAAGTAGAGTATAATATATATTCTGTGGTCTCACTCAATGTCAATTTATTTAATAATGTATATATATGTATATATGTGGTATATATATACAGTGTGGAACAGCCAAATGGAATAAATTCGATAACGAATGAATGAGAGCGTGTTGGGAAAAACGCTTGGACACGTCGATTTGTTTTTTCAAATGGGTATTTTTTTCATGAAAAAAAATAATTATATGGGGTGCGTCTGATACCAGCTTTCTTATTTCAAATACAATCACCCGTATATTATTAGTTTTTTGGATTCTTCAGAAAATTCTAGACATAATTCATGTACAATGTCTTATACCTATCTTCAACTGTTTAATTAACATCAAAAAAAGAAAATTAGTTGAGTGGTTTGGTTTGGTATACAATACTTTTGACATATCCCCACAAAAAGAAGTCTAATGGCGTGAGCTCAGGAGATGGTGCTGGCCATTTAATCGATCCGTGCCTCCCTATCCACCGATTTGGAAAATTTTGGTTCAGGAACTGCCGGAGATTGATTTGGTAATGGGGCAGTGCTCCATCTTGCTGAAACCATAGTATATTGGCAGGAATTTGTGGGTTTGCTGGATCAGGATATAAGTTGGCACAACATTATTTTGGAGCAGTTCTAAATATTTATCTCCATTCAAGTTGCCATCAATGAAAAAGGGACCTACGATATGATTTCCAACAATTCCTGTCCAAACACTAACTTTTTCAGGATATTGCGTATGTTCCTCTCTCATCCAGTGAGGATTCTCATTAGACCAATAGCGGCAATTTTGACGATTAACATTTAAGTGTAAATGTGCTCTCATCAGAAAACAAAACATCTTCTAATTGGATCATATTGTTATCTAACATTTCCATCATTTGTTCACAAAAATACGTTCTCCTGTCGAATTCGTCTTCCATTAGCTCCTGAGTTGGCATCATTTTATAGTGATGCATTTTACTTTCCTTCAATATTCGAAAAATTGATGTGTGGCCAATGTTGAACAGTGAGGCTGCTTTCCGACCAGAATTATGTGGGTTTTCTTGAAATTCAAGCATAACATCCAATTTCGTATCATCACTCACTGCATTGGCATGTACTTTTTGTATTTGCCTCACATGACCAACCTCGCGAAACTGTTTTTCTATTTTACTAATTGTTCCTTGGAATATAGGCGGAAAATTTGGAAATTTTTCGTGAAATAAGCGAGAAACTGTACCGATATTATCATTTGATTGGATGAATGAATAAATAAATAAATAAATGAATAAATTCCTAATAAAAACAACGCTATTGTCAATTATTCTTCGTGCGCAAGTAATTGATGACGTACAGGTCCTTCTCTAATTGGGTTCACTCGACCTATCTCTTAACGAACTAACCAATATCTAACCCATTATTAACCAATAATCAAGCTTGACTCTCTGGCTTATGGATGCTATTTTTCTATTTGTTAACTAACCGGGTGGTGCAGGACACAAGTTACATTGCCACAGCTACCGTGCATGCGTCTCAGTCTTCGGGACAGGTTGTGGCAGGCGATGATGTCGGATCGGCTCTGGGACATGCTACCAGGGTATCCCCAGCTACAGTAAGTCCTTTCCTTTCCCAAGGTTCGATGTTTGTGTTTTTATTTTAGTGGTTGATTTGTGGTTTGCTTTTGTAGCTTTGTGATGCTTTTGCTTTTCTTCTTTGTATATAGTTTCTAAACTTTGTATTGTATCTGATGCTTTTCTTCTTTGTGTATAGTTTCTAAACTTCGTATTGTATCAGAACATTCTCATCTCATTCTCATGACAATTTCTTTCTTTTTATTTAGGTATATTTCATACATTAATCTTTCTGAACACGTGATTCACAAAATCAGAAAATTTGATGAACCTAACTATTCTTCATGAGGTATTTTTTTTATCTGTTGACAACAAAAGTTGCAGACTTAAGCCTTCAGTACCCTTTTATTGCACCCCATGGGTTAGCACAAATTGATATTTTAATAATTCAAAAAATGAATAATCACCTCGTCATTATTATGCATTTGTTCAATAAATAATCTCAAAAGTATCGAAATCTTCTTGCTTATCACATATTCAAAAAGAGATAGATGAAAATAAAATATTTTTTTATCAGTCTGTACAGGTTTTTTTCACGATTAGCGTGAATTGAAAGTTTCTGGCAAACGACACAACGTATCAATCTAAAAATCTGCATATATACATAAATCAACATGATCTATTTAGGTAGCCACTTTTCGGTCGTGGGTTCGATTCCCACTGCCTGCAGAAATGCGAAAAAAGGGTGACTGGGTGTAGTATGAATGAGACAGTGCTGTCCCATAGATGATAAATATACACTACCTGATCTGGTGAATTGACAAGCCGAAAAGGCAGTCATAACCCAATAACCCAAAAAAAACATGATCTATTCAATCAAAATATTTTTGACCATGCGACGTTGCCGCTTCTACAAGAAATCGGTAGCAACTTCGATTTTTCAAACGAAACACCCGGTATAATATATCATTTTATTGATTCTTGTTCCATTCTCAACAAACACAGAGCGGGGTGATATTATGAGGCTTTTCACTCCAGATCCAGATTGAATTTCTCTCGTACAGGTATTACAGATGAAATGAACACATGAAATAGTGACTGAAAGTCAACATTTTCACGATATTGAACAGTATTTTGGATAAGATATTTTGGTTTCAGAGAATGGAAGACCTCATAGTCCAAAATTTACATTTCTTGAACTTCATATTTGGACATGGAAAATTAAAAATGTGTAGGGAAATACCTGATGAAGTTATTGAAAATGTGACAAGAATTAAAAAAATGATATATTATACCGGGTGTTTCATTTCAAAAATAGAAGTTGGTACTGATTTCTGGTAGAAGTGGCAACGTCGCATCATCGAAAATATTTCAGATAAATAGATCATGTTGATTCATGTATATATGTAGATTTCCAGATTGATCCGTTGTTTCATTCGTCAGGACCGCTTAATTCACGCTCATCGTGAGAAACTCTGTATGAGAATAAAGTACGAGGTGGAGAACTATTTTATTTTGTATCAGCTAGAGGTATCAGTCATCCTTGATGAATGTGAAAAAATGATTATTCTTCTTATCGACATCTCATTGGAAGTTTGAAAATGAGAGGATTCAAGGGATTGAAGAATTTATCTATGTATGTATAATCTGATTATGGTAGACTATGATTCTTTTTACAGTGTATAACTTAATTTGCCTCATTTTGGATCTTCCATTAGCACAAGTATTTTTGTTACACATGTTTTGGGCTTTTTGAAATTTTGATTTTAGCTTCCGATTGTTCTAATCATGCCATAATGATTTTCAGGTACAGTGGTTATTAGAAAACTATGAAACGGCCGAAGGAGTCTCGTTGCCTCGTTCTACCCTATATTCTCACTACCTCAGGCATTGTGCTGATCACAAATTGGAGCCCGTCAATGCCGCGTCTTTTGGGAAGCTCATCCGATCGGTATTCTTAGGATTGAGAACGCGCAGATTGGGAACCAGGTAATAATAGTGTCTTCATTTTTCAAAAGAGCTAGTACCAACCATGTAATCAATAAAATTAAAGAAAATGTGAGGAGTCAGGTGACTAAGATGTTAATAACACATTGTTTTCCTAACGGTGAAAGAAAAGGAAGTCGAATGAGGAAAAACAAACCTGAGAAAGGAATAACGAGAAATTTGCGTATTTGACAGCTCAAATACCATTGAAATACAACGAATCGGGCAGGCATTATGAATACTCGCAATTTGATAAGAAAATTACTTCTTGAATGTTTCCATTCTGCGAATCTCTTGAATGAATCTAAATTAATGTCTTACTTTCAAGTTGTGTATGTCTTTTCGATTTTTTTTTCACCAATAAATTCAATGTTGTGGAATAGGCACAAAGCGTGACACTTTTGTCGATTTGTAGAATTAGACAAAATAGTTTCTTTAGTTTGTGAGATATTCAGTGTCGTATTCCAAAAATTAGTCGAAGGCAGGAGTTCTGTAACACTTAAATTCGGTGTTGATTAGTAATATCTAGACATGAACTGAACTGAACTGAATGAAAATTAATTTTTGTCAAATTTCAGACATTATTTCACAAGGAATTCGGGAAGAACTACAAAATGGGTAGAATTCAGAAAAAAATAGAGATCCATTCAGATCCAGAGTCACCAGAATCCATTAATTCTTATCCCAACATCACTGCCCTATATATCGTGAATTAGGCGTTCCTCGAACAATGTTTATAAGATTTTTTGTACTTTGAATGATATATTCTGTTTCGCCACTTGAACCTGTATAAGCCTCAGTAGACGAAAACACAAATACGATAAATGAAGTCCAAGCAACAGGACGAACAAAGCGTGGGAACTACGTCACATGTGTTTTGGCCAATCATTGGGAGTGCTCGGGCATTGACGGCTGAACAAACATATTGTTGAATTACACGTTATACATTACTGCCCATTCAACTGATTCAACTACAGGGAATCTATATAAAAGTGTTAACCGGTGGTAAGCGGTGAAATCTCTTGAAAATCTCATAAAGTTTTTTCAACACAACCTAGATTTATCTATGACAGGATATAGATAAGTTCAATGATTTCGAAGTCAGTTCGAGGAGGAAACCAAGAACATGGCTAAAAGTTCAACGTAGAAGGCATACAAAAATAATACGTAGTACTTATAATGCGCCGCAATTCCATTGATTCCACACATTCACATGATAAGATTGAACATCGTGGACTGATAAAGAATCAGCAATGGTAGTAATAAACATCACTACTACAACGACCCGACGTGAGTACATTTTTAAGTCTTGCATGTGTTGGTTGACTAAATGGTAGGAGGTTTCCCAAATTTTATCAATTTGTTGGGATTTATTTTCATACTGTTTACTGTATATGATTCATTTTGATACTCCGATTTCTGAGTTAGCAACAGATGTAAATAATCAGAGTATTTTCAACTGTTCTTTAGAGATTCAATTTCTCTGTATGTGAACATTTTTCCGTTATCAAATAAACAAAAAGTTGTTGCAGTTTTGAATAAACTGAATGAAGGTGTTCTCTATTACCCACAATATTTATCAGGTTAGGGGCCCAGATCATTCGTTATCGTAATCGTGTGTGATCGAAAGGATAAAGGAAACACAGTAAGAAAAAGTAGAGAGGAGAAAACATGGCAGGATCAAACAGTATAGTTGTACCAACATTGGAGGCTAATAATTTCAATAACTGGCGTTTTCGAATCGTAATAATATTGAAGAAAGTACAGTGTGTTGAAGCTATGGAGGACGACCCTCCAGATGAAAATGCACCAAGGCACAGTCAATTATTGTGTTTCAATTAAGGAGTTTCAGATAATCTAGATATAATAAAGGACTATCTCACGGCCAAAGCCCAGATAACAGCTTTGAAAGATGTATTCGTTCGAAACAGTTCTTTCACCAAGCTTTCTTCATGGAGAAAACTCCTCTGTTTACGTTACGGAATTAGTGAAAAGTTAGGAGATCAATTCCTCAAATTCGATACAATCCTACGAGACTTGAAAGATTTTAGATCGAAAATTGATGAAAGTGATAGTGTGTCATTTGCTATTATCATTGCCTTCAAAATTTGACACAGAAGTGACAGCATTTGTAAAATCCAGATTAATGGACGAAGAAATGAAAATTATTGCTCGTCAAGGATGTAGAATAAATCCTGATTATGATGAAGTAATCTTCAAAGCAGCTGCAAGAGGATGCTACAGTTGTGGAAATAAGTTCCATATTCAAGCTCATTGTCCCAATCGATACCAAAGAGGACAAAGTTATGGAAGAGGTAGCCCCAGAACTATCTATAGGGGGAATTTCAGAGGACGTAGCCATAATCGTGGATATACCAGAGGTAGATATGCTGAAGAACGATCCAATACAAGGGAACAAGCAAACACTGCAGAATAATCAATTGCATTATATTCAGCAAATGTATGCCATGATCATAATGAAAAAGTGACTTCTGTTTGGGACTCTGGAGCAAGTAATCACTTCGTGCAAGAAAAACTTGTACAATTCATGTTTGATATCAAGCTGCTGGATGAATATATATATATATATATATATATATATATATATATTCACATTTAAAATGGTGAAACATTGGAGGCGAACAAGATTGGTACGTTGAAAGTGAAACGCCAAGGACAAATATTAACCCAAAACTGAAGCATAACCTGCTCTCTGCTTCAAAAATTACCTCAAAAGGTCATGAAATCATTGTTAAGAGAAATAAAACTTCAATGAATGGATCAAATTTTGCCCTAACGTGTGGAATTCAAGGTGGATTATACATTTTAACAATAGATAACATAATAAGTGAACATTGGCACATCACAACTGAAGATGATACTTGGCATCGGCGGTTAGGACATGCAGGTAGGAAAGCATTTTTCAACTTGGACTCAAATACCCATACAAATTATGTAAAACATATGTTGAAGGCAAAGCTATTCGTTCTCCATTCTCAAGAAACGAAAAACGTGCTACTGGAATCGGCGAACTTGTGCACAGTGACATATGTGGTCCAATAACTCCATCTACGATTAATGGTGGTAGATATTTACAAGTTATACTTGATGACTATTCACATTTTGTTATGGTGAAAATTTTGAAAAACAAGAGCGAAGCAGAAAAATATTTGAAAGACTAGAAAGAAATCAAAACACAACATAACGTGGAAGTTAGAAGATTTCGGCTAGATAATGGTGGTGAATTCAGCTCGACTTCTTTCAAAGATTTGCAAGAAGAAATGGCATCTACTTGGAATATACTATTGCTTATAGTCCTCAGATGAATGGTAAATCTCAGAGGATGAATCGAACCTTACTCAATATGGTTCGAACAAAAATCATTGATTCTGGAGTTCCTAAGATGTTATGGGGAGAAGCATTGAAATGTTCTGTCTATGAACTGCATAGAACTCCAACGTCTGTTCTGTTCAAACGGAACACACCATCACTACTGTGGCATGGCAGAAACGATATAAGCAAGTTAAAAATATTTGGATGTTGTGCATGGTATGTTTTTTTGCCCAAAAAAAATAAGATCGATCCAAGCCGAAAAGGGAGTTATGGTTGGATACTGTGGAGGTGGCTATTTGTTATGGACACGACAACAAGAAAAAGTAAGATCACGAGATCTACAATTCGATGAACATATAGAATATATCGATAACCAACAAAATTCACATACACTAGAGCAGGAAAAACAAAATCATCATTCAGAAAGAACCTTTATTGAAGAGAAAAATGAAAATGAGAAGAAGGAGAGGTAATAACTGTAAGAATCAGTGAGGAGTTGAGAAATTCAGACAATGAAGAAATTTCGCATAAAAATAATACTGTAACCAGAGCAGGAAGTATTACAACAAGACCTAGACATTTAGATGATTATGAATTATATGAAGCCTATTGTCTTCTTTCAACAACTGGGGAATAACCAAAATTATATGTCGGAGCTTGTGAATCATCTGAAGGGATTGAAGCCATCAAAACTGAATTGGATTCTCATGAAAAATTGCAAACATAGACACCAGCCCAACTACCAGAAAGTCAAAAAGCTATCAATATCCGGTAGATATTCAAAATAAAAGATGATGGAACGAAGAAACCACGTCTAGTAGCTAAGGGTTACCAAGTACTGTATGATGAAAAAGGTGAATTCATTTATGCACCTGTATGTAGATCTGTATGCGAAAAGGGTAATGTCTATAGCTGTTCAGAAAGATTGTAAATTGAAACAAATTGATGTTCCTATAGCATTTCTGAATGGTTTCTTGCATAATGAGGTATATATCAAAACACCTCAGGGACTAGAAGGTGATTCAAAATATTTGAAACTTAATAGAGCTCTATATGGTTCGAGAAATTCACCGAAATGTTAGAATGTGGATGATGCACTGATAACAGGAGCCGATGAACAAGTTGAAGAATTGTTGAGAGATCTCCACGGAGAATTCAGAATCACAAATATGGGTGAAGTGTCTACATTCCTATGCATGGAAATACTTCATGTTGAAACAGGACTCAAAATCACTCAGTCGAAGATGATCGATTCCTCACAGAATTTAACATGGAAGAAAGTCATGGTATTGCTACCCCTATGGAGAAAAACTTCCAGATGAATTGATCAGATGTGCCATACCGAAGGTTGGTTTGTAGTTTGATGTATCTTTCTCTAGTAACAAGACCAGATATAGCATTCAGTGTGGCATATCTCAGCAGATATTCAGACAAACCAACTACTCAAGCATGGAAAGCTGTAAAACGAATTCTTCGTTATCTAAACTCATCCAAAGATTTTGCACTGATGTACGCAAAAGGAAGCGGCAGTTTGGAAAGCATGTGTGATGCTGACTGAGGAGGAGATCGTCGAACCCGATAGCGTGAGTGGATTCATAGGTTTTCATGCTGGAAATCCTATATCCTGGCATTCTCGAAAACAAAATTGTGTTGATTTATCATCCATGGAGGCTGAATATATTTCTGCTGGTTCCGCAGCACAAGAACTAGGGAATTAAGGAGGTGTGTTGTCAGAATTCGGTGAATGTTAACCTGTTAGATTGAAAGTGGATAATTCAAGTGCTATTGCTATGATGAAAACTTTTGAAAACACAAAGCGCGGTAAACATATAGAGATACGATATCACTTCATGAAAGATCTCTGTTTGAATAACAAAATTTTGATTAAATATATTAGTTCAAATGAGAACTGTGCTGATATGTTCACCAAAGCATTGGGAAAAGATAAATTCCAGAAATTCAGACACAACCTATTGTCATATTGATGTTTATTTGATTCTTCTTCTGCGCCGAAATTTATTTTTGTAATTCAATGTTTATTTTGATGTTGATACATTTAATTGAGGGGGTGTGTTGGGATTTATTATTATACTGTATACTGTATATGATTCATCATGATGACGATGTACAAAACACTGGTGCAGTCACTATGGTGTTTTGGTTCGTAAAAAAGCCTAACGTCATTTCCCGCTCTAATAGCCTAATAGTTATGAAACTCCCCAGAAGATGGTGACATTTTTACAGATTTCTGGACAAATAGTTGATGTTTTGAGATTGTAATCATGTAGTTCGATCATTAATTGAGAAGTAACCTAAATTACTACTTCTGGATCAACATTTTTATAACACTGATTGTGCAATTATCAATAATACTGATTTTCTTTACATTTTTGTGTCGCCATCTAACAACTGACATTTGAGTGATTCACCGCTATAACGAATAAAATGCTGTTATCAAGTTAGCTGTACGTTAGAGTTTTGGTTTGATTAGATAGGCAAATAGGCAGAATAGCTCCACCAGTGTTCTCTACATCGTTATCATGATTTATCTGAGTTAGCAACAGTTGTGATTTATCAGAGTGTTTTCAACTGTTCTTTAGAAATTCAGTTTCTCTGTATGTGAACATTTTTCCGTTATCAAATGAAGAAAAAATTGTTGAATATACTGAATAAAAGTGTTCTCTATTGCCCACAATATTTATCACTATCATTTCATTATTTTTTCGCTCAGATATTTTTGTACTATATTGGCTGATGATGGAGGATCAATCCTCTGAAACATTTTCCATTGTATTTTGTCATGATCATATTGAATTAATTTTATGGTGGCAATTTCAGATTGTAAGCTCATACCCGGTGTGACTTGAATCAGATAATATACAGAAGTGGAAAATGAAAATATTTGATTACAAAATTGCATACGGTTTCCGCTGTTAGGCCCTCATTGAATAATTAGTTATAAAATTCATGCATTCATGTCATTACACATTTATATTTAAATACAGATATTTCAATGCAGATACAAACTCGATTTAAATGTTTGTGATGTTGCTACTCTAATGTTACTATTCTGTTTCGCATCAGAGGTAACTCCAAATACCACTACTACGGCATACGGGTGAAGCCCGGCTCGGCGCTGATGAACATCGAGGACCAAAGCAGCCGAGTCGTGTTGAACGCGAATAGCTCGTCGGGCAAGGCACAGGGCACGGTGCGCCCCTTCAAACGCAACTCGGATGGCTCCGAGGCGGTGGCGCACAGCGCCCTCTCGCAGCACGTCGCCTATTTGGGCGACGGCGGCAGCGCTATTCCCGCCTTTCCCGACATCCGCTTCGTGGAGCCGTTGCCCGACGATTGCGGCTACGAGGACGTCGACACGCTAAAATCGATCTACAGGGAGCATCTCGAGGCGTTCTTGGACGCCATTCTTAGTTTGGAGTTTTCCACGGTCGAGTCTTTGTGGAGGGAATTTTGGAGGTGAGTGGAACCAGGACGTAAGGAATAATGCCAAGACACTAACGTATAGTCAGCTTGATAGCAGCATTTTATTTTATTACAGCGGAGAATCTCTCATTTGTGTACCTTTAGATGGCGACACAAAAGCCAGTATAATAGATAATTGTACAATCAATTGTGTAAAAACATTGATTCCGAAGTACTGAAATTGATTGTACAGGAATCTGCAATATTGTCGGCATCTTGTGGGGAGTTTCAAAACTATTATGCGATTATATCGGAAAATGACTTTTAAGCGAAACAAAACACCATTTGTAACTTAACTATTTATATCTACATCATTGTTGGAACACTACATGCAAAAAAACACGAAGGTGATATTCGGTAAACTTTGAAGTATCATATTTTAACTTTGAAAATGTTGAACTTTTTGCATGTGTAACTGTAAATGGGGGGAACGATGATCGATAGCCATTTTTGTAACTTTTGGAAATAACGCAGCCTTTGCGAATTTTTGCAAATTCTATATATGCTAGGTGGTATTATCGGTATCATTTTGTAGATCTTGTCAAATCTGAATTTTCGATGTGATTTGAAACGCGAAAGCGTTCGGTGGTGTAACATAGCATATTTTTTGGAGAAATGAAGTTGGGTTTTCGAGGTCTACTATGCACAGGGCCACAGTTACAAATTTGGGGTACATTTTTGGTAAATTCGAATCATGCTTAAAATGTGGGAAAAAATGTACATTTGTGGGTCTTTGAGAACCCCTGGGAAAAATTATTGTTGGTATTATTGTCGGAAAAAGTTGAAAACCGATATTTGGGTAGGATTTGTTTACATGACTCGATTGTGATTTCTATGAGAGATCTGGCCACTGTGAAGAAGAAGAAGGAGAATCGTTGCTAGAATTTCTCCACCAATCAATATGGCAACTCCAGTGGCGTACTTTTTTAGGAATCCGGATAATTCGAAATTCTTGAAAATCTCTAAATCGCCTCAATTTTTCGGTATATCTCGATAGAGAGTATATAAGAAATCATTTTAAATGGACTGGAACGGATAGGGAATGGATAAATTGAAGAAAGATGTATATAATATACAGTCGAGATTACAACTTCAACATTGAAAATTTCTGAGATCTTCAGCATTTCTAATTCTGTTCGATGTATGTCGATAAAAATTAGGAATCGTGTGTTCAGGGACGTACTAGAAATTATTTCAGAGGATCGGAGGAGATAAAATGATTCGGAAATTTACAGAAAATAGAGTTAACACGATAAAATCTGGATGGTATAGAATATGGAACATAGAATTTTGAAAAATCGAAATACCTACGGACAAACCGAAAATTCAGAAATTCTGCAGCTGTGAATAATACATTTGTGTAATTGTGCAATAGTAAAATAACACAATTGTTTAATTCTGCAATTTAGAATTTAGTTCATCGATTTCAAGTGGTTATTTCTACGATATATCTTCAAGAATCATCTGCAACAGGTTATGAGCACAGAAACGCAGTGCTGAAGATAAAGGTAGACATTTTCTGAAGGAAGTTGAAACTTTATTGTTGACTGACATTTGTACCTGCTTGTCAGTTATTGCTGGTGACCAGTTTTTTTTCGTGGGAGTTATTAGAAGTCCTTAGTGTCAAATGGAGCTTCCGAAAACACTGATTGAAAAGTTGGAGGGTCAGTCTAACTGGGTAGACTAGAAGTTCAAAAAAAAAATACAACTGCAAGCACACAATGCCTGGGAAGCAGTTGTGGGCACGTTCGAAAGTCCAAAGCAACCCGCCAGTTCGCCAGTCAGACAGTTGATCAACAACAGAAACTTCACAGTATTTATGAACAAAGAACTGAACAAAGACAGGATCGGTTGTTCAATCTGTTCTTCGGAGTGAAAGAGAAGGATCCACTGGAAAGTATTGCGAAGCACATGTTAGCCATGGAGAAGTTCTGGGTAGAGTTGCAAGACGAAACGTGGCGAGAAGATAGAGTGAAGCTACCGGAATCTCTTTTCATGAATAGAGTACTCAATACTTTACCATCTGAATATTTTGAATTTCTCAACGCTTGGGAATCATTACCAAAAGATCAGAGAACAATACAACTGTTAGAAGAAAGACTATGTACAGTAGAAATGCGCATTCAAGAAAGAGAAATCAACAATGGTGATGATAAAAAGGAATTTGTAGTCTCGAAGAATTCATCAAAATCTCATTCACTGAATGGAACTGATACGAAGAAGAAGAAAATGATATTCAAATGCTATCTATGTGGTGTGAAAGGGCATCTCAAGAAAGATTGCACTGCGAATTTGAAGCAAACTTCAGATGGTTCTTCACAAGGTTCAGCATTTGTTTCTGATGCAGTATATTTGCTGGTGTTGGATATCAATGCGATATGGATTGATGTCTCAGGTGCAACTCAGCATATGACAATGCATCGTGATTGGTTTTCTTCATTTGAAGAGTTCTCGCATCCTCAGTTTGTTCTTGTTGGGAATGGTCAACATATACAGGCTCTTGGTAAAGGAAATATTGACTTTGAGATGAACATTGATGGAAAATGGATTCGGAATCACCTCAAAGACGTACGGTTTGTTCCAGAAGTGGGGAGAAATCTTCTTTCAATACTTAGTGTTGTTGATAAGGGATTTATGAACAAGTTCCACAACCAAACAATGAATCTTCCGGAAATGAAATACCAACTGTCCAGACTGTACCTGATGGAGAAGAAAAGAGTAACTCTCAATGTAGTGCTGAATCCCTGGAAGAACATGCATCTAAATCAAGACTTCGAGATAGATCCAAACTGCAAAAACCAGAAAAATATGATTCTTTTGCCATGTTGCCGTGGAAGAACCTGAGAAGTTAGAAGAGACTCAGATGAATCTGAAATGTGGAAGAAAGCCATGGACGAGTAAATGCAGTCTTTTGAAGAGAATAACACATGGAAACATGAAGACTTACCACCGGGAAGAAAAGTTATCAAAAATCGTTGGATCTTCAGAATTGAAGGAAGTTCTTCAGGAAATATTCGATACAAGGCTAGGCTTGTAGCAAAAGGTTCTCCACAAGATGCTGGTATCGATTTTGATCAAACTTTTGCACCAGTTGCCAGGTTCGATACTTTTAGAACAATTTTGTCCATTGAGAATCTACAGTTGAGTCAGTTTGATGTGAAGACTGCGTTTTTATATGGTTCGCTGAAAAGGATATATACATGGAACAACCAAAGCCTTACCATGATGGTAGTAATTTAGTATGTAAATTACAACGAAGTCTCTATGGATTGAAACAAGCCCCGAGATGTTGGAATCAGAGGTTTACTAGTTTTTTGAATAGTTGTCGATTGCAATAAGCTCATCGGATGCTTGTTTATTCATTATGAATTTTCCGATCAAATTATTGGTTGTACTCTACGTAGATGATGGACTCGTTCTTGGTGTGAATGTCAAAGACAATGAAGAATTTCTCAAGAAATTGAGTGAACAGTTCAAAATCACCATTTGTTCAGCTCGATATTATCTTGGAATAGAGAAAAAGCAGCCGAAAACTGATGGATTTTTCATCAGTCAGCAAAAGTATACTGAGAAATTACTCCATAAATTCAATATGCATGAATCTCACCCAGTAGCGACCACTCGAATGTGTCACCAAGTAGGTAACACATTCGAGGAAAGAAATTCACCCTCGGAGGTTCCTTTCAGGTCTGCTGTTGGAAGCCTTATGTATTTGTCAGTGGCAACGAGACCTGATATTACCTTCGCTGTACATTTTCTATCACAATATGTGAGCTGTCCAAAATATCATCATTGGGAAATTGTGAAGCGAATCCTGAAATGTCTTCGTGATCCAATATGGTATTTTATACGAGCCTAGTTCTGGTTTGATGGAAGCATATAGCGATTGTAACTATGCAGGTGAATTAGCCACTAGGAAACCAACATCAGGATTCATTTACAAAATGAATTTTGGAGCTATAACGTGGTTTAGTCAGAAACGAGGATCTGTATCACTATCAACGATGGAAGTAGAATATATCGCTGGGAGTGAAGCAGCAAAAGAAATTGTTTGGTTGGAAGGATTGTTACGTGAAGCATCGATCAGCCTATGTTCAACACCGACTCCATGGACAATGGTAGTGCTGTAAAATTGGTGCGCAATCTGGAGTTTCATGATCTAAGCACATAGTTATCCGTTATCACTTCATTAGGGAAAAGGTAGAAGATGGGATCTTCAAAGTACAACATATTTCGGGGGAAAACCAGATAGCTGATATCTTGACGAAACCTTTATGCGAGCCCAGATTTGTAACTGCTGTGTGCTGTCGGTGTCTATTAAAGTTCATCGATTTCAAGTGGTTATTTCTAAGATATATCTTCAAGAATCATCTGCTAAAAAATCAATTTCTTCCATGAAGATGAGATGGTCATTGGTGGAGTTGAAATATCAAATGGCATATTGACTATCTAAGTGAATATTTATTTCCACTAGCTGCAGACAAATCATTTAGAGGTTTGTTCACTCAATTGAATATCGATGCTTGATTAATTCAGCAACTTTTTCTAAGCGCCATTCACAATTCAGAAAATTCCGAAGTTTTCAAATTATATGCATGATTTTTTTTCTTCTATTTCAGGTCACAGTATAATAACAATAGTGACGAATGCGAGGAGGAGAAATATCTGTCAAAGTCAAAACTGTTTTCACTTTGTAGCTTAGAACCAGTTCAGCAATTCATGCGACAGATTGATCTCGTGTTCTATCAGAATCTCATCCAAGTATTGGTGCCTGATGTACTCAAACCGATTCCTGCTACCTTAACACAGAGTATAAGAAATTTTGCGAAAAGTGAGTATTAACGTACGTACTGACTGGTAACGTCAAAGTCAAATGAATGTTCAATGCCTCATACATTCGGAAACAGTGCAATGGCGAAATTCCGCAAAACATATTTCATAAAGTTAAAGCTACTATTCGGAGACTGTGGTTAAATACCCAAATATATGATAAATAGAAACTCAAAAACCACAACAATATTCAGAAAAGTCTATTAGTTGCCTATTTCGGCAACTGAGTTGCCATCTTCAGTAGACCCGAAAAGTAAAAGAGATTAGCGACTCCTTAGTATCTTTCAAGATATTCTCCAGAAATTACCATCGAGATTGATTGTGAAGAATAATATTGATAAATGTATCAAAGTAGATGAATATATAAGATTGAATAAACTTTTCATTTTCAAATAAAAGATCCACTTCCTCATAACAGAAACATAATTAAAAAAATACAATTTACAGACATTATATGCGGCCTTCATTCATCAATAAGTTTCCATAATGTTATTAATTGTGTTTCTCATATAATATACACCATTTAAAAAATGGTAGGTCATTTTCCTCAATATTTCATGCACATTCATAACATATCTTTTCCTTAGATTTATCTTTGGTAACTATGCTAACAATCTCTGAATATTTTTTTAAATATTCCCATATATTTCCATAGATACTGCATCGTGCAGGTGCATCCCTACAGAAATAATGTAGACAGAGAGCGCAATATTCCCAAACATTTAGTAATAGTAAACAGCGGGTTCTTGGCTTAGACATTTCTAAGGTTTATGTTGGAACTCAACATATTCATAGAGAGATAATGGAGCTAGATATTGGATTATATTCTATAATTATTGTTGACGTCTCCACAATCATTATTGAATAAGAGTAAGTGAGCTGATTTGTATTATTCGTTTCAATCGATTTCAATAATGTAGGATGTATCAACCCGATTTATTTTGTTTTACCATTCGCTACTAGGTCTGAGTATGGTAGTTTCTAAATATAGTTCACTCGATTCACGTGTTAATTTTCGTGATATTAAATGATCTTATTTTTCCTTTGCGAAGTTGATTTCTTTTGGAAATAATTAGGTACCATTCGTAAACTGGATCTCATGTTTCATATTCTCATTTTTTTTATCTGTGGACAACACGAAAGGGAAACCTATGATGTTCGAGGAACATCGTGTTAGCCAGCGGTGGAATTTTGGGAGAGTAGGAAGGTGTTGGAATTTTTCTTGAAAGTTTGGAGGTTGTAAGCATCAGGAAAGACTTCACTAGGCAAAGAATTCCATAACTTTGCCGTTCTATTGAGGAATGATGCTTGGTATAGCGATGTTCGACAGGTCTCGAGCCTGACAGTGTGTTTATAATTGTAATGGTTGAATTTTTCTCAGTACTTGTCACACTGTAGTGAAGAAAACTATATAGTACTCGATAGACTTTTATTGGTTTTGTCAACAAAATAAAAGTATGCGTGCTGACTGCGTACTGAATCTCGCTCGAATGTCGACTCTCTCTATCTCGCACTCACAACGTATCGTTCGAAGGGTTTGGGGCGCTGATGCCACATTTACCAAAAGTGTGATTAAACCCAGTAAATTTAAACATACTCCCCCCTTTGAAGGGAACCTTCAAAAAACACAATAATATCAAAAGGAAAAAATAACCACACATGATAAATATAAATGAGTACATATATAACCAGATGGTTCAAATTCACTTAAACACCTCCTGTTCAGTCGGAATAGGACACAAATGTCTAATAGACCGGGTGATAGTCTTTGTGGCCGTTTGGATAGTTGCCACTCTGGATACACCATCTTTCCCTGGATGTAGGTTGAGGATACGGCCCATTGGCCATTTGCATGGGGGTTGCTGGTCATTCCGAATTAACACCAACGTGTCAACCTTGATTGGTGTAGCTGGATCCTTCCATTTATATCGATGATGAAGAGTTGAAATATATTCTTTCGTAAATCTTATCCAAAACTGTTGATACATTTGTTGGATTTCTTGAAATTTAGATAGTCTATTGGTTGGTAGTATTGTCAAGTCAGTATTAGGAAGGGCGGTTATAGGACGACCAATGAGAAAATGGGATGGTGTGATAGGAAGTAAATCATTTGGATCGGCAGTTAAAGTATAAAGTGGGCGTGAGTTCAAAATTCCTTCGATCTGAATGATTAAAGAATTGAACTGTTCATAAGTTAAATTTCTATTTATCATAAATCTTTTTATATGATATTTGGTGCTTTTCACCGCTGCCTCCCAGAGGCCACCAAAGTTGGGTGCATATGGAGGAATAAAATGCCAATGTGTGTTATTTTTTTGTGAAAAAATTATTAATATGAGTTTGATTATCAATCAAAAATTTTCCCAACTCATATAATTCATTTTTTGCCCCTAAAAATGTGGTTCCGTTGTCCGAGAAGATATTGGAAGGTATTCCACGTCTACTTGTGAAACGTTTGAGACAAGATAAAAAACATTCAGTTGACAAATCGCTCACAAGTTCCAAATGTATGGCCTTTGTAGAAAAGCAGACGAAGACACAAATATATGATTTGATTAGAATGGATCCTCGTCCACTTTTATTTTTTATTAAAAATGGACCAGCATAATCTATACCAGTGAATTCAAAGGGTAGTGATGGTTTGACGTGAATATCTGGTAAATTAGACATAGGACATGTAGCAAATTTAGGGTTAAATTTGAACCTTTTACAACCTTTCGTGATAAATTGCGCCCGCCTAATGGCCAATAATTTTGACGTATCGTAGATAACATTAATTGTGGACCTGCATGAAGTAGATCAATGTGATAAAATGTAAATATCAATTTAGTTAAAGGATGGCTAGAATCAAGTAAAATGGGATATTTTGAATTTGAATCTAACGATGTTAAACGAAGTCTGCCACCTACTCGCAGCAGATTATTGCTATCAAAAAATGGAGCTAGGCTAGAAAGTCTATGCTTCGATGACAAACTTTGATTATTCTTGATAAGTTATTTCTTCCGGAAATGATTCTTTTTGAGCCAATTTCAGGAGTTTTTCAAATGAAAAATCAATCTCTGAAGAAGTTAATGGACCTTTTACTCGGTTTTGCTTCGCTTTTCTCAAATTGGAAATGAACCTCAGACAGTAACATGTGATTCTTTTTAATTTTATCAGATCTGAATATCTTAAAAACAAAGAAAATGGCTCAATCGATTTGGTAGTAAATATTCTAGCAGATTTCTTAAGTTCAGGAATCTCAATATCTGGTGTGTAGATGTGATTAAATAGATGGTCATTAGGTTGGTATAGAAAATCAGGACCATACCACCATAATTTTGAGGTTGATAATTTCTCTGGTAACACACCTCTACTTGCTAAGTCTGCTGGATTGTCTTTTGTGTTCACATAATACCAATTATATATGTCACTTATCGACTGAATTTTAGTTACACGGTTGGCCACAAATGTCTGTAATGTATTAGGATCTTTTTTGAGCCAACACAGTACTATCTGTGAATCAGACCAAAAATAGATTGGGACTGATAATGTTGTGATAGTAGAAAAAGCATTAATTATTTGCTGTGTTAACTGAGCTCCTAATAGTGCTGCGCAGAGTTTGAGCTTAGGAATAGTTAACAGTTTTAGTGGTGCAACCTTGGTTTTGGAACAAACTAATTGTATGTTATATACATTATCAGAATTCACGCTGCGTGTATAAATACAACTTGCATAAGCAGAACAAGATGCATCACAAAAACAATGGATATCTAATAGAGAGAATTTATTGCCAATGATATGTCTTGGAATTTCTAAATCATTTAATGAAAATAATTGATTATAAAATTGAGTCCATTTAATATAAAGTGTTTCAGGAATAGGCTCATCCCATTCCAATTTCAATGACCATAGATTTTGAATAATTATTTTCGAAATTATAACAATAGGACTAAGAAGGCCAAGAGGATCGTAGATTTGAGAAATGATTGAAAGAACTTGTCTTTTCGTGATGAAAGTGTTTACTGAATTGGAGGCTATTTTGTATTTTAATAGATCTCTCTTAGCAATCCATTGAATGCCCAATGTTTTGAAACTTTCAGATTCTCCTATCGCTAATGCACCATGGGTACTATCTATCTGTTCAATGCCAATTAAAACTTGAGGATTGTTTGAATTCCATTTATGTAAAACAAATTGGGCAGACTGTAATATGTTAAATATGGTTGAACACTTAGTTTGTAGGTCACTCATATCATTTGACCCTGTGAGTAAGTCATCCACATAAAAATCATGGAGAATAGCATTTGATGCTGCAGGATAGATTTCTTTATTGTCTATAGCTAGCTGTTGCAGACATTTGATTGCCAAATATTGGGCAGCTGTTGTTCCGTACGTAACAGTATTTAATTGGTATATAGTGAATTCATCATTAGGAGAATCTCTCCAAATTATTCGTTGAAGTGGTTTATGCTCTTCATGTATCATCACTTGTCGATACATTTTGGTTATATCAGCTGAGATTACATACTCAAAATATCGAAATCGAATCAAAATATCGAATATATTATTTTGAACTTTCGGTCCTACATATTGGAGATCGTTTAAAGACCATCCTGAATCTGTTGCACATGAGCCATCAAACACTACTCTAAGTCTGGTGGTTACACTGTCTTTCAAAACACCATGATGGGGCAAATAATAAGTAGTTGCTACAGAATCAGTAGTTATAATTTCAGACATATGTCCTAGTGTTACATATTCATGAATAAACTCTTTGTACAAAGTGTAAAACGATGGATGTGAATTGAATCGTTTTTCCATAGATAAAAATCGTCGAATTGCTGTCTGTTTTGAATTTCCTAATAATGTAGGTGAATGTTTCAATGGCAACTTCACTATGAATTGACCATTACTGTCTCTTGTTGTATTTTTTTCGAATAGTCTTTCACAATCCAAATCATCTTCAGATAAAATATTAGGAACCGAAATCTCATTAATTTCCCAAAATTGCTTCAATTGATCATCTTCAGGTATGCTAATTATCTTAGAGAAATTGCAGATTGATGCATTGACTTGTGAAGCAATTATTGTGCCTGAAACAACCCAACCCAATTGTGTATTTTGTAATATCGGACCCTTGTCATTCAGTTTAATTTTACCTTCCAATAATAAATCCCAAAAAATACTAGCACCCAGTAATATATCGACGTCATCGGATTCATGAAATTGACAGTCCGATAAAGTTATATGCTCAGGAATTTTAATATTTCAAATATCGATTTTTTCGAAAGGTAAAGTAGAAGAAATTATTGGAGTAACATAACATGATATATTAGCCTGAAAGCTATTGAATTTTGAATGAATAGTGATGTATGTTCGTTTTGTCAAATTTACTTTACCTTGGTTAATACCAATGATAGATAGTTTAGTATTAATTAAATTCAATTTCAATCTGTTGCAACATTTTTCGGTTATTAAATTGGATTGTGCTCCACAATCGAGTAGTGCTCTACACGAATGAAAATTGCCATCATTATCTTGCACGTTAAATGTGACAGTTGATAATAGTACAGCAGATTGACATGGTTTAATCAACACATTGCAAATTTGATCTGGCATATCAGAAGACCCTTCTTGTTTGTTTGCACTTTCACTTCTGGTTGTTGAAGCTTGTGGGAAATTGTGCATGGTTCGAACATTCTTATTTGGAGGATAATTGAAATTGTGACTATTGGCACTTGAATTAGTATTAACCTTGGCAACATCATTGTGTAGTAAAG
Source organism: Gastrophysa polygoni (assembly GCA_963576655.1). Lineage (NCBI taxonomy): Eukaryota > Metazoa > Arthropoda > Insecta > Coleoptera > Chrysomelidae > Gastrophysa > Gastrophysa polygoni. Next base: position 17,628,352 of record OY755086.1, read on the forward strand.
TATTATGTTTTCGCCTGCACTTTCGACATGGACCAAGATAGCATGTTTCGATGGAATGGCCCAGTCTTAAACAATTAGCACATAATTTTAATGTTTTTATTTTGTCCCAACGTTCAGATATGTTCAACTTGAGGAACTCATTACATGTATAAATAGTATGGTCTCCTTTGCAAAAGTTACATTTATTAACATTGACTGTTAAGTTAACATGTGAAGGGCGTTGACTACTTTTAATACCTTTTATTGTTTGATTTTCTTGTTTGGAATGAGGTTCTTCTAAAGATTCCAAAATGTCAGTTCGATCTTTCAAAAAATCTATAAATTGATCTAATGTTGGCAACTCTGTGCTAGTGTGATGCTCTTTCCATTTATTTTGAGTGATTTTATCTAATTTATTATAAACAACATGAATAATTGCCATGTCCCATAATGAATCTTTAGTGAGCTTCATACCATCTAAAGCTGACAAATGTTTTGAGATTTCATCTAGCAAATTTCTGTATTGATTGAATGTACTTCTGGTAATTGAATTTATATTAAATATTGACTTGATGTGAGTGTCAACTAGAAATGTCTTCTTGTTAAATTTGTCACAAAGCATTTGCCAAGCTTTTTTGTAATCAAGACTTTCATCACATCCTTCTATGACTCTTTTTGCATAACCTTCTAGCGCAAAAAATTGCAAAAAATTGTATTTATGACTGTCACTTAAAGTTTGATTGGAATCTATAGTTGCAACAAAATTTCTTTTAAATTCCAACCAATGCTCATATTCACCATTAAATACTGGCAATTTAATTTTTGGTAATAGGAAATTTTGCAATGAATCATGTGCAGCCACTGGTGTGTGTGCACTAATGGATGGTAATGGCGTTGGTAATGGTGTATGATGTTTCAAGTAATCAGTTAAAAATGAAATTGTTGCATAAAATCTGTCCTCAAACGGTTCCCTTTCCAATGACTGCTCTTCTAACTGCTCATCACCACACTCCTGTTCTATTAAGACCTGTGATTCATCAAAATCTTTGATTAAATTGAAATTGTTGTCGAGACGTAATTGAACATCAGTTAACTCTGGAACTGTCCCTGCCTTAATATTATTTACATATTTCTCAAGACTGGTTAATTTCTTCTTGATGGAACCTCTATTTTTTATCAATGTTTTAAGATCTTTCTTCTCCATTTTGATCAAAGTACTTATTCAATGATTCAAATTGCAAATTGTGATAAAACAAGACTTCAATAATTGAAACGAAATCTGTGGTTTGAATAGTAACGAGATCGAAGAAATCTAGAATTCGTAAGTAATAGGTGAATAGGAAATGATAAAAGGAACAGACTTACAAATAACGTCGAGTATCCCACACCAATTTTGCAGACTGACTCCTTCAGTATTCTTAGAATATTTGAGTGATCAACTGTACCGTCCAGTGTGCCATCGTCGCAGGTAGATACCCAGATATATAAATAGAATGGGTGAAGTGAACGCTGAACGCCGCTTGCCCTGGCTCACGATTGGAAATGGTTGGAACTTGGAACTGGACCCCTGGACTGTCGATCTTGTAATGAATCTTGAAGACGCTTTCTCACTACTTATCCGTATCGAAGGACCAATGTTTATAATTGTAATGGTTGAATTTTTCTCAGTACTTGTCACACTGTAGTGAAGAAAACTATATAGTACTCGATAGACTTTTATTGGTTTTGTCAACAAAATAAAAGTATGCGTGCTGACTGCGTACTGAATCTCGCTCGAATGTCGACTCTCTCTATCTCGCACTCACAACGTATCGTTCGAAGGGTTTGGGGCGCTGATGCCACATTTACCAAAAGTGTGATAAAACCCAGTATATTTAAACACAGTGTAGGAGTGACCAGCTTGAGCTCGTCTGGTTTGTCTACTAGGAATCGCGCGTGGTGGCATAATAGATGATATCTCCGTTGAGCACCGACCATGAAAGTACCTATAAAAAAGGCATAGATCGCCGACCTTTCTACGATCATCTAGAGAGGTCAATGATTTGGTGAGTGTTGTATCATCGACTAGGCGAGTAGCTCTCTTCTGAATTGAATTTAAGAGCTTTAGCGTATGTTTGGGGGCTGAGCTCCAAACAGTACTCCAGGACAGGTCGAATTTGTGCTTTGTAGATCATAAGCAGCTGCTGGGATGTGAAGTATCTCTTCGCACGGAATAGAAAACCAAGTTTTTGTGAAGCAGTTTTCTCAATGGACCTCACATGATCGTCCCATGAGAGAGCACTGTTGGTGGTGACACCCAGCATGGATATTGACGACTTCATAGGAACAGTGGTACCCGACATCATCAAATTGGGCATTCTGTGATCAGCCTTCTTGGTGAACATACAAGCTTGAGTTTTAGTTGCATTGAACTGTACTAGATTCTCAGATCCCCATTTCAGAATTCTTGTCAGATCCTCATTTAAAGCATCAACCTGTCTTCGCCTTGCACCTCTGGACTCGTTGGATGATATAGGGGCTCTAGAGGAAAAGGCGGAATGAAGTGTACTATCATCCGCAAAGCTATGAACTGGGCTGGAGGTCACATTCAACAAATTATTGATGTGGAGCAAGAACAAAGTTGGTGCCAAGACAGAGCCTTGTGGAACACCAGCATTGATAGTCATTGTATCAGACGATACCCCGTCTACCACCACGTAGAGTGATCTATCTGCAAGAAAACTCGATAGTAAAAGACACAGTTGGGGCGGCAAACCATATGACGGAAGTTTCGCTAGGAGGCCTTGGTGCCAAACTCGGTCAAATGCTTTGGAGATATCCAAGGCTACAGCCAGAGACTCCCCATGTTTCTCTATTGACATCTGCCACTGATGTGTCACATAGGCAAGCAGATCTCCAGTTGACCTCTGGTGACGAAAGCCATATTGCCGGTCGTTCACGATTCTTGAGCTCTCTAGATATCGGATGAGCTCGATGTTGATTGCTTTTTCCATTACTTTAGAGATCACAGATAGTAGTGCAATCGGTCTATAGTTGTTAGGGAGGGGTTTTCTTGCCCTTCTTTGGAATCGGTTGGACCCTAGCTTTCTTCCAGTTAGAAGGAAATACGCCGAGTTTGTACGAAAGGGTGAACAACCTGCAAAGAACTGGTGTTAGTTCTGGGGCACATTTTTTGAGAACAATAGGCGGTATTCCGTCAGGTCCCATAGCCTTCTTGACGTTGAGGCTAAGCAGAATGTGTCTGATTGTGCGTTGCCGGAAGACAATTTCTGGCATACGGTTATCGATGGTAGCGATTTTGGGAAGTTCCTGGTCTCGTGGATCCAAGGTAGAATTGTCTGCAAACATTGTGGCGAAGGTGTTGGCTTTTTCATGAGGTGTTATAGCCAATGTATTATCATCCTTTGTGAGGGGAGGAAATGAGCTAGAAGTGAAATTTCTCCCGATTGCCTTGGCAAAGGTCCAAAATGAACGGGAACCATTTGGACACTCTATGAGCTTTGATCTTATTTTCGCGTTGTATGCCTCTTTAGACTCATCTATTGTTCGATTACGTGTATTCCTAGCTTCAACATATTCAGCTCTAGTTTGCGGGCTTGGGTTTCTGCGCCAATGACGGTATGCTTGGGAGGAATAACTACAAAAAACCTCAATGAAAGATCTGGCGATCAATCACAATCTGGATAAACATAACAAATTTGACTACTGCTTTCTCTTGCAGACTTAGAGAGTTGGCTGACGACAGCGATGACAGGCGCTCCTCCTGCTATGCTCCAAATCAAACTGACTGCCGTCTCGGCGTTCAGCTCGAGCTTGAGACGCTACACGTCCTTGAACCATCTAGCGCAGGCCGCCAGGGCTGTACTGCACAACAGCAACCAGATCGGTCAGATGCTCGCCGATCTCAATCGGGTGGATTTCCACAGGTATGCATACATAACCTGATCAAACCGACAGAATATCCAAAAATACAATCCAATATTGCACACTGAAGGAGATTGTGCAGCACTCAAACTGTAAGTTGATTCTCGAGTACCATTGTATATTCTCAACTAGATCGAGCTTATAGAGAGAGGAATTGAAATGGCCAAAAAAAGAGACGCAGTGATGGGAAATCACATGACTTTTGGCAGTGTCAAAACATTTTGATGTGTCCTGCCATTGTATCGAGAAATAGAACATTTTCAGTTATTTTCATTCGAATTGAGTTAATAGTGTGAGATTATTCATTCAAATATATTATTTGGCGAAGTTTTTATTGATCCATGAGTGTGTTGAAACAGATAGACTCAGTTTTACTTTTTGTTTGGATATTAAAAATTGCTAAACAATCCTAGTTGGTTCAGCTGGTTCAGCCCATCAAGTCAAGGAAGGATTTTAAAACTTTGTTCGAGATGTTGTCCTGTTCGATGAAATCAATGAAAACAGCAAACGACAGAGTGTCAACTAGCATTGATCAGATAACTGTTCGCGAAAATGGACCTTTCTTTGTTGCATATCCGAACGAATCGATTGCTCTTTCTTTTTCTTATGTTCGTTCCATTGCTCCTTATGTCGATGGGGCGAGGGTGCATCTATTAGACACACTGAACAAACCTATTATCTTACTCGACGGTTCACAGACTTTTTCATTATTACACAGATTATCGAATAGGTAATTTTTTTGTCAAGCTGCCAATACTCTGAGAAATTGGAGATGAATATCTGATAATATATCTTTATTCAGTGTGTCTCACTTATCATGGAAGCACCCCTGTATCTTCCGTAATTATTGAGGTAGGTTTCTGAAACTCGCATGAGCGAGAGAAAATACCAATGGAATTTCAATAAAATATACTTTTTGCCAGCAGCCATGGAACCACCGTCATTTACGGAAAATGATATTAGAAGGCAAGGTATGTCGAAAATCTCGTTGTCGAATTCGGTATCAGGACATCAAATACTATGACGTTACAATTTTTTCTGTTAAATTCTCAGTTCGGAAAATTATAATTTCAGTACTTCCATGGCTGCTGCTATGCCACTAGATTGCGTATAGAAATATCACTCTAGCTTGTTGGGTACACAGTAGTGTCATTTTGCAACGTTCGGTATTCAAAGAATGTGTCAAATTTGGAGCGTTCAGAAATACCTGGTGTGTCACCTCAGAACGCCTCTACATCACCTCATGCTCCACTGAGTTAAATATAGTCCGGACTAAACTATCGTGTTCTACGTGGTTTTCTGTAATTGGGTGATTTTAGGTTATGTATGGTTTTGTGGTTTATACAATGATTTTATAATAAATACTCTCAGATGCGCACTTGCCTCATTGTCCTGTACGGAACATTGAAATGACCATAGGAAAGAGATAGGTCATATATTGATTGCGAGTGTAAGAAAGAAAAGTTTAATTTTGCCAACACTTAGCTAATTGTGGCCTAATTGTGCCTTTCTCTCGTTTTCTGTTCTTATCGGATTCGGTTCTCCAGTCTCTTTATAGGCGCGATTTAGGTTCTATTTCAAATTCTATTTCATGGTGAATCGTTGTAATGATATGTATAAACGTGTTGTAGCTTTTTAATATCACTCATCACCATTCGATCACTATGTTTTCGTATACTAAAATGGAAACTAAAATATAGCTCTCTAATATTACATACTCGTGGATCAATAAACTTCATTCAATAATTCACTAAAGTACATGAATTCACACTGGAAAGTAGAATCGAATGAGAATAACGAACAATGCCATATTTCCTAATGCAATTAGCATAGCGTAGCAGAATAGTTTACCAATAGCATAGTTTTCCAGCTGATTTAGCTGATATTATAATAATATATATTAATATTTTTCATATATATATAACATGTTATTGAATAAGTTCTACTACATAATCATCATTTTTATCCAAGTACAGTCCAATTTTATATCCACGGTTTGATAATGTGCTTTGTATCATATCAGTATCATCAGTATATTGTCATGAAATTGCGATAAGCATTGCTGAACTTTTACCTCACTTTTCGTAATTCATTTCATTGCCCAGAATTCGTTTTACTATTATCAATCATTTTAGAGTTCCTGAAGAAAAGCCAATAAAGACTCGAAAGCAAGAACAGAAACAAGAGTTTACTTTTTTCAGCCGCAAGACTGCACACCCAAATTATCCACATTTCTTTTCCTTAGTTTAGACAGTCGTCTAATCCTCACCTCTACTAGGTTGTTTCGGATTACTTTTATCATTTTTCAATTAAACTGTTCAGAAATAGCGAACAGTCATCTGGAAAACTTACTTCAATCAATCCATTGTTTATCGTTATGAAATTCATGATTATCCTACAAAAGGAAACATGAATGTTAGTGACAAGAACAAATTACACAAGGTCAATGAATTCACTATTCCACAATGGGCTGATTGAGCACAATTAACTTCCAACGAATATCACAAGTAGTAGTTCTATCATTCAATTAAAAAATCTACTCATGAAAAACCTGAAGTCGAAATACACTTCATATAAGAAGCCAATCGGTTTCGTATACAGGGTGTTAGTGAATAAGTGCGACAAACTTCAAAATTCTGCGTGAAAAAATTATGACAGCTTGCTAATAACTTTTGTCTGCAAATTCTCCGTTATCCGAGATCGGGGTGATGAAGTTTTGACTGTTTATTGCTCTGAAACCGGGCGAGATATGCAAATGAACTTTGGTGGGTTTCAAGAGGTAGTCATTGCGCTTTTTTGACATGCAATTGAGAATTGTATGTTCATCATTGTCGTGCATACGGGTAATGATGAAAAAAATGGTACGTCACTGAGATATCCAAAAAAAATCAATTTTCAATTCCTCGTTCAATTTGTAACAAGAAACGCTACAAATTCAAATCATCAATACAATGTTATCAATTTTCAAGAAAAACTTCAACACCCCGTACCTCGGAAAACGAAGCATTTGCATTCAAAATATATATATGTATATATGTGTATATAGCAAACTGTCATTATTTTTTCATGTAGAATCACCCTCTAAAGTTTGCAGACTTACACTTATTTCCTTACACCCTGTAGATTCACTCCAGTTCTTTTATTCATGTATTACTTTATTTTAATTGCATTCGTCTTTTCATTAGGATTGTATATTCGGATTCCTGTATTGATAAATTTTCTTTCTTTCTTCAGAAAGTTAGTTTAGAAGATGAAGAATAAGTTCAGTGCCACCTTGTAGTACTCGAAGACTCATTACATTTGCTTCTTTGTTTTTGTCAAAAACGTCGCTATGGTGTTTATGATTATTATGGCTCAGGATCGTTTCTTGTCAGTCAGCCTTTATTTCATTATACCCTTGGGTATTCAACTAATACTTATATCAATAAGAACATGATAGCTTAGCTAAATGTCGAATATTCGATATTAGACCACTAGCCCGCCTACTGTATTAGATATAAAGAAAGAAATAATAAATATAAGGAAATAAAGGAACGCCTGTTATTGTATAGCGTGAGAGAACAAGCATCGTGGGTGTGCCAGTGTGACAATGAAATAGTCGCTCGATTCGAAAACGACTTCAAGCTCACCTTACAACAGCAGAACTCCTTGGAGCAATGGGCCTCCTGGTTGAAAAACGTGGTCAAGAGCGCTCTGAAGCCGTATGAGGGAAAGCCCAGTTTTTCCAAGGCAGCTAGACAGTTCCTACTCAAGTGGAGTTTCTACAGGTGAGGAGTAATCAAGAATAGAATAGAATAGAATACTCTTTTTTCCTGAAGACAATAATAACATTCTATCGGAAACGTCAAAATTCTCAATGTATATATATAAACATACTTCAACACAGGAAACGAAAAACTATGAACAATCTTACTGGACCGGACAATTAAAAAAATCTTGCACAGTATAGAATAGAATAAAATAGAAGTTTATTCGCCACTGTGGTACAATTGTACGTATGGTATGTCAACTTGAAGTTATAAGCTTATAAACAAAAATATAAGACTAAAAAATTAATGAAATATAAAATATCTGCAGATAAAAAATATTACATAATAGTAGTACATCTAAATACACAAAATAAATAACAAACACATTATTCTCTATATAAATACATATAGATAAAATAATAAATTCAATTCAATTCAATTCAATTCATTCAATAATTCCAGTTCAGCCGATGTTTTATTTTTTCAACAGATTCAAAGTATTCAACACTTCATTTTCATTTATCGGATCAGACTGAAAAGGAAACATGATATTGCTACTACTAAGCCTACTTACAGAACAAGGTAGGGAAATATTCTGGCCAAAATGATCATTCATGATTGATTCAGCATTTTTTTGAGAAATTGTAAGCAAATATTTCACTTATTTGGTGCATATCTTTTATTACCTCTGAATTATGATTGAGTACAATGTTCCTATCATGCTTATTATTTCTACCCAATTCATTATTTATGATATTCCAGGATATTGGATTTATTGTTTGCATTATTGATTTTTGCATTGGAATAATCGATTTTAGTTTGATTAATGTTACGTTTATGTTTTCTCAACCTATCCTTGTATATATTCATACTCACAGCATCTATTTCTGGATATTTTGTCAACTCATGAAATACGTCTCTCAAAGATTTACCTTCTTGTATAATATCATTTGATATCCAGCGTTTATAATTCTGATTCACAGTAATATTTCGTTTAGGACATGCTACATCAAAATACCAGGAAACTGAATCTAGAAAAAAAAAGTAAACTTTCATTTATTTCAAGACTAGTCAACTCTGGAAACCAACAGATAGAATTAAGTCTTGCTCTGAATTCGGAAATATTTCCTGGGTTTAGTTGACGCTTAGGTATCACTATTTTGTTTGATGCGTTTTACAATCTCTGTATATATGAAACGTCAGAATATGTGAAAGGTGATCAGCAATATTTGGCTGTTCCAATTCATAAATTTCAACTGGGAGATTTGTTGTCATATAATCAATGCATGTTCGACTTGTATGTCCATTGACATTCGTAAAGATTCTGGTGGGTCCCAGATAGTTTATTTTTAGTTATTTTTAGACTCGAAGAAATCGATGAGTAATTTAGTTTTGAGGTCATTAGCAACCATATAGTTGATGTTGAAGTCTCCACACAGAATAATATAGTCAATAATATAGATCGTGGTTATTGAAAAACTTGCAAGCAGCGTTCAGTAATTTCTCAGTTTCTTGTTTTAATAATAATGTATTTGTCGAAGACTTTAAGATGGATATATCGTCCGCATACGCAACGAAATCTGAGTGGAGTATATTAGCTTCAAATCTATTGATGTATAACAGAAAAAGAATCGGTCCCAATATGGATCCCTGAGGAATACCCATACATACCGATCCTATTTCTGATGTGGCTAGTGATATCGAATTATTATGCTCGAATTTTTAAGCAACGTATTGACTTCGATTTTCAAGAAAAGTTTTCAACCAGTTATAAGGCTTTCCTCTAAAACCGTAAGATTCTATAATATCTAGTAATTTTAGATGATTAACACAGTCAAAAGCCTTGCTTAGGTCACATAAAGCTGCAGCAGGGCATTCGCCATCATTAAGAAAATTGACGAGTGTATTATAAAAATGCAATAAAGCCGGCTGAGTAGACTCACCACTGCGGAAACCATGTTGTGTGGAATTCATTATATTATGTTTATTTATGAAATTTAACATTCGTTCTAGAAAGGAATATTCAAATATCTTCGATAAAATTTGTGGTAAAGTGATAGGTCTAAAATTTCCAACTTTGAGGGAAAAACCCCATATTCAAATGACATGTTGACTAGGTGAATTATTGGTTTTATAATTATGTGTAGAACCTTTTTTTATCACAAGAAGATTTTCTATTCTTAATTTTTGATGTTAGTAGATTGAGAAGTTCAGTTTCGCTAGAAGGTTGCAAAAACATAGAGTGAGAGTTGAAATCATTCAAGGGTACTACAACTGGGTCATCAGATTTTTCGATATTTGATACAAGCAGTTTTGGACTTTCTAGAAAATATGAATTGAAATTATTGACGTTCTTCACTTGGTGTCCTTGATTAATTTTAAATGATCTTTTTTTGCTTTATTATAAACATCAGTTGAAGAAATATCAACTTTTTTCAAATTGAACAATGTGTTGTTTCAATGAGTTACTAGATTCTTTGATGTTTCTATTCATCCATCCTTTGTCGTTGTGTTTAGCATAATACTTTTGTCTTGGGAAACATAAGTCAAAATTATAATATAAGATAATATTAAAATCGTCAAAAGCTTCTTCAAAACAATGCACCTGATAGATTCTAGTCCAATTTTCTTTTTGCAATGCTTCTTGAAAATTGTTCGTATTTGTTTCGTAAAATAATCTTTTAACTTCACTGGTCGACTGTTTATTTTTTGAGTGCTATTTATAGGTTCCAGTAGGACTGTACGATGGTCTGATAATTCATTATCAAAAACGAAGCAAGTGTGTGGGTCGCTTGTAAATATCTGATCTATAAAGGTGCAACTATTATTGGTTACTCTTGTGCGCCATCCAACCATTGGCCTAATATTAAGACGACACATCAGAGAACATAGCTCATTAAAATTTGAGTTACTATACAGATCGAAATTAAAATCCCCACAAACTGAGAAGTGTACATTCGGCTTAAAAATGTAATCAATTACAAGTTTCATTTGAATGAAAAATATATCCACATTCCCAGAAGAAGATCTATAACAATTGACAATGATGTATTTACGTTTTTTGAATTTGTATGAGACAGTACATATTTCAAAATCCTGTTCTATGCAATATTTGCTTAAATCAATTTCAGCAACGTCAATTTGTTGCTTCACCCGAATGGCAACACCTCCATTCAATTTATTTGGTCTACAATATTGGGATACTAAGTTAAATCCAGGAAATACAATATTCCGTAACATATCAAGCTTGACTCCTATTTCTGTTAAGCATAAAAATTGTAAACTACTGTAACAATTCAAGTCAGTTGAGAGATGATCAACTTTGTCAAAATTTAGAGTATTCACATTTAGCAGCATAATATGAGGGCTGATTAGCGGTGAGTTGAGTTTGTTTTCAGGCGATGATGTAAAAAACGACTTAATGTACCAAAATGATGCCAATCATCAATCAAAAAATTATCAACTATTCCACGTAACCAATAAAACAATACCATATCATTCGGAATGTTATTTATCTAACAGCTCTGATTTTTTATTGTTTTTTTTTTGCTTCAATGGTTGTTCAGGAACCACATGTGGACACCAATGAAAAAAATGCATCTCTCAAAATTGCGCTGGGTCGCAATTTTGAGCCATTTTTAATTTCCTTCAAATAAATAAGATGGCGTCCATCTGCCTTATTGATGGTTTGAAAACTTTCGTAGGTACCAAACAGATAGTTGGAGAGTTCACTAGACCTCGTTGATAGCCATCTAGTCAGAGTGTTTATGCTAATTGTGATTGGAACAGGGAGTGACAAAATAACTGAACAGAATGATATTCTTGCTGCATCACCTTCTCGTTCTGATCTGACAGCCTCTGTCAGCAAAGATATTTTCTTATATTTAATGGAAAGGTATGACTTGTCTATTCAGAGTGTATTATCATTTTCCAGCTTTTTGTGGGATTTTCTCTCCTCGTGTCTAAAAAATAGAGTAGATGTTATAATTGTGTTGAGAACGGGAGCAGATTTGCCGTAGAGTTACCTTCCTCTACGCAGGACACTCAGTAGAATTAGAATGATTGAGGGATGTCACTGAAGTTTTTTTAATACAAGTTCGAAGATAACTTTGTTATTTGAATCTCGACATGGATGTGCCAGGGAAAACCCCTCCTGCAACCTCTTTCCCATTGAGAGTTTCTCAGGTATCGACCAACCTGAAAGGTTTCACGCCTGAAGGTACTGTGCGAGGTAGTCCGCAGACAGTCACACGACGACATGGCGCCCAAGTACATGGTAGCGACCCACAAATCGAATACCCTGAGAAGAACGAGTCACAGTTTCATAGTTCTGTAAAATTATGTGGCGCCCATCTACAGAAGAAGTCCTCCTCGAGGTCACTATATTAACAGCCCAGCTATGGAATGAAATTAAAAGTGACAAACAAAAACCAACATTGGCTCAGATGGGGAAATTTTCTGGCCATGATTGGGAATCTCCGCAAAATTTCCTGGAACAACTCAAGACATACTTCGATCAAAACGATATACCAATAGAAGGTGAAGCAAAGCACTGGTTTTCTGCTTTTCAGGGAAAGCAAATGAGCTTCGATTCATTCCGTAATTGTTTACTAGAACGTTTCGATAACGCATCTCTTCATGGAACGTTGTACGCTAAACTTTATGGCGGAAAATAAGGCAATGAAGCTGATGTTATTTTTTTGACACAAAAACGTAGTCTATTCCAACGACTCGAACCTAATCTATCTGAAAGTACCATAATATCTAGAGTAATTGAATTGATGTTGCCCGAGTTGCGCATCAATTTGAGAGGCAGAAAATTAGACACTATAGAAGAGCTTATACAAGCTGCCACAGTGATTGAAAACGACATGAAGGAAATTAAAATACCTGCAGTTTCGGCACTATCGACGAATATGAGAAGAAATGATGGACCAAGATCACCATGCCATCACTGTGAGGGCTGGCATTATAATAGAAATTGCTCTACAAGAAACCGTTCGGCTGAAAATTATAGAAACCATAGTTCTCAGGAAAACTAGGACAGGGTCGGAGTGAGTCAGAACACCCCACCACTCGCCCGACCCTAACCACAATAGATCAGATCGAATACGATAGAAATTCAACTCGTATTAAGATTTTTGTGAAAGATCAGCTGATAGATGCATTGTTGGATACTGGAGCAAGTCATTCATGAATTTGATATTAAGAAAAGTGCAACTAATTTAAGGTTGGCAAATTCACGCTACAAGCTGAATACCCTAGGAAGTGTTGAGATTCCAGTTTCGGTTCAAGGACAGGAATTCGCTATAAATTTCCATATCATTGAATCTTTATCTGAAGGAGCTATTTTAGGATGTGTTTGACTGCAATTGCATCAAGCAGTTATAGATTTTGTTTCCGAATGTCTCTACCTGGGGATACGAAGTAGAATAACACTGAGTATGTCCCAGCATGTGACGCCACTAATTAAATTACCTTCGAAATTCAATCCTGGACAACTAGCTGGTGAAAATATCAAGGAATATGAATCTTTATTGGATTCCTTCCAAGATCTTTTTGTGTGGACTATCGACAGCTGAATAATCAAACCGAACCGGAAGTTTCGCAGTTACCACCTGTGCGAGATACGATCAGAGATTTGGGTAATGCCAAAGTATTCTCTTCTATAGACTTAAAAAGTGGGTACTGGCAGGTAGCGATGCATGAAGAAAGTATACCACTGACAGCTTTCGGAACACCAGATGGAGCAATGTATGAATTTTTGGTAATGCCGTTTTGGACTAAGAAACGCACCATCTACGTTCCAAAAACTGATGACGGAAGTTTTGGCAGGATATATTGACTGTTTCGCAAAGGTTTATCTGGACGATATCATCATTTATTCGGAAAATCATAAAGAACACATCATGCATTTGGGTTTCATATTGGAAAGATTGCGTATACACAATCTGCGATGTTCTTTCAAAAAATGCGTATTTGGTTCTTCAGAATTAGACTACCTTGGACACAAAATAACAGATCAATCAAACATTCCTCAAGAACTGCACATCCTTCGGATCAAAGCACTCGCTAGGCCGACAACGATGAAAGAACTTCAGTCTTCGCTGGGCACGTCTAACTGGCTGCGAAAATATATCCCGAATTTCGCTATTTCAACCGCTCCACTCACCCCACTCACAGGAAGAAAATTTTTCAAATGGACTTCAGAAGCTGAACAGTCTTTCAACAAGTTGCAGGAATCACTTAATCAACCCCTAATGTTACATCGACCAAATCATGAGCTTCCTTTCATTCTCCAGACTGATGCAAGCCAGCATGGAATGGGTGCAGTTCTTTTCCAATGGAGCCCAGATAACCAGCGCAAAATTATTTGTTTTGCAAGCTCAAAGTTCAATAAATCGGAAATGAAATATCACATCAATGAACAAGAGACACTCGCTGTTGTATGGGCATGCAAAAAATTCAGACCGTACTTAGAAGATCAACCCTTTACGCTAATAACAGACAGCCGTGCACTCAGTTGGCTCGATAAATTCAAGGACGAGAAAGCTAAATTAACAAGATGGTCATTACTCCTACAAGAATTCGTATTCACAGTACAGCATTGTGCAGGCAAAAACAACCAGTTTCCAGATTTTTCGTCCAGAAATCCCGTCGAAGATATCGAACCAAATGACAGAGATGAGTACGATGAACGACAGGTACCTCCAACAATAAGTGTTCTGAATGCAGTAGGTGGATCGTTCGAGAGTGTTATGAACGCACAAAAGTTAGATAACGCCATACAAAGGGATGTCTGTACATGGCACAGATTACATCAAAATGCATCGACTGATCAGTTGAAAAGAAGAGAACGTGATTTAAAAACAAAATCCGTTGTGGATGATGGGTTACTTTTTTACATTGGATCCCATACAACAGAATTTGAAGTTTTCACGGATTTTCAAGCGAGGGTCATACATGATTATCATGATGCAACCACTGCTTGCCATCCTGGAAGGGATGAGACTTTCAGATCCATTATTCTAAATTATCACTGGCGGGGTGTGTGGCAAGATGTCCGACAACATGTAAGATTATGCCTGATATGCGCTTCAACGAAAGCTGGTGCAACACAATCACAAGCATCTGTGAAACCAAGACCCCCAACAAAACCGTGGCAAACTTCAAGTTTTGATATTATGGGACCATACCCAAGAACGTCTCAAGGCAAGCGGTTTATACTAGTAATATCGGATCTTTGTACCAAATGGTTAGAAGCAATAGCTGTTTCCAGTGCAACAACCAATACGATACTGAAATTTTTGAGAAATGTGTTTGGCAGATGGGGTTACCCTGAGTCCATTATAACAGACAATGGACCTCAGTTCCAAAGATCATGGCAATCATTTTTAAGAAATTCGCATATTGAACACTTCACAACACCGATATTACTTCAAAGAGCTAACCCAGTTGAAAGACGCAATCAAGAGTTGAAAAAGGCTCTGAGAATTCAAACATTCACTTTGGGCGCATTAAAATGGGACGAAAAATTTGATCAAATACTCCTCGCGATAAACAATAGAACTAACAGAGCCACTGGTTATCCACCAAGAGTTTTATTGTTGAGACAAAAGCTTCCTAAACCTGGCGATTGGGAAAACCCAAACTTCAGGAAATGGCCAACGGAACAAGCAAGAAAGGAACGATTGCAGGAAGCTGAAGTGAATCAAAGAAAATTTTGCGCTTCAAATTATTCAACAGGAAATAATTCACCTGCTGTTTAGGAAATAGGTCAAAAAGTCATGACGCGTGAATTTCGACAAACTGAGGACAGGTCTCTGGGGAAGACCTGGACAGGACCTCATACTTTAGTCTCAATACTTGGAAATGATACGTATGGGATTCAAAGAGATGGATACCACGTTTAAGTGCATATCAACGACCTTCGGCCATATGTTAATACGATCCATCCTGTAGCGAAAAGAGATCCTGAGGTGATTTCAACAGACAGTGATGCAGATTCATCAGTTTACGGAGGTCCTGTGACGAGAAGATGTGCGAGAAGACTGATAAATTATTTTTTTTTTTTAATAGAGGAGGGAAGTGTCGTAGAGTTGCCTTCCTCTACGCAGGACACTCAGTAGAATTAGAATGATTGAGGGATGTCACTTGACACTGAAGTTTTTTCAATACAAGTTCGAAGATAACTTTGTTATTTGAATCTCGACATGGATGTGCCAGGGAAAACCCCTCCTGCAACCTCTTTCCCATTGAGAGTTTCTCAGATATCGACCAACCTGAAAGGTTTCACGCCTGAAGGTACTGCGCGAGGTAGTCCGCAGACAGTCACACGACGACAGATTCGTTCCCGAAACATCCACCAAGATAAGTATAGTTATTCTCATTAAATATATATAATATATTTAATATATATATATATATATATATATATATATGAAATAATGTATTTCCAAATTTTTCAAAAACAAGGTGTCACTGACAAATAGAGAATTTCTCTTTAAGAGATATCTAAAGGTTTAATTTCAAGCGCAGTGACATTTTTTGGTAGTATCACATAATCTGTCCTTACTACAAATATATTGAAATAATTTTCAATAACTTCTACTCTTTTTTTTAAACGAGGAGAGAAAATCCCACAACTTACAGACGGTATTATCAATTTCAAAATCAGAATATTCTATGCATTTATTAATATGAAGAGTGACTGCTACTAAGAAACTATACACAATTTTGATTTGGGTGATCATTATGGTATAGTATCAGATATGAAACGAAAACTGCATGTTCAGGAAAATAAACACTTTCTCTTCAGAGATATAAATGAACAAACAATCCGCCATTTAGAAAATTATTTTCAATGTGAAAACTTGTATGTTGGATACTGTGGCAATGTGGATGATATGTTGAAAGGAATATATGGAATAATTAATTATGTCATCGAATTATTCTGTAGTTAACTCAAATAATAATAATAATAATAAAGTGAATGGATTACTAGGGACTCTGTTGATAAAGGTAATAGAGTGAAAGAATTACATTGGTTGAAATCCCAATATAATGATGGAAATTCAGAAACTGAATACAAAAAATTGCTCAAAAGCTATAAAACCAAACTGGATAATGACAAAACGGAATAATATCAAAATGCAATTGAAAATAAAAATATCCTTCGCAAAAACAAAAATATATTTGAAATATAGTCCGAAAAAAACAGGCAAAACGAAAGTTCATAGAAATGTAGAGTTGAAAATTGGTGAACAAATCATCTCCCATGAATATCCAGTTGAAAATAGTTTTGCTGAACACTTGAGCAATATAGCTCAGTTAGCCACCGAATCGCATTTTGGTAACTCCGAATCCATTTGCACAAAATGCATACTGAATAATGACAACTCTTTTTTCAGTCCTGTAGAAGCAATAGAGATAATTGAAATAATAAATGATCTAAAAAATACTTATTCTATGGGGGTGGACTTACCTCTATATCAAAATTCTGTTGTTTTTTTGAACCAAGAGTTAGGTTATGAATCATAGAATAAAAAAGACCTTGGGATCTGGTCATTGACTTACAGAAAAGAAAATATATTCAGTGGTACTTAGAATATATAACACCCTTTGAATCTAAATTTTATGACATTGTTTTCATACTTGATAATCTTCACAATGCATCCACAAATTTCCGGAGCAAACTCCACGACAAAACTGACGTATAAATAAAAAATAAAAAAAATCTGATGAAAGAAGCAATTGGGTATAGGGAGTCTGTAGTATCGTTTCGCCTAAATATTTCAGGGACACTTGTACAATTACTATCCTCTTTATGTTGTGCTAATTTGTTGTTATTATTTTTATTATTGTTACAGTTCGATGGTGATTAGAGATTTGACGCTGAGGTCTGCTGCGAGTTTCGGTTCATTTCATTTGATCAGGCTGCTCTATGACGAATACATGTTTTATCTGATTGAGCACCAGGTAGCAGAAGCTACTGGTGTTGTTCCTATTGCTGTCATCTTAGAAGGAATAGTGAGTTTTTATTTCATACTTCATTCAGAATTAATATAATAAAGATGAAGATAAGGAATATAAATAAGATGAACAAGGATTTAGCACATCGTATTAGTACCCAGTTGTTGAGAACACCAGTCTAAGAAAAACAGTAAATTCTTGCCGAGAAATTTTTTTGTGATTATAGTATATTTCAATTCCTTAATGCAGGGCATAATGTTTGACTTAGAATACTATACAATTCAAATAATAATGAGGAGGTTTCCAAAATTATCATTATTATTATTGTTGTTATATGGTGTTCTCTTTTCCATGTAAATGCATGATGCTTTATTATAATTCAGAGTTAGCTTATGAACTTGTAGCCGAGATAATATTCTCTCTAGATCACTTTTCATGTCCACAATGATACAAAATGAATTTTTAGAGGCATAGATCATTGTTGTGTCGTCTGAAAATAATTTTAGTTTTCCTCTTAGTCCCAAATTTAAATATATTAAAAATAAAATTGGTCGCAAGACTGACCCTTGCGGTACACCACATCATTAGTGTAAGTACCTTCAAAAACGATGGAACAAAATGATGATGGTTGAGATCACCCGATCTCAACCCATTAGATTTTTATCTGTGGAGAATGTTTGAAGACAGAGTTTACACCCGTGCATTTGAGAGAAGAATTGTTACAGAGAAATGCCCAAACATTTGAGGATTTAGATCCGAATGAAATCAGATCTACCACGACGAAAGCAGTCAACACCCGCATTTTGAAGTGCTTGGAAGTGAACGGCCAGCGCTTCGAACATATGTTGAAACATTGCACATGATTGTTTTTTTCAATTGATATTTACATCAATATTTCCACTTTGAAGTTTCTTGAAGTTCATCCAAACGTATTGAAATATACATAAGAAACTGGTTATATCGTTTTTGAAGGTATTTACAACTTCTGAAGTGACTCAACTGTCGATATTATTAGGAGAATATCAAAACGCTACTGGGGATAGTAGATGTCCAATGGGGACACCATATTCATGCTCCGAATCTTGACTAGTTAGGTATAGGCAAAGACATTGAAACACAGACCAATTGTTTCATTGATAAAACGCTCTGAAAGCCGATCAGACATTGTTTGGATGTATACAACGAGTGCGAGAGAGACGAATGCACGGCGGCGGCTATTTGGCAACAGTGTATACTTGATCACCATCTCATGGCCAGTGGCGTGGTCACCGCCGATACTCTTCGATTATTAGTTTTGCATTCGAATTGATAAAATCAAAATTCAATAATTTTTTCTTCATTTCTCGAAAAAAAAAATAACTTCGTAGGGGTGCACGAAAAATACCAAGCAATGTTTTTGCATGCGTCACAAATGAAGGGATGATAAAAAATACAAATTTAGAGTGTATTACATATAAATATGCCGGTATCACGAGTAAGGACATTTTTTTACACATTACATTTACATATTTTTATGATTTTATGATCTATTAATTTTTTTCTTAGCTACATTATACAATCGAATCGAAAATGGTCGAAATGGGAAAAAATTTTGATTATACCAAAACCAAAATTTATACAAATCAATGTATACTATCTATTTCAAGTGAGAACCAGCCCATATTACTAAAGACAATTTCAACAAATGCCTATATCAATTATCCTATTATCCAAAGAAACGTTGTTTATATGAGCATATGTAAAAGAATATATACATAACAATAACACCAATACTAAAGTGAATTCTGAGAAGGTGGTGAAACATCTCTAAAAAGCAATAATAGAAAACAAATATGTAATTGTAATATGTAATAATGAATTATGAATCTCTTGTTTCTGGTATACTGTATAAAATCATCATGGGGTAAGTAAGGTTGGTTAGGGTGAATACATAGGCAGAGATTTGACTGCACGTTTACTGATGAGATATATTCAAGTTAGCAGGTCTTCCATGTACAACGTAATATACTCCAACTGTGAAATCTATCACTATTTCCAGTTTCTTGAGGCTTACTAACTAATAAAGTACCTAAGTGATCACTGTGGCATACATATGAAATCTATTAACCTTATATCAGCTACTACCCTCGACAGACATTACATTTTCACTAAACTGAGTGGTCTCTTTATACGAGAACTACAGAATATCTTGGTGGTAGTTTTCAAACAATAAATTTAACTGGAGCAGTCTTACCAGTTAACAATTGTTCTGCTACTCAAAAGCTGATGTACATACAGTTGCCGTTCCACACAGACTGATGTTCTATATGGGCTGAGGTCCTATGCAAGCTGATACAGGAATGATTGTTCAACAATATGGTGATGTGTGTCTAGGTCTTAGCAAACAGTTAATCGACGAATACGATAAGCAGCTTCAAGTGGTGCAGTACATGACAGTACCAGTCAAACGTGGAATCACTCCAAAGCGAGGAAACAGGCGACAAGGAGGAAAATTACAAGAGAAAAAGGAAAAAGAAGAAGCCCTAAAACAAAAGAAAACGAACTTGACAAACTGCAACTTCCGAGTCTGGTGAATATAATCAATCAGGAGATGTAACATACCTTCGATGGCGTGCAGGCTAATATGTGGGCTGATTACTTGGTACAATAATCCCTACACAGGGTATTTTGCTCCAAAACCAGGAAACCAAAATAATAGAGAGGAAAGCTCCAATAATCCCACTAACAGTGGATTCGTTCCAACAAACCAGGAAACCACGAACACAGTTGCTTCCTCTCACCAAAGCAATCGAGCACGTTCTAGTTCTACTAGACTTCCAATGGCTGCTTCTTCCTGCCGTCCAGGTTAGGAGGCCACTTTTTTGCAACTTCGAAGCACGTCACTTCCCATGATGACAAGGAATTGAAAACACCCACCAATTATGAATATTGGTAAATACTTCACACATATCAGAAAAAACCCTCCATAGCGGAGTGTGATCAAAACGCGGCTAGAATAGCCGAGATGCCTCTGTTACGGCGTCCGAAATAGCGGTAAGACGCAAAAGTCAAGATATCGTTATAAAATACGAAGTATGAAAATAACAAAGTCCATTCCACCGACAGTTCCCGGACAGTTCCATGCAATCAAGTACGTACGAAATTATGATTGATTATTGACCAAATTGCGTCACGAGATGAGTTCGCCCATCTGTTTCCAAGCTACCAAGGTAGTGAAGTTAGCTGCTAAGTCGACGCTACGTCAACGTTGTCGGCAGTCAGCTGACGCACATGTGAGAATGGTTACTAATTTACAAGACAAGAGACACATCACTCAACCGTGGTGCCTCAGCAAAACGATGAAAACAATCCCTACCATTCATCATATCTGCATCAAACTAACTAAGCATATTCCTTCCAGTTATAGGCCAAGGAGACCGAAACAACTATACACTTGATAACGAGTTCAGACCTAGCAAATCAACAGAGAGACACAAAAATCCCGTACCACATTGAGAGCATTCACAACCGGAGATAACCTTGTAAATAGAAGTGATTATTTATCTTAGGAAAAATATGACCTGTAACAAAGCGATTTCTCATTCTGTTTGTTAGTGTTTTTTCAATTGAGAATGCCTAAATGAACAAGACCAGCATTCTTTTATGAACGGTAAATCAATTGAAGAGGTGAATGAACGAAATTTCCAAACATTCACGAGGTAGAGCAGGGGTTTCAACTGGAACTTTCGGACGCCTCTGTCTATTGAAGCAATACACTATAACATAACCTTACTTACAGATGAAAAGTTAATTTTGGGTTGAGATGATCCACCCGTTTGCACACAATACACGAATGCACCATAATTTTCCCAAAAATAATGTTCAAAACTCACAAAAAAAGGTGAAAAGACTAAATATACCACTAACACGACAACGGTGTTCAGGCAACCTCGCAATGTATTGGATCATTCACGGGACGTAAATCTACGTACAACTTGCCAGTGCAGCGTTGCCAAAAGTGCTGATCTCTATGTTGAAAAGTTCTAAGTTTGGGTTGATTTTATTGAAATAAATATGATTGAAGTAATAGGACTATAACTCATAGAATGGGAATGATAAGAAACAATTATACTTCGGCAAAAGTGTATACAGTGTGGAACGGCCAAATGGAATAAATTCGATAACGAATAAATGGGAGCGTATTGGGAAAAACGCTTGGACACGTCGATTTGTATGGCCGATACCAACTTTCTCATTTTAAATACAACCCCCTGTATATTATTAGTTTTTTGGATGGATTCTTCAGAAAATTCTAGATATAATTCATGTACAATGTCCTATACCTATCTTCAACTGTTTTGGAAATATTGAGTGTTTTCAGATGTATTACAAAAATTAACATTGAAAAAAGAAACAAATTCGCTACATCACACTCAATACTTATTTCCCATATAGCTCTTGATATTGAGAAAATAAGTAAAAACGATCAATGCGTTCCTTTTCACTGATATGAAA
The DNA here is from genome assembly GCA_963576655.1 of Gastrophysa polygoni. Taxonomy (NCBI): domain Eukaryota; kingdom Metazoa; phylum Arthropoda; class Insecta; order Coleoptera; family Chrysomelidae; genus Gastrophysa; species Gastrophysa polygoni. The sequence continues at coordinate 17,650,470 of OY755086.1, forward strand.
TACAAATTATTTTCGTATAAAACTCATAGCCTTAGCAACTTGTCTGTCTGCATGACAGTAGTGATCAGTGTCAGTGCTATTGTCGTTTGAATTTCGTTAACTGTACGTAATAATATCAGAAAAATGGTTCATTTAACAGAAATGCACAAAATAACCATTTTACAAATGATTGGTTATGGAGATAACACACGGACACAAAAGGAAGTTACTCGCTTATTTCACGAAAAATTCTCAAATCTGCCGCCTATATCCCATATTAATCCCAATAATTAGCAAAATAGAAAAACAGTTTCGAGAGGTTGGTCATGTGAGACAAATACAAAAAGTACCTGCCAATGCAGTGAGTGATGATACGAAATTGGATGTTATGCTTGAGTTTCAAGAAAACCCACATAATTCTGGTCGATAATCAGCCTCACTAGTCAACATTAGCCACACATCAATTTTTCGAATATTAAAGGAAAGTAATCTGGTGCTAATGGAAGACGAATTCGACAGGAGAACGTATTTTTGTGAACAAATGATGGAAATGTTAGATAACAATATGATCCAATTAGAAGATGTTTTGTTTTCTGATGGGATTTACACTTAACGGCCATGTTAAGCGTCAAAATTGCCGCTATTGGTCTTATGAGAATCCTCACTGGATGAGAGAGGAACATACGCAATATTCTGAAAATTTTCCAAATCTGTGGATAGGGAGGCGCGGATCGATTGAATGGTCAGCACAATCTCCTGAGCTCACGCCATTAGACTTCTTTTTGTCAAAAGTATTGTATACCAAACTAAACCACTCAACTTTGATGACGAATCACGCTTGTGATTTGATCAGTCACGCCTGAGATGTTGAGTAACGTTACAAGGCATTTCTATACCATATTAGCATGTTGCCAAGACGTTCGCGGCGAACATTTTGAACATCTCTCACATTGAAATTAATGTTTTTTTGTTTTTTCACATTATTCGTGAAATGAAATAATGATATTAACAATATTGATAATATTGAGTGTAAAGTAGCGAATTTGTTTCTTTTTTTAATGTTGATTTTTGTAATACATCTGAAAACACTTGATATTTCCGAAACAGTTGAAGATACGTATGGGACATTCATTGTACAGGCTGTCCCATGTTCGATGTCCTTACGGGATATCTCGCTAATTTTTGAAGATACAGATTCGCGGTTTTCGCGAACGTTGGCTACTTTTTTGTGAAACTCACGAAACCGTGAACAAAATTTCCATAGCCCGCTTTGTTCCTGAGATACAGGGCGAAATTGAAAATATTGCATTTTGGGACCCCTCCTGTATCTCAGCTATCTTTAAACTTAGAGGAAATGTAAGAACTGTTTCTTTCACAATTTTTCACGTAGAATCCAGTGGCGTAGTCAGAATTTTTCAATTTTCAATGAGTCGTTATTTAGATATAACCCAAAGTTATGTTTTTTTAAATAGAACACCCTGTATATTTTTCAATATTTGAAACGAAAGAGCTTCGCGCTTTTCAAAAATATATAACACTTATATGATATTTTGAGTATTAGTCCTGTATTTGGGTAATTTTCAGTTTTTTATGTAGATTTCTTATTAATAGGCCTTGTAAAAATGTGGCAACATTATCCACTTCACAAATTTTCATATTTCCCTTCTGACACAGTGTTTCGTCACACACTTACCACATTCACCAATATTCAGTACAATTAATTGACTATGAAAGCTGTGGACCTAATTAGTAGGTAGCTATGAAAAAAAAAACACAAATGCATATTGTTTACAATTCTTGTCACCTATCTGTCAAAGTTTACAAATTTTTCATACAATGGCGAATAATAATCCAGGATATCAAAACTACGAGAAATTAGATATGGATGAGATATATTACCAAGTTGACTTCAATGCAAATCAAGGACCTATATGTTGAAAGGTATTTACTATCTCCCAATTGCTGGGTATCAGTTATTTACAATATGATGAAAAATTTAGGTATCCCGAGAGGAGACAACCAAGTAGGAAAATATTTGGCAGACTGAAAGAAAATTTGGAGAATTTTGGATCTTTTGAGAAGCCTAGACCAAAAAGTTATAGGAAAGAAAATGCCGAAAACGATGAAATTAGTGTCCTTGCAAAGGTAGAAGAAAGCAATAATTATACTTCTTGCAGAGAAATTGTAGACTCATTTGGCATTCCAAAGACAAGGGTCTCCAAGATATTGAAAAAGAACAAATATACCCCCTACATACCACAAACTATTCATTATTTGAACCCGGGTGATGCTGTGAAGCGCATTGAGTTTTGTAGATGTTATATCCAAAAGACGGAAGAAATTATAAATTTTGGGCGTTCAGTGGTATGGTCCGATGAGAGTCATATAAGCGCTGGAATATTCAATCGAAATAATCATCGTTATTGGTCAAATGAAAATCATCACGTTACGGTGGTTCGCCAACAGCAAGGCAGATTCGGCGCCAATGTATCTTGTTTCGTTTATGCAGAAAGACTAGCCTATCGAATTTTTGACGGTAACTTGAATCACCAGAGATATTTGGAAATTTTAGATGATTGTCTTTCTGAACTACTTGACGAAATTCCGTTGGCTCAATTCAGACACAGTTTCTCCCAACAAGATGGCGCACCTTGTCATAACGCAGGTACCATCAGGGTTTATCTTGATGAAAGATTTCAAAACCAGTGGATTGATAATAATGGTCCCATTCATTGGCCGCCAAGGTCCCCTGACTTATCGATATTAGATTTCTTCTTATGGGGCTACATAAAAAATAAAATATAACACACGCGACATGAAAATCGAGATTCACTGATGAATGCTACGAGAGAAGCTTTCGAATATTTACGTATTTTTACTCCGGTCGATTGACGCTATCCTCAGAAGATGTCGGCTGTGTCTTCAACAGAATGGGCAGCAATTTGAACAGTATATATAAGATATTTTCAACAGGAGAAAAATTAATAGAATTGTTTTGTAGTAGTGTTCGAATTTATTGTTTTATCAAATTGTTTTTATCAAATTGATAATTGAATAATCATTTTAAATGAATACTTCTCATTCTACCCTATATAAATGAGTGATATTCAATTATTGCGCCAGAATATCTATTCTAAAAGTAGAAGTTATTTGTCTTGACTTGCCATAAAAAACTGAAAATTACCCAAATACAGGACTTATACTCAAAATATCATATAAGTGTTATATATTTTTGAAAAGCTTAAAGCTTTCTTGTTTCAAATATTGAAAAATATACAGGGTGTTCTATTTAAAAAAACATAACTTTGGGTTATATCTAAATAACGACAGCTCATTAAAAAAATCTAACTACGCCACTGGATTCTACGTGAAAAATTGTCAAAGAAACAGTACTTACTTTTCCTCTAAGTTGAAAGATAGCTGAGATCTGTATCTCAGCTATCTGCTATTTGGGGGGTCCCAAAATGCAATATTTTCAATTTCGCCCTGTATCTCAACAAGAAAACCAAAAAAACTAATGATATACAAGGGGTTGTATTTAAAATAGGAAAGTTGGTATCGGCCTCTGTCACATGACACACCCTATATAATTATTTTTTTTTATAAATGCGCAACTGGAAATACAAATCGTCGTGTCCAAACGTTTTTCCCAACACGCTCCCATTTATTCGTTATCGAATTTATTCCATTTGGCTGTTCCACACTGTATATTGTTTGTGTTAAATGAGTTTAAAGTATTCAACCCATTGTATGTAATTGGAGGAAAAGATATGGAAAAAAAGGATCGAATGATGACTGATCGGTCTAAAATGTAAACAATGCAATCCCCTGTGTTCTAATGTCTTTGGGTATAGGTATGGTATACATAGATGAGAAGCAAATTTCAGCAGCAGTCACTTATAACTGTATTTTTTACCACCCTGTATTGAAGTAACAATGATAGTGTTTCTCAACTCAGAGATATCAGCATTTTTTCCTCTGGATCGTGATTTCGAACAAAAAAATTGAAATTGATTTTTATTCCGAAAACGATAACAGATAGGTATAGGGAAATATCAAGAAAATTTGTTGGGAAATTGTTGAAGATTCTGAAAATAATATAATATACAGAGTTTTTTATTTGAAATATGAAAGTTGATACTACTTTCTATAAGATGTGGCAGCACCGCATTGTCGAAAATATTTTAGTTTGGTGAGAATGTCCGAATATGCTCTAAATCAAATTTTCAAAGTCATCCGTTTACTTGTTCACCAGAAACGTCTAATGTGCCATCCACCGTGAATCAGCCTGTATTGGCAATATTTTCGCAACAATAGTTTTTTTCTGAAAGAATTCCAGTTTTGAAAGATTTTCTTATGAGATTTTCAATAAGATAGGAGCTGATTTAAATTTGACCACCTTCACAATTTTAACAGTTATATCATCGAATTAACAAGATTTTTGTACATCCAAGTTATCAATAATGATTTCAATTTTCGAAATATTGGGTGGTATTAAGAACATATAACACTTGAATGATCTTTCACTGTGACAGAATTTGAGGTGATTTTTGAGGATAAATTTGTACCAACATTGATAAAGTGATGATTGATTTCATTAGTCATCTCATGAATATTTTACAGTTCAATATTGAACTGTAAACTGTATTGAATTTTGGATGAATGTTTATTACTCGAAATACAGATCCATCATACCAGTACAATATTATATAAACAAATGAGAACAATATTTGCTAATTTCCTTCGCATTCACATCACCCCGATAATATCCATCATGAGACAAAACTCGATATTGTATACACATAATTGATTGAATTCTGCACGAATTATATTGCCGAGGTATTGAGAATTGATAATCAAAACAACAACAAATTTTTGATATTGTTTTCAGATATAAAATTAGGAATTCTACCTCACCATATTGAGCAAATGTTCATTTCAATATCAGATACATTTAATGAATATAGGTTCCACTATGAATCATGGATATGTATACATGAGTTTTGCCAATTTTGGATGAATATTTATTCCTCGAAATACTGGTCCATCATACCTGTACAATATTGTACACACAAATGAGAACAATATTTGCTAATTTCTTTCACATTCACATCACCCAGATGATATCCATCATGAGAATATAACACGATATTGTATACACATAATTGATTGAATTCTGCACGAATTATATTGCTGAGGTGTTGAGATTTCATCATCAAAACGACACTGAATTCTTGATATTGTATTCAGATATAAAATTAGGAATTCTACGTCACGATATTGATCAGATGCATTTAATCAATGTAGGTCCCACTTTGAGTTGAAATATATATATTCAAATACTCTGAATCTATGTACGGGATCATATATGTGTATATATGAGTTTTGCCAATAATGTTTCAATATTCACATTCCTAAATACATATTCGTTATACAATATTGTATTTATAGATATAGATATACAATATTGGATTTATAGATAAACTTTGCATCCAGATAACCAGACAATATTCTTCATGATAATAAAATTCTATATTGTATTCATATATATTTCTGATTTCCGCATGAAGAATATTGCTGAAGTATTGATATTTCATCATCGAATGGTCATTGATTATTCTATATCGTACACATATTTGGAATCAGTAAGTCTGACTCACGATATTGAACTGTTCTTTGTAACATCGTTTAGGAAACATTCTAGCAAGGCCCAACATTCGGTTCAAATATATACTGATGACAGTGAATGAATATATCTATTGTGTAGGTATATGGATATTGATACATATATCTCCACAATGTGGAGGAAATACAGATTATCATGAAAAATTATATGAATATCGGTACAATGTACCTAGATCTGAAGAAATAATGAGCAAATCTATATCGTATCCATATTGATTCATCCGGATGATTCATTCAATATTGTACCAACATCATGTAACCAACATACAATATTCAAAAATTGGGCCAATTTTAAACTGGTTTACAGCCAAGATTCTGTGCTACTGGGAATATGGTCCACTTTTTTTCATCTGTTGACAACACGAAAGTGAAACCTATAATGTTTGAGGAACATCGTGTTAGCCAGCGGTGGAATTTTGCCGTTCTCTTGATGAATGATGCTTGGTATAGCGATGTTCGACAGGTCTCGAGCCTGACAGTGTAGGGCTGACCAGCCTGAGCTCGCCTGGTTTGTCTACTAGGAATCGCACGTGGTGGAATTATAGATGATATTTCCGTTGAGCACCGACCGTGGAAGTATCTATAAAAAAAGCAGAGATCGCCGAACTTTCTACGATGATCTAGAGCGGTCAATGATTTGGTGAGTGTTGTATTATCGACTAGGCGAATATCTCTCTTCTGAATTGAATCTAAGAGCTTTAGCGTATGTTTGGGTGCTGAGCTCCAAACATGTGAACAGTACTCCAGGACAGGTCGAATTTGTGATGCTTTGTAGATCATAAGCAGTTGTTGGGATGTTAAGTACCTCTTCGCACGGAAAAGAAAACCAAGTTTTTGTGAAACAGTTTTCGCAATGGACCTAACATGATCGTCCCATGAGAGAGCGCTGTTGGTGGTGACACCCATCATGGTTATTGACGACCTCATAGGAACAGTGCTACCAGACATCATCAAATTGGGCATTGTGTAATCTGCCTTCTTGGTGAACATACAAGCTTGAGTTTTTGTTGCATTGAACTGTACTAGATTTTCAGATCCCCATTTCAGAATTTTTGTCAGATCCTCATTTAAAGCATCGACCTGTCTTTGTCTTGCACCTCTGGCCTTGTTGGATGATGTAGAGCTATGAACTCGGAAGGAGGTCATATCCAACAAATCATTGATGTGATATATTTATTATTTTCTTTCTAATTTTTTCTGATATTGTACAAGAGTGCATTGATACCGTTCTAGACTGATTCGGTGATGATATTGAAGAAATGATTTCCATTGTTTGAGTTCGCAACAGGTATTCATTTTAAATGAAATTTGTGGTCATTCAATGAGTTGTTGATTACAAATAAGTCAAGAGATTTTTCTGAATTAGTCTTGCCGCTGATAAATGCCACAAAGTACCATTTATGGAGATTTGATTTTAATTGCCAGACATGTCAAAGTGGTTTCTTCTTTTTCAAAACTGAGATTTTGATGAATGAAAATTACAACACCTCCTCGTTTCCACGACTCTAATAGACTGTATTGGAGTTCTCGAAATTGAAATATTATTCGTGTTCTTTATCCATCCATGTTTCACAATTCCTGCAACGTTCTAGTCGAGACAATGATTTTGAATTGAGATATAAGATCTTCAATCTGTTGCTGTCCGTACCACTCATCGAATTTATTTACGATAGACTTATTGTAGAATTGGTATTCATAATTTGGCTGTTTTTATTATAATTTTCAATTTGTCTAGTGAATCTGAGACTTCAGTTGTCGAAGTTATTGTTCATGAGATGGTGGGCCATGTAATTTTATTTTTCGACAGATTGATTCATACCATAAAAAATTAAAGCACTACATAAAAACATAAGTCACTAGTGAGTCTAGAATAGGGAAATCATAAGATCTTGTTGACTTTGGATTTAGGAGTATGTCAAAGAATACAGGGTGTCCCATTTGAACATCAAAAGTTGGAGTCGTTTCCGTTGAAATCGGGAGTACCTAACCGAAGTACCTTACAACAAATCATGAAAGAATGCGAAATATAATCTACCATGTATTCCTATGTGAATATTTAACTCGAACTGCATCAAAGTGTGTATTGGGGTGTCCTTGTTCTCGTGGCCACCCGGCGGTATGCATAAATTATTAAATATTATTTCAACTGCAAATAGTTGTTTCATTCTTTCGCTAGTGAATTCTGTTGTCTTTTCAGAAGCAGGACATTATGGAGAACAGCCTGAGCGTTTACGGAAATAATGAGTTCGTATCATCAAAACTCATTCCACCAGAGCCCATATCTAAACGTCCTAAAATTAGCTAGCTCGAAAGCAAAATCAAAATAGTTTCTTCTCTTCACTGATACCAAATGTCGAGTTCAATTTTCTCATTAATTAGTATTTTGTTGGTTGTTGGAATGAATGTGTATTTTTTCTATAGTTCAGAATATCGGGACCACTTTTTCGGTTGTCGGTGAAGAGAAAAAAGTGCTCTTTCACAGGAGTGTGAACGTTTTTAAGTGTTCTCATTGTGCAATTGGTTACAGAATTCAAAGAAATATACATATGTAAGTGCCGTCAAATTTGTGTGACAAATAATAGGTGTATATATCGTATAATATATATATATATATACATATATATTTTTGGCACTAGGTGAATTGTACGAATTTTGTGAATGTTAGAAATTAGTTAATTTATTCCTATTTATTTGCAGTGAAATGAATCGACTGAATTCTGTTGATTTTCTATTTTTATAGCTTGTTGATTCTTTACCAAAAATAATTGTAATTTATTTTCGTGATCCGTGATCGTGTATCATTTAATGATTCGTTGAATATTTTTCTAAATAATATCAATATAGAAATATGGAAACTGTAATATGGGCGTAACATTCTTTGTGAGGAAAAATTATGGTAACAGTGAACCTTCTCGAAAAACTATAATAAAGCATATTTTGCAGTTACATTTCTGTTTTCTCGCGAATTTAAGATAAGTTAATTGCTCAAAAGCGTAATCCATCCATTATATGAATATTCTAACTTGAAACATAGTTGAAACGTAATACGCAGGGTACATATAATATTCCTCTAGCCAGTACAAGTGGATTTCAGCATGTAAACTACTCGTATTTGAATACATACTCGAAAAGTACTATTCACATCGAAAATTGAATCTATTATACCTCGAGGTGAATCGAATTTTGATGGTTTATTGCCAATATCAAGAACTTATATAATATATGAACAATTATATTTCTACCACCTATTCCACTGATGTTTCCAAGAATCAGTATGACTACAAGCATCTAACTTATTTATTTCACCAATAGAGGAATAAATATGGGAGATATGAAGACGAGTTGTTTGTACTCTGTTTATCAGTTGAAACATATTTAAGAATATCTTTAGATCTTGTTTTCACTGAGATAATATCGAGTACATTATATGGGTTAGGGTAGATGAGGTCCTTCAAATCAGATTCAGCCTATCTATATAGTATTCGAAAAATGGTGTATAATTGAAATGTGAATAGTATTTTTGAAACTCAAGTTGCCTCATATGAAATACGATAATTTTGTGAATACGAGAAAATATAAATTTTGTATCTACTGATAAGTGTGCTGTTGGAAAATTTTGTATGATAGTTGCTATGCTACACAAAATAATTATTCATGTGCTTGATAAAAATGCTCGAATTACTGAAGGAGTGTATCGATTCATCTCTTGACAGTATAATTATTCGCCAGATCATCAAAATATCTGGAGTTTTAAAGTTACTGTATTGTGAGGTAAAATTCAATTAATCTCAGCAGTTGCTTGCAGATTTCCATATCCGAAATTTCACACTATTTATTTTCAAAAAAAAAAAAAATTATGTATGAAAGATATGAGCATATGCCTTCAGGAATTCTGCACCTTGAATTAGGAAGATAGAATCTATGTACTTTGGTAGATGTTTAGATAAAACGAGAGCAGCTTGTATTTGCTAATTTTTATACAGTACACTGGTTTTTTACGTTTTGCACTTTATGTACTGCGCTAGATATCAAAATGAAATGATTTTTATATTTCCAGAGTTGTAATGATTATGGTTACAATAAAACTAGTCTTGTGTTGTTGAATCATTACATTATTCGATGTGGGGGATTAACATGATAATAATAATAATAATAATAATAATAATAATGAACGACTTTATTCATGTTAATGAACAGGCGATGAGTCACTTTACAGTGTTTTTCAACTTAACCTATGTACCTACAAAAAAAAATGAAAGAACTAAAATTCCATGTGACAATTATTGAACTATGGCCTGATACCTACATGCTGATGATACCCAGGAATGTATATGCATGACGGAAATAAGCTACCTATTGAAGGAAAAACTACATTATATTTAATATGTGACATACTTAAAGTTGATGAGTGAATAATCTTTGAAACTTGGTGGAAGTGAGTTATACATTTTTGCACCACTGTATGAAAAACTACGCTCGAAAGTGGCAGAGGAGTGATGAGGAACAACCAGAACATGTCGGTTTCTTGTCGGTATGTCGTTGATATTTTCGAAACGTATCAATTTATCCCTTAAGTAGGACGGTCTGTTGGTTCTCAGAATTTTATGAACGAAAGAGATGGAGTGTGCGCAATGATGATAAATTGAGTTTTTTGGTGATTCTGAAAGCAGGAAAAATTTGATCAAACTTCCTTTTTCCGACTGCAAAACGTAGACAAGAGTTCTGAATTCTCTGTAATCTAGTTCGATCTCGATTCAATAATGCCGGGCCATAAATACAGTCACAATAGGCAAGTTTGGAAATTATCAAACTATCACAAATAAGTAGTTCCATGTCGCGACTGAGAATGCTTCTATGGGGATATAGGGTTCTTAAGGATCGGTAACTGGTTTTACATAGATAATTAACATGTTTGGTATATCTCATTTCGTTGTCAATCCATAGATTAAGATTTTTGACTTCTTCAACAATAGGTAAAGTTTCACCATTGATCACAAGAATGCAACTTTGTGATATCAGTTCTCTCTTAGATTTTGGTCCAAAAATGGATAATTTGGATTTTGTAGCATTCAATTTTAGATTATGGGCCGACGATATTTCGAATAACTTTTATAAATCACTATTAATTAAAATGATTAATTAATCAAATCTGTAGCTTCTGGCACAGTTAGTATTCTCTATACTGTGCTTCTGGGAACTTACTCAGTGGAGAACTGAGATATATTTGGTTGTGGTCGGCATATTGATGTACTTCACAGTCACTCAGAAATTTACCAAAATCAGATATGTAGGTGGAAAAGATTAATGCACCACGAATTGATCCCTGAGGGACACCAAACTCGCGCTTCAATACTATAGATCGATGATTTGCAATTTCAACATATTGAGAACGGCCCGCTAAATGACTGGCAATGAAGCAGAGTGCACTTTCACTGATGCCAAACGATTTGAGCTTTCTTCTTAGTAGTTCGTGGTCTGAGGTGTCAAATGCTTTGTTATAATCTAGTAGTACTAGAACAGTTACTTGTCCACGATCTGTAGAGCCAAGAATATCATCGGTGATACAGGCCAGCGCTGAGGTGGTATTATGACTATGTTAAAGGGATAATATCATTGAGAAAAACAAATCGAGAAATTTGTTTTTTCTTAACCATCTCTAGTATTTTGGATAATCATGGCAAAATGCTAATTGGTCTGAGATCAGAGTAGTTTATAGCATTTGACACCTTAGGAATGGGCAAAACTTTTGCACATTTCCAGGACTCAGGGAAAATACCACTTTTCAGAGCTGTGTTTATCACAAATGTAATATGATCTAAAAGATGAAAACTGATGATTTCGATCATTTCCTTTGAGATACCATCACAGCCAACAGCGTTAGATTTCATTGATTTTATGCTCTGTAATATCTCGTGATTAGATACTTCGGTAAAACTGAAGATACTGTCATAATCCATATCATCATAGCGCTTTAATATATTCAGTTGACGATCAGTTTTATCAATAGTTGGAATATTTGTGAATTGGCTATTGATCATATCGACATCACTTAAATTAGGGGGAATCGTATTACTGTTTTTTTTTAGGAATTATTTTCAAAAATCTCAAACGGGACCAAGTCAGTTTGCTTTGATTCTGCCGTAGAGCATACTCCATGTTAGTTTTCTTCTCTCTTTGTATGGCATAATTGACATAGTTTCTTAGTTCTTTATAGAAATTCCAATGATTGATACAGTGACTTTTTGTATCGCACATATGCTTTATCCCTGGTCTTGATCATTTCTTTTATGTTGTATGTCATCCAGGGACTAGGTTTCTTGACTTCCAAAAATGATCATATAACAAGAAAATTGAGAAATGCTATCGAGCCCTGATTACAGGTAAAACTCACGAACACAATTTGAATAATACACTTTCTAAAGAAACAAAACATTTACTATATGAAGAAAATTCACATATATATCACGTTGTAGTTACAAGAAGACTACATGCCAATGGTACAATCATGAAATACATTGTTTTATGACATTACTGATAGCTATTTTGGACACATAAATATTTTAGGAAAATAATCAACCTCAAATGAAATTTCCAACGAATTCAACGTTAGGGCAAATTAGCGAAACTGAAAGAGACTTGAAAATTACAGTCTCATTCCATCGAAATAATTCATTTTCGAGAGAAAAGGCCGACACTTTGAAAAAATAACTAACCTTCAATAAAAACAAAATTGTTAACAAAAAATGGTTGTCAGTTAATATTGCACATTTCATATAAAACTACGACAATCGCATTCACTAACCATGATAAATTATAAAATGCTTCAAATAGATAAGCACAAGGTTCTAATATACTGCAGGAGAATGGTGATATATATTTTTGAATTTGTGTAATATTAATTTTATAGAAAATTTAAAGATGACTATCACAAGTCACTAGGAAAGTCTACTAGTAGAAAATTCCATTCCATGAACACTTCAAAAGAAAATTTCAAATCAAACGATTTGTAACAGAGGTTGAAACTAATAGTGATTATTATGAATATCATGTGAATAATTCATTTTTTTCCAAGTAATTGATGATACATGATGTTTTTTGAGGGATTACTTATTTATAGTACAGATATTAATACGAAAAATTGCCATATAGGTTGAAAATTTGTGATATACGTTAATCCAAACATAGAATATTAGATCCACATAAAGTATTTGATAATTTGAGAGTATTTGTTGAAACTATATGCAAATAACTGTTTTTTATTTAAAGTGGCTATTCATCTTGCAAAGAGACAAGATCAAGATTTCCTGGCGGAAGAGTGATGAGAATAATCACAAGATGTCTGATTCTTCACTTGAAGCGAATTAAAACGTGAATTAATGAACAATGAATAGTTAAAATTGGTTATGTTTGACAAAAAATAATTTATTCACGGAGCAAAAACGAGATTGATATGATGAAGGCCCAATGGAATGAACTAATAATAGTTAGAAAGTTACCCTCGATTGTGGAATTTTCAAATAGTCTTTTGGAATATATCAGCACACCTTATTCAGAAAACAACGAATATGTACCATTTTAATACTATATTCCACTTGAAGACTGAATGTGAAACTAAATGATTTGGGAATTTAAATGGCTTAAACAACAATCCATATTTGCCTGCGACACCTTGATTTCGACACTTTGAATAATTGTCCAGAAATGGAATATTTGTTCTCTTGTGAAATATGCCCATGAAACAAAATGTAATACGAATAACGTTATTTTGGTTTTTGAGTTTAGTTAATTTGGTATCTAAAATACAGAAGAGGGTTGAGACAATAACTAATGAGATATCTGCAACTTGTTGACCTGATCCTATATGTAGAGGTTCAAAATGATAATTGGCTCAGATCTCTCAGGAACTGTGTATCCTTTTGACTTCTAGACTACAATAGTTTTGACTCTAGTTTTGAAAAGAGAATAAAAAGTAAATGATTTCCAAAGTACCACATTATTGACATTCATTCTCAAGCAGATCAACCACATACACCATGTATTTCGAGGTAGTTTCAGAAAAAAAATATGAGTCATAAAATGAGCCAAAAACTCATGATTGATTGGAACTGAAGAATACATGTACAAAGAATTTACGAAATTTCATAAAAAAATATATATAACAAATGTGGAAAGTTCCAGGGAGAGGTAACAAGTTCCCCTAATCTCTGTGTATTAAATACTAATAAATAACTTGAAGCTTATACATACAGGCTTTTCAATACTACCGTCTAAAATTGGGTCACAAAAAATTATACAGTGTATATCTTTCCTGGTTGATGCTTATTGTTTGATTGAAAATCACCTATCATTTCTTCACTCACAGCAACTCCATTACAAACTTTGGATTCTACGTTTTCTTGATCACTTTTGATACTTTCGGGAATGTCTGCTATATCAGTCGAATTACCATCTATGGCCTCTTCAGCTTGACTTTCTGAACTTTTTTGACCTTGTTCAGGGCTAACCATGAAATTACTCCACCAGCTGCTGAATGCCCCCTTTGCTTGAGTAAGAGCTCCACCTGAAATGGACTTGATGTTTTACAAAAAAAAAATATGTTTGGTGTTTCACAGAGAATAAGTTATATTTTGGTTTTGATTCGAAAAGCTTTGGTAATTTTGAATGAAATGAAAATAAGCAACTTCCTTAAAAGATAAACTCATAAGGGTTGAGACAGTTATGAACAACAACAAAGTGTTTTTCATCCAAAGGATTTCAATTCAGAGTTAGATTTCAATAATGGTATTAAATGATTGATATTATTTCCTTGTTGACTTACCCACAGCTTTGCTAGTTGTGGCGACAGCTTTTCCAGTGGATTGCATGGCTTGATTCAGTTTCCTGCCACTTTCAGTATTCTGCATAGTGCTGTCAAAAAATGGTGATATTACAAATTGTTCCAATCATTACAAGGGTAACTTACTGGGATAACCGTAATTTCATATCAGCTACGGACAATTGCCCAGCAAATGGATGTCCAGGATGAACATCCAGAATTCCAGGATTGACTCCAGCCAGCCAGATTTTATAGTTGTGAGTATCTCTCCAATGTGTTATGAAACTGCTATTGAAATGATCTATTTCTCTAGCACCATCTTAAACAAAAAGGGAATGTGACATGTAGCATGTAGCATGTGACATCTATTTCTCTAGCACCATCTTAAACAAAAAGGGAATGTGACATGTAGCAATATTCATTATATTTTCTTAAAGTTAGTGATTATTTTTTATCTTTTATACCGTGGAGTAACGAAGTCCTAAGCAGGCACAATAAATATACCCTGAATTGTGCCCTAATCCATTCGTCACCGCCCTCCCAACCAACCCCATCAAGAAAAACATCATGACGTTCTTCAGAAACATGTTTAACAATGTAATCAGCAAACCTGCAAAATTCAAATTTTGGTTTGTGATGTAAAAAAAACCCATGATAATATGAACAAGAAATCATAGTTATACCTCAAATCCTCTGTATTTAAATGTAGGTGCTTCCTCAAAGTCAAATCCTGACATTCAATTCTGCCACCATCAATATCGACAAAAATGTCATAAAGCTGCCTCTTTTGCTTGAAAAGAACATTTGTGGCTCCAACTACATAACTCCTTACGTTAACATCAGTCAAAAGATCCAAGTATGGCAGCGAGAGGTATGGCAAGCACAAGGAACCTGAAGAATAGAATCAATAGAGAAATTATTCAGTACATGCTACTTCCTTAATTGGAATTCGATTTGATCGATCGATTGATTGATTGATCTGATAGAATCAATAAAACAATCATTATGATACCCCAAAGTTTCTGCTGAGCCCACAATACCCAAAACCTATCATTCAGTAATTTTATTGAATGAAAATCAGAAAAATAAAAAATACTAAAATAATTATTCATAACTAGCATTCAAGTCTTTATTTCTATTCAACTATGATGATGATGTGTCAAGTTAATATCTAAATATACCAATCTTTCAAGTGACATCTCTGATTCTGAAGTTTTAATCACATCATACTACAAAATTTTCCGCCGCGATCGCGAAAGAATCCGGTGGAGGTGTTAGGTGTTAAAAATATACTTGGTGTTACATATCGAGAGCACTTTCAGAGCGACGCAAAAGACTATAACTATCCACAATGACAACAACTTGAAGATTCATGTATGCTGCGTTTATCTTCCTCCCAAAGACGACTAGGCTAGATTATGTTTCACTTCGAAACTACAAGCAAACCTTGATGAACTCACAGGTCAACCTATTATCACATTTGGTGATTTCAATTTTCCATACATTAGTTAGATTCCCAGTGAATGTAATACTTTTTTTGTTCCAACAAACACTGATAACTCTAATTCACCATTGATCAATCTCTTATCATTCGGCGAATTTTCACAGCACAATGATATAAAAAATGTAGATGATAGAATATTGGATTTTTTTTTCTAAATTATGACTGGGACGAGCAGCTCTCTAATTTATCAGTTGATCAAGGAATTTCTCTATTTTACGAAATTTTACAGGAAGGTACCAGTCTGCATGTCCCTAATGTAACCATAAGAAATGAAAAAATTCCTGTATACTTTTCTATCTATACAATAAAATGTATAAAACAAATAAATATATAAAAATATGATAATCAATATTATTATGAAGGATTCAAACTCCTGAGACGAAGAAGTAAAAATCTCATATCTAATGACTACAAAATGTACACAAACAATATTCAAAATGAAATTAAAACATGTCCTAAAAAATTCTGGAAATATATAAATTGCTGCAAAAATGAGGTTAGTATTCCTAATAAAATATCACAACCGCTGAAAACGGCAAACAAATATGTGATTTATTTGCTACCTATTTTCGAAGCGTATACGAGCCCCATCATCGAACCCATCATTTTTCTCCTCAATCCAGCCCAAATATTCTATTGAACTCGATAAAATTCACTTGCTAAAATGAACTCTTTAGATGTAAACAAGGGAGCCGGAATCCCTCATATTTTGTTGAATACTGTGCTCCCAGTTCATGCTACCCACTCTGTGTTATTTTCAATAAATCCATGCAGTCTGGCACCTTCCCAGATGACTGGTAAACTGCTCTTTTCCGGCAACAGAAACTTGGCGAATGATTATCGCGGTATCTCATATCCATATTCAACAAATTATTTGAAAGTATCATTTATGACATCATGTTTCATAGTCTTAAATCATCGATCTTAGAATGTAAACACGGATTGTTCTCCAAACGAGGGATTGAAACAAACTTAGTTATATATTCCGAATACATCTCGAATGTCTTAGACAATCGAGCGCAGGTTGATTCACTGCATACTGATTTCAGCAAAGCGTTCGATAAAGTCGACCACAACCTTCTTATGTCGAAGCTGTCTGGAATTGGTATACAGGGAAATCTCCTGAGATTGCTCTCGTCATATCTTTTTAATCGTAGCCAACTTGTGAACATAAATGGATATAGGTCTGCCTCTTTCATGGTAACCTCGGGAGTCCCTCAGGGTTTATTTATTATTATTATTTATTATTTTCAGTGTTTATTGATGATCTGAACAGCTGTTTCGAACATAAATAGATACTGCTATATGCTGACAAATTGAAGATATTCAGAAAAGTGTTGACAATTAGGGACTGCTCGAAGATTCAAGATCTAAATTGGTTCAATGAATTTTGTAACCCTAACAAAATGAAACTCAACGTCAGTAACCGTGCGAGTATATCTTTCAGTAAAAACATTGTCCCTATAGAATTTCAATACTCACTGGACAAAGGTATAGTCCGAGGTATAGTCAAAAGAACGGACCTAATCAGGGATCTTGGTGTATACTTTGATACAAAATTGACTTTCAATCCACATTTTGAGTACCTGTATAATGCTTGCAATAGAGCTTTGGGATTTTTTTGTAGAACATGCAAGGACTTTGATAATGAGGCAGCTATCAAACCTATTTATTATGCTTTTGTTCTCAGCAATTTCGCCAGTGTAGTATGGAACCCACATTATAATATTTATAAATTACGATTAGAAAGACTTCAAAATAGATTTGTAAGGTCCTAGTTACAACACGAATTTGGGTAAAAATTCTCCAATCACTAGAATGTGTTACTTTTTTGACAAATATTCTGATAATTTAGATACATTCTCCATGACATTCAATTCTTTCAAAATAACTGTGAGACATATTTTCAATTCATAATATTATAATGAATACAATTTAGTTTATTCCTGTACCTCTTAGATCACCGTAATATCTATAATTATTGTTAGTATTAGTGGATGCTTGGATGGGTTTCACCTGTTTGTATCCCAAACTGGAAATAAATAAATAAATAAATAAATAAATATGAAAACTACATAAATTTTTTGTGGAATTATGAAAAATAGTAAAATTTTTCAGGAATGGATGAAAAAATATTTTTATCATATATTTTATTGATGGTAAGTGAATAAATCAAATAGCTATCGATCTGATCAGTACTTTCTGTTGTAATGGTAATATTTTTGCTTTGTACAAACCTTTTGTGAATATTGCAAGAGGGAAACCACATGTTTCTATTTTGAATTGTGTGAGGTAACTCATATTGTTATGTACAATATCAGAAATTGTATCAGAGCTAATATCTCTACGAAGGCTAGTAGATTTTTCACCTATACTTGAGTTGGTTCCTTCATGTTTTTCCTCAGATTTGTCCTTATTTTGCAAAAAATCAAAGAAATATCATCAACAATAACATTACAGAAAATAGAAAAGTATGTCTAATCATACCATCACATTATTGTCAGTGGTTTCAGTAATATGAACTTCATTGTAATTATCAGTTTTTTCATCATCCCCAGGTTGCTGTTTGAAATTTCTTGAGTCTCTCATACCACTCACAGCCTTCTCATTGCTTGACACTTCCCCATTAGTATTCAACATATATTTACAATCAACTGTGCTCATCACTTGCTGACTCTCTATGACTGAAATATTTCTGTGAGAAATTCCATTTGTTGATATCCTCATTTTGATGGGACTACCATCTTCATCAGAGTATTCTGGCATTGGAGACATAGGTCTAGACAACCTTAAAACATAATTACTATAATAACATTCATATCTTGCTAGATATGAATAGAATAGGAACAGAAGCATCAAAAGTCCAAGTCACATTCAATAATCAAATAAACTTGATGACGACAAAAAAATAACAATAGGAATAGTTCTTGATTTGAAAAAAGGGTTTGATAGTTTCCCATGATGTAGTATTCATAAAATTCAAAAATGGGGCTATAAGAGGTAAAAGTTATCAGAAAGTGAACAATTCAAAAAATGACATTTCAAAAACAAATATTGAAAGTCATACTTTGTCATCGATATTGTAATCAATATTGTCATCAATCATTAATATCTTGACTTGTAAAATATTTTACACTTCAAAGTGTTATCATCCAATTGCTCTGTTCTGACCTGCCCTAAACTTGTATTATGGAAAATGGTTTACTATGATATGCTGATGACACAATATATTCGTTGGAACCATGGAACCCCTTTAGAAGCAGTTTTGAATGCTGAAAAGGCTATAGCAATAGTGAAAAATAATCTTGATTTTGACTTATTGACTCTAATTTTGAATAAAACGACATTTTCATGCTATGAAGATACACAACCAAATTTCATAACACAATTCACCATTCATGAAAATATATAAAAAAAATCGGTTCATGTATTTTTGAAATACATAAAGCAAATTTAATCAAATTTTGGCATTTACACTGATCAAAACATGAATTGAAATATTCATGTTTCAGAGCTATCAAAAAACTCAAAAGTACTCGGCCAAAATTCAGAGTTTCGTGAAATATTGTCAGTAGAAAATTGATCATTATGTTTTATCATACTATTGTCCAATCTGTATTGTCATATGATGAAATAATTTGGTGGTATGGTATGTGTGAAACTTATACTGAGTTTATCATGATAGAGGGTTTCATGGATAAAGAAAACTTATGGGTGGAATTCTGAGTTATTTCAACAGACAAAACTGTTCAAGTGTTCAAAATAAATATAATTTTTCACCTTAAACAAGCTGATTGATATAATCCTTGTTCTATCATTTCAGGAAATAAGGAAATTAAGGTAAGTATTGTTGAACATAATGGATGAACAGGAGATTTGAAGAAAATAACTCGTTTTTCCAAGAGTAGGAGTTTGAAAAGTAGTATTGCCTTGTGTTTCCACTGTAGAATGAAATCTCTAGCAGATAATCCTGAAAATAAAGTCATATGAAGAAATTGTTCTTGTTAACTTTTAGCTGGTAGGCTTCCGATGACACATAACAGAAAATATTGAACAATTATGAGTCACCTCCTGTTTTGTCTACTAACCCACAAATGTTTGATGAATGGTATCACTTTGGAGCATCACAGCATTCAGATGATGAAAGGTATCTTCTAATATTGAAACTTTACTAAAGTCACCCTCTTCAAAGTAGGCATGGGTAATAAGACACATCTTGACTTGTATTTGTCCAAAGAGGGGGATTCTACTAAGCACACATACTGATTTTTGCACAGTACCTCTAGTTATGTCTGAAGTTTTATTTTTCAATTTCTGTAATAGAAATCATAGATTGATCTTTTCAGGAATACAAATTGAGTGAAATGGTTTTACGTCTACAGGTATTTGTCTGAAACAGGAAATCCCATATATAGTTTTCATTGGTTTCGTGAGACTGGGTAAAAGAAAAAATACAGTGTCTTCATTATAATTATGAGACCCATCTGGCAGTGCTAATGTTGGCAAGTACTTCCAACCAGGAGGACATTCATTGGGGTGACCTGGAACCAGCTCAGGAAAAGAATATTCCACCTATAAAAAAGGGGGTGGTATATGGAACCTGACTAGTAGATACAGAAGTTTTACTAAATGAAAACCTAGTTGTGTACCTGACAACCCTTTTTGTGATGAAATCCTACCACCAACACATTCAGAATGGGGCCTTCTTTATCATCCATTCTGAAAAATCGCTGGTTTTTCGTAAAACATAGAAAAACATCGAAATGTGTGTTTTGTATGGATACTGGCAGATCGACACCAATAATAAAATAGAGCACTACACACTACCTTCTATAAGCTATAAACTGTGACACTACACTGCTGCCATATCGATTCAGATTGACGATGGTTTTGATTCGAGTGACATGACATGAGACACTGACAGCGACAGCAGTCATAAATGGTTGGCCAAACGTTAGGTAGGTAATCTTTGGTAGATCTATCAAAAGTAGTTCAATACTTGTCAAGAATCAGATTGTTAGACAATTAGGTCTAGGCAACGATGTACAGAACACTGGTGGAGCTATTCTGCCTATCTAATTTCTTCAACCAGAACTTTAACATACAGCTAATAACTAACTTATAACAGCATTTTATTCGTTATAATAGAAAATCACTCAAATGTCAGTGGTAAGATGACGACACAAAAATGAAAACAAAATCAGTATCATTGATAATTGCACAATCAGTGTTATAAAAATGTTGATTCGAGAGTAGTAATTTAGGTTACTTCTCAATTTTAGATCGAACTACATAATTACAATCTCAAAACGTCAACTATTTGTACAGAAATCTGTAAAAATGTCACTATCTTCTGGGGAGTTTCATAACTATTAGGCCATTATAGCGGAAAATGGCGTTAGCGTTTTTGACGAAACAAAGTTTCCTTTCTAGAATGGGAAACATATTCTCCGTATGCGGTTTTGTATATACGACATTTTGCGTACCCAGTCATATCGTGGGGGTGTTAACCAACTATTTCACTTTGAATAAAGTCGCGAAAAATCATCCGCATAGGAAACGATACTTATGGGCAAGTTTTTGTCAATCTCTAGCCCACAGGTATATTTATCGACTTCACCAGAACCGTGATTCGGAAGCACGGAACGAATTAAATGACATTGAACTCCTGGAAGTACTAACCAGTGACACTCTCGCGCATCACAACTCCGCTAGTGCCGCGAGTGAAACGCGAATCACACCGAGTGCTCCAGTTCCTACTAGTGTTACCTATCCAACCCTCATCCCCTGTAATAATCCAAATTGTATAGAGAAATAATTGACTATTGAGTGCATTACCACATCGGAGAAGAAGATGATCTCGGAAGACCAGGACGCCGATTATAGTCGTAAGATTTCAATGTAGGTAGCTATTTTGGAGTATTGATCTGGAGTAACCATTTATTTAAGGATTAGGAAAAAAATTGTCACTCTTCAAGGAGGGAGAAATGTAACAAAGTTGAGATCTCTGTCGATGATCTATTAGTATTTTTTTTAACAAACGATATCCCTCGTATATCTAAATCAATTGCTCTCGATATTTTTTGTCATGGTCCCTTTTGAATCTGTGGGTGTTCGTTCCCATGTAACCAGATATTGCTTTGCTAGTAAATTACCACCCGTGGCGAAGTCAAGGGTTTGGTAGACCATAATACTCAATCCTTAAGAGTATTATAGGGTGCAATAAAAACTACCGGCTACTCCAAGCAGAAATAGATACTCCAGAAAAGTTATTCGAAAACATTTGTATAGAAATAGAGACATATGCCAACGAGTTTTTCTGGAGAGATTTTCTCGGTAAGAAGGCAATAAACAATGGGAACCCCTCCCATGACGGTGGTCATGTCTCATAAAATATTTGAGAAGGAAATGGATAACAATATGTTTAGTTATATTTGATACTTTTTGCTGTGCTATCGATTAGTCATGGTTGTTAAAATCTAAGAGATATTATCTTAGGCCAAATCTAGGGATCATGTTTTCAACAGGAATGGTAGGTCGTAAAGATCCATTTTTGAAACGGTCAGACATTTATCGCTTGTAGGTGTCGATATTATTGCCATGTGGTGGAACTTAGACTTCTTAGAATTAAAATCTGTCGTAGGAAACCATGTTTAGGGATGAACCAAAAACTGATCAGATGATGGAAAGAGAAGTGAGCCAACCCTCTAGTAATAATGATTGGTTAAATCTTGTCAACGCTCCACCCGTAAATCGAGGTCCAACCTCGATTTGGGCTGTCACTCTGGCATTTTGAATTTTCTTTGCTCGCACTGTGAAATACTAAAAACAGTTCTATTTTGACTTCCAACTAACTTGCATCACGGTGTTCAGTGATTGAATCTATCTTTCTGGTAAACTCTCAGAGTATTTTAGTTCATTCAATAGTCTCAAGTCGAGTCAGCTACATTACATTAAAGAGTCATTAGCTTAACTTCATCTCTTCGTGTAAGAGGCCTTTAGCCGCTAAATTCACTTCAGTTCAGGGTGAATATCACGAATTCTCGTTCTATCTCTGATTGGTGTAGATGTATTTTATATTTTTTTCATATAAATAGTTAGTGTTACATAAACCTCCTTCATTATAAGGTTTCAGCTCAGATTTACCGTAGGGACCATTTCCTTCCTCATAAAGCATACTGCTTTGGGTAAAACCATCAGATTACCCATTGGTCGAGAATTAATTCATTAAATTCAATTAGCAGTACACCAATATTTCATTTTGAAAACCTTTCAAGTTCTCTCTCAGGAAATCTAATAATAGCACATAAAGTAAACCTATCAATCATAGTAGGCTTTATAAGGAGACTTTTCTTTGAGGTACAAGGTACCAGTCAATTTAATTTTTGAGAACGTGAAGTTTTCTTACAATATTGTTATAGATAAAATATCTTTCCAAGTTATATGGAACCATTAGAACGGTACGCCACTGGCTGAAATCAGGGAAACAAGACACATAAACATAACAGCGTTGCCAACAAGTTGATGAAGACAAAGAGGTTCGATCGGTAGTCTTTCTCATACGCGTGCAGTCCATTTTCAATCATTGCTTCAAAACAAAAGCAGTTTTATGAATGAGATGTTCCGTTTCCTCAGGATAATAAGTATATGATCTCGACTATGTGTTGTGGTCGGTCTGTTTTGGAGATGGTTCTTTAGGGAGGTTTTGTATCCTTCCCTGTCCAAGCTCCGTATGTCTCGGTATTGTACCACTGGCCTGGGGCGTATTTCAATGTTGAATTAAATGTGCCTATGATCTGAACATGATGATTCAGAGGATACCCTCCAGAGGATACCCTCTCTTGTTGCTTAGAAATTCTGAGCTTACTGTTAAATCTAGTACCTCTTTCCTAATACTATTGATGAAGGTTGGCTCAGTGCCCACATTGTTAACTATAAGCTCCTCGCCTATCAAATAATTGAAAAGAGACTCACCCCTCATGTTGATGTTTGTGCTGCCCCACGCTATATGGTGTGCATTGACGTCACATCCTATCACCAGATGGGTTTTGTTCCTCCGGCTGAAGGCAATTAGTTCTCGCACGGCCGCTGGAGGAGGTTGTTCGCTCCCACGTCTCCAGGAAAGTATGCTGAGCAGACGATGAGTTCCGTCATACTCCGTCTCTCTGGAAACTTCACATGGATTGTTGCCATGTCTTGGGTGCAGAAATCTGAAAGGGTAGTAGATGTTGTTTCTGGCTAGAATGCATGCCCTGGGTCTTACCCCAGAGCTGGCTGAAATTACCTTTCCAGATGTATTAGTCAGTCCGGTAACTCGGCCTGTGTTGGAGGTCCAGGGTTCCTGGATGAGGGCCAGATCTATCCACTCCTCTACAAATTTCTTGCCAAGGACGTATGTGGCGGCCTTGGCATGTTGCAGGTTACCCTGCAAGAGTCTGACTGTTGTATCAGTCATTCCCTTTTTTGCCTTCTTTAGGCGGTCGTCCCCCGCCATCTTTTTTGAATGGTCGCTTATCTTTTCCTCCTCTAGCTGCGTTCGGGAAGGTTCTTTCCCTCCACGACCGCCTTTCAGACGGAACTGAGTTCGCCCGAAGCCGAAGTAGGGCTTGAAGTCCAGCTTCACCAAGGTTGCTTTGGACATTTCGTCTATGGCGAATGTCCAAGTTTGTTCACGGCCCGAATCCTCTCGGTTTAGTATGACCCATTCCTGAGTGGTCAGGCCATGGTTCATTTTCCTCAGTCTTTGATGCCTCCTCCAGCCAGTTGGCGCTGATGCTGTCCGCGCAGGTGATTTGCATCCATCCAGGCCGAAGGGTACAGCTCTGGAACCTCTCCTGCGGGCCATTATCAGGTATTAGGCCTACAGCTTCCATGATGGCTCGCTGCAGGGCCTTTAATTGTTCGGCCGTTAGGAATGTGGTAGGATATTCAGGGTGGATTAGACCGACCTTGATGCCCCCAGCCACAGCCCCATATGAGGGTTTGGTTACCCCCGGACAGGTATTCTTTGCCGTGTGTTCCGGCGTGCTGTCGTCCGATCTATGGCGTTTGCTTGCACCAGCAACTACGGACTGGGATTTATCCCCTTTCGGTTGCTGTTTCGGCTTGCCAAGATCTTTCAGTGCTTGCTCTAAGGCAGTATCGTATGCCATTCCGCTCTTGAGCAAGCGACTGAGCACTTTCCTTCTCGACCTGGAAGTCGTGCACGTTTCAGTTTGAGGTTGTGCATGGTATTGGTTACCTCATCCTGATCTGATTCAGTAGGTTTTGGGGAGTAATACTCTGGGAGGTCGCCCGGTGTCCCAGAGGGATCGTTCTTGACACATCTGTGCCACGCACCCATCAGCACGATACCTTCCACCTTAGGTTAGGCGACCTTTTGACACTGTTCGTCTTCGCTTCAGCTGCTTCCTAGATAACCTCTGAACCGAAGTCCACCGCCCGCTACTTGAACGCCAGTGTCGTACCAGCTCACCAATTGTGACCCACCACCCAACTGGCGACCTTGGCTAATATCAGGTGTGTCGATACCTGATACTGGGGCTGCCTTTTAACGGTTACTGACGACATCAAATCCACGGTAAATATGGAATGGTTTATGGACAGCGGGACATCTCAACATATGTGCAAAGATCAGAAGGCATTTTGCAGCTTGGAAGAAATTAAAGTGCCAAAATATGTGAAAATTGGTGATGGTTCGACTTTGCAAGTTCGCGGTAAAGGTAACATATGTCTTTTAGCATAAAATGGTAAAGATTTTCATCCTGTCACACTACATGATGTTTTCTTTGTACCAGATTTGAAAGTTAATCTGTTTTCTCAAGGTATAGCTTTGGACAAAGGTCTGTCTTTGATTTCCCGATGCTGAAAAGGCACAGTTTGTTAACAGAACATCACGGTAGCTATAGCAATTAGATATGAAAAATTATTTAGAATGATGTTCAAGTGGTCTACTTTTTCTGAACAAACATGTCAGTGTGGAAAATTTAATAAATCTGAGGGTGATGCATGCTATTTTGTGAAAAACAGAAATGATATAAAATGGTGGCACAAAGCTTTAGGCCATCAAAATGAAAAAAATATGTAAGAAATATTTTGAAACAAAATCAAATTCGAATAGAACAAACTGAAATGTTATGTAGCTCTTGCATACAAGCTAAACATTGTAGGGGACCTTTTCATGCGAACAACAATAGGACAAAAGAACTTGGGGGTATAATACACATGGATTTGTGTGGCCCTATGGAAGAAGATTCATTCAATAACTCACGATATATGTTTTTGTTGAAAGACGACTTCAGCAATTATAGGTTTGTCTATTTTCTGAAAAATAAATATGATGTTTATGAAGTGTTGAAGACATTTCTGATGTTTTTCAAAAATCAAACCAATAAAAGGGTTAGGATCATAAGAAGTGATAACGGTTCAGAATTTTTGAACTCATCAGTCAATTCTTTATTTAAAAGGGAAGGTATCAAACATGAATGTACTGTGCCTTACACTCCGCAGCAAAATAGTCGAGTGGAGAGGGAGTTCCGAACTATAATTGATTCGGTAGGAGCTATGCTCGCTGAAAGTAAACTACCTAAAGTTTTCTCGGCAGAAGCTGCAAACACTGCGGTCTTCCTGCTGAACAGAACGGGTATGAGTCCAGTTAAGGGAAAAACTATGAGCTATTTTTCAATAGATCTTTTAATCTAAAATTGGTTAATGGACTGTTTAGCCAAAAAGCATGGGCATTTATTCCTCAAGAAAAGAGGAAAAAGTTGGATGTGAAAAGTAAATGTGGAATATTTGTAGGGTACTCAGAAAATGTTAGAGGGTACAGAATTTATTATGAGGATAAAAACACAGTAGCAGTAGAAAGAGAGATAGTGTTCGAGGGAATGGAAGAAACAAAAGAAAAAACTATTTCTCTGGATCCTGAATTTCATACAGACTGTATTGATGATGAAGATGAATCAATTGAAAAAGCACAGAATGTTCCACATACCTTAAATTCAGACTCTGAATTTGATCTGAGTGAACATCAAATAACATCAGAGGAAACCGAGGAGGAAATACAGGAAGCAATCCCTAGGGAAAGAGACACAAGGTTGAGACCTTCATCGACATTAAAAAGGCCCCAAATTTATGTAAAGACTATGATTTGAGTTATTTTAGTCTTAATATTGATGAGCCCACAACGTATGATCAGGCAATTAATAGTAAGTATGCAAGTAGCTGGAGAGCAGCTATATAGATGAGGAAAATAAAGCGTTAATAGAAAATAATACTTGGGAGGTAGTAGAAAAACCTGAAAACGGTGAGATAATAGATAGTAAATGTGTTTTTAAAATTGAAAGACGGTAAAATATCCAAATTTAATTGTAGATTGGTGGCAAGGGGGTTTAAACAAAATGTAATAGAATATGTTTACAGTCCTGTAGTAAGAATGTCTACTGTAAGAACAATTCTGGCTGTGTGTGTTCAGAGGGGATGGATCATTTATCAGATGGACGTATGTAATGCGTTCCTACATGGTGACTTGAAGGAGAACCTGTATATGTACATACCTAAGGGTTGTGATTTGAGTGGTAGGATTTGTAAATTAAATAAAGCCATTTATGGTTTACAAAAAGCTCCACTTTATTGGTATGAAAAATTTGACAGATTTATGTTACATGAAGGGTTTTCTAAAAGTACATCTGATTATTGTCTGTATATCAAAACTTCTACAGAAGTGACTATATATGT
The DNA here is from genome assembly GCA_963576655.1 of Gastrophysa polygoni. Taxonomy (NCBI): domain Eukaryota; kingdom Metazoa; phylum Arthropoda; class Insecta; order Coleoptera; family Chrysomelidae; genus Gastrophysa; species Gastrophysa polygoni. The sequence continues at coordinate 17,678,189 of OY755086.1, forward strand.
GTTAATATTCGTTGATGACATTTTAATTGCTGGATCTTGTTTGCAGGAAATTGATAAATTGAAACAGGATTTACATATGTCATTTAAAATGAAAGACCTATTTTTTAGGTATATCAGTTGAACAAAATTATAAAAATGGTACAATTGAATTGAATCGAAGACAATATTTGAAAAATGTTCTTTCAAAATTTGGTATGCTGCAATTTTGACTATGGTTGTTTGAAAGTTGAAAAATCAGCGAGTCCTGATATAGAAAACAAATGAAGACAAATTATTGGTTCCAGAGATGATAGAAGATCAACAAGTGGTTTCTGTCTTTATGTGTTCGGAAATATTGCATCTTGGAATTCAAAAAAAAACAAAGTACTGTCGCCATGTCAACTACTGAGGGAGAAATCATAGCTTTAAGTTTATGCATAAGTGAAGCATGCTGGCTGAGAATTATGCCGTTGGAATTGAACTTTGTGAAAGAATTGAAGGTTAATATTCACGAAGACAATCAATCTGCAATTCGTTCATGTAGTTCTCACGAACAGTTGAAGAGAATTAAGCATTTGGATATAAAATATCATTTTACCAAAGAAAAGATAGCTGAGGGTATTATATAGAATTAAAATATGTACCTAGTTGGGAGCAAATTGCAGATATATTCACTAAACCCCTAATCAGGGTAATATTTGAAAAATTGAGAAGTTCTTTGCTACTTGAAAAATACTTTTTTGAATATTCACTGTTCTCTTGTTTTTTTTTTTATATAAATTTTGATTGAGAGGGGGTATTATTGTTGCAATCAAAATTAGGTTGGTAGTAATAGTGGATATTTATTTGTCAGAGAGTTGGCAACACTAGTCAGTTAGTAGTGAGTCATGATACTATAACGAGGAAAGATATGATCACTCGAGGTTCTAGTTTTGAACCGTTTTGCGCATGACGTCACTACGTGACAAATACGATTGGCGGCAATTGGAATAACACGGGTTAAAATGATAAAAATGAACACAACAAAATCAGTTTCCTGGATATCTTCTGAATTTCAAATAATTCATTCATAGGTATTGTATTCATGACGTTCTTCAAATTATTGAGAACTATTTTTGTATGTGAATAATTGTTTTATTCGTGAGCATTTATTCAGAAATGAAAAATAATAATGAAATATCCACTAGTTGATGAATATACAGGGTGTCCTTAAAAGGTCTTTACAAAAAGCTACCACATATTCTTCAGACCAAAACAATTCGATACAAGCAAACTTACCTCAGTAAAAAGTTGCTTAGTTTGGGCGCTAGACGGCTCTGAAGTTGAAATTTTCAGATCGATTTTGCTTCATAACTTTTGAACGGCTCATGAGATTTTTTTCAAATTTGGTACGTTGGCATAGACTCATCGGGCAATGAAACTCATATCATAATCATAATGAATATCATTCCATGGGCGTAGAACTTGATTTTTTCAGTAAATAAACATCTAAAACTCCTACGCCAATGGAAAAAAATTAGTTTCAATATGAAATCTAAATTATTCAACTCATTCACTACAAAAAAGGTACTCTTGACAAAAGTCGATTCCTCTCATGGTTTCGACAAAATTTTAATTTTAGTGATTTAGAGCATAATTAATAATAAAACGATTAACAGATATTTCATAAAAATTGTTCAGAATGTTCACCATTTTCACGTATACAAAGATTTATACGACGCAAAAAGTTGAGATGTACTTTTTGCATAGGTTATTTCTATTGAAAATAAGTAGCACTGGTTTTTTTTTCTGAAGACTATTATTATCTGCTCGAAAACAGTGATATTCACATTCTTGGTTTCCATAGTTTCATCTGTGTTGATTTGTCGAGTTTTATTGACGTTGATTGTTGATATCGGACTTTTCTGATTTATCATGGCCGTACAATACACAAATGAAGAATACACCGATATGTTATTGGTATTCGGATATTGTCAAGGAAATGGTCGAGAGAGTGTGAGGGTGTATTCGGCAAGGTTTCCAAATCGTCGCGTACCAAGCCACCCAACCTTTGCTGCAGTTGAGAGACGTCTTCGGGAGACCGGTCATTTTGCTCCTAGAACTGGTGATTATGGAAGACAGCGTTATGTAAGGATTCCCGAAGTCGAAGTAGAAATTTTAGACCGTATTGAAGAAAATCCAGAATTGAGTACTAGACGGATGAGTAATGAACTAGAAGTTTCTAGGAATGCCGTTCATGAAGTACTAAGAGAACAATTATTATACCCATACCACAAGACGCCAGTTCAAGATTTATTAATCCATGATTCACAAAGTCGTCTGATGTTTTGTAGGTTCATTAATTTGCAAAGAGAAATGAATCTGAACTTTGGAAAGAATATTTTGTTCACTGATGAAGCCTGTTTCACGAGAAGAGGAATAACTAATTTTCATAATGAACACGTTTATGCAATTGAAAATCCTCATTCCATTAAAATAAACCATTTTCAACACGAATTCAAAATCAACGTTTGGGCTGGAATAATAGGAAATTTTATAATTGGTCCTGTCATACTTCCACAAAGATTAACAGGAGACATGTATTTACAACATCTACGAAATACGTTGCCAAATTTGTTGGAAGATTTACCACTCCAACATCGGGTAGATATGTGGTTTATGCACGATGGAGCTCCACCACATTTTTCGGTGGATGTTAGGAATTTTTTAAACCAACAGTACCCAGACAGATGGATAGGTAGAGGTAATGATGCACCCGTGAATTGGCCACCACGTTCTCCAGACTTAACACCGATGGATTATTTTGTATGGGGTTATCTCAAGTCTACGGTTTACAAGACCCCTGTGAATACTGTAGAACAATTATGGCAACGTATCCAACAGGCGACGAATAATCTTACAGGCGATGAAGAAGTTATGCAAAGAGTACATTTCAACTTTTTGCGTCGTATAAATCTTTGTATACGTGAAAATGGTGAACATTTTGAACAATTTCTATGAAATATCTGTTAATCGTTTTATTATTAATTATGCTCTAAATCACTAAAATTAAAATTTTGTCGAAACCATGAGAGGAATCGACTTTTGTCAAGAGTACCTTTTTTGTAGTGAATGAGTTGAATAATTTAGATTTCATATTGAAACTGATTTTTTTCCATTGGCGTAGGAGTTTTAGATGTTTATTTACTGAAAAAATCAAGTTCTACGCCCATGGAATGATATTCATTATGATTATGATATGAGTTTCATTGCCCGATGAGTCTATGCCAACGTACCAAATTTGAAAAAAATCTCATGAGCCGTTCAAAAGTTATGAAGCAAAATCGATTTGAAAATTTCAACTTCAGAGCCGTCTAGCGCCCAAACTAAGCAACTTTTTACTGAGGTAAGTTTGCTTGTATCGAATTGTTTTGGTCTGAAGAATATGTGGTAGCTTTTTGTAAAGACCTTTTAAGGACACATATTTCGCAACTGACTTCCACGAATCATTTCAAGTGAAGTGAATACCATAAAGTGCATTTACAATAGTGGTAATTATATTGGCCACAAATATGAACATTTGGGGCATGAGTCTAATAAAACACAAGTAGATAAAGTTGTATTTAATATAAATATTTTTATTGGAAATTAAAACGCTGGAACCCTGTTGTTACACCATCATAATCAGTGCAATTATTTTCAAGTATTCAGATAATTCACAAAATAATCATCAAACCATGAAGGTGAATACATTTGTACGAATAGACATAACGCATCTAAAAAGGAATAATGGGTTTAAAATTTCTCAACAAATTACATTTCAGATAGGTACCATAAAAGAAATTGAATCTAATTGGATAAATCGAATTGAATGAATTGAAAAAAAAATACTGTGTGTAGGTTAATCGAGGTGTGATATGTTCATTTCTCTAGATTTTTTTCGTTTCTAAAAATAAAAATAGGAAATATGATGAATATTTCAATATACCTATTTGTAGTAAGGACAGATCAGTGATCTGCTCAAAGATGTCAATGCATTTAAAATAAAACAATTTTGGATCACTTACGATACCTATAAGAGAATTTCTTTGCTAATATATAGTCATTGAAATGAGAGAGAAAATCCCAAAAAATCTAAGATAATGAATTCAACATTTCATTGATGGTATTGGAATGTTTGAGGAAGGTATGGCATCATCTTTCAATTTCCATTGCTGAATAGGTAATTCTAACAGTTCATCTTGCAATCTATAGTCGTCGTCTGAGAAATGCTTCGAACATATTCTAGCTGTTTTTACATTGAACTTGTTCTTCTGAAAGCAATTCTTCACCCACAAACTGCAAGTTTCCTTCGATGAAGAAAAAGTGAAGTAACGACATGTCGATGCAGTTTTACATCTTTCATTATTGTTACTGGAACAACCCACCACAGCACAATGAACCATAGTTTCTTAGTATGGAATATAAATGAAGTAAGCAAAATTATTCGAACTGACACTACTGAAAAACACAATTTAAAACGATGAACGCACTGAAATGTTCGCTTAACCTCGAAGCGCCAACAGAAATTTGTCACGGAGTGACGTATTATGTGCAAGAGAGATAGAAATAAAACATGCGCGTGGGTTTACCTTCTCAGTTATAGTATCATGGTAGTGAGTAGCCATAGCCATCATGAAACTATAACGAGTTAGTTATAGCATCATGAGTAGCCATTAGCCTTTTTACGTGCTCAGTAGTTGTTGGAGAACGATGTAATATGTCAATGTACTTTCGAGAATGAATTCCTTTATTTTTAAGACATCAATATTAATATAATTGCTTTCCACAAAAGCTTCAACCACACTTTTATATCACATTTATTTTCTGATGCTTTTCCAGTAGTCTGTTAAAATATTGCTTCAATTTATACTGGTCAGAAAACAATCATCTACAATCTAGAATAATGTATTGTTAGCAAGTGGAAATAAACTTTGTAGTTATCTGTCCAGAAAATGATAGATCTATTTTTCAATCGATTGATATTCTGTTGTACATTCAAGAGAAGAAATGAAATGTGTGCCATGTCACCTCAACTTCGTAGAATCATAGATATTAAACTCAATAATTGTAATTAATTTTTAGCTATTAAGTAAAAGAACAGCTTTAGCATTTGCAGATAAGATTCCATCCTTCTGCAATGCAGATGCAACAATTGCCTTCTGTAAAAGGATAGATTATTTAGTAGACATCATGAATTCATCATCACCATTGACAGGTTTGAGATATGTATCAGAGAAATACAATGTGAGTGCTTCTTGTTAATCATTTACCATTTCCTATCGACAGTATTGGTCTTGAAATACTAGTTCAATACTCGAAAAGGAGTAATTGAAGGTTCTAAGGCTATTCGTGACAAAATGGGTATTTTCAATTCTTTACATTTTGTACAGGCTGTTTCATCTAAAGCGTGCATTAGAAGTTTTCTGAGTTCCAATGATGATACGCACTCTGAAATTTCTGGAGAGCCATAATCGATGATTTGCTGAAAAATGTTTTCAAGGTTATACCGGAAGTAGGCACCAACTTTGATATTTCAAATGGAATACTATATGTCTCATTGCGTTTTTAGATTCTTCAGGTTTTTTCAGCATAATCTTCATCAGCCTTCCCTATACTTAAGTCTAGTCGTTCGAAAAATTCGGAAATGATTGAATAATAAACACAATAAAAAATATAGCATACCAAAATAACGAAGTTGGTGTCAACTTCCGGTATAAGCGGAAGAGCCTCCATTTTGAAAACACTTATTAATCAGCAAGTCATTGATTATGGTTCTGCAGAAATTTTCATGAGTACTCATTGGAACAAAGAAAACTTCCAATGTGCGCTTCAGATGAAACAGTTTGTATACTAAGATATAGTGAGATAAAATTCAGCATAAAATTCAATTAAGAATTGATTAATTAATGAATTTGATGAGTGTACTACCATCCATACTTGAGAGTGGAATTATTATTAGAATCAATTTGATAAAAAAAAATCAAAAACAATACTTTTAAGTGCAATAATCACAGACATACAAAAAATCCTCATGTAAACACCATATTGATGATGAATCAATAACTAGGAAAAAATGCTGAACAATTTTGAACATATTTTCATTTTGTGACCAAAACAAAGGGAATAAGTGAATCAATTAGAAGTTCATTCTTATCTTCACTCTTTTATTACATTCTTTCCTATAGGAATGAAAATGTTTTCTATAAATATCCAATGGTCAGGAAAATCTGTCAATGGTTCCAGGAACTGAAAGATTTTCTCACGTATATGGATTTATGGGAACAGTGTAGTTCTCCTGAATTGTTTTTATCAAAATCTACTTTTGATGGTCTGAGAGCAACTTTATCTTGCACTCTTGATCTTACTGAATATCTGAACAATTTGGGATTCAGTTATTTGATGACAACCAGGATAAACCAAGACCATTAAGAGGTAATTGTATATACTCTTTTCAACTTTTCAAATAGCAATTATCACATGATTTCAATTTCAGCATTTCTTTGGTATGATGAGAACAGCAGGGTGCAGTAACACTCATCCAGAATTATTCCAAGTGGGACAGATATTCAGACTGATGTCTCTCCATTCACTGATTAAGCCACCTCGTGGAAGTAATGTCAGTGGTGGTGAAATGATGAGGATACTTCTCAAAGTGTAATGAATGCATGAAAGAAACTGAGGAGGAGTTTGATCAAGTAGAAGAGGCATTTGCCTATTTTTGTGGCTATGTTACTAAAAAAACGAAAACCAACACTGATTGCATAGAATGCAGAAAAGACAACTGATGGTAGAGGAAATGAAATATACAATTCATACATCAAAAACAAAAGTAGAGGATTTTTGACACATCCATCAGATAATATTATTCAACTTCTGATGGAAGTGGAGAAATCAGTTTCTAGTGTGTTCTAGAATGAACTCACCAGAAATGCTTCTACAGAAATTCTGGAGAAGTTAGCAAATTTTTCGCCTCCAAAATTGTTAGGATGCCAAATACACATGTTTGTTTGTTTTGTTCATTAGAATTTTTCACTGAAGAACATCTTCATGATTAATTAGAGAAATAATCATGAAACTTGCTCATGGACCAAAGCAATAACTGAATCTATCCATGAAATGATTTTATTATATAATATTTCATGAATGTACGGACAGGAAGAATTTCAACACAACACTAGCAGATATCACATGAAGAAGAAGGTTGTGATTATATTGATACAGTTCAAACTTTTTGTTATTCAAAAAAATGACATAGTATTGTGGTTGTTTATTGTATTGTATTGTGGTCGAATATTTGTGTTGAAATGTAAGAACTCATGAACTCATGAAGTGTAATGAGAATAATAAATTGAAAACAGTTTGAGTATTGTTTTCTCAAATATTCTGGAGGAAAACTGTAAAGAAAATGCATGTGAGATATTCAATTATTTGATTTTCACCACATACCTAGACAAAATATTTCATGAGTTGTTGATGCTTCACTGAAAATTCATAATTAAATCTACATGAAATTCATCATTGCACAATTGGCAAAAATCAATCATGCCATCTGAAATAATTTTGAAATTTTTTGAAGGAATTCTTTTTTGTCTTGAAGTATAATAATCAAACTGGAGTGCATTGCATAATAATATTTTGTGAAAGCAATGTTTGTCTCTTGATGAGAATATGATTTGCTTTCAAGTTTGTGTTATGAAAATGAAAATATTCAGTTTATGGATATACCTATTATATATGATATATTGGATAATTATACAGGGTCGCTGATATGTATGGAAACGGTCGATTATTTCCTAAAGTAAGATAGCTAGCGAAAGATGTTAGGATACAAAAGTTGTAGGGTTTTTCAAAATCCATTAAGCTGATGAAAATTTAAGTATACAGGATGAGTCAAAAAGTCAGGACGAAACAAAGTTGATTTTTCTCTAATGGGACACCCTGTATATTATTCCACATTTCAATTCTGCTCGAAATTCTGAACAAAATTGATAGAGCGCATCATTTTCTAAATTCAACCGATTTCGAGATATCGAATTTTGAAAATAACTTTTTACTACTCTCAAAAATTTATTAAAGAAAAAGCACGAAATGATGCATATTTATTATGAAAGTCACAAAAGGTGGAGTATGTGGATATTATGATTACAATTCAATTATAATTTTTTTACAGAAAATGAAAAAAGCATAATTGTTCAGGGTTGATTGAAATGCAATTAGAACAATAAAATGTATTTTAAAATCATGTGAGGAGGAATGGTAGAAATTTCATGCCTTATTCTTTCTTGCAACTCTTCGATATTTGGCGGCCTATTTTTGTAGACTACATTTTTTATGTGACCTAGCTGGCCATTCAATTGCTCCCCTGCGTCCAATCCATTTATTTGGAAAAGTTTCATCTAGATATGCGCGTACCATACGTCCAAAATGTGGAGGAGCCCCATCTTGTTGAAACCATATTTGTTCTGCCGGCAAATTGGGATTGTTATTATTCGGGAATAATCGTCTAAGCTCTGGAATAAATTTGGCCGCCTATTTTTGTAGACTACATTTTTTATGTGACCCCATAGAAAAAAGTCAAGTGGGGTCATATCGGGAGACCTAGCTGGCCATTCAATTGCTCCCCTGCGTCCAATCCATTTATTAGGAAAAGTTTCATCTAGATACGTACCTTCGATCATTGAACAGACTAGATAAGTAATCCACAGCCCATGGCAATACAGTTTGTTTGGAAGCAACATCTATAGTATCTATCTTTGTCTAAACAAGGATAGCAGGAGCTGATTCTCCCAGCACCAGTGCCGTGTTGTCAGAAGGGGTCGAATTTATTATTAATTCATGATGAAACCAAATTGAAAATCCGTAACGATTTCAGTGGTACTTTTCAGCATTTCTTGGTGGGATAATGAACATCCTTATACTTCCTTCACATTGTTATGAAAAATTCGAATACATACAATCCTATGGTGATTTTTGTAACTTGCTTGTAATCAATAAACTTATTATGACCACGTCACAAGAAAAGTTCAATTCTCAACGCCATGTGAAACAATATACTTACTATTCAGTAAACAGTGTGTCTACTTAGTGTCAATCATAAATAACGTTCAATTTCGATAATGAACATTTATATATTTGGCGATCAGTGACGATTTACGATTTCAAATTTCAGTACCTACTAGTGGAGATAATTTTCAAAAAAGTGAAAAACTCATTTTAAAGTCAAATAGATATGATTGCATATTTGAATGTAATTTTCAAATCTGAAGATGAAACTTTTTTATATCATTTCACGATATCGTCAAAAATGAGGGAGGTTTCATCTTGAGCAGAATTCATATATTTTGACGCAAAAAATTGATGTCTGATTATTTCATTTCATGTAGATAGATGAAAATCGATAATGAATATGTGTTGACAAGTATTATGACGAAATGTTATATCAACAATAAAATCATGACTCATGTGAAGATGTAGCAAATAGCAGTGTTTCTCATTTACAACAGGACTGAAATGGAAAACAACCATGGATAATCACACAAATGAATTATTGATTTTTGAATAGGATTGTTTTTGTCAACATACTTCTCACTCTAACTTCCGTTGAATCTTTCAATTTATTTGCCTCATGATGGAGTCTTGCAGTGAAATATTTCTTCAAAATTAGTCTGACTAGTTCCATTGGGTGATGTTGTGAAGGGCCAGGGTCAGTGTTGTTCAAATGCATCAAAAACAGTCAACGGTAAATTTGTCATTGTTGTGTGTACAAGAAGTATCGAAATATCCCTATATATTTTTATCAAAAATATCAATTGAGTTCATCATTATCCTCAGTGATTTTTCAACAGCTTTGCATATTTTGACTACAAATAAGGAAGCATTTATCAGTGCTACATATTTTACCACAAGACACTGTCGCAGCTGACCTATGGGTATAATCAATATAATCTAATCAATTCAATTTAAATTCATTTTTATCCATTCCATTTGGAAAAATGCTTCAGAATCTCGAATGATACGACAATGGTAACTCACCTATGAAATGACGTGTTTTGATCGCCGGTTCAACATTGTCTTTAACACACCTCACAACGTCTCACCATTATATCAAATCACCAAAACAGGAAATAAACTGAGTTTCTGATGAATTCTGAGTACACAAAACTGAACATAAGTTGAATAATGTCGATAAATCAAAACGTAAATAATGACAGATACCAAACAAAGCAATAATCGCCGTCGACTGTCAATATCAAATTGCGGTGTTGCAACGTTGAGCAAAAAGTATTCACGATAACCCATGCTGGTCCTCGAGCCCCCAAGAAAGTAAAATTGCTAAGTCTCAGAATAATGTAGCAATCTTCTATCAATCAGAACTGATTCATTACCGTCATGACCCAAATTTATTATTATATTTGTGCATTGAACTACATGAATTCATGAAGGACTCTAAATATTATGGACTATTAATCACTTTTTGATGATTGGATATGACAACACTGGCGACGATTGGGTACTAATATTATGATAATTCTGGGAATTCATGTTAGCATCAGAATATTTGTTTTGTGATCCTTCTAGTGGGTTTGTTGTTCGGAGATACGTACCATACGTCCAAAATGTGGAGGAGCCCCATCTTGTTGAAACCATATTTGTTCTGCCGGCAAATTGGGATTGTTATTATTCGGGAATAATCGTCTAAGCTCTGGAATAATATGCTGTTGTAAAAGTGATAAAAATCGTTCAGAGTTCAAATTTCCGTTTATAAAATAGGGTCCTATGACGTGTCCACCAATAATGCCACACCAGACATTTACTTTTTGTGGCCGTTGAGTGTGAACTTCCTCCATCCAATGTGGATTTTGGTCTGACCAATACCTACAGTTGTGTCGATTTACGTGCCCGTTTAAACAAAATGTAGATTCGTCAGAAAACAATATGTGGTTGACAAAGTTGACATTTTCGCTTAATTTATCCATAATAACTTCACAGAACTCGATTCTACGATCAAAATCGTCTTCACTCAATTCTTGTACCAAATGAATTTTATATGGATGGAATTTTTGCAGTTTGCAAATTTTTTGAATGGAATATCGACTCATGTTATGATTCAAAGCCCTCTGTTGCGCCGACTTTATTGGATTTTCCACCACATCTAACATGACATTCAAAGCATTTTCTTCATTTGTAACGCTTACTGGTCTTCCACTTTCACATCTCCAGTTTCATGAAAACGCTGCAATGTTTTTGAAACGGTAGATTTAGAAATTCATTAAAAATATTCACTACTTTGTCACAACTTCGTCTTCTATCACCGAATCCTATGATCATTAAAATTTCAATACGCTCAGTATTAGTTAAACGTGCCATTTTTGCGCGAAACTTATTTACACTAAATGTATTTTTGACATGTGTTGTCAAGATCATCAGTGTTAGACAAAAGAACGACGCGGCGTTGTTATGGAACTGGAAACTTTCAAAGGTAACTTGATGGACTATGAACTTAATGGACTAACATTTTTGGATAATTTATTATAAGTTATTTTCAAAATTCGATATCTCGAAATCGGTTGAATTTAGGAAATGATGCGCTTTATAAATTTTGTTCAGAATTTCGAGCAGAATTGAAATGTGGAATAATATACAGGGTGTCCCATTAGAGAAAAAGCAACTTTGTTTCGTCCTGACTTTTTGACTCGTCCTGTATACTTAATTTTTCATTAGCTTAATGGATTTTGAAAAACCCTACAACTTTTGTATCCTAACATTTTTCGCTAGCTATCTTACTTTAGGAAATAATCGACCGTATCCATACATATCAGCGACCCTGTATTACTTAATATGACAAAAATGCAAATGAAAGTATGTACCCTTCTTGAGTAGCACACTGAATATATGTACTTGGAAGAATAAGTCAACTTCCAGTAAAATGAACTGTATCAAACATTTCAGATTTCTTCTCGTGAAATATCAACACATCTCAATTTTTATTGCACTCCAGATATAAAATAGAAGAAGGAAGGGTTCCTACAATCAGCTGTTAGAACAGTACCCAACTTAGGCTCTCGCTCTTCCTTCAGACTCTGCACAATATTTATCTCGGGCTTTTAGGATGCATACTTCAATCAACGAAAACTTCGTTGAAATCATTCGTGTACGGACACAGAAGAGGGGTTTGGTATGGACTTGTGTGTAATAGTGTAATCAAAGAGGTGTAACCCCTCTTCTGGTTCAGCCCATAGATATAGTGATCATGGAAGATGACAATTCATTAGACAGCGTTGCCGCTCTCAAAGTTTCATGAAGAATCGGCATAGATATCTTCTATATCTATGAGAATTGGGCACAAGAAACAGACCGGCGAAAAAAATTCAATGCATTATTCGCAAGAATCAATGTCACCAGATCTGTGACGCTAGATTGTCATCGTTCCATGTCAAAAGTGGGGGAAAACAAACCTAATCCCACTTAACTTAGATGGAAGAAGCCGCCCAGTAGTGGAAGGAGAGGCAGGTTTTTGGGCTAATCATTGATTGAGTGATTTTGTGTGAGGCAGAAGATTTCAACAAGAGACACAGTTTTGCACTTTGCCTACAAACTTCGGCGTGAAATCTCTGGGTATTGTAGCTTTTCTTTTATATGTCAATTGGTGAGTATCAATAGTAAATGTGTTGAACTGTGATAAATAATGTCTCTTTCTTGTAGTAATCATGACCTAGAAACTCTAAGTTGTACGGACGTGAAGCAAAAGTAAAGAAAAAAGGAAAGTCGCCATGCGATATTCTGCAGAAGTTTTGACAATTCTACATAATTTTTCCATACACCTGGTGTAAAATCGTCATTAGTATAGTGTTCACTGCAAACACACATGTATTTTGTAACTGATTCTCCAATTTTCAAAACTTCTTTCCATTTTTTGGCTAGCTTTGGATCTTTTGGAAAAAAAATGCATGAACACACTATATGAAATATAATTATTGCACTGAGGTACTGAGCAGTACTTTTTCGACTTGCTCGTCATCATTAGTTTGTCTATCTTCTCGCGTTCACTAAACTAATTTAACCAGTATAAAATCAAAGAAAATCCAAAATAAACCAACACGTTATCTTATGGAAAATAGTTCGATTTCCCCCAGTTTGGAGTTCGAATTATGTAACCTAGATGTCGCCCACTTCGTGGGTTTCGCGAATACAAACAGTATCTTGTGAATATTAGAATGATCTTATGGTAATTTTGCACTCATATCATGCGGTGGGTTTTTTTCGAGTTTTTTCTTGGTATTTACGTATTTCGACCTCAGGAACCCGAATTTCACAATAAAAACGTGCGCAAACTTATATTTTTCGAGATATTCCAGGAGAAAGTATGAAAATTACCCTTCTCGTTTCGGCCTGTTTTGAGTAGGCACCATAGCCATTCGAAGTTTCATTTCTCACATAAGATACTCTTTATATCTTCCTCATACATTCTAGGAGCCATAAAGAAGGAGAAACATCCTCTAAGAAGTCAAATTCATCGTCTTTAGCATCTTTGATTAATCCTTCTGTCATATGTGCATCTATGATATTTTGACTCACAGAACTGGTGATTCTGACGTCGATCCTCATTTGACAGCACCGTCCATATGAAAAATGCTGAATCCACCTTCCTCCAAGATGCTGAACAACATTGATTGATCATTGATCAATTACCTGAAATCAACTGACCTTTACAAACAAATTTGAACATTAAATACTAAAAGGAAGGAAGCTTGTTCCTTCAAATTCTGGTGCTAATGATCCTAGCAATCGATGCACCTTAATCCAAGAAAAAAAAACATTGATTCAACAAATCCGAGAATGTTTTCTTTCCCTTCTTCTTGACTTCTTGGATGTTCAAGGATGGTAAAAAAAGTATCCTATGTGAGAAAATAAACTCCATGCCAACCCAAAATGAGCCGAAGAAAGAAGGTTAATTTTCATACTTTTTCCTGGAATATCTCGCAAAATATAAATTTTTCATTGTGAAATTCGGGTTACTGAGGTCGAAAGTACCAAGAAAAAAAAAATCGAAAAAAACCCATCGCATGATAAGTGCAAAATTACCGATTTTATCAACCACAGTGGCGACAATGGTATGTTCGATTCCCATATACGAAAGAGAAGAGATGAAAATACACTACCGTTGTTTGTTGTAGAGAGATAATACATTGGATTCTTATCTCAAGGATAGCACCTCTGGGTCACAAGAGATCCGCCATGTTTAGGCAAAATTCGAATTTCGAGTTTTGTGTTGAATATATGAGTGTATATGTATTGTGTATATTTGATACATTTATCCTGCCTACATTCACAAGCTTTCAGAATGGAAGGGCATCAAACTAATAGCATCATAAATCCCTGATCGATGTTACACCATGTACATAACTATGATATATCTTCTATCGGTGTTTGCTTTTGATTGAAAATTTTGTGCGTTCATAACAATATAACAATAGGGGTGTACACACCTATCGAATTTTCAACTGAAACGACCTTTGTAAATAAAATAAAGCTTTTGAGAACGAATGATGCCGTTACATGATGTTTTATATGAGAACATCATTACAAAAGTGGTTTCAGTTGGAAATTCGATAAGTGTTTAGTCCAATGTGTTTACTCCATAGAAATATGATATAAACTTATATTTCTATGGTTTACTCTCGCTTTATCCTGCCTAGGTATTTTCTTCTATTTTTTATTCTAACGACGCTTTAAGTCAGCTTTCTTCATACAAAAGTATTGTTATCTCTGTGAGAAACTATAAGCACAGAAGAGGCGGGGTTTTGGGTTTTGGTTTGTTATTGTTAGTTATATTGTATTCAATTTACAAAGGCGTGAATTTCCACTTGAAAAATGCTAGGGAACTGGCCCAAGGGTTCGGAGTATTTGGTGCGAGGCCCATAGACTCCCTGCTCCAGTTCCCTCGGGAGTTTTAGACCCGTCCGTATACCATATTATGGTATTTCCCCTCAGTGCTTGAATGGATTCTATGCTCCATTCTTTCTTGGCACTCAGTTCCGTTCGGAAGAATTTCTCAAAACTGAATTTCTTGATGATTTCGTCAGTTGGGAGGTCGGCAAGGTGTGCACTTTCGGTAGGGGTTGAGTCCCTTACCCCGTGTGCTATCCCCTTGAGTCCGACTTTAGCCAACCTGAGGTGAGCTCCCCAAGCAGTTCTCCTCACTATGATATGGAGAGTTGTGAGGTCCAGAAGGACCTCCATAGCTGCTGTTGGAGTCGATCTCATTGCTCCTGTTATGCAAAGACATGCTAGTCTTTGCACCTTCTTTAAGGTCTTCCTTGTTGTGGCCAGTTCGGTTCTACCGTGACACACTACTGCTCCGTAGGTGATCACAGGTCTTACTATCATGGTGTACATCCATCGCAGTACTGATGGGTTACAGCCCCACGTTTTTTCCTTTCAATTGCTTCGTGAGAGGTGTTGTCGAATGCCCCCTCTATGTCTAAGAAGGCGCATATGGCCATTTCTTTGTGCTCAAGTGATCTCAGGAAGTTTTCAGTCAGCACGAAAAGGGCGTTTTCCGTTGATCTGCTTGCCCTGTATGCATGCTGCCCGGGGTGCAATGGCACCCTCTCCAGAATCTTATTTCTAATGTAATTATCTACAATCTTCTCCAGTGTTTTCAGCAAGAAGGAAGAGGGACAGATTTATCTGAATGACTTTGGGAGGGTAGGATCCTTCTTTTCTACTTTGGGAATGAAGGTCACCCGTCCCCTCCTCCAGTTGCTGTTTGCCCTTTTTGTAAAAGGGCTGGAAATATGCCATCAATTCCAGGCGACTTGAATGGTTCGAAGGAATCGATTGCCCATTTCAGCCTTTGGGAAGTGCATATGGTTTTTGCTACTTCCCAGTCTTCTCGTTTGGCTTTACCTGGTTTCCCCAGTGATCTGTCGGGTTCAAATGGTGCGCTGCCTGGAGAGGAGAGCTCGTTGCTCTTCATCCTCTGTGTATCTACTATCTGTTCTTCTGAGTGACATTGGTCCTTTGTCTCTGCACCTCGCCATAGTCTAGTGCAATCTGGCTGCTGCCGGGCTTGAGGTGATTGTTTCACAGAAGCCACTGAAGCTGTTCCTCTTAGCTCTCCATATTTCTTTGTTATAGTTTGTCAACCTTTCGGAGTAGCCCTGCCAGTCCCGCTTGGCCTTCTTGAATAGCCAGCAGACTCAGATTTGACAGGTGTTCATTCCACCAAATGGTACCACAGTGTGATTTCTTTTCTCTGATGGGGCAGCTGGATTCATATGCATCCATGATTGCCCCATTAACCGCCTCTAGTGTCTGCTCAAATTCGAGGTGACTATTGCCGTTGATCTTGATCTGTTCTAGGTTACATTTTAGGTTGGTGGTATATTTCCCCCAATCTGTATTTCTAGGATTTTTAGTGAGGGTTGTTTGTGACACAAGCCCTTCCACGTTGAACATAATAATTCTGTGGTCGGAAAGAGAGGGTTTCGTCTGAGACCCTCCAGTTCCTAACCATTCTGCTAATGCTCGAGCTGCCGAGCGTTAAATTTAATACTTCTTGTCTAGTCCTAGTTACAAAGGTGGGGACACAGCCCACATTGAGTATGTTCAGGTTAGCCGCAAGTATGAATTCTAGCAGTTGCTCACCTCTTTGATTGGTGTCCGTGCTGCCCCAGATTGTGTTGTGGGCGTTAGCGTCGCATCCCAGCAGGAGGGGTAGATTTCTCCTGCTGCAGTAGTCGGATAGCCTCTGAACCTCTTCTGGTGGTGCTTGCCCATCTCCAGCGAAGTATCCTGAGGCTATTACTATGTCGAGGAGTGAATGCCCTGTGCGGATTTTGGCCCGAACAGGTACTAGGTCCCTTGTCATAAATTCTGAATGACATACATAATTAGTGTCATTCCTGATCAAGATGCAAGCTCTGAGGTTGTCACATCTGACATCCCAGATTACCTTACTTCCTCTGTTCTTGAGTCCCCTGACCTGCCCTCTGTTGACCCAAGGTTCTTGAATCAGCACAACTCCCAGGTTTGCTCCGGCGAACACCCTCGATAAGGCGGCTGATGCCCCCTTAGCGTGGTGCGTGTTCACCTGGGCCACTGTGATTGGGGCTACTGGTGGGTTGGAGTGCTTGCCTCTTCATCCAGCAACATCCGCTCTTCTTCGCTGGGGGTTACCTGGTTGTCCTGGTCCATGCTCCCAGTCGATTCGACTTCGCTGGTCGCTTCTGAAGCAGCTGAGACTGGTGTCTTGTCCGCCTCTTCTTCCTCATTTTTCTCGATCGCTTCCTTGCGGTAGCAATGAACGGGGATTTTCTTGAACCTGAAAAAAATGGTCTGTCCCATTTTCTTGATGGCCTTGCAGGACTCGTCGTCGATGCCGAAATTCAGAAGCTGGCCATTGCCCTCCTTCTTGCTCCCTAGCGTTTTCCACAGCTGAGTATGAAGCCCCATATTTTGTGAATTCACCAGGGTTAGCAACTTCTCTGTTTCGAAGTCCGAGCTCCTGGGGAAGAACACAGTGATGGTATGGGCCCTTGGGATATCCTCTCCCAGGCACACCAACAGCTCCGCTCCGCTCCAGGTTGTCAGACTGGGGGCATTTGCCCTCAGCCAGTCTGCAATCTCTTGGGTGACGCAGTGCACCACAAACATGCTGGGGCGGAAGTGGATTCCTCCAAACTGGAGTTTGCACTCCGCGCCCTGCACTATCTCTTGTACGATGGCGTCTTCAAGTGCTGTGAGATGCTCAGCACTCAGTGTCTCCCCTGGGTAGTTTTTGTGGAGAACTGCAACTTTTATCATACTTACTGCCTCTGCATAACTGGTGGCTTGTTCAGTTTGCTTGGCAGTGGAGGTGCTTCTTCCCGCTTCAGTTTTTTTCCTCTTTACGTTCGGATGTTGAGGGGGCGTCTGGGTTTTGGTGCCCCTCTTCTCCGTTTGTTTTGGAGATTCTTTGGGCCTTTTCCTCTCGACTGACTTCCTTCTTGCTTCCTCAGGTGTCAAGCCCTGTTCGAGGAAGCGAACGTACCATCTTACTCCTGCCCCGCTTAGGCTCCTTCTCAGCGGATCGTCGATGCCTCCAGGCTTGCCTGGAGGTGCAAGAAATTGCTTCCAATGAAGATAACAAAAGTCCCATACGCTGTGATCGAGGTGGTGCCATTTTTTCACACAAGTAGCACGAAAAACTAATATACAAGACAAAAATTAATTATTAAACAGATACAGATGAATTCCGCAATTCGTTGAAATTCAATTATCAAACGTGGTGAAAATCGAGTAAATGAAAATACCAATAAAGTCTCAATACGCATGTGCTAATGCGCTGTTAATGTGTTGTATGAACGGGGAGTTTTTCTTAGTGATGATATAATTATAATATGATTAAAATGTAATTATAATGAACGTTGCATGAACCAGTCATTAACTCCGAAACACGTTTTATTATTTCTTCACCAAAACCTCACTGGTCAGGGGAACCCCTCGCTGCCAAGCAACCCCCGACTACACAAAAGGTCTGGAAACAACCCTAGGATGTGACATATGGTGGAGGCGCATGGTCTCAGTGTTCCGAGCCCGTGACAGTATTTCATTTAGGAAATTTTGATTAACTTCGTGTTGACGAATTATCCATTCACAAAATTATATTCTTCATGGATAGTCTTCCGGTTTCAATGATTCTACGCGCTGATGATGAAAGGGATGCTGCATATCCTCATTCAATGTCCTCCATACAACTTTATGGGAAACCCCTAACTGACGACCAACGCTGTGGGTATAGTTTATACGAAGTCAGTTGAAAAAGCCAAAAAAAATTTTAACCGGCTGCATGCCGGCAAATCCTTTGATTACAGCGGCGGGTAAAATATTTTTTTCATTCTCACAAATTAAAGCTTGTTCAAAAATTACCTATATATCCATTTTGGAACAGGAGAGTATCGAATATTGGTAAGTTTCCAGACCACCCATGAGGTATTCCCATGGCTCGTTACTTTTTATTAGTGGGTGTTCGCCAATAGCCCTATTGTCCCACATTTGAAATATAAATATGAAATTGAACTAAATCAAAATTGTCAACAAAATTAAATATAAATATAGAATTAAACTCAATAAAAATTCTCAACAACATTAAATGAAAATAAAGCATTAAACTCAATAAAAATTCTCAGTAGTATAAGGAACTTAAGAATATGTTTGCTCTTAGATTCAATTCAGAAGAGAGCTATTCGCCTAGTCGATGACACAACACTCACCAAATCATTGACGTCTCTAGATCATCGTAGAAAGGTCGGCGATCTTTGCCTTTTTTATAGGTACTTTCACGGGCGGTGCTCAACTGAAATATCATCTATTATGCCACCACGCGCGATGCCTAGTAGACAAACCAGACGAGCTCAAGCTGGTCACCCCTACACTGTCAGGCTCGAGACCTGTCGAACATCGCTATACCAAGCATCATTCATCAATAGAACGGCAAAGTTGTGGAATTCTTTGCCTAGTGAAGTCTTTCCTGATGCTTACAACCTCCAAACATTCAAGAAAAATTCCAACACCTTCATAGGTTTCCCTTTCGTGTTGTCCACAGATAAAAAAAAAACAATATGAATAAGTTAAGTACCATGAAAATGCCAATAATTCTGAATTTCTGATTGGTAGAGTTACTATATACACGTATATTCGAGATTATACAAGGTGACCTACTCAATTGAACGTTGAAGAAAATAATCAACAAAATAAAATATAAATAACATTGAACCTAATGAAAATTCTCCTCAAATAAATGCTATAATCTGAAAGGGTTTTTTTCGTGAAATTAGAAATAGATACAGTTCCACAGTTTCACTAAACATGTCACATCACTTTCCTAGAATTTACACAATTTCATTACACTTGTCACATCACTTTCCTAGACTTTACACAATTTCACTACACATGTCACATCACTTTCCTTAACTTCACACTTTGGTTATGCTAAATACAATATGATTTACAACACATCACTTATTAATTTTCGTAACTGTCATACACAAATACTGGATGATATATCACTAGTCACTATCGGACTCTTCAGGACTCGAATCTTCATTTACCCTAATGATCACTGGATTGATACGTGGTAAGATACAATATTCATTTTCTTTTTTGATTACATGAGATACACAATTCCTCCATATGTCACTCTCGTTTATCTCATATTAACTAATACTGTCCTGATGGTGGTTGAAACTGACTTGCTAAATTGCGGTAATTGGTTATTCTTACGTACTTTGCTTTTAATAGCAGCCCAGACCATCTCAATAGGGTTAAAAACACAGTAATATGGGGGCAAACGTAAGACAGTATGGCCGTGTGCTCCAAAGAGTTCATCAACTACATATTCATTCGGGAGATTTTTTTTCCTGATCATTTCCAGTAATTCTTCCTTCAGTTTGTTAGGAGATATTTCCATGCCTTTTCTCTCCATGAATTGAATAATATAAGCCTTTTTCGTGTTGGTGCTCGGTATTTTCGTTCGTTGACGTGAATGGTATGACGCATTATCCATAACGATGACTGAATTCTCTGGAATATTTGGTATAAGCTGCTGCTCTGCCCATTTCTCAAATAATTCTGCCGTCATATCCTCGTGATAATCGGCAGAGGATTGCCTGATATTTTTGGCAGATAACAACAATGCATGGTCAACAAATCCATTTTCATTGCCGGTGTGAAGGATTATTATTCTTTTGCCTCTCGAACTGGGACCACTCAAATTACAGTTTTTGCTATCATCTACCCAACCGTATTGAACAACGTCATGAGTGTCGAACCACGTTTCATCTGAATAAATTATAGGCCTATTCGCTTCAAGGTATTCCTTTATTCTACGTAGATATTCTTGCCGATGGTCTACGATGCGCCTTGATTCCATAATCACCATCCTTTTGTCTAATTTTTTATAGCTGAACTCGCAATCGATTTATATTTATATTCCGCGTATTCATTCAACTTATCCCTGATATCTGGCAATGTTGGCACCTTATTCTCATTATAAAATCTATAGACAATTCGACGAATTCTTTCTTTCGAAGCATCATCAAGCTTCTTGAGTTTTTATCCCACTGTTTTCCGTTTAACTTGATGATCCACAACATCTCCGGTTCTAATAACTCTGTATATAGTGATATAGCTTATTTTAGTCAATTCCTGTATTCTCTTCACAAGTTGGTTTTCTGAAGAATCATTATTCTCGTCCTTTAGACGCGAATAGATATTCAAAATTACCCTTTGCGTTTGAACATGTAAATCTTTATTGGCGAACTCCGCTTGCTCTTCCTCCGAATCACTATCACTCACTTCGTTGACTGCCTCGAAAGGCCTCCAGAACGCCATATTTTAATTGCGAACCGAAAAACAGACTCACCATGATTAAAATAATAAATTTTCTGAATTTCGAGTTGAACCAATGAAGACAACCTAGCTCCGTCGCATTACCGTACCGCACTGCCTAGCGCAAGCTAGAAGATTCTTATCACACAGAAAGCCGCCCATGCAACTATGACCAATCAACATTCAGGAGTAACCAATGAGACGCGGTTTCTGAATGACAGCGCTTATCCAGTCCACGTTGACTGCACAGGCTTCATACCGGGAAAGCTCAGTAAAAAATATCTCATTCATTCCTATTCCAATGTTAAGCGAATCGACAAATCCTCGTATCGTCCTTAAAAACGGAAGTTTTTCAACTGACTTCGCATCATAAACTATACTTGAAGTTGGATCATTTGCGAAAATGTCTAAAATTTGTTCTTCTGCGTTGATAATCTTTAGAGGTATATTTTTACCAGCATCTCGGCCTCTATGAGTGCCCAGTTCACCGGTATCTTGAGCTCTTTGTGCAAGTGCAACAAACCTGCGACCAGCTGGATGAACACGATCCGGAAAGCACTCTGCATAGAAGCGGGATGCTGCTTCACCAACTTGATGATCTTCACCATAAATTAGGAGCATATCTACAAGATTAACTTAAAGAAAAAAGACGTGAGCGTAATAATGCATATTACAATTTTAGGCATTGTGAGGGTGATCTGAAAGAAGAACGTTGGAATGTGTCTTAAAAGTGTCTTAAAAAAATTGTTAAGCCTAAACAAGATGTTGGTAGTCGCATTCAGTTTGAGATTAATAACCAAAATGTAATCTTAATAATTTCAATTCATATTTTGTAAATAATGTAAATGAAATAACATTTTCAAAATGTACAGTCATGGACACATGACTACCTTGTTAAATCAACTAATTTCATTGAATTTGTGCCTTCAACAATTAATGAACTAAGGAATATTATATTCTCTCTTGACAAAACTAACAAAGCAGAAATTTTAAATAATAACTTCTCGAAAAACAGTTTTGATGTAGCTGGTTATGCGATATTGAATTTAATTAACACATATCACTTAGAACTGGTGTGTTTCCTGATCAATTCAAGGTTTCCACTGTTGTTCCTGTACCAAAAATCAACTCAATTGATGCTGAAAATTTCAGGCCATTGAATATATACTACCTACTCTTGAAAAGGTAGAACTATCTGTCTACAACCAATTAATTCAGTATTTCAATACTAATGAATTGTTTCAAGGCAACCAATCAGGTTTTAAAGCTAAACGCTCGTGTGAAATGTCTCTACAATTTTTAATAACCGAATGGAAGGATATAATTGATAGAGATCAGTACATTGTTGCGACGTTTCTTGACCTTAAAAGGGCATTTGAAACAATCAATAGAAATATCTTAATTGGAAAATTAAAGTATTATGGGATATCAGGTATCTTTTTGGATTGGATTCAAAGTTACCTATCTAACAGAAAACACATAACTAGATTTGGGAAAGAATTGTCAGATGAACTTTTATTATTTGTCTCAATGATATTAACCACATTTCTGGATCACACTGTATAAAAATCTTTTTGCTGATGATACATTGGTTTATTATATACACGAAAATTTGGATCAAGCAGTTGATGAAATGAATAGGTCTTCAGAAAGCATTGAAACATATTTATTCAATAATAAACTCAAACTAAATATCAGTAAAACAATAACTATGTTTGTGACATCATCTTATAAATATGAGCAAATTGTTTGGGCGAATGATGTTTTAAAAATTGATAATATATATAATAATATTGAAAATGTATCTGAAATAAAATATTTGGGTTTTATAATTGATAAAAATTTAAAACTAAACAGTCATACTGATTATAATTTGAAAAAAAATATCTAAAAAACTCCTCTTTTTCTCTCGTATATGTAAGTGAGTGTCTATGTATGCTAGGTTGACTCTCTTTAAAAGTTTAATTCAACCTCATTTTTATTTTTGTTCAACTTTACTTTTCCTACTTGGTAAAAATAAAATAGCACAATTGCAAAAGCTTCAAAATCGAGGTGTGAGGTTAATATTGGGATATAGCCGTTAGACAGCAATTACAGTGATGTTAGATTGTCTGAACTGGTTTTCAGTTGATAAACGTATATCATTCATGACTATGATCTTTATATTTAAACTTCAAAAAGGATTGCTATTATTGTTCAACTTTACTTTTCCTACTTGGTAAAAATGAAATAGCACAATTGCAAAAGCTTCAAAATCGATGTTTGAGGTTAATATTGGGATATAGCCGTTAGACAGCAATTACAGTGATGTTAGATTGTCTGAACTGGTTTTCAGTTGATAAACGTATATCATTCATGACTATGATCTTTATATTTAAACTTCAAAAAGGATTGCTACCCAATTACTTTCAAATGTTCTATTTGAGAAATAATGAAGTTCATGATTACAATACAAGAAGTAATAACAATTTCTACATTGAAAAAACTAACACTGAATTTGGAATGAATGGCATGTTTCATAAAGGCTTAAATGAATTCAACAAACTACTGCAATTTGTAAAAGAATCTAATTCAGTAAATCAATTCAAGTCATCATTGAAGAAATATTTCAGTGACAGCTCACTGCGATACTCAGTACTCCGTCTTCCTTTTATATATATATATATTTTGTATTCTTTAGTTTGCTTAATGTGATCCAACCTATTAATTTAGTGATATGTATGTATACTTTGTATTACTTTGAATGTACTCACAAATATTCGTTGTATTAATATAGCTTAATAAGCTTAATAGCTTGATATACTTAATAAAGAAATGAAAATAAAAATAAAAATAAAAAAAGTTCATTATTCCCATGCATGTGGGTTTGGGCCATTTTGAATTATTGAAGCGTCCAACAAATGCACAAATGAACCTAAAATGTTTTTATGGTCATAAACCTTGCGCGAAAAGCGTTTCGCTGCGAGTTGTTGGAGGACGGTTATTAACCTCTTATCAGTGGTTCAGAAAATATCGGAAGAAAATTCAGTATCTTCCAAACTATTTATTCTTTGACAAAAATGTACTTCTTCATTTCGTTTTGTTTTTTGGTCCTATACTACCCATTTCAATATTTGCTCCGATTTCGGAAACACCCTGTATTTGTAGCAAGGACAGATATATTTAGGAAATCTCCTGTAGAAAACAGAAACTATTATAATTAATTCAATATATCTGTTCTTACGACGGTATACTAAGATAATTATTATAAATTATTTTATTAATTTTTTGAAACGAGGACAGAAAATATGTCAAAAGCTCTTATGAAAAACGTAAAAGCGCATGCAGAATCTTATCCGTAGTCCGTTTCGCGTCGTTGACCTACTCGATTGAAAGGAGATGAAACAATGAATATATAATTTATTTCACCATAATACTGTAAAAATATAATTATCACTAATAATTTATCATCATAAAACAGGAAAGTTGGAGCTTTGTTGTTGTTGTTTGGCGAGTTCCAAGAAACACAAGAAATAGTTTCTACTCTGCAGATTCACATAGTACGTCAACAATGGAGGTTCTTTTACAGTTTTTACCGCACCTGGCGAAGAGAGAGGCGATATATCGATTTCAGAATGCTCTGCGCTGTCCAAATCTGGCAAATTCAGGAGCCCTTTGGTGCTTTTCACATAATCCGCTACCCTCGCCATGCTCACAGGATCCATTTCTACAGCGCACTCTTCTTCCGATCCTACTTGGGTCAACGGAGGCGTCAATTTGAACACAAGCAAAGTTGGATCGCTGCTCGGACACACAGTCAACTCGCTGAGGCAGATCACCCTTTGAGTCTCATCTTCGTCCAAGTTGACGATGATAAGGGCGTCTAGCGTCAGTATCAATGCTATAGCTTCGTATTGGGAAGAGCTGGAAATACTCGTGGCTTCTGTTACGTAGAGCATCTGGGATGGAGACATCGCACGGATGTGTTTCCAGTTGTACTTCAAAACTGAGTAGGCACTGTGTTCAATTTTGTTGACAAGAGGAGGCGATCGTGGTTGGGGAAGTGAATTCCACCCGGCCCCTTGAAGCAGACCTGGGAATAATAATAATATCATTATGAGAACGATGTGAAGAAGAATAGTGAAATCACAATCACAATGATGGACTTAGTAGTTATGAAACTCCCCAAAAGATATGGCGATATTTTTGCAAATTTCTGTTCAAATGATTTGTGTTTTGATATTTATGTAGGATTATGATATCATGTAGTTTAATCATTAACTGAGGAGTGCAGTACTCATATTTCTTCTGAATCAACATTTTGATTAAACATTAAAGTACTGATTGTACAGTTATCAATAATAGAACTTCTTTACGGTGATAATACTGTTCTTGTGGTGTTTTCGTTGTCACCATCTGATAACTAATATATGCATGAATTTTTATTATGAATAATAAAATGCTGATATCCATTGGGCTGTACATTAGAGTCTTGGCAGAATAAATTATATGGCAATCGGGCAGTTTGGTATCAGTGTTATCTCTACATCGTGATTGTGAGTTTACTGCACTGTGACTATTTGAAGCAATTACTAGTTATCTTGAAAATTATGAGACACTTAACACCTCTCCCATACAATTTTGAAATTACTTATGGAATAACCTTCATAGTTCTCTTATTCAGAGTGTTTGCGAAAAAACCTCGTTTAAGTAGCATTTTTTTTTTCAAATCATATCGAAAATATACAGTAGATATGATAATTATTCGAGTAAAAACAATGTTGACACTATTAAGTGTCAAAGACTACTAGTGAGAATAATACAGAGGAAAATATTATTTCCCTGTGCTGAAAACGGGAGCAGATTCGATTCCCAAACATCCACAACAACAAGATAAGTTAAAATTTTGATTTTGATATCATTTGATATTTTTGTCTTCCAAATTGTCACTGACCAATTTAGAATTTCTACATCAGGTATCTGTCCTTACTACAAATGATATGAGATAATTATTATGAGTTTTTTTTCAGAAACGAGAAGAGAAAATCTAGGAAAATCAAAGTTGATGAATTCGACTATACCAGATTTGATGAATACATATAGTCGAAACGTATGTCGAGATGAATCAGGAATTCTCGCCTTAATTTTAAGTGGTTAGTCTATCAGTACATCTCTGTTTGAGTCTGGCAGTCGAATGGCACGACTATTGACGTCACTAGATCTTTTCGTTTCCCGCTGCTATAAAAATCGTGATTTTCAATTTGATAATTTTATTGAAAAATATAAGAAGTACTTAGAGAAAAACATATCGTGCCAGGAAACGAGTTTGCGTTAGTACTATTAATTAATGAAATATTTTTTACAGCTCAGAATGTGATCGATTGATGAAAACTTTCAATAATAAAATTGCGAAACTTCCTTGATTTTTCAATTGGGAAAATAATATTACTAATTTCTTCACCTTGCCCTGTAAGTGCTACCAACTCAGCAGCTCCACTAAGAGGTTTGGTGATCATCCCGACTAATCCGAGACCAACACCGGTAACTAAAGTTCTTGTCGATGCTCCATCGGCCATCATAGATTGGAGAGGATGATGTGCTATTCCACCTACAGCTCCAAGTAGGCTTATACCCAAACCAGTTAAACCCTGAAAAGTATTGATATCGAATTAGAATTAAATCTTGCAAGAACGTATCTATTATCGAGTGCATCTAGGAAATATAGGATATACAGGGTGTGTTAAGTGTCACAAAATGAAATGGTGGATAGTATTTCCCAAAATAGACAGGAAAATCTCGATAAATATGTCCGCAAATTAACTCCAGAAGTGGACTCCAACTCCGTCATTTCAAACGAAACACTCTAAATGCATAATATTTCATATGGGGAATCTACGATGAATCAGAATATAACTTAATTCAAAACATAATATATCTAGTTTTCAAAATAGTGTCATTTTTCAGTGTTATCGTTTCTTTCAAAACAATGGTTTCGATGAAGAGTAAACGCAGTCGAGTTCGGTCAAAGAAGATATCAGATAGAAAGGTTTCGATAGAGATTCAGAAAGATTTGGATATAATACAAAAAGATTTATTTTCCAAACAAGAAGAAATCATGATTTTGGAAAGTGAATTGGAAACCAAGAATAATGAAGAGAATATGCCAACTCAAGAAGTGGAAGCAAAAATAATCGGACTAGCTAGAAAGACGAAGCTTCTAAAAAATCAAGAGGAACGTCTTAAAAGCAAGAATATTTTTCATCACAAACACGATAATATTTTCGTTAAGTGAATGAATTCAGTTCGGATGAAGTTCTCTCTGAAGATGAATCTTCTCATATTGACAGAATGGAAAGAATTCAAGAATGGTCAAACTGAGAATCCAACCAAAAATAAATTAACAGAATTCGCCGACAACCATCAAATGATGGAAGGTTTGACAAAATCTATCAATGATATGTTATCACGTCAGACTATTGATGACTGACTATTATGAATGAACTAGCCAGAGTGAAGATTGAAGAGTCAAATGTACTTACAGTAATGGGCAGCGCCAGTACCACGACATTATCAGTTGCAAATAAAATAGGTTCGACTGGCCCTATTTTCCCTTTATGTTGCGAATGGACTGGGGATATCTGCAGGTATTATGAGAATTCTCAGTTGTTTCAACAGGAAATAACAGGAAAGAATAGTACCTTCCATTCACTCAAGAGTGTGAAAACAGTAGATGATCCGGAATAACCAGAACAAAAATATGATATTCAAGCAGTTATACGAAGACATCCATTTGTAAAACAAGCCATTTCTGAATTGAAGATTACCGAAAAACCCACCCTATCTAAACTATCCAGTTCTTTCCAAAACGAAAATAGGTTGGACATAACATGGAGAAGAACTTTCCATTGCTGAATGAAACAAGGACAATATGAAATCAAAGTGCCCTGGAAACATACAGATATGCAACTTCCGGAGTCAAAACAAATTTGCTATGCTATATATTTAGAGAAACGCTTCAGTAGGGATGAAGAATTTGAAAAAGCATACTATGCAGTAATTGATAAAATTTTCAAAAATAAACTTTGCATTTCCTATGGAACCTCTTAAACTCAGAGAAAATATGAGGTTGGTTTGTACCTCATTTTCCTGAAAGAAATCCAAATAAACCGAGTTTTTGATGCTGCTGCGAAAAGTAACAGATATTCTTTGAATGACTTTTTACTTACTGGCCCTGCCTTACTTGTCACACGAGTCACGGAGGCATCCGTGAAATGTTCAATAGAGTGGAAATTGCTTGTGAAGATACCTTCTCTCAATGTTTCTTTTAGAGTGTCCTGAAGGCGACACGACTCCTCGTAGAATTTATCGCATGACTGCTATGATGTTTGGAACAACCTCTTCTCCGTTTCTTGCGCAAATCGTTAAGAATCACAACGCTCAGAAATACAGAGATAAATATCCGAAAGCAGCTGTACAATAATTCAAAATCATTATGTTGATGACTATTTGGATACAACAGATAGCGAAGAAGAAGCGATCCAATTAGTGAATTATGTTATTTTCATATCCATTCCGAAGGAGGCTTTGAAATTAGGAATTTCATTTCTAATTCAAGAAGAGTCTTAGATGGTATACCGAGACATCTTGTTTGTGAAACTCACTTTGTCACAGAAGTTCACCAAACAATCGCTTACACAAACAATTACAATCCTGAAAGAATCCAGGTGATGATGTGGAATCCTGTTAGAGACTTTCAGACTCAAATTCCATAATATATTGATATTGATTGAGTTCATTGAAATTCGGAAATGGAACAAAGGTGCCCACAAAGACTAAAAACAGCAATGCCTGAAAATGTTCTAATCGGTATGCTTTCGCCCATCGTTATAAAGTTAAAATCCTCCTTCAGAAGATATGGAGCGAAGGTCTAAGTAGGGATGACTGCATGATTGAAAACATGTTGAAAAAATGGCAGATTTGGCTGAAAGAACTAGGAGAAGGTATGAAACTGGAGATTCCTTGATGCTACTCTACACAACTGAATACAAGTGAATCCACAGTACTGCATTGATTTTCAGATGTCAGCGAAGATCCTTAGCTAGGAAATGGACAGGTTCAAGTACTGGTAACATCAAAAGCTCGAATATGTACGATAACGCGGATTGAGGAAGAATCCTAGAGAATTTAAAAAACCTAAAGAAGAATGCCAAGAATAGAACTGGTAGGCTACATCACTTGACGATCATCGATGAAGAAGGAATCATAAGAATCTGCAGCCGAGTTGTCAAGATAAGAGAGATCCCTGTCCCAGTTGAGAGAGAAACTATTGTTCTCGACGGAAATCACCTCAAAACTCGATTTACAGTTTAAAAACAATCGCAGACGACACTGTTTTATTCATAGAAGGAGATGTCTGAGAGATGATAAATACAAAAATCGAACACGATATGAAACTGATCACAAAATGGTTAGATGGTAATTTATTAACACTGAACTCAAAGAAAACTGTATATCTACCTTTTGCGAATAATATAACGGGACTTCCGAAATATGACAAGATTACCATAAACCTACACTTCCGAAAACAAAACAAATGACAACTCACTAAGGCAGACAAAACGAAATATCTTGGAATCCTCCTAGACATGGGTCTATTTCATTTTCAAAAGTCAAATCCATACTGAATATTCATGAACTCTTACCGATGTATTATGCGTTAGTACAGTCACACCTAACATATGGTATTCTCGGGTGGGGTGGAGTATACTCAACCACATTGAGACCTCTAGATACAATTCAGAGAAGGATAATAAAAATGATTTACAATATGAATATGCGATCTCCCGCGAATACTCTTTCCGAAAACATGAGAATTCTCAGTGCACGAAAACAATGTTACAAAATATCCACTTCATATATGGCAAAAAATTATCTATTCACCAACTGCATAGATCATCATTACCCAACTCGACTCAACACTAACTGTAATGTTACTATCCCACGAACATACAAATCAATGGGACAAAGAACATTAACATATGTATGCATGAAAATATATAATGATATGCCATTAGCATTGAGAGAAAATACGAATGAAGCAAGTTTAAAAAAAAAATCTTACAAACTGGTTACTCGACTCCTATCAAATTTACATGAACTAGAAGACAAAAATATCTTAAACATACCTTTGTTATCCCTCAATTGTTTATTTTTTCTTTGAACACTGATACCAATAGTTTCAGTCAGATGCAACTCTTATAATATATTTGAATAAAAAAATATATATGTATAGTGGAATATCTGAGAAATTGCGAAAATAAACATAAAGAAATCAATACAGGTGTATAGGTTTATAAAACGATAATTGAAATATCTATATTAGATGTACTCATACTATCATAGGTCTCTCTGGAAAGACAAACAAATCATCAGATTTCAGTCATCTAAAGAGACCTCCAAGTAGAATCATCAGAATTTACTATTGTATTATCAACCCACCATCCTATATTTTTTTATCTCTATAATGATTATTATTCATGTTAAACACCGGCTCACTCGATGAATAAATATTATTATTATTATTATTATTATCAGATCAGAACATGTTCGTTTTGCAAACATCGATTTGCCACAGAGCCACAACCTATTTTAGTTCTCTCGGAATCAAAATAGGTAGGCATCAGTCAGTGAGAGACATCTCTTATCTCAGCAGTGATTCTTGTATTATGGCTATTGACGATTTTTAGCTAGACAAGGAACTGTGAAAATCATTCCGGTTTTTATTTGAAGAAATGATCTCGACATAATCTGGAGTTGAATGTTGAGTGAGAAGGAAAAAAATCCGGAATTTTGTTTAGTTGCTATGGTAACGTTAAAAAATACAGGATTTTAATTCTTCGAGAATGTTAGGTGTGATATTTTCAAGAAAATACTACCACTATCTCCTTTCATATTTCAAACTTATTGGATACATTAGAAACACTTGAATGTTTATATGATAACAAAATTTTCATAATAGGTGACTTCAATATACCTAATTTTATGAACGATAATCCTATGTACAGAGACACCAACTCAGATAATATCCGGCAATTCAATAGCTTTTATGATCTAGAACAATTGAATTCCTTGCTAAATATTTCAAATCGCGTTCTTGACCTAGTTTTATCCAATTTTGATTGCTCTGTAACTCACGACGAAATGCCATTTCTAGCCGAAGATGGCTATCACCCGGCATTGGACATTGTTATGAAATTTGTATCACCTGAACAACAGATACCCTATAACCCATCAGAGGTCAGATATAACTTCCGTAAAGCAAATTTCCCTCTGTTATATACTCTTATACAAAATATTGATTGGTCACCACTTGATCATTGTACTGAAGTCAACGCAGCCTTAGAATTATTCTACTCCCTCTTTACCCCAATTATTGACGAATGTGTTCCCGTTATTCGCAACTTCACTAGTAAGTTTCCTCCATGGTTCAACCTCGAAATGATCAGAGACATCAAAAGGAAAAATAAAATCTTTAGAAAACTGAGAACTACCAACTCTGATAATCTCAGAGAAAATTTCCGACTACTTCGTCGCTCCATTGAAACCAAAATTAATGTAGCATAGAAGGAATACGAAAATAAATCTGAAAGGGCAATAAAAGAAGATCCAGCCAACTTTTGAGCCTACATTCAAAATAAAAAAGGTACATCAAGAATACCTGGTATACTTTTTTTGGACGATGTAAAATACAGCAATCCCTCAGATATTGTGAATGCATTTGTACGATTCTTTGAAAGTGCATACTCTCCACCACAACAATCATACGAATTCACTAATGTTGCATCAAACAATCCCATCATCTCTGTCAGGCGCTTTTCAGATATCGAAATTTACAATTCTCTTAAAAAATTTAAATCCAAAAGTACCAGCGGGGACGATGGCATACCTAGCTTCTACGTTGAAGACTGTGCTCACATTACAGGTAATTTTCAATTTAGCATTGAGTACAGGGTGTTTTCACGACAAATGAAAAGTCTCGAAAATTTGCCCCATTTTCAAAACTGGTGCTATAAACAATATTCAAAACTACCGATCTATAACCCTGTTATCTAACTTTGCTAAGGCATTCGAGATGTGCTTGTACAACAGGATCTATCCCGAAGCTAAAAATTTGATCTCCAACAACCAACACGGATTCTTCAGTGAAACATCTACAATTACAAACTTAATGTGCTTCACGCTAACAGTCAGTATTGCATTTAATCAAAACCTCCAAGTAGATACAGTATACACGGACTTCTCGAAAGCATTCGACAAGTTGGATCATAATATTCTCTTCAATAAACTGCGTCGAAAATAATCTCCCTCTCAACATTAATAAATGCAAATATTCCCAATATACCCTCAACAATAATGTTACACAATATGACTACCATATAAATAACACTCCCCTTCAGAAAAGCAATCAAACAAAGGATCTTGGTATCATCTTCGACTCAAAATTGAGCTTCTATATCCAATATAGTTCAATGACATGTGCAGCAAAACGTATGCTGGGTCTCATATATCGGAATTGTAAGAACTTTCGCAACCAGGACAGCTTTATAACACTGTTCAATGCCTACGTGAGATCTCGGCTTTAGTATGGTTCACTAATATGGTCGCCTTTTTACAATATTCACACAAACAAAATAGAATCTATCCAAAGAGGCTTCATGAAATACATCACATATAAATTAAATGGAGTCTACCCAGAACAAGGTATCGACAACAGAATATTACTAAATAAGTTCAATCTACTATCCCTTCAAAACCGAAGAATCTACTATTCAATAATCTTTATTTTCAAATTAGTAAACAATCTAGTAGACTGAATTACTCTCTTATTTTAATTTTCATGTGCCGAGACTACTCTAGAAATGAACTAACTTTCTACTTACCCAATTCAAGAACTAACATACTTCTCGAATCTCCAATCGTAGCAATGAGCAAATTATTTAATCAATTCTGTGCAGATCTCGACATATATTATCAGACAATTGGTCAAGTAAAGAACAATATTGAAATTCTTCTACAAAATAACCAAAATATCTGAGCCCAATATATGTACCTTACTACAAAAAATTATGTTTTCTCCATATTCAGGTGTTTCCAGACAATTAAAGTCAACTTTGGTATACATGAACATATTTGTGTATATGAGTCTGTATGTATATGCAGGTATGTGTATGTATGTATATATACCGGGTGTCCCAGTATACCTGTTCCAATGGATTATCTCAGCTATTTCGAAAGATAAAAATTTGAAAATTTCACGATCTCCAATTCGTCCAAGGAACCTTCAACTGAGAAGAATAAAAATTGAAAGTCACTTCCGGTTTGACCGGAAGTGACTCTGACTTTTTTATTTCAAATAGCACCCTGTATATTTTCTGCAATTTTTGGTTTCTACTTAAAATTACCTTTCCAACGATGTATATCACTCTGTATTCTACATTTGATTTGATGGAGAAAACGTCAATGGAAATTTCAAACTGAAAGAATTGCAGTAGGCTACGATATTTTTTGTAATCTTGATTTTGACTTCAATAATAAATAATAATTCATGAACAATTTTGCAGAGAACGTCAAATTTCAAACTATCAGGACTGTAGTAGAACTGGAAGAATTGATAATTCTTAAATGAAAACCTCAGTGTGCCATGAAAACATTTGAATACATTTGTTTGTAACTTTGACAGTTAATGATTCTCAATAGTTGTGTGCGTGTCAGAGAAACTAACATTCAAGTATGAATAACCGTGAAAATGATGATAACTTCACTTATCAAGAGAAATTGGATATGACACTGATTTATGGAAAATGTACATATGCGTAGAAACATTCATTTTCAACAGGATGATGCACCCCCCCCCCCCCACAATGCTATAGCGGTAAGGAATCATTTAAATGAAACATTTGGAGATAGATGGATCGCCACACACGGACCGATAAGATGACCTGCAAGATCTCCAGATTTAACACCGCTGGATTTCTTCCTTTGGGAGTATTTGAAAGATCGTGTGTACCAGACTCCTCCTATCGATTTAGAAGATCTATAAAACGAAATGAGGAATGAATGTAGAGCCCTTAATGCTGAGGTGTTGAGAAGTGTTATTTCGCGTGAACTACTCCACCGAGATGAAAGATGTGTAGAAGCAGTTGGTCAACATTTCGAAAATATGCTTTAGTTATTATATTCTTGAGCCCCCTTTCTTTGTAATTTTCAAGATTAAACAAAATGTTCTAGCCTACTGCAATTCTTTCAATTTGAAATTTCAATTGACGTTTTCTCCATCAAATCAAATGTAGAATACAAAGTGTGATACATCGTTGAAAAGGTAATTTTGAGTAGAAAGCAAAAATTGCGAAAAATATACAAGGTGCTATTTGAAATGAAAAAGTCAGAGTCACTTCGGGTCAAACCGGAAGTGACTTTCAATTTTTATTCTTCTCAGTTGAAGGTTCCTTGGACGAATTAGAGATCATGAAATTTTCAAATTTTTATCTTTCGAAATAGCTGAGATAATCCATTGGAACAGGTACACTGGGACACCCGGTATAAAACTTTTTGCTTATGTATATGAATGTATGTCTTGTCATTGGGATTTACTCCTGTTTAGACATTAAACAATTTTCTTTTCATGGGTGGCAGCTGGGAGTGGATGATTGGTTGCCACAAACGAACGATTGGTGTCATCCTGAAAGATGAACATCCAACAGGATACTGCAAACTGTTTTTGCTGAAGCTGGGTATCTCGTTAATAGCCGGCATCTGTATCATATTTTTGATGATCCCAATGATGCTGTCAGCATATTCGCTTTGGCAAATCTACCGAAATAATTACTCCAAGAGTTTTCACTGAGAGAGATTTACTGTTCAAGAAATAATGGCGATTATCACAGTACTTGATAGATATATTTTGGCGTCGTTGGCTTAAAGAATACCTTCCAACTCTCATTAGTCGATCAAAATGGAATGAAGAAGAGCCAAATCTGGAAGTAGGGCAAATGGTGATTATTGATGAGAATAATGTACCTCGAGGAACGTGGCCACTTGAACGATATTTCAGGAACGTCTCGATGTTATCGGCTGAAATTCACCAGCAACTTACCTCTACTGTCATTCCACAAGTTGGTTTCGTATTTTTCAAAAACTTTTATCAGAATCAGAAAAATCTGGAAAAACACTACAAGCATGGCTTTTCAATTCGTACGGCACACTTCGATCGTTTTGTTTAAAACATATCGAACGAAATACCGATGAATGTTTCTTCGATTTCGTCCGGGCATCACTCCCTACATTCGAATAAAAGTAATTCACCTGATGATTCAGCAGCAGATTTGAGAAAGAGTATAATTCAATGAGAAAATTCAGGCGCTGACTTGATTTTTGAAAATAACTACAAAACAAATATAATTTCTGAAAAATATTTGTCTGCATCCTAATATTCATCAACGAAGATTCTCAAAATGTCCTCCTCCAATTCCTATACATTCTTTTGCATCTCTTCGGGACATCTCTTATGGCTTTTCGAATAATAGCCGACCGACATTCTCGCAAAGAATGTTTTGCCAGTTCGTTACGGTACGTGTCGGTGCTTGTGTGCAAATATGGACCATGAAAAACTATTTGAGAGCGTGAAATCGTGGTACGTGTCATATGTAATGAGCCACTCAAGATATAGTTACAATGTGTCCAAGGAAAATGCTTGGATAGCAATCGAAAACGCAAAGCAAATAGCACAATTTTTTGATGCCCAACGAAACGACACAACGACCACACCAAGGATGCCCCTACAATCACGTAAATTGTGGGAAACTGGGCAGTACAATGTATACCTTCCATCAGTGCCACCATAGATATCGATAACTCCGAGTCCCTCGCCATCGGCAAGTGCAACTCCAACTTCACCATTTTATCATGGTATTCCAGAAAAAAAAAAGTAATGACCAACAAGGAATCATTCTTTGAAGAGGCATGAAAATGTAAATAACATATGACGGATCTTGAACAAACTGCAAATTTTTCTGTCGGTGGAATTGCTTCACGGAATGGCGTGTTTCGTTTCAGTTGCACTGGTTTAACAATTTCAATAAATCATAAAATTCAGACTTTTGCATCCGAAGATATTGGTGGAACTTTGTAAAGTTTTGATGAATCTTCAAAAAAAGTCCAATGCTCTCCCTCTGTTTTTCTTTTCTTTTTCGTTTACGTTTTTTTAATTTTCTTGTTTCGTCTTCGCCCAGAAGTAGGACTTGAGAGCAATTTCATCGTCGCTCCACGATGAATCCGTTGCGGCTGCTTAATGACGGATACCTGTCAGTGCAATCTGAATATACTCGTATACGTGTCGTGCCGGTGCCGGTACGTGACGCTCCGTATAGTGTGAATCAAACTTTAGCTGTTTCATTCCAAAGTGACATCCAGTGAGTACCTATCTGCAGAACAGGAAAATTTGTACACGAATATGATCGTACATGCTATGTCCATCTGAAATATTATCATGAATACAGTATTGCCGCTGATTATTCCCGATTCCTATCTGTCAACGTTTTCGAAATAAAAAATTGTTTTACCAAATTTTTAATTCAATGCACTATTTTTCGTGTATTAATGAGCTCCTTTGATACACGTTGTTTTTGCTGTGGGTCTTTCAAAGATTGGTATGCCTGCATGTGATGAATATAAGATAATCGACAGTTCAAACATGGCTGTGACTCTCGCTATTCTAGATCTATGGTAAACAAAGCAGGGAGAGGAAGAATGACCTAAAAAATGGTACTAATTTACCCTGAAAATTCATTGAAATAATCAAATATCGAAATATAGGAAACAAGAATAATAGTAATGACCATCAACAAATAATTATTTCATACTTATATATATACTCATATAGTTAATGTTATTGTACTTAAGAACTCGTCCGTTCGGAAATTCGCCGCTACGCTGCTCAACTCCGAATTTCAGGATACTAGAATATGTCGCCTTTTGTAACTTACGTTTGAATTTACTATTCTTCCTGGAGACTCTTGAAAATGACTGAAATTCAGATTTTTTTTTAAACAATCGGTATAATTTCTTCACTTTCACTTTTTCTATCGCCTATACAGATAGTGAATGATGATCATTTCTGTTATGAAATCATCTAGAAGAAAATGATTATGAAATAGTGATTCACATAGTAGAGCTATCATCAACTTGATTCTGACAGCGAACTGACATATTATTTCTTCAAAAATCAACAGAACATACAGGAAGTTTTTTAGAATGTTTGGGTCATCGTGAAATGCACAAAGTATCAAGAGAAAATACGTCGAATATGCGAATGATGAATAAATACTAGTAAGTATTCCATATATTTGCAACCCCACTACAGGGGTTATTTCGAAAGTTATTAAAAAATTATGAACATAAAAGTTTCATATTTTTTTCTGAATCATCATCAGATGTTATTACCAAATATTCAAAATTGATTCGTAAATGCCATATGTTGTCGATTTTGAATGGTTTCCTTTTTTGATTTCAGAAATTTATGCATAGGCCTCATTTCGACCATCTGTTTCCAAAATATGAGCATTCAAATATTCTAAGAAATGTAGATCAATGTGTACTGAAACATAGGTAGTTAGCCATGTACAAAAGAGGCTATCGGGAAAGAACGACCTGCCGCCATTTTTGTTTTTCACCTGATGAATGTGAATTTGGGAGAATTTTTTTTTTTTTTGATAACCTTACGACTCACTCTACCCACAAGGGTTGATTGAAGAATGGTCAGAAGAATATGAATCCATCTGAACTTTCAGTCAATAGGTGTAAAACATAGCCAGGCCCTGTCATTCCCAATTGCCTCTTGACTATGGCCAACTATGTTTCAGAGCACATTTATTTACATCTCATAGAATATTTTGAACTTTTAAAATTTCGAAAACGGAGATTAGGATTTATATTTACGGAAATGAAACCAAGATTCTACAAACATCGGAATATGAAATTATCTCCGGAACCTTATCATTTAGGTAGGTATGAGAACATAATACATCATCAGGAAGGGATTTTAATTCTCTTTCATGATATTTGATCAGGGTGTTCCAACTGAAACAAAATATTTCCCACAATTTACGTTTCTAGCGATAGAATCACGAATTTTTAGCGACACTGTATAATGTAGAACAAACTCTTCCATAAATAATTAATACACAAGACATTGGTATGCTACCCAAAATTTCTTTATACGAATCCAGATACCGCAGTGACAAACATTAAATTATTAAATACTGTCTGTAAGTTCTTCGAGGAGGTGGTACATTCATTTTTCAATTTTTCATGGGATTTTCTCTCCTCGTTTCTAAAAAATAGAGTAGAAGTTATTGAAAATTATTGCAATATATTTGTAGTAAGGACAGATTTAGGATCTGTCCCAAAATGTCACTGCGCTTGAAATTAAACCTTTAGATACCTAAAAGAGAAATTCTCTATTGGTCAGTGTTTTTGAAAAAAAATTTGGAAATACAAATATATTTAATAAGAATAAAACCTCTACTTATCTTTGTGGACGTTTCGGTGACGAATCTGCTCCCATTCTCAACACAATTAAAATATTTTTCTCTTCGTAAAATTTTTCAATGTTTTCGATTTTGACACTGAAAAATGACAATTTGGTAGACGGAGGAATTCTGGTTACAAGGTGTTTTTATTAATTGATATCGAATTTTCCATTTTCATATTCAAGTTTCAGTTGATATAGATAGAATCAATTAATAAAAACACCTTGTAACCAGAATTCCTCCGTCTACCAAACTGTCACTTTTCAGTGTCAAAATCGAAGAGAAAAATATTTTAATTGTGTTGAGAACGGGAGCAGATTCGTTCCCGAAACGTCCACAAAGATAAGTAGAGGTTTTATTCTTATTAAATATATTTGTATTTCCAAAATTTTTTTCAAAAACAAGGTGTCACTGACCAATAGAGAATTTCTCTTTTAGGTATCTAAAGGTTTAATTTCAAGCGCAGTGACATTTTGTTATTCCTTATTTTCCAAACAAAAAGTACCCGGTATATTTGAGATGGCAACACTGTCAAGATGAATGAAAATGATGAAGGGGGGTCCGCATAATGAAATTACACATTTTTCACATTTTCAAGATGATCTGTGTTTCCGTACCTCAGATACTTCTAATAATGCAACAAATTCTGTATTTTTTCTGAATTTGTTATCTGAAATTTTGATTTCTGAAGTAACAAACCTCGTTTCAGCCTCCATCTATGAGCTCTCTCTAACAGAAAATCGATATCTCATCTAATTTCCCCGAACGGATCTTAACACCGAAAGTACTGCAATGCGAAATATTTTTTGTTCCTTTCCCATTCCTAAGAAAATATCAGCTTTATACGAAT
Source organism: Gastrophysa polygoni (assembly GCA_963576655.1). Lineage (NCBI taxonomy): Eukaryota > Metazoa > Arthropoda > Insecta > Coleoptera > Chrysomelidae > Gastrophysa > Gastrophysa polygoni. The sequence goes on from OY755086.1 coordinate 17,717,975, forward strand.
CTTCGTGAAAATGTGTCTGTCCATGTTCAAGAATAGCAATATTATGTTCAATATACAGTTGTGCATGAACACCTATCGCAAATGTTTACAGCAATTGAGTGTTAAATTATGACTGGTCATGTCGTGTATGAATCCACCATTACTCTTCTACCCTACTATACATTACTGTACTACATTACTGTTCCCTTTCAAGGTAAATGTTCTAGTTCTTGCTAGAACTTTCATTTTTAATTTGTTCATATTTGTCTTGTTTTATGTCATTATTTGATATTGTGAGATCGAATAATTTTATTCTATTTTATGCAGCGGTAATGTAGTTATTCAACATACACTGAATACTCTTGTATAATCCCAATGATTCTTTCACAAATTTGTGCAAAAAAGATTTCTCCAACTCATTCCCCAAATTTGAGGAATCCCAGGTAATCTAGAAAAATAGGACCATTACTCCTTTCTATGATAACTTATTCAGTTTCTCAAATAAATTTTCCCCATCATGAGATCCAACGATTGAGAAACCATATTATCGTATTTCAACTTATTGCATTAACATCATCATTAACATAACTGATTAACATCATTAAGTTGGCATCTCTTATTTATTCAACCATTCAACTCTCTTGTATCGGCTTTTTATTCTTGAAATACTACTTGACATAGTACTTATAATGATGCTAATTCGTTGTCAATCCCTTAAATTCACAATGTAAAACATAACTTTTCTCTCCTGTATTTTCTACTATTAATTAATCCCTTTTGATTATCGCAAATTAGGTATTTACTTGCAGGAAGCACTGATAGTGACTCGATAAAATGAAAATTACACACGGAAGGCAACTTATTTTCTTCTTCATTCCTATCAGAATAATTTTTATTCGCCACTGAAACTCGATTATTTGACGCGAAATCATCCAAACAAACCGAACTATATAATATCTCCCGTTCTACGGACTTTTTATTCAACGGGTTTGCTTTCATAATTTTGCCGAATGAAAGTTTTCGGAGAGAATTAAAATTTATCGATAAAATTTGCACGACTTTGTGATGAGCTAAATCCGATAAAGATTTTTGAGTAAATTCAAAATACGTCTATTTGCCATTTACCTGCATGAATCCTTGTGCAAGCCCCTGTGGTCTCTGTCGCCTTTGTTCTTCAATTCTTTTCAAATGTTCCCCATCCAGAGATAACCTATCTAAATTCCTAGCTACACTCGAGGCTAATTTCGTTACAGATTGAAGAGTTCCGGCAGTAACATGCTTCATAAGTGATGCTGAGCCCTGAGTTATACCCCAGAGAAATGCCATTGGACCAACTACAAGACCTAGAAGAAAAATGAATAAATGAAGATATGATGAACTTTCTGTATAGCATGAATACATTTTCATTGCTATAATAATTCACCTCTGCATGGTAGGCTCACAAAGTCTCTTAAGCCTGTTCCCATAGCTCTCGCCAATCCTCCTGGGCTTCCTAATAGTTCTAGTGAGCTTACCACCCAACCAGCCCCAAATATGGCACCCGATAAGTAGTGCATTGTCAGAGCATGACCAAACCTAGAACAAATATTCATTTGACTACGTTGAGAGTGCTTTGGTTTCCAGGTTTTTATATATTTTCCATAAATCTTAATACTATAGCAATTGCTGCAATAATGGGGTTTACCTATATGGTGTTGTAAACAGTCTTCGTCTTTCGAATTTACCGAAAGTGAGGGGTGACTGGTCCAGAGCTATATACATTTTGACTGACGAATGCACCGACAACAAAAGAGATACCGGATCTATGGTAACTTTTTTTATGGTAAGAGGTTTAGCTAATATTGCACTATGCCAATAGATAATATCGGGGACACTAACCTAAAAAAGAAATTGATAATTTCAATATATTTGGGTACTATATCCAGATGAAATGTTCTTACAGATCCGGGCATGACATGAGGATTGATAGTATGCTTTCTGATTGGCCACATAACAAGTTTGATTGGTATGAAGACACTGAGGTAATCCATCAGTTTATAAATATAAGTATCTTCAATATAACAGGAAATGGGATTCACTGATATCCTAACAGATTTTATACCTACAAAAAAAAAAAAATTACAAACACGGATTTTTTTCTTAACAGAACATTTATAATACCTGTGATAAATTTCATACAAGATTGTTCAGTCCAAGTTTCTAGGATGAAATCAACTATCAATAAGGCATGTTCGTCAGCGTTTTCGATCAAAACTTCAATTGGAATGTTCAACGAAGATAATTTCTTAATATCATCAACATCTTTACCTACCAAAATCACAGGAAAATCATATGGTTCTCTTGAATGAAGTTGATTGTCGAATTGTATACCAGACATCGATATGTTCACTTTCATATTCTGAAAAAAAACTTCTCGAATCGAGTAGTGATTCACAAAAAGAACATTTTTACGAACCTCTATTTGTGTAGCTTTCAAAACAACATTATCGCAGAAAACTCCAGCAACCTCCCACATTTCACTTCCAACTGATTCAAGGTCGGAAGTGAATATCACAGAAAAACTCTTCAGAAAGACCTTAACATTTACGAAGCTCCACTCTTCTCTCTTCGGTACAGTACTGACTATTAAAGACTTAGTTCTAGTAGACAGTAACGTTAAATTTGTGTCTGACCAGTGGTATTGACTCATGTAGAATGAAGAATTTTGACCGTCGATAAGCGGAGTGAGTTGTTTGCTAGTGCTTGGTAGAGAAGTATCAGAAAGAGATCTAAGAATAGTATCAGGATCGTATAGTTTTGTTGAAACTATAGCTGCCGGCTCCTAGAAATAAAATTATTTCAATACGCTATAGACACTCAACTGCACTTAAATTACCGATGATTTCTGTAAAACCCTGGTACCTTCACTTTCGTGCATGGTCAACCTCACTCTTATGTCTCTAGCACTGAATTCAACCTGGCTCACAGAATCAAGAGTGACAAATATAATACACGCTGAATTGACTATTGAAACTTTGATATCTCCATAGTACGGTATTCGCAGGAACTGTTCATTATCATGGATGATGCTGATCGGATTTGACCACTGGAAGTCATTCAAGTCACCTAACAAAATGATTATTCATCGATTTTCCTCTCGAATAATTTGATACATGGTGATTTACCTGAGAATGCGAAGAAGTTTTTGTCCGCATAAAACTGAGTGTAAGTAATGTTGAATTAAACGAAAAAATTGATGCAGAAAAATTGATTGTAGCAATGCGTCCCCATGGCGGAAACCATTATTATTGGTATTATCACAAACCGCAAAGTTGACGTAAGCCCAGGTCACATACATTCATTAGATGTGGCACTTTTGAAAACAACAATAATAATTTAATTCTGCAGAACACCATTTGTAAAGGACAATATTGTTCCAGAATGTTCAATAATTAAAAATTAATAATTACTCTGTATAGTGACAGAGTGGCAGTCAGTCAGTTGAAATAATAAAATATAATTGAGTTGTCAGATTATCCGAAATATGATATAAAAGTTTCCAAAAGGTATATTTACTCACCAGAGTGGTACTTCGAGCTTTCTGGACGAGCAGAACTCTAGAAGATCTCGAATTTGCTCTGTATGGTCAACATTCAACAAACAAATCAAAGAGCAACCATATTCTATCTTTCTGTCTTTGATTTCATCGTTGACTCAGAAGATTACCAAACTCATATCTAACTGGTCAGTGAATCACTGAGCATAAAAGACTACAGCAGATCTGTGCTCTATTCAGTACGAGAAAACCGCGAATGCCAATAAATTGATGATGATTTTGATGAAAATCATGATGGAACATTTCAAAATGATTAAAAGTGACGAATATTTGTCTCACACACATCCAAAAAGTCACAACGAAAGTTCAAAATTCAGATCTTTCAAGGGATTTGGAAAGAAATCGAAGATGATTGAGATACAAGATGAAATTTTTAAACTTCAAGCTGACATAACCGCCAAACAAAGTGATTTAGAACAGACAGGGAAAGTTTTCGAAATTCACAAAACACGCCTCGATTGCAAAGAGAAGTCGTTACAAGAATATGAAGATATATTCCAAATGGATTCTGATTCCAGTTCAGAAGAAACACGAATTTCCTATCAAGATAACATTAGAAATGACATTTCACTGAATCGTAACACACAGGATGTTAAAAAGTGGACTAATAATATAAGTGATCGAAATGAACCATGCACATCTGATCATTCATCACAAAATCAAATAGCTGATCTAGCAAGATCTATTAATAGTATGCTATCTTGACAAACCATTGAAAATCAGTTGATAACGTTCGTCGGATCTTCCTGCTCAAAGTGTCCTATTTTTTATTCCCAATAAAAGCTCTCCAATAAAACTTGTATGTTTTTACCGAAAGAAAATGTCCTCAGGCTGAACAAGAGTTTGATAAGTGAAGCTATGAAGACTGTAGAGATGCTTTTAGTAACTGCTCGAACCCCTGATGAAATTCTTGATATTCCAGAAATGAAATAAGGACGTCATGAACTAATAGTTGAATTGTTGGTGAAGATTATGATACAAAAGAACTCATGAAGACATTTCCATTCTTAGAACAAATCGCTTGAAATGCGTCGAAAAACCCTGTATACTCATCGGACAAAATAACGCAAGTTTGAGTGTGTCGAGACATATTATCCAAACATACCCGTTTTCACCAATTATATCGAAAATTCGAGTAGGTTGGACGATTCATGTTGATATCAAGTCTTCAACAGAAAAACCATCAAACCCGCCAGAAATATCATTCATTTGTTGCGAAGAATCCGATGACAAATTACATGAATTAGTGAAAGACTTCGTGAAAATTGAAAGTTTTGGAGTAGTAGTTTCGAAAGTTGATAAGAATAGAAGAAGAAAGACCCCTCTCCATTGCTGAGAACTCAATTCATCTTGTTAATTTCCAGTTCGAGATGAAGTTGCCATGGAAAGAAGACGGCGCACTATTCCTGATTCAAAGCCTATGGCAATCCAGAGTTTGGTTTGCTTAGAGAAGAAATCATCAAGAATAAACCGTTAACCAATGCATATCGTCAAGAAATCGGAAAGTTATTGGCAAAAAAAATATGCTGATTTAGTTGATAACCACCATTAAAACCGAGCGTATTTGGTATCTGCCACATTTTGCAGTTACAAATCCGAATAAACTCGGGAAGTAGGAAGGAGTAGTTTTCGATGCAGCAGAAAAAACCAAAGGATATCCACTGAATGATTTCTTATTGGTTTAGCTGGATTGTTTGAAGTCCCTTTTCGGAATTCTGCTGAGATTCCTTATCAATAAAATCGCCTTCGCCGGATATATTCGAGAAATGTTCAACAGGGTGCACATATCGTACGAAAACATGTTCCCACAATGCTTTTTGTGGAGAAATCTCAACCAGAATACTGCACCAAAGGTATACAGAATGACTACAATGTTGTTTGGTACATCATCTTCTCCGTTTCTTGCGCAATTTGTCAAAAAAATCATAACGTTCATTTGTATTCTGAAAAACATCAACGAGCAGTTGAACCATTATGTAGATGATTATTTGGACAGCACGGAAACAGTAGACGAAGCAAACCAACTGAAATGAATGATGTCATCTATATTCACGAAAGAAGTGATGAACAACATACCAACAAATTTGGTGACACAGAGCAAAATGTCTGAATTGAACAACAAAGCAGCTGAAGAGAGAATCCTTGGAATAACTTGGAATTCTGAAAAGGATCGTTTCAATTTCAAACTAAAATTCAAGAAAGTTCATCCAAAGATAATAAGTGGTTCAAAAATTCCAACTAAACGAGAAGTTCTAAAGACGATCATTTCAGTTTTTGATCCCATCGGTTTGTTGACACCCATAACAATGAAATCACATGTACTGCTTCAGCATATTTGGTGTTCAGGAATACGGTGGGACGATTCGATCACAGACAACATGTTCGAAAAATGATTAATATGTTTGATCGAACTGAAAAAGTCTATGAATCTGGAGATTCCACGCTGCTATTCATTGGATTTCAAAGAAGCAGAAGCAGAAGCACTGATATCAGTTTATTATGCCAAATTTGATTCCATTATCTACAACAACATTGCTGTCTGGGGTTTAGCAACTGAAATAGACAGAATTTTCAGAAAACATAGATCATTGCTGAGACTCATTTTCAATCTAGATTACAGAACGTCATTTTTCATCAAAATAACATACCAACTGTAGCTTGCATGTTTATTCTGAAAATATTAACGTATATCCATGATAATAGAAGGCAATTACAGTCGAGATCAGAAGTGCATAACTATCATACCAGGAACAACCATATGCCCACTGTCATCTCAAGTTTTTAAAAAACAGTCGAAAGTATTTTTATCACAAAAATGTTTTTACACAGTGGGTGAATTTATATTCGAAGTTGATATCAGGTCACTCTCATTGTGACGAATATATTATAACATGTTCTTTATTTACTCTTTATCTTATATTTTGATATGTATGTGTTTTGTTTTCACAATGTGCATTACGTGATCATTATTTTTTTTTTATTTTTGGAATGACTCATTCCATAATTGTATATATATGTATACCTAAGAAATATGACCTGTCCCATCTACATAATGTAGCACAAAGGACTAATAAATCTTTCTATCTATCTATATATATTCGTATGACATTTCCAGAGAATGTACAAGTTGTTTTAGTAGCATCGAAAGCACGAGATAAACCCCTCAATCAATCTGTCCAGATGGAATTGTGAGTCGCTGATATTAGATATTAGAACTTGATCACTCAAGAGGCCAGTTCGAAAACATCGCCTTCATGTTGTTTGTACTATCACTGAGGTTAGCACCCAGAATGTTCAATTATCAAAAATTAATAATTACTCAACAAATATCCCGAAATTCAATTTGACAAATGACGATTGGCTCGGAATATAGAATGGAGCTACCGTCGTGAATAAGTTGTTTCTATATCCTGCATCTTATTTTTTTTCAAATGAAGTTTTATTATACACGAATTCGTGTATCTTTACACGATTTTTTTAACCACATTCTGAAATAAATCACACCAAGTATCTGTAATAGTACTGCAGTATCTGTATGAACTAATTTCACTCACTTTCAGGATCGCAAGCTAGTACAATCTTTTCAGAAAGGTTCCTCTGCGGCAACTCAGGGAATTTTTCAGAAAGCACCGGCATAGTATAGTACAGATATCTTGAATTATCAATCCTACAATTCCACTTGAAGTGCTGTGCTTCTTTCGCTACTCCGCCTTCTGCTAGAGACTGCGCGCAAAACATTGTTGTACCAGTTTTGTTTTCGATAAAGAATTGTGGTCTTGTGTCATTATGAACAGACAAAAAAGTTTGTCCCTTATGCTCTTGACAGGTCAGGACTACCGGTATGGGATACTCTGTAGAGGCTATGCAGAAGGACTTTCGCAAGAACAATTTGTCCACTCTCAAAGGACATGACCAGCCCATACAAGGCTGCACGCTGAAGGAAATGTATAGTGCATAGTCCGAAACTGAATCTTTTTTGCTCAAAGTGTGCCACTGAATTATTGAAATACCCGAATTACTGAAAGCCAAAATCAGTAAGTAGAGAATCGTAATTGACTTTATTAATAATCTCATGAGATACCTTTTTTGGGAGTGCGGTGCTACTGTGAAACAATAAGGTTCTATATTCACGGGAAAGTCATTGTCGTCATCACCTTCTGGAATTGCGAAGCATATAACTTGTACTTGCATTGACATATAATTTGACAGAACATGGGTGGATGACACCTGTTGATAAAATAAACTGATTATAGAATGAAAATTTGAGGTTTCACATTCGAATTTACCTTCAATAATCTAATTTCATTTGAAACTGAACTACTGACTGATACCATGGAGATATGCGACTCGGTTTTGATAGCAGTTTTTATGGAACCTTCCAAGGGAATCGTACCAGTGATCTTGGGCATGTAAAAAGACTGGCTCCAGTCAGATTTCGCCAGTTGAAGGGGTTCCGACAGACACAAAGTGCCTCTCGTGCAAACGCCTAGATTAAAATTTTCCTGAAAAAAAAAATTGTTTTAATCCATCGAAAATGTTGATTGTAATTTATTATATTCCAACCTCTAGCTTAGGTGGTGCTACGATTCCATGATGCTGTATCCTACATAATTCGATACCATTCGAAATAATGGAAATTGGTACGCCTAGAGTGTTAACTGCAAGACACCAAGGTAAAAGCTCTACCAATAGTGAACAAGAATACTCAGACGCATTATGGTACCTGACCTGAAAAAAAAATAACAATGAATACTTCACATGGATCCTACTGAAGAGAACTCTACCTGAACATGTGTTAATGGCTGATCTTCGACTATCCATTGGATATCATTCAAATCGTCTCCTAAGTAAGGCCACTTTGATTTATTTAATCTGTCCAATACGCCAAGAATGACATCAATATCTTCATCGCCAGATTTTCTGAAGAACTCTTGTTGATCTACAAGGCTATAGTTGAGAGGGACGTATGGGTTTGATGAATCATCTCTATTACTGAAAATAAATTCTGCACTCATGGGAATACCAACTCGACGCCAAACTACTCACTCAATTTTGAAAGTCAACTGGTGTGAATGATCGATAGTACCAGGACAATAGAGCTGCTGTAATTCTCCCTTGCCAGTAACGACAGAGTCCAAATGTACGTTCAAATTGGGCGTCTCTATATGTATTTTAGAGTCAACGGCAAGATTAGACTTAACCATGAATAGAGGCCAGAGCATCGCGAGTACTCTCTTCGTTTTTTGTATATCTTGAATAACTATACGACACCAGATGCTGAGAAATTGACCACGTTCTTGCAGAGGAACTATAAAAATTAGACATTCAAATTGAAACTGAAGACTTCCATTTCTGATTAAGATCCTACCTTTGACTAACCAAGGTTGCGATCCATTATTGTGTTCTCTAAGAGGAATATCCCCAGTCCAAGCTGACTCCAACCCATAGAACCTCAACCTCAAAAAGTAAGTCTTTCTTTTGTTGATCAAAACTGAGACAGAGGTGCTTCTACCAGCTATCACGTAAGTAGGTGAATTTTTGAATTCGTTTTCTTTGTTTTCTTTAAACGACTGTGCCTCCATCACTTTCAGTTCGAAATGCTCCATCAGCATATTGCTGAGTACAAGTTTACCAGAAATCGTCACTTTTTTCTGAGTCGCTGATAGGGAAGTGACAGAAATCAATATGGAAACATCATTCTCGCTATTGTACTGTATTGTCTGTATTCCTTCATCGAGGATCGTAAAAGATTTTGACCAAACCCAACCGTTTTCTTCCAACGCCACTTTCAATTGTTGTTTCTTCTTGTGTGACCTCCAACTGTATGCATGGAAATGTTTTGGTGGCAGAAGGATATCTTCATCGGTAGCTGTTTGACCAAATCTCATATTCGTAAACGTGTCATTACAAATTACGTAACGAGTCATCACAATAAAATCTCCACTGATCTCTTTCGTTTTGTAAGTTTGATCCCACATTTGTGTAGCTATGGCGAGAGAGTGCGCGATGCTTGGACCAAATTTAACCTTGAAATCGAAATTATAATCGGAATGCAACAATGTTTCGGTGAATTACCTGTATGGGCCTAGAGATAAAGTTGCAACTCAGGTGATCCTTGATATTAACTTCGAGTTTGCAAGTGAAGGGTTCGATTAAAGGCTGTTCAGTCAGAAAATTGTAGTCTAGTACATTGCATTTGATAGCAGAATTAAGTTCTGTCGAAATTATGTCAAACTCCCATCTAGATAAGTAGCAAGTTAAGCTGTACCAAGTGAGGGTGAGAAAACGTTGATTCTCAGGGAATAATAAGTCAGGAGTGTAGTTTTTGAGACAATCCGGTAATTTAGTGAGGAATGTTTTGTCGAAATAGTTGTACAGTGAAATTTCGATTTTTGTTATGTAGAAAGCTGCTGTCAAATTTGGAATGAGCAATTTGTTGAAGTATGAGTCTATTCTCATACAAGCTGCCAACGCTCTTGGAGAAATTAGAATATTTTTAGACTGATCTTCCTCATCATTCATCATAGTTATTACCTGGAAATAATAAAATTTAATTGTGGAGGAATGATTGATAGTGATACATACAACTCTCCATGTAGCGGCCACAATAGGCTGGGGATTTCCTTCAGGTAGTGACAAATGACATACTTCACTCTCTGACAAATAGAACTGGGTGAATGGCAAATAGCAATTTCTACAATCTGACCAGTATTCCAAATGGCAAAGTACTTGTAAGTCATCTTGAGACCCTAGAGTTATTTTGTAAGGCACAGGAAATACCCTTACTTTCGTCAGTGCCCTCGGCTGGGGGTAGCGCCAAGCCATAGCTGAAATGTTCTTATTCCAGAACATTACCTAGAAGAAAATTATTGAATACCTCAACAAACAAAACAATTATTAATTTCACCTGATAAGGTAAAGGATGTTCTTCGGAATTGTCAGTACTAGCATCGACGAATTGAAAAGCACCAGCTCTTAAATCGTCTTTATAATGTTGATCCTTTTCTGAAGCTTTTTTATGTATTGGTTCAATGAATAACAAACCCTCACTTTTATCTTCATTGAACGACAGACTAGATGCCAACTCGCTGATATCTCTAGCTACCATTTCAACACATCTTATCTGTTCGGGGCTTATGTCCACCACAATGCAATCGGATTCTGCGCTAACCCGTACTTGTGGATTACTGTCTGAGCTTTGCCAAGCTTCCCAAAACATCGACACGTCAAACGAAAGAGTCCAAGGATTCAGAAGAAGTTTCCTATATGTATCTTTTATGACAGTCAATGTAATACAGTGTAAATTAGTATTGATAGATATTTTTTCGGGTCGAGTTTTCAAGATGAGAGAAGATTTGAGCTTCTCAAAACCTAAGTTCAGCTGAAATAGAAGTAATATCAAGTTCTGTGTATTCTCTTTCAATTTTTTTTCTAACCTCATGTCCGCTTTCAGACTTGACCGATAATATAATCTGATTTAAGTTGACATCAACACAGTTGGTGCCCTTCAGCACATCCTTGATATCCTGGAACTTGCTGAAAGTATATCCTACTTTATTTGCACTTGGAGTTTTTGAAGACATCATACTAGAATCTTCAGAAATTTTCGTCAAACTTTCTGTCATCACAATATTATTCTGGTAACCTCTGAATGTTTCTAGAACCTAGAACAAATACGAGATATGATATTTATAAAATTTGTTATTGCATATCAACCTTTTCTTTCACGGTTATCAAGTCACCCCATTTGGAAGGAGAGCAAAGGATCTTAGTTGGTTTTGATAACTCGCAACACAAAGTAGCATTTCTGCCAATGCCTTTCGAAAATCGCACTCCACAAAATAGTGGATATATACCTGTGTTCGGATCTGGCACACCACATCTGGTTTCTAACAGATCTACTGGGTAATCATCTTCAGACGGTATTCGGCCAACGACAAAATGGCGTTCTGGACCACACAGTTTCAATCTCAAATCGAATATAGATACATGCATCTTCTTAATGAGCTGTTGCTTGGAGAAAAAAGCATTTGGTTGCTTCAAGCAGATATAGACCAGAGGTTGATACTTCTTACTTGAATTAGGCTGATCTTCTGCATTTTCCTCCTCTGCCTCATAACCCAGATCTTCATCAGCTCTTTTGACAAATCTTTTCCTCCTATTTTTTTGCTTGATGTGGTCAGGCTTTGAATCATCCATTTGGAAAAGAGCTAAGCATATTTTGCCTGCAGTGACTAGTAATTCAATTGGTACGGAGGAATAATTTTGAGGCAAAGGATTAGGAGGTCTTGGAAATATGCATTTTTCCGTCTTATGGATAGTTTTCACAAACTTTGATGATAGTAGACTTTTTATATCAGAAGTTTCAATGCCAGAATCACGAAGTATTTCCAGTGTTTCTGATTCTTTGATATCAAGTGGGAATGTTTGTAGCTTTGAATAGGGAAACTTGATTTTGGGTCTTTTCATAAGCCCATCATCGATAATGAGCGGTTCAACTAACAACAGGAATTCACCGAACAAAGCCGAGAAAAGTTTTATTTGATGTAGAGAGAAATTGACGAAAATGTCAGTGATGAAGTTGACTTCAATGGAGTGTCCACAAACAACAGTAGTCTCTTTATAGACCATAGCTGGCGCTGCTATGATAGAAATGTCAAATTTCTCCGTGACATACCAGAGATTTAATATTGGTGTAGAATTAGGTTGACCTTGATCTAGGATGTTCCATTCTAAAGCCGGGTTTTCGCTCAAACCTCTTAGAAACGAGGTCGTGCTGCCCTTTGGAGTGAATACTGAGTCAATGTCATCCCAGGTACCAGTACAAATCGAGATACCAATGAGGTCAAGTTGATACTGTCTATCTTCCACTTCACTACCTTCGAATTGAAAGAACAATATATTAATATTGAGAAAGTGTGGAAATCGCAATTTTTACCTGGTGTATTTAAAATCCTTGCGTGTGCCGCTTGATCATAGATGTCAGCTCGGATTGGTGTCCTACAAATCGGATTGTCCGCCGATGGAGACAAACATATTTTTTGAACTTGGAAAATAATAACGTCATGAATTGCTCCAGCACATCCTAGTTCGACAGAGGGCATAATAATTCGTATATCTTGGCAATCCAAATAGGCCAGAGGTAGCGACTGGTTGTTGATATTCCATGTAGAAGTAGAGCCCACGGTTTTCGGTTCATCGCTGATGGGAATTTGCAGAAGAGGAACCATTACCAAATAGAAGCTCCGTAGAGTTTTCAAAGATATTAGAAAATCTGTAGAAGAAAATCAATAATTTCGGTAGGTTATGACTTCCAAAACGTATTTCATTCATATACACCATAGACATTTCTGGTGTTTGAAATACAGTGCTCACCAAAAAGTCCTTGCCGTATGTGAATTTTATTATTAGCAAGATCAAAGAATATAAGTCTGAATGTATAATATATTCGTATTTTTTCATATTGTACCAATGAGACTTACTCTTGAAGTCATTCTGTATTTACCTCTTAAATTTTCAGTCTTCAGATAAGCAGCAACGATTGGCAAACAAAATATATTCCATGGATCATTTAATGAAAAATTTCCGAATATTTGCAAGATGAAATATATTGATCGGAGATATTTCCAATTCGTCGAGCAAAAACGAGACATATCTGCTTTGGCCAACCAGAGGAAACATCATATTATATTTAAATTAATATCATTCATATATAAAAACCTACGTTAGATCTTTTGCAGTTAAATGACGTTGAACATGCACCACCACATGTTGTATTCAGACTTCTTCATGCACAGGATGTTCAAAAATAATGTTCGCATACAGCCCTTCAAAGTTGAATGTAGTATTATTCAATTAAATCTAACAATATACACACTACAATCTCGAAATTTAGTATCTGAGTGTTATTTGTTGTTATAAATCGTTCAGTGATCCCAAAATCATATGGTGATAATATACAGAAGCGTAACAGTAACATAACGTCTCTCAAAATTGGACCCCTCCTTATCTTTTTTGAAGATTATTCCACAATGAAAACTGTCTTGGCATCTCCATAAAAAATGTATTGAAGTTTTTTCAAAGCCAAGCATGTTCAACCTATATTTTATTCTAAAATTTTTCTCTTCCCAGGAGTTGCATGTCAATATGGGCTACAATTTTAAAATATCTCGAAATGTACAGGGTGTCTCATAAAAGCGCGAAGTTATACTTTTTGTGATGGAAAACTCTGTTTTTCTAGGGATTTTTCAATTCCTCATCGAAAATGAGACCTACTTCTTCGAAGGTTTCCTATACCTATGATTCATTGTTTCAGATATATTTTTTTTTTTGAAAATGCATGGTTCTTATAATATTTGTATATCAACTGATCCTGATAATTTTGATGACAGAGTTTTGAACTATCCTTTCGGGATTATCAGTGCTACTATTCGTTCAAAATTTTGTGTTCCCTTCATATCATACAGGATGCTCAAAAATTAGCTCGAAATTCTTCCAACTTCAAAAACTTCAATGTTTCAAATGGGACACCCTGTATACTTCAACGTGAGGAGATGAGGCATTTGAATCACTTAGTAGTAATAGTCTATGCATCACCTATACCTATCTCTGATGGTGTGAAAGGAATAAACGTATTTCCAAATGTATCCACAGAATCATCTACAATCATCTTTCGACATTCAAACTTTTCTATATAGATGGCTGGTGCCTTTCAGTTTAAGTAGGATTGTTTCTATTGAACTGAGAGAAATGAAAGAATATTCGTTCTAAGAAAGAACCAATATGATCATGACCATTAGCGAATGCCATGAAAATTGTTTGTTGGCATCAAGAGTCTACGCTCAAAAGTATCCGAACCAAAAACATCCGGACCATACACTTTTTCTGAGGTTACTGGTTAAATTTCGTGCTACAAGCACTATTTCATACCCAAAGCAGAATAAAATGAAACGAGTAACCGGAAATGAAGAGAATGAATTCCTGGAATTAGGATCAATTATTGAAAATGTAAGCATAAGCGCCCGAAAAATTTCAACATGGGTCGAAGTAGTGTTGAAAGGATCATCAAAAAATACAAATACCATACATTTCATATTCAGATCCATCAACATTTGTATAGAATAGATTTCCAGAAAAGAATAAACTTTTTTCTATGGGCTATTGAGCGAGTTGGAGAAGAGGACGATTTTTTTGATTATGTGTTCATGGACGAATCCATTTTGCATAATAATGGTTTGGTGAACCGCCACAATTTTCACTATTATGGCACAGAAAATCAACATTTGCTTCACACAACTGACCGTCAAAATCGATGGAGCATCAACGTGTATGGCAGTATTGTTGGTGATTACGTCAAAGGGCCTTATTTTTTTAAGGTCATTTGAATGTTACAATGTTTATAAAATTTTTGGAACGTCATTTTTGGACTCTTTGAGCATATTCCTTGGAACGTAAGTAGAAAGATTTGGATTCGATTAGATGGAGCACCTGCGCATTTATAACGTTCGGTGAGGAATTACCACGATAGGAAATTTCCTGATAAATGGTTAGGTGGAAATGGTCCATGTAACTGGCCACCCAGAACACCAGACTTGACAAGCATGGATTTCTTGTAATAGGGGTATGTGAAGAATATTGTGTATAATATTCCTCCTACAACTTCCGTAGAGTAGATCATTTGAAGACCGGTTCAGACTGTCTGTGCGAGAAGATGGCCATCATATTGAACAAGTATTGTGATTGGATATTGAATAATTCGGAGAATGTGATAAAAATATCCACGAAAACATTCTTTGACATTTGTGTACTTTCTGATCGTTTTGAAAAAGTTACCGGTTCTTCAGATTAAAATATTACCGTACGTCAATGTATCTATAAGAAGACGTTACCATCAGAGATAGGTATAGGAAATGCATATACTGCTTGAAGAAACTGCTGCATGTACTGATTGAAGATATAAACTGCTGAAAAATTCGATGTAATGTGGCTCAAGATCAATAACCACAAACAGACAAAGTTCAGCTGCTGCCTTTATCTATCACCAAAAGAACCAACTCCTGGTGACCTCTTCGAATTCCTTTCTCTGAAACTCGATTTAATCCAACAGAATCACACAACAGCTGAAATCATTATCAAGGGAGATTTCAATGTCAACAACTTCACATGGCTCAAATTCTCAAACAAAACGGATGACGCAGGACGTCTGGCTGAGGCTTTCGCTATCACTTATGGTCTTGAGAAACTGATGAATGAACCCACTCATATCCCTGATATCAGCAATCATTATGCCAATACACTCGACCTATTTCTCACTAACAATACAGAACCGTATGAAGTCCGTGCACCACTAGGAAACTCAGACCAGACACTTATATCCACGATATGTCCATACATCACTCCGCGAACAAGTCCAACACCCCCACGCACTATTTGGCATTACAATTCAGCCTTCGCATGTTTTTTTCTGAGTTTCTTTGGAGGACAATGTGTTTTGAATCGAGAGATCCTCCGCAATGTGCTGAAGAGATTTCGAAAATCATCATTCTGGGAATGGAAACTTACATACCACATAGGACCAACCACTGGTGAACCAGTTCTGAGTGAACTGTTCTAGGGTCGTCGCTCTGAAGCAAGCAGCATCCCGTCGTTGGCACAGAAACCCATGCCCGCAAACTAGAGCTGAATATGTTGAAGCTAGGAATACATGCAATCGAACGACAGATGAGTCTGAAGAGGCATGCAAAACGAAGATAAGATCAAAGCTCAAAGAGTGGCCAAATGGTTTTTCCATTCATTTTAGACCTTTGCCAAGGCAATCGGGAAAAATTTTACTTCTAGCTCATTTCCTACCCTCATGAAGGATGATGGTACATTGGCTCCAACACCCCAAGAAAATTGCCAAAACCTTCGCCAAAATTTTTGTAGACAATTCTACCTTGGATCCACGAGGCCAGGGACTTCCCAAAATCGCTACCATCGATATCCATACGCCAGAAATTGTCTTCCGGCAACGCATATGTGAGACACATTCTGCCTAGCCTAGCCTAGGCTATAGGGCCAGACGGATTACCGCCTATTGTTCTCAAGAAATATGCCCACCAGTTCTTTGCAGATTGTTCGCCCTTTCATTCGAACTCGGCGTAGCTGGAAGGAAGCTAGGGTCCAACCGATTTCAAAGAAGGGCAAGAAAACCCTCCCTAACAACTATAGACCGATTGCACTACTATCTGTGATCTCTGAAGTGATGGAAAAAGCAATCAACATCGAGCTCATCCGATATCTAGAGAGCTCAAGAATCGTGAACGACCGGCAATATGGCTTTCGTCACCAGAGATCAACTAGAGACCTGCTTGCCTATGTGACACATAACTAACTGGCAGGTGTCAATCGAGAAACATGGCGAGTTTCTGGCTGTAGCCTTAGATATTTCCAAAGCATTTGACCGAGTTTGGCACCAAGGCCATCTAGTGAAACTTCCGTCATATGATTTGCCGCCCCAACTGTGTCTTTTACTATCGAGTTTCCTTGCAGATAAATCACTCTACCTGGTGGTAGATGGGGTCTCGTCTGATAAAATGACATTCAATGCTGGTATTCCACAAGGCTCTCTCTTGGCACCAACTTTGTTTTGCTCCACATCAATGATTTGTTGTTGGATGTGACTTCCAGCCCAGTTCATAGCTTTGCGGATGATAGTACACTTCATTCCGCCTTTTCCTCTAGAGCACCTAAATCATCCAACGAGGCCAGAGGTGCAAGACGAAGAAATGGGGATCTGAAAATCTAGTACAGTTCAATGCAACAAAAATTGAAGCTTGTATGTTCACCAAGAAGGCAGATCACATAATGCCCGATTCGATGATGTCGAGTACCACCTATGAGGTCGTCAATATCCATGCTGGGTGTCACCACCAACAGTTCTCTCTCATGGGACTATCATGTGAGGTCCATTGCCAAAACTGCTTCACAAAAACTTCTATTTCTATTCCGTGCGAAGAGGTACTCCACATCGCAGCAATTGCTTATGATCTACAAATGCCTATGATCTACAAAGCACAAATTCGAACTGTGCTGGAGTACTGTTCACATGTATGGAGCTCAGCCCCCAATTTACGCTGAAGCTCTAAGATTCAATTCAATGATACAACACTCACCAAATTATTGACCTCTCTAGAACATCGTAGAAAGGTTGGCGATCTTTGCCTCTTTTATAGATACTTTCGCAGTCGGTGCTCAACGGGAATATCATTTATTATGCCACCACGTGCGATTCCTAGTAGACAAACCAGACGAGCTCAGGCTGGTCACCCCTACACTGTCAGGCTCGAGACCTTTCGAACATCGCTATACCAAGCATCATTCATCAATAGAACGGCAAAGTTGTGAAATTTTTTGCCTAGTTAAGTCTTTCATGATGCTTACAACCTCCAAACTTTAAAGAAAAATTCCAACACCTCCATTCTCTCCCGAAATCCCACCGCTGGCTAACACGATATTCCTCGAACATTATAGGTTTCCCTTTCGTGTTGTCAACAGATAGAAAAAAGATTACGATTCCTCATCTCACGTTGAAATAAACAGGGTGTCCCACTTGAAATAACGGAGTTATTGATGTTTGAAGTTTGTGGAGTTTCGAACTAATTTTTGAGCACCCTGTAAGATATGAAGGGAACACAAAATTCAGAACGAATAGCCATGATGATCCTCAATGGAAAGTTCGAAACTCTGTCATCAAAATTAATTGGATCAGTTAATATACAAATTTTATTAGAACCCTGCTTTTTCAAAAAAAAAATAATAAATATCTCAGAAACAATGAGGAGTAGGGAAACTTGGAAGGAGTGGGTCTCATTTCAGATGAAGAATCGAAAAATCTCGAGAAGAACAGGGTGTTCCATTACAATGTCTTTTGAGACATCCTATACATTCCAAAATATTTTCAGATTGTAGTCCATTTCAGAATGCGACCTCCTAGAGAGAAAGAAATTCTAGAATCTGTATGATTACCATACTACAGATCGAGGTGTTACTGGTGGCCGACCCTGTATAGCATGAAGTCTGCCACGTGCTTTCCTCTAATATACAAAACGAGTGCCCTTAAGCACGAGCAAGAAGATTGCTCGGTACTCAGTCGGGTATAGGGTGAGTTCACAAAAAAAATTAATATTTAGGGCGCCACCAACTTATGGCGGGCGAGTTTAAGTCGGAAAACTCCCTTGATCTTGATAAGGCCCCGTCCTCTACACCGTTAAGAAAAAAACAAGTTTTATTTCCGTTTCAACCACTCAAGAAAACAGATGGTAATTTTCCCCGAAATTTATATAATTTTATTCAAATCGTCATCATCATGAAGACAAACAAGGGTCAGTTGATATCATCGAATGTACTTATCATCGTCATGCAGATATTATGAATCCATAAACAAGTGTACTGAATAAAATACCCCCCTGTGTGTACACGCAGAGTTCACAATTATAACCGTCCTGGTATAACACTGAACTAAATTATAACTAAAGTACGTATTGGAGTGGCGAAATAATAGATCTCATTCAAATTATAGATAATGACGATAATGGTATGATACTGATGGTAACAATGATATAAAGCAGAACCCGGTATAATAATCTATGTGATAGATGGGATGAATAATCGATACTAAAACATGCAGCTTATCTGTAGGTGGTGATGATGCGACAGTATCACTCCGGGTCCTCTAATATGTCCTCCAACGTCCTAAAGATTACATAACAGCAGCGACAGCAAGCACTTCAAGCGACCAATTTCAGCTCATCAGCGTAGCCAGTATAGTGATGACGTGAATGACGAGTGATGATGCAATCAATCGTGATGATGAAATGAACCTGGATGATGTAATGACTCAAGCGGCGAACAAGGATGATGCACCATATACACCAACAGTAACAAAGACCCTAAAAGCATTATGCAATGAATATTGGGGGTAACTCACCAGAAAGCGGCACATTTTACCTCATACGATGTTCGAGGGAAACTATATGTGGTATGTTGAAGCACAGGGTTAGGCACGAACCATGTGCCGGTAACCAAACGAATCCTTCCGTAGAAGAGCAATTAGCAATTTTCTCAATATCACCAACGTGAAAAACGATAAGAAATGCTATATCGCAAATGAAAATAAGGCCGAAATATCCCAAAATGTTGGATGAATGCAAAATTCATGAAACACAACGGCACTTATTCATGGCTGACCGACATCTTGTCCCCAAAAATCGGCCTCCTCCTTGAGAACCACATGACTGATATTTCCGAGTTTATTCGACCTGACTCGACGAAGTCTGATCACACCTTGGTACTACCTCATACATGGTAATAATATACGAATCAGCGACTTAATTTCTTCGATTTAATTTCTTCCTCTATCGATTAATAAATGAATATAAAACTAGCAATGTACTAATACGTAATTCTTTAACAACTACCTAATAAGTACGGGTAACGATCTCCACCAATCAATACTGACACCCATACCAGACCCAATTGAATGACGAAATGAATAAACACCGTTACAAATTCTCCCCCGACTTTAAAAGATTTTCCCGAAAATCTTTTGCGAAATTTAGTCATCAGGAGGATGAGCTTTCAAATCTTTGCAATTCCACACGCCTTGAATTTTGTTATTTTTGTCCTTCAACTGATACGTCCAAGGGGATACCCGCTTGGCAATAAGGAATGGGCCAACAAATTTCGGTGCCAATTTGGCATTGAAATATTTCGATGCGTCTGACAATACATAATTACGACGCCATACGAGTTGATTCGGATGATACTGTTCGTCTCGTCGACGCAAATCATATACTTTCTTATTTTGATCGTAGGCTTTGGATAACCGACTCTGGACATCTCGGTATATATTATCGAAACTCTCCGTTCTTTCCGTATTCAAAACAGTTCTGTCAAAATTGATAGGTTCTGCTATCCTAGATGGGACACCATTCAACGGAAGTTCTCGGCCATAAACAACAAAATTTGGTGAGTACCCGGTGACTTCATGTTTTGAGGAACGGATGGCAAACCCGATTCGAGGTAAGTTCACATCCCAGGATCTATGATCATCCGCGACATATGACCGCAGCATCGTTTTGATGACCCTATTAATCCGCTCACAGGGGTTAGCTTGAGGATGATATAAGGCTGTATAATTGGCTGTTACATCGTAACTCTTGAGCAACTTCTGGAACTCTTTGGACCGAAACTGAACTCCATTATCTATTATGATTCTGTTAGGACATCCAAATACCAAAAAAACTTGATTTTCTAAAATTCGCGTTATTTCCGAGGCGGTAGCTTTCCGTAAGGGAAATAGAAGTGGAAACTTGCTAAAGCAACACGCAACAACAAAAATATATTGATTTCCGGACTTTGATCGTGGTAGCGGACCTACTAAATCTGCACATAGGAGTTCGAAAGGTCTAGATATATTCGTGTGACGACTCAACATTAACCCAGAAGGGGCTTTTTGCTCTGGTTTCACAGCATGACATGTCATACATCGACGAATAAATGAAGCGACATCTGAGTGCATTTTTGGCCAATAATATGAATTTGAAAGTTTATGGAATGTCTTGAATACCCCGGCGTGACACAGTATATCATGGGTCTGTTTGATTAAAGAATTTCGTAATTTTCGAGGAACGACTTCCCGCCAAAAATCTGAAGGAGCGGCCAAAACTGGGTATAATGGCCTAACTTGTTTAAATAACTTGCCATCAATCATTTGCCACTGGGGAAATTTATGTGGCTTTTGGACAACATTGTTCATGAGTTTCATATACCAGGTGTCCGTCAATTCTGGTGGGGATATTCCAGGACCATCAATCAGAGTTGTGTCTTTTGACGAAACGGAAGTACTAACAATCACACAGTCGAGGACGGGAACTGAACGAGACAATGTATCGGGAACAACATGTTCTTTGCCTTTTCTGTGCTCGATGGTATAATCAAATTGCTGTAGCTTTATTGCCCATCGCGCGAGACGACCAGAAGGGGATTGGAGGCGGTTTAACCATACTAAACTAAAATGATCCGTGATAACGGTGAATTTCGAGCCTTCGACGTAAGGTCTGAGTTTCTCTATAGCCCACAGAACTGCCAAGCATTCACGTTCGGTGGTACTGTAATTTCTTTCTAAACGGGAAAGAGAGCGCGACAAATAACATACCACTTTCTCTCCTTCGGGATGCTGCTGGGTAAGAACGGCGCCGATACCAAAGCCGGAAGCATCCGTCTGAATAGTAAATGGCAGGGTGAAATCTGGACAAGACAAACAAGGCGCACTAATGAGATATTCTTTCAAAGACTGGAAAGCCGTATCGCATTCCGGGGTCCACAAAAATTTCTTATTTTTCCGCAAAAGATCTGAAATAGGAGAGGTTACACTAGAAAAATTTGGTACGAAACGTCTATACCAGGAGGCTAGTCCGAGTACGCGCCGAACTTCTGAAACACACGTAGGAACCGGTAAATCGATGATGGCTTTTACTTTTCCAGGATCCACTCGTAATCCATTCGCGTCTACAATGTAACCCAAATATAAAAGCTCCGGACGACAAAAGTTACACTTTTCCTTAGATACGGTTAAATTTGCTGCATTCAAACGAGAAAATACTTCAGTTAAGATCTCGATATGTTTTTCAAAAGTTTGAGTGACAATAATAATATCGTCCAAGTAGACAAAACAATGAGGCTCTAATTCAGGGCCTAATACCCGATCAATTAATCGTTGGAATGTGGCTGGAGAGTTAGCTAAACCCATTGGCATCCTTCGAAATTGGAAAAGACCACGACTAGGTACGGTGAACGCAGTTAGCGGGCGAGAAGACTCAGTGAGCGGAACTTGAAAGTATGCCGATTTAATATCCATCGAAGACAAATATCGTGCATCCCGTAATTTATCGAGAGTGGCAGAAATATAAGGGATAGGATACGCATCCTTCTCCGTTACCTGATTTAGTCGTCGATAATCGACACAAAAACGAAAACTGTTATCCTTTTTCCTCACAAGAATTATGGGCGATGACCAAGGACTTGTTGATCGTTCCACGATACCCTCACTTAACAATTTATTTAACTCTTCATCGATATGCTTTTGCATCACCGGAGAAACTGGATAGTATCTCTGTTTTAATGGTACCGAAGAAGTTTTTATCTCGTGCTCAATAAGAGATGTGCAGCCTAATTTTGATCCCATTTTTAGAAAAGATTGTTCCACTACCTGATTCAAAATTTGACTCTGTTCTGCTGACAGATCACCCTTAGAATTTAAGATAACTGAGTTGACATTAACTTGCGGGTCAGCTGCAAAAACCCATTCTCCCTTACGCAAATCAGGGACAATTTCCATTTTTTTCCAAAAATCAACTCCTAGGATTAGGGAATGCGGTAAATTCGGTATTACCAATGCAGAAATAATTTTAATCCTATCCTGTAAATTCATAGGCAAATCAATCGTCCCAATACTACAACACTTGTTTCCATTGGCAACTGTACAAGAAACAATTTTACTACAATCTAAAGTCAAATTCAATTTTTCCAACAGCTTCCATCCAGGACCACCTACAATCGTGTGTGAGGCCCCGGAATCCAGAAGACCCATTACATTAACCCCTAATATCGAAATTTTCAAATAAGGCCGTTCATCTTTCTGAGCATGCGCCAAAATGAAATCTAGAATCGCAATTTGCTTATAAGGCAAGACGCTTCCCACAGAATCCACGACAGGGGTGACCGCATGACAGGAGGAGATCGCTACACGGTCAGTTAACGTCTCCCTCGGGAGTTTCCCGAACGTGAACACTTAGGACATGATCTAACCGTTTGATCTGGCATGCCACAACGGAAACAATACCTATTTCTGACATTGGCCGTACACTCGCCAGCTTTGTGTCCCGAATTCTTACAATTCCAGCAAACACTAACGGCATCTATTGTACTGGAAGAGGGACCAGCCGTGTTCATATCAGTATAAATATAAGCTAGGTCAGGCTCCATTAGAGGACTCCTATTCCGCGGTGGGGGTACAAATGATTCTATAGCCTCTTTGCGCGCCTCTAATTGTCGACCCAATTGAAGTAGGTGATTTGTAGAGTCAATCGTTATCAATCCTAACTGGCTTTGATAAAAAGGAGTAATGTTGCGCAGTAATATTTTCAATCGTGCAGCCTCACTTACATTTACCGTTAGGCGACTAAACATATTCGACATTATAGCTAAATACATACCCATAGATTCATTGGGGCCTTGAGTACGACGTGATATTTCTTGTAATAATTTTTCGTTGAAATTGGGTGGATGGAATTGAAGTCTAAGTTCTGAAACTAAATCAGCCCAACTATGAACTTGAGCTCGAACAGCCCTATACCAAATTAAGGCCTTTCCAGCAAATAGATCTGTGCCACAATTGAGAAGTTGGTCTTTAGGTACATTCCTAGATCTACACAAATCCTCGACATCTTCAAGAAATGCATTCAATGATAATTTCTTATTATCTCCCGTGAATTTGTTCAAATTCCATTTGGACACAGGAATACTATAGTTATGACTAACTGATGGGGATGACGTAACTAAATTAGAAAGGGGTGAGGGATTTGAATGCAAAGGTTGCGCATCTATTTCAGAATCCGAGGTCTCACTTTCGGAAGTGCTCGAAGGGGATAATAGTGGTGCGATTGCACTAACTGCTAAAGGTGTGTCACCTTGTTGTGATAATCGTTTAAATTTTCGAACTGATGACTTCAGAGATGATTGCAAATTTACAAAATTAACCAACAATTTTGACTTCATGATGTGCTCCTCATCTTTACTTGACACCATTCGGTCAGCTCGCCAGAAAGAATGATTCAATTTAGTAACTATTTTTAAGTAAGTTGGACTTGAATCACTATCCGAAAAACGTTCTATCATATCCACCAACTCTACAACTTTGGCAGTGAGATAATCATAATCTTCCTTGTGAGTGAACGGATATGCAGGATAAGAAATTTTAGTTCCCGATTTTTCTAACTTAAAATAACCCCGCAAACATTTGCGCATTTCCTCCACAGTATTCTTATCTGTTACCCCTCTAATTGCTAATTCATAAGCTAACTCATCTTTTTCGAGACGATTAATATCCATTTTGCCCTCCATCCTTATGTTATATCGAAAAATAGCAAAATAAAAAAAACGACGTCAGGCGTCGGTGGGCGTCGGAAGGCGTCGGTCAATGGGTTTATTTCCCAGAACTCTATGAACGAATATGTGATCCCTAAATCCTATCCAAAACAAAACACCTTTATTATTAATCACGAAAATACCAAAAGGGTGTAGGCGTCGATATCCAGAAGAAAAAATTATCAATGATAAATGCTCACTGGTATCTATCACTAGTAGATGAAATGGAAATGTCCATGAAAAAAAATAATCTACACCAGTTCATTCACTAAACAATGGGAACCCAATGAAACAAAAAAAAAGTGGACAAAAACTCGCAAATCAATAGACGTGTTATTTATCTACAATGGGCTCGATTGAAATAATATTTGTTTGTCTGACTATTATATTTCAATCACCACACATGGCGTAGATTCCTATACCAGGTGTATCGAAAATTGAGTCTAAATCAATAAACAGAGTCAATGTGCACTCTTGAAATTTTCAAAAGTGAATAAAAAAGTAAGATATGACCCACTCTTTACACGACGATCAAACAAATGAAATTGTATCCCTGTCGCCGCTACATCAGACCAATACACTTATACCACTACCTGCTGCTGAATTAATTCCCACAAATAAAAAAAAAACCGGAGCGCTGCAACGCTGCTGTTGAAACTTATGTCATGAAATATGCAATAGTGCGAGAAACAGAATCTTGGTGGTTGATTGTTGATTAAAGAGTGAAAA
The DNA here is from genome assembly GCA_963576655.1 of Gastrophysa polygoni. Lineage (NCBI taxonomy): Eukaryota > Metazoa > Arthropoda > Insecta > Coleoptera > Chrysomelidae > Gastrophysa > Gastrophysa polygoni. The sequence goes on from OY755086.1 coordinate 17,743,464, forward strand.
CTAACCCGAAAATATATAATACCCAAAAACGACGCTGAGCGTCGGTGACGTCCCGACGCTTAAAAAACGACGCTAGGCCCCACGTTGGGCGCCAAATTTGCCACGTGCTTTCCTCTAATATACAAAACGAGTGCCCTTAAGCACGAGCAAGAAGATTGCTCGGTACTCAGTCGGGTATAGGGTGAGTTCACAAAAAAAATTAATATTTAGGGCGCCACCAACTTATGGCGGGCGAGTTTAAGTCGGAAAACTCCCTTGATCTTGATAAGGCCCCGTCCTCTACACCGTTAAGAAAAAAACAAGTTTTATTTCCGTTTCAACCACTCAAGAAAACAGATGGTAATTTTCCCCGAAATTTATATAATTTTATTCAAATCGTCATCATCATGAAGACAAACAAGGGTCAGTTGATATCATCGAATGTACTTATCATCGTCATGCAGATATTATGAATCCATAAACAAGTGTACTGAATAAAATACCCCCCTGTGTGTACACGCAGAGTTCACAATTATAACCGTCCTGGTATAACACTGAACTAAATTATAACTAAAGTACGTATTGGAGTGGCGAAATAATAGATCTCATTCAAATTATAGATAATGACGATAATGGTATGATACTGATGGTAACAATGATATAAAGCAGAACCCGGTATAATAATCTATGTGATAGATGGGATGAATAATCGATACTAAAACATGCAGCTTATCTGTAGGTGGTGATGATGCGACAGTATCACTCCGGGTCCTCTAATATGTCCTCCAACGTCCTAAAGATTACATAACAGCAGCGACAGCAAGCACTTCAAGCGACCAATTTCAGCTCATCAGCGTAGCCAGTATAGTGATGACGTGAATGACGAGTGATGATGCAATCAATCGTGATGATGAAATGAACCTGGATGATGTAATGACTCAAGCGGCGAACAAGGATGATGCACCATATACACCAACAGTAACAAAGACCCTAAAAGCATTATGCAATGAATATTGGGGGTAACTCACCAGAAAGCGGCACATTTTACCTCATACGATGTTCGAGGGAAACTATATGTGGTATGTTGAAGCACAGGGTTAGGCACGAACCATGTGCCGGTAACCAAACGAATCCTTCCGTAGAAGAGCAATTAGCAATTTTCTCAATATCACCAACGTGAAAAACGATAAGAAATGCTATATCGCAAATGAAAATAAGGCCGAAATATCCCAAAATGTTGGATGAATGCAAAATTCATGAAACACAACGGCACTTATTCATGGCTGACCGACATCTTGTCCCCAAAAATCGGCCTCCTCCTTGAGAACCACATGACTGATATTTCCGAGTTTATTCGACCTGACTCGACGAAGTCTGATCACACCTTGGTACTACCTCATACATGGTAATAATATACGAATCAGCGACTTAATTTCTTCGATTTAATTTCTTCCTCTATCGATTAATAAATGAATATAAAACTAGCAATGTACTAATACGTAATTCTTTAACAACTACCTAATAAGTACGGGTAACGATCTCCACCAATCAATACTGACACCCATACCAGACCCAATTGAATGACGAAATGAATAAACACCGTTACAAGTCGTCAATAATAAGTCAATCATTTTCCATCCAAATATACAGGGTGAGTCAAAAATGTGATAGAACATTGAAAAATAAGTGTAGTTTGATGATTAAACTCATGGCCCAAAATGCATATTAAGGGAGATATATCCTTCCAAAGTTGATAAAATTAAAATAATTTCTCCGCATAACTTCTGAACGATGAAAGCCACCTGATTGAAATTTTGTGCATGAATGTATGTTGTCAAAATACATTTTTTCGTCACACTTCCACATTTCTGATATTGTTATAAAGAGTGTGAGTCATGATTTTTTGTAGAAAACTTTTTCCCTGTATTATTTTCGGTGAAAAAACAGGAGCATTCGATGGAGCGAAGAAAATTACATGAAAAAGGTACTCTTATTCAAATACAAAAAATTGAGCCGTTCGTGAGACATTCGAGTTTTTGTAGTTACATGATATCAGCAGATTGATTTTATTCATCGCGAAATTCATCGGTATAACGATATTTCAGCAGCATTTGCATTTCCGAAGCACTCGCCAAGCATTAGAAGCATATCAGTTTGTTCAGAGAACGAATAACCTGCCATATTTCTTAAAATCTCAGTTGATAATCACAGTGATAAATGACACAGAAAAACCACACGAACAAATCGACTACAACAATGTTGACTCGAATGTTGATGACATGAACGTCAAAATTGAGAACAAAATTATTCATCATGGCCTGCTAAAATATTGTTACCGATGAATCTCGCGATGAATAAAATCAATCTGCTGATATCATGTAACTACAAAAACTCAAATATCTCACGAACCGCTCAATTTTTTGTATTTGAATAAGAGTACCTTTTTCATGTAATTTTCTTCGCTCCATCAAATGCTCCTGTTTTTTCATCGAAAATAATACAGGGAAAAAGTTTTCTACAAAAAATCATGACTCACCCTCTGAAAATACCCTTTATAACAATATCAGAAATGTGGAAGTGTGACGAAAAAATGTATTTTGACAACATACATTCATGCACAAAATTTCAATCGGGTGGCTTTCATCGTTCAGAAGTTATGTGGAGAAATTATTTTAATTTCATCAACTTTGGAAGGATATATCTCCCTTAATATGCATTTTGGGCCATGAGTTTAATCATCAAACTACACTTATTTTTCAATGTTCACCTCCAGAAAGCTCGGTACACATTTTTGACTCACCCTGTATAATTTGTTGGTACCAATGAATCAAGAAAAAAAATCCATCCAACTATCCATATAAACTATAACAACTACATACAATGTACTATAAACAATATACAGGGTGTCCGGAAATTATGCGCGAAAAATCAAGGGGGTGATTCTGCATGATAAAATAAGAAATGTATTTCATATGTACGTAGGTCCGGAAATGCATAGTTTTCAACATACAGTGTGTTGAACTTTTTGAACTTTATGATTATCTCAAATATCCTTTCACCGATTTTCTTGAAATTTGGCATTATTATTATTTGTTATGAGGGGCTGATTTAGCCATAACTGAATTGGAATTATGAAATCCAGTGGCGTCCCGGGGGTCACCCTACCGAATATTATTGTCAATAAAATGTGCGCCACTGATTTTTTTTGTATTTTTTATCTTCATATCCTATTGAACAACTGATAAACATTATTTTGGTCTCTTGAATTGTTTTGATATTTTGCTTCGTAATAAATATTTGCCTTGTAATAAATACAAATTTATTGTATAAATTTGTGCAAAAAATTCTTTCAAATACTGGGGTGAAAATGAATGCGTGATCCATTTCCATAGACATACAATAAGAATTGAGATTCATTTTTTCCTGATATTTTATGATACATGTTTGACACACTTTGTATTATTGAAAACTACGCCTTCCTGGACACAGATACAAATTAAAAAATCATGTTATTTCATGTTAAATCACCCACAAATTTCTTTGTGCTCATTTCTGGTCACCCTGTATGTAAAGTTGCGGTGAATAAACTGTATGTCACAATCTATGTATTAGTCACCAATGAAACTAAGACCTTATTTTGATAGTGACTTCACGTGTTTTGCCACCATATGAAACTATGGATGTCCAGAAACTGTGCGCAAAATATCGAGAGGATGATTTTGTTGCAAAATATTTTAAAAAGGTCCTTTTGTTCCATCACGATAAAATGAGCAGTTTACGAGAAAAAAACTTGTTTTGAAATTTTGCTACTAATAAATTTAACCACTATGAATTCCGATTACCTATCCTCACTACTAATACTAACGTTGAACTACGTGACATGCTTTTATTATGGTGTAGCTGGCGGCAATGCACTTGCAGCAAAACTTTTGTAAAGTGAAGCGTTTTCTGATAGAAGGACACCACAATCACAGAAGTTCAGCAATATCCATCAGAGACTGGGAGAATAAGGATCATTCAAATCTGAACGTCTTGATGCAGGCCGTCCGCGAAGAACTGGAGAAGCAGAAGAACGGGTATTGAATTCAATCGAGAATAATCCCAACGTGAGCGTGAGATCAATTGCTATTCAGGAAGATATTCCGAAGAGCTCAGTACATGAAATTTTGGAAGAGCAAATCCCTTATCCCTTCCATTATCAAAAAGTTCAAGCCCTGTCTCCCGAAGACCCTGTTGCTCGTCTGAATTTCTGCAATACCATGAAAAATCTCGAATCAAAATCTGATATCTAAACATTACTGGTGTGATTACAATCCTCACTTGGGAGTATCAAAGGTATTAAAATAAGTTTAGTTTTAATGTCTGGGTGGGGATCATAGCAGACCACTTGATAGGGCCACATTTTTTTCCACAAAGACTGAATGGTGAAGTTCATTTAGATTTTTTGAGAAATCAGTTGCCCATTCTTTTTGAGGACGTACCCCTTCGAGTGAGAAATTCGATGTGGCTGCTTCATGACGGTGCGCCACCGCATTATGCAGTTGGAGTAAGAGATTACCTTTCCGGAAAGATGGATAGGACGCGGAGGGTTTGTGCTTTGGGCTCCTAGATCACCTGAATTAACCCAATGGACTTTTTCTTCTGGGGTTATCTCAAAACTCTCGTAAACAGGACTCCTGTGCATGATGTTGAAGAGCTTAGGCAAAGAGATATTGATATGTGTGTGGTAATCAAACAAAAAGAGGGAATTTTCGCCAGAGTTCATTGGAATTTCCGAAGAAGGATAAATTTATGCCGGGAAATTGAAGGACATCACTTTGAAACTTGTAAAGATTATGTATTGATTAGTTGTTCAGGAAGTTATTAGTGGAACAGAGTGATAATCTCGCACTGAATGAACTTGTTAATTTTCCTCATGTTCTTCTCGGAAAGAGGTCTTTTATCAAGATAGAACATGAGGACCTTTTCCAAATATTTCCATGTTCTTCATACCTTCAAAGTTGAAAATAATTATGAATAAGTTATGATCCTATTTCGAAGGTCAAGGGCAGTAAAGGGTATTTGGCTTCGAGGGATCCTAGTATAATTTAGACCAAGGACGCAGAGGAACATTTGTACTCCGTGTGCCATATCTGATATAAATCAGTTCCATAGGAAAAAAGTAATGAAAGAACATTCATTTTCAGAATATCATCTTTGGAGGCATCTTCATTAGTGAGTTTTCGAAAAAATGTTACACGAATTTTTTTTAATATTCAAATAAGAATCATCCCCTTGAGTTTTTGCACAAATTCCGGACAAAATGAGGTCTTAGTTTCATTGGTGACTAATACATAGATTATGACATACAGTTTATTTACCACAACTGTACATACAGGGTGACCGGAAATTGAGCGCAAAAAAAATTGTGGGTGTATTAACATGAAGTAACATTCATTTTCCAGCTTTTCGTGGGATTTTCTCTCGTCTCTAAAAAATGAAGTAGAAGTTATTGAAAATTATTCCAATATATTTGTAGTAAGGACAGATTTTGTGATCTGCCCCAGAATGTCACTGCGCTTGAAATTAAACTTTTAGATATCTAAAAGAGAAATTCTCTATTTGTCAGTGACACCTTATTTTTCCAAAAATTTGGAAATACAAATATATTTAATAAGAATAAAACCTCTACTTATCTACGTAGAATTTTTTAGAAACGAGGAGAGAAAATCCCACAAAAAGTTGGAATTTGAATGTACCACCTCCTCGAAAAACTTACAGACAGTATTTATGAAATAACATGATTTTGTTCATTTGCATCTGTGTTCAGGAAGGCGTAGTTTTCAATATTACAAAGTGTGTCAAACATGCATTATAAAATATTGAAGGCAATGTATCTTCATTCTTATTCTATGTCTATGGACATGGATCACGCATTTATTTTCACCCCAGTATTTGAAGGAATGTTTTGCACGAATTCATACAATAAATTTGTATTTATTCATTTCCACGGAAACGAAGCAAAATATCAAAACAATTCAAGAGACCAAAATTATGTATTTTCAGTTGTTCAATGAGATATGAAGATGAAAAATCCAAAAAAAATCAATGCCGCACATTTTATTGACAATAATATTCGGTAGGGTGACCCCCGGGACGCCACTGGATTTCATAATTCCAATTCAGTTATGGCTAGATCAGCCCCTCATAACAAATAATAACAATGCCAAATTACAAGAAAGGTGAAAGGATATTTGAGATAATCATAAAAAACCGATTTTTTTTAAATTTAGCACACTTTATGCAGTAAACAAAAAGTTATCTAGAAAAGACGTCATTTCAGATTTTCATGCCCAAAACATCCATTTAGTATGTTAACAATCCCTTGAGGATGTGAATGATATATTGGGTGGGGATTGTATACCTATTGTATACCTGTTTCTGGTGAACCAGTCAAATTTGATGAAGAGCATTTTCTACCCAACTAGAATATGCGGTGTTGCCACTTCTATCAGTATTAGATGTCGATATCATTAAGAGAATGTTACAATGCTACTGTCAAATAATAATCATGGCCTGCTGACCAAATACCGAATGGCGATAACATGTTCAAGGAACATTTTCGAAAATAAATGCTCATAGGTCCAAAACTTGACTAGTTAGGTATAGGTATGATGTACATAGATGAGAAGCAAATTTCTGAATTTTCAATAATATACAGGTTATTTCATTTGGAATAATTAAGTTTCAGTCACTTCTTCAGACAAACGAAATAACTGTATTTTTTACCAGTAACAAACATTTGGCTGGAGTATTGAAAGCCTCCAAGTATCACCTAACTCCAAATCAAATTTTGATATCTTAGTGTTTCTCGAGAGATATCAGGATTTTTAGAGATCATGATTTCTGAAGAAAAAAATTTAAATTAATTTTCATTTCGGAAACGGTAACAGATAGATATGGGGAAATATCAAGAGAAGTTGTTGGGGAATTATTGGAGATTCCGAAAATGATATCATATATAGGGTGTTTCATCAAAGTTGCTACCACTTTCTAAAATAAGTGACAACACAGCATTGTCGAATATATTTCAATTGGGCAGAGAATGTCATCAAATTTTCAAAGTGAACAGTTGACTGGTTCACCAGAAATGTCTAATGTGTCATCCACCGTGAATCAGCCTGTATAGATATATGTATCATTGTATCCATATCATCAATATATTCACTATATACATATGTTCATAAAATAGTATCTCCAAGTTTTCCTGATAACTATTTCATTACTGAGTTTCAATTTTCTATATTTAATGAAAGCAACATTTACCTATAGGTTGTATGCCAACAACTATCTCCGTGATATACCTAGACTGTGATAATAGTTGAGGATCAGAAGAGCCTCCTTTTTTGGAATCTTTGCTGCGTTTTTGGACTGCATTCCACAAAGTATGAGTATGCTGACAACTGGCTCTGGTAATAGTTACATTGATGAAACCATTGTCTTCATGTCTCTGACTAGAATCGACATCCTCGCGCAGTCTCATCACAATGCCAGAAAAAACACCTGGCGTCCATTCAGAACTAGGGCTTGTCCTGAACAAATAGAACAAAAACTCAACAAACAAAAGTATATTATGAACCTAGGGTGAGAAGTGAGCTATTATATAGCAAGCACTTTTATATGATAAATGTGGATATAATGTGCGAGCTATATGTATAATAGCATTTGCACCAGAGGTATACATAATCTTTTTTCTACTAATAACACCAATAACTAATCTACTAATAACAAACTACTAATAACAAATACCAGCATGTTTTATTGATTCCGATTTTCATTTCCACAGGGAGAAATGCCATTCAGTATATAACCAAAACATTGATATATACTAGAGATGCGTTGGGAAAGTTAGGTATAAGGTATCGGAATCACAATACTTTTTTTTAGGTTTTTCAAGAAAATGAATGAATGGATGAATATTTGGTGGCATTATTCACAGCTTGAATGCATCTTAATTTTTTTGCATGGTGAATATTTTCTCAATGTGATTAGAGCTCCTCCAGAATATTTGGCCATACGAAATATTCAAATGAACTAGGCCATAGTAGACAAATACGAAACAAGTACGAAACAAGTTTTGCTCAGTTTGCTACTAAACATTTTTTTATGATTTTTCCAGCTCATTTTATGTTCGAGAGTGACACCTAAGAATTTCGTAGTTTCAACCTGTTCAATACTCTCATCAATTATCCTTATTGAAGAACAGAAGTTATTATAGATATTCCTAGAAAAAGAAGAAACGAATTTTGTCTTTTCTATATTAACACCTAAACTATTGCTGATGCACCACTCTTAAAATTACTTTGCAGAAGTATTGGTTGGATCCACAGTTTTCTTTTCCAGATTTTTGAGATATTTGATTGCATAATATGCTATCTTCACTCCGGGAGGGATCCAATGTGGAGACCTCCCATACCCTAGTACAGGAGGACGTCACATTGATGACCTCCGCTCCCGATACCCAGGTGGGAGCCATACAGGCGACCACTCCTACTAATTCAACCCTGAAGGGCGCCACAAAGGCGACCTCCAATTCCATAACCCTGACGGGCGCACTGACGCCTGTTACTCCCTCATCCGACCCCTCGTCAAAACCTGACACACCCGAACATCTCTCGCGAGACTCGGATGTGTCTGATCTGGCCTCGGACTTGTCCAAGGTCAAAGTGAAGAGGCCCAGTGGGGCTGAAAGGAAGAGGAGGAAGAAAGAGAGGGAAAAGAGGGCGAACACTGCCCCATTGATCCCTCAAAAAACTTCCTCGGAATCCTCAGGCGCAAAAACAAGTGCCAGAGGACGACCTAGTGATGACCTCGGAGGAGTGCATGCGGGAACTGGATGCGAAGGGTCTCGAAGGAGAACCACCGTGGACGGGAAATCTGCTGTGCACCCTAAGTCGGTCAAAGTCCCGAACAATGCGTCAGGAATGGCGCAATCAACCAAGCGGAGCCGCACACCAGGCTCCACACCAACTGACACCTCGCGAGGGGCAAAGCGACCCCGGTCTGGTACTGCTAACGCAGGGCAGACTATTACGGGGCAGCCCAGCTACTCGCAGGTGGCAGCCGCAGACAGGGCTTTACAACTGGTCATCAGCCGCGATGGGCAACCTGAAGCGGAGTTCACTGAGGACCAGATGTTGGAGTTCCTAGATGCCGTTGGAGGGGTGATCATGAGGACGCCAGCGGCGTCCAATGATCCTCCCCCACAGTTCACTTCAACGCGGCTATGGCGCAGGCAACTGCTCGTAACCGCAGCCAACGAGGCCTCCAGGGATTGGCTCCTCAGGAGTCTGATTGAGATTAGACCCTGGGAAGGCGTGACCCTGGTGGCTATAGACCCAGAGCAATTCAGGCTCCAACGGACCGTGGTTCGTATTCCGGGGAGGTTGCCCAACCAGGACGTTCTGAATGTCCTGGAAAGGCAAAATCCCAACCTGTCCACTACTCAATGGAGAATTTGGAACAGGAAGGAAGAGAACCGCGGCGTCACACTCATAGTTGGGATGGACAGTAAGTCCATATCAGCTATAAAACATGCCGGGGGTTCCCTGTTTTTCAGTGCCTCGCGGGCACTGGTGAGCTGGGGAGACCATGGAAACCATGGGAAACCAGAGGTGTCCGAAGCAATGGATGCCTCTGAGACAGCAGAGGACACAACCCTGACAGAGGACGACCCTGGTCGTCCTCTTGAGGGGAATGGTTCAGAGGATGAGGGACGTGGTAATAGCCATGCCCCATCAAAGAAGGGAGAATAGGCTACCAAATGGCGGCCTGTCATACTTCTTCCTTGAACTTCCTGCAGGCTAACTTACAACATGGGAGGGCCTCCACGGCTCTCCTATGCAGAAGATTAAGGGAGCTTAAAATAAATGTGGCCCTTATTCAGGAACCTTGGGTACACCAAGACAGAGTGAGGGGCATGGGACTAGCGGGAGGGACACTGTATTACAGCTCCTCCAGCCCGAAGCCAAGAGCATGCATCTTTGCAAGAGATGTTGACACGATTCTTCTACCAGGATTCTGCCACAGAGACCTGGTAGCCGTTAGAATCAAAGTCAGCAGTACAACTGACGAAAGCTTGAGCGATATTGTAATTTGCTCAGCCTATTTTCCTTATGAAAAGGAGAACCCTCCACCTGAGACAGGACGCCTTGTGCTGTACTGCGAGGAGATGGGAATGCCCTTGCTGATTGGATGTGACGCAAATTCGCACCATACACTGTGGGGGAATCGCGACGTCAATCCGAGAGGCAGGGCACTTCTGGAATTCCTGAGCTCCAGTAATCTGGAGATCCTTAACAAAGGATCCGTGCCAACATATTTCACGCCTTTGGCACGAACGATTGTTGACTTAACGTTATGCTCGACAGAGCTAACAAGTAGAATCAGTAACTGGCATGTTTCGACAGAGGAAAGTTTGTCTGATCACCGACATATACTGTTCTCAGTAGCAGGCAATAGCCAAGGAGAGACTCGATGGTTTAGAAATCCCAGAACGACCAGATGGAACCTCTATCGTGGGGAACTTGAAGGGAGACTCTGGAACATGCCATCACGCTATGGATCCGAAGCAGAAATAGAGACGTTCGTAGGATGTCTCAATTCTGCCATACTCGAATCCTACGAAGCCAGCTGTCCACTCAAAAGAGCAGACCGCCTGGGCAAAACACCATGGTGGAATTCAGAAATTGAACTCCATCGTAAGGAAGTTCGCAAGCTATTGAACAAAGCCAAACGGACAGAATCACAGGTCCACTGGGAAGAGTACAAATCGTCCCAGAGAGACTATAAGAAAGCTATCCGCGCGGCAAGGAGGGACTCGTGGAGAGCATACTGCCAGGGAATAAATACTGTTCCTGAGGCAGCAAGGCTCAACAAAGTTCTCTCAAAGGACCCGGGAGCAAAGTTGGGAGCGGTAACCCTTCCTGATGGAAGCTTTACCTCATCGGATGCTGGAACGTTGCAACATATGCTTGCAACGCACTTTCCTGGCAGCACCAGTGTTCAGCCTGAGCTTGAGACTGTCACCCCAATAGACGCTATGGTGGATTACACGATAGCCTCAAGAATTGTAACATACGACAGAGTGAAATGGGCCATTGAGTCCTTTTCGCCCTATAAATCACCAGGTGAGGATGGAGTGTGTCCGGCCCTTTTACAACAAGGGATGGACATACTCATTCTACATCTCCTGAAGATCTTTCGAAGTTGTTTAGCTCACGGGTATGTCCCTAAGGCTTGGAGAACAGCTAGAATTATATTCATACCAAAGCCTGGGAAATCCGATTTCACGCAGGCAAAATCGTTTCGGCCCATCAGTCTCACATCGTTTCTCCTGAAAGCGCTAGAGAAACTGGTAGACCGCCACATCAGAGAGGAGCCACTAAACATCTTCCCACTCAGTGGCCAACAATTTGCATACCAAAGTGGCAGGGGCACCGATGCGGCTCTTCATCGACTCGTCCATAGAATCGAGGGAGTGCTAGACCGTAAGGACTCTGATAGATCCTGATAGACAGCCGAGTATCATCCTGATAGACAGCCAAGTATCAACTCCTAGTCGGAGACTGGCACAACGGGCCCTGGATGGGGTGGACCGCTGGTGTCGCAGCACGGGACTAAGTGCTAACCCTGATAAGGTGGAAATTGTACTTTTCACCAGGAAACGCAAGGTAGAGGATCTCCCCGATATACGTTTATCGGGAAAAACCCTGCGGTATAAAGGCTCCACCAAATATCTAGGAGTCATTATTGACTCCAAGCTTAATTGGAACGAGCACATCGAGAGGAAGGTCCAGAAAGCAACTGCGGCATTCTGGGCGTGCAGGAGGACGTTTGGGGGAACGTGGGGGCTCAAGCCCTCATACGGCCAATGATAACTTACGGGGCCATCGTATGGTGGCCGGGAACACTGACAGGCAAGTCGAGGATTCAGCTCGATAGAATCCAACGACTGGCCAGCATCTCGATAACAGGAGCAATGAGGACGGCGCCGTCAAGGGCACTGGAGACTCTAATAGGACTGCCACCTCTGAACCAATGTTTAGAGCATGAGGCGATGAAGGCCGCCGCTCGCTTGCAAAGTTCCAACCAGTAGAGGAGCGAGGGAACGTACGGCCATTCTCGCCTCTGGAATCAAATGACTGATGATTGCCCCTCACTCAGCATGAAAGGGGACAATATAACACCTATTATTCGATTCAGGAAAATGCCCCAGGTCAAAATTCCAACAAGGAGGGACTGGGAGCAGAATAAGCACTGCATGGTACCCACCAAGGGTATCATCTGGTATACAGATGGCTCTAGGATGGGAGAAAGCGCAGGTGCGGGGGTCTATGGGCAATCCCCAAGGGCAGACCATTACTTTACCCTTGGGAAATATGCCACGATTTTTCAGGCGGAAGTATTCGCAATACTCGCATGTGTTCAAGAGAACATAGAAAGGGGCTATCATGGCCGGCAAATCACTATATGCACTGACAGCCAGGCAGCAATCAAGGCACTGATTTCGTACAGAGTGACCTCCTCCCTGGTGTCAGAATGCATAGACAGCCTACAAAGGCTGTCAGCGACGAATAAAGTCTGTCTTCTGTGGGTCCCTGGTCACTCAGGGGTACCTGGTAATGAAATGGCCGACAGTCTGGCCAGGAAGGGTGCGGAGGGCTCAGTGATTGGCCCAGAGCCAATACTGGGGGTCACTCGATCCTGGAGCAATTCTAGAATGGCGGGAATCCTGATGAAGAGATTTCAGAATAGCTGGGCGGAGGCTCCAGGAATGAGGCAGTCCAGACTCCACATAGGAAATCCGTCACGAAGACAGACAAATGCACTCCTGGATTTGAACAGGAGAGAGCTGAAATTGGTGGTGGGGCTCCTGACAGGGCACTGCCCCTTGAACAAACATCTCAACACGATCGGAATTGTAGAAGATCCTGAATGTAGATGGTGCCTTGAGGACGAAGAGACTTCTACTCACATCCTCACTGAATGCCCGGCGGTGGTAGCAGCAAGGGAAATACATCTTGGGGGCAGCATCCTGAACCCAGAGGATGTGAAAAAGATTCGGCCAAGGAAAATGGTATCTTTCGCCCGCGAAATTGGCCTTCTCCAAGGCTGACTTACGATCCCAGGAGTTGTGGGTGCACAACGGGTCCGAAGAGGTGGCCTAAGTGCGTTAGGTCTCAGACCGCCCACTTTCTTACATTACATTACATTACATGCTTTGAAACGCTCCCCGTACAATAGGAAACATTTTTTTAGAAGTCAACATGGACTGATCACCGACATGATTGGTCGCTGCAGTTCAAGAAGAATTCTTATTGGTCGGAGTTTTTATGTGGTATCTAGTAATGTGTTTCTGCATCCATCTCCGGAAACTTACCATTGATATATTTTCGATATTATAAAACCTGCCATGTGAAGTAAATAATTTGAGAGAGTAGAAATTAATATTTTACTCGAGAGAGCAAAACTATTCTGCCCGCTTATGGTCGTCGTAGGCGAAGTCTTCAAAGATACAGATACGATTCCCAGTATCAATTGACTTCGGGAAGACTATATATGCACCCAACAATTGAAGAGCATTTTTGAGGGTGAGTCTAGCTGAACGCTTCGGGCTATAATGGCCAAATGGTAATATTTCTGAGGGATATTTCTATCCAGGCGCATATATGTCAAACTGGACTACATTTTAAAAATAGTGCAATGAATACAGTGTCTCAAAAAAGGGAGGCATATCAAAGTTATTTTTCAAATGGAACATCCTATATTTTATTGCATTTCTGAATTTTACGCAAAAAAATAAACTAACTTTGCTAGAGTTTCCCTTTACCTAAATCTCATAGTTTACGAGATTTTTTCACTTTTCTGAAAATGTAAGGTATTAAGAAAAGCCTGATATCATTGAACCGCGATGATTTCAATGTACCAATTTTTGACTGTGTATTTTGAATTCTTCGAGCTGATAGATGTGCCATATGTGGTCTATAAATATTATACAGGTACACTCACTGCAACTTCAAACTGTAATAAATTGATTAATTCAAATAGAACATCCAGAATTTTTGTTGAAATATCTACATTGTTAGTTTTATATATGCCCTGTATATTGTGTCCCATTCTTTCAATTGTGACAGTTAATGTCATAAAGATATTCCCAATTGACTACATTCATTCTCTACCTTCTGTATTCAAATTTGTCGATTACTCCAAAGGGTACTACTTTGTTAGGTGATACCTCATTAGGTTATGGGCCCAGATACGCAGTAGTATTGGTTATAAGTGAATCGACAAAAAGTAAGTTGTTCATCAGAATTCACCAGTGACATTCAGATATGGATATCACCAAAATTCATATTGGACTTTTGGAAGGTAAAACGAATTGGTCAACCTGGAAGTATAAAATAAGTATGGTACTTCGCGGAATTGTCGGAGCTATAGAAATTGTAGAACTCTCAGAGAACCGCAACCATTGAAGGCAGGTGCTAAAGCTGAAGAAGTTTCCAAGTACAACAATGAGCTGAGCAATTATAAGATGATAGAAACCAGTGCCATGATTATACTCACAGCTAATATGACAGAAGATACGTTGAAGAAAATTATGCGGTTTTCTACAGGACGAGAAATTTGGCAAGAGCTACATAGACTCTTGCAACTCATATGTCCAAACTGAAAAATCTTTGGAATGAGTTGAAACTGGAAATCAAACGAGAAGATAAAATTGAGTTACCTGAATTGTTACTCATTTGTAAAATTTTGGAAAGATTACCGGAAAATTATTTCTCGTTCAGATCAAGCTGGATGTTGATAGCTAAAAATGACAGAACAGTTGATAACTTGACGAATCAATTGTGTGCATATAAGAGAGCTCTAATGCAGCAAGATAAGAGCAAGCAAGTTAGTCAAGAAGTGTTAATGGCGAGTTCATCGAAACAGAAGAAATTTAATAGGTTCAAGAGACCACCGTCGGAATGGATATGCAATTATTGTCATGAAAAAGGTCACAGGGTTAGAAATTGTTCCGAATGGCATGCTGATGGAAAACCTCCAAAACCAGGTCCATTATCAAAGTTAAACGCTGAAAGGCCGAGAACTAATATGGTACTAACATTGATAACGCAATGTTTTTACGCAGATGAGTCAGATTATGACAGCTGGTTTGTTGACAACGGTGCTACAAATCATATAACACACCGTGAAGACCTTTTTGAATCATATGAAGAGTTCAAGTCCTCCCATGTAGTCACAACAGCCAATGGTGATACCATTGAGGCCTTAGGAAAAGGTAAAGTCATCATCGGTCAAGAAAAGGATGAAATAACTTTGAGCGATGTCCGGTATGTTCCAAAAATCAAGAAAAATCTCTCCTCTGTACTAGCTGCCCAGGACAAACAACATGATAGTAACTTCAACTGTAGAAAAATGCAATTTCATAGTAGGAGGAAAAGTTATATTAGAAGGCTATAGAAGTCCAAATAGTGGACTTTGTAGATTGGCAGTAACTAATATATCAAGGAAGAAGGATTCAAATTTTGTTACAAGTGGATCCCAACTTCAATTGTTTCATGAGAGGCTTGGTCATCAGAATAAGAGACACGCCAGAGCTCTCATAGCACGTGAACTTGGAATGAAAGTCAATCTAGATGGGATTTTCTCTCCTCGTTTCTAAAAAATAGAGTAGAAGTTATTAAAAATTATTGCAATATATTTGTAGTAAGGACAGATTTAGGATCTGTCCCAAAATGTCACTGCGCTTGAAATTAAACCTTTAGATACCTAAAAGAGAAATTCTCTATTGGTCAGTGACACCTTGTTTTTGAAAAAATTTGGAAATACAAATATATTTAATAATAATAAAACCTCTACTTATCTTGGTGGACGTTTCGGGAACGAATCTGCTCCCATTCTCAACACAATTGAAATATTTTTCAGTGTCAAAATCGGAAACATCGAAAAAAGTTTACGAAGAAAAATATTTCAATTGTGTTGAGAACGGGAGCAGATTCGTTCCCGAAACGTCCACCAAGATAAGTAGAGGTTTTATTATTATAAAATATATTTGTATTTCCAAATTTTTTCAAAAACAAGGTGTCACTGACCAATAGAGAATTTCTCTTTTAGGTATCTAAAGGTTTAATTTCAAGCGCAGTGACATTTTGGGACAGATCCTAAATCTGTCGTTACTACAAATATATTACAATAATTTTTAATAACTTCTACTCTATTTTTTAGAAACGAGGAGAGAAAATCCCATCAAAAGCTGAAAAATGAATGTACCACCTCCTCGAAGAACTTACAGACAGATCTCGAGATGTTACTTTTCAAGAGGAACCTTTAGTTGCAGCGAGAGGACTTCAGGTGGGAAGCAGAGAAAGTAAAGAACAAGCAGAAGAAAGATTGGAAATTAAGAATGAGAAGGAAATAGAAGAGGATCAAATGAGCACGGGAAGGGAACTAAGAAAAACATCTACAATCAAACCAACGCAGAGTTCCAATCATTTTCAATCTGAAATTCAACCAGAAACAAAATAAGATCAAGCAAGTATAGGAAGACAACTACGAAATAGATCGGAAATCAAACCACCACAAAGTTTCAGTGATTTCGTCATGTCAGCCATAACAGACATCAATCAGGTTTCGGAGCCTTTCTCATTCACTGAAGCGATGGATACCAAAGAAAAGGGAGCATGGAAGGAAGCTATGGATAGTGAAGTGCATTCGCTGAAAGAGAACAGGACATGGACTCTCGCGACACTTCCTGCTGGAATGAAAGCTCTTCCTTGTAAGTGGGTTTACAAGGTCAAAACCAACCCAGATGGACCTGTTGACAAATACAAAGCTCGCCTTGCAATCAAACGATTCTCCCAGAAGAAGGCTGTTGACTATGATCAAACGTTCAGCCCTGTAGCTAGAGCAGGGACTATACGAGTTTTACTGAGTGTTGCAGCAAACGAAAATTTAACGCTACTTCAGTTTGATGTATCTACAGCTTTTCTCTATGGTGATCTTGAGGAAACGATATACATGCAACAGCCAGAGGGTTATCAGGATGGGACCGATAGGATGTGTCTACTGAATAAAAGTCTCTACGGACTGAAACAGGCGCCTCGTTGTTGGAATAAGCGTTTCGTTAGTTTTCTTGTGAAACTTGGATTTGAAATAAATCCATTTCTTTTCATAAAAGTGAACTGTTCGAAAAAGCTCTTGATTACTCTCTACGTGGACGATGGACTTGTTGCTGCTAGCGACCCAAAAGAAGCGACAGAACTAATTGAAAAGCTCAAGAGTGATTTCAAAATCACTGTGAAACCTGCAGCATATTTTTTAGGGATTCAAATTGAGCAAGAAGATGATGGATCAATCAAAATCCATGAGACTGCCTATACCAAGAAAGTTCTGCAACGTTTTGGTATGGAACAATGTCGACCAGTATCTACTCCTATGATATCATCATCAGGGAAAGCAGAAAACGACGATATTTTTCATACTAATTTTCCTTATAGACAAGCTGTAGGATCGCTTATGTAGCTGATAGTTGCTACCAGGCCTGATATAGCATATGCAGTTGGAGTAGTTTCCCGAAAACTAGAGAATCCCATGAGAAAAGATATTGTCAGAGTTAAACGCATCTTTCGTTATATTCAAGGGACTACACATTATGAAATACGATACAAATCGAATTACAAACCCAATGTGTTGGAATGTTACAGTGATGCTGACCACGGAGGTGATGAATTTTCTGGAAGATCTACTACTGGTGTTATCTGTTTGTATGCAGGGGGTTCAATAATTTGGTTGAGTCAAAAACAAATGTCAGTATCAATATCGACCACAGGAGCAGAAGTTGTTGCTGCCAGTGGAGCTGCACGTGGAATTATCTGGTTGAAACGTCTCCTCATGGAAATCACTGAGTTGAAGACTATTCCCGAACTTCAGATCGACAATGAAGCGGCTATTAGATTAGCTCAAAATCCTGAGTATCATCGTCGTACGAAACATATAAAGACCAGACATTTCTTTGTTAGAGAACTAGTGACTGATGGTGAAATTGTTGTGAAGAAGGTACCGACAGAGTTTCAAATTGCTGACGTTATGACAAAACCACTTCCAAAGCCTATATTTTTTAAGTTTTGCCAAGGAATGGGATTGTACATTTAGGAAAACTTATCAATAAGGAAATATCTTCATTGTTAGTTTTATATATGCCCTGTATATTGTGTCCCATTCTTTCAATTGTAACAGTTAATGTCATAAAATTAAAGATTCATTCTCTACCTTCTGTATTCAAATTTGTCGATTACTCCAAAGGGTACTACTTTGTTAGGTGATACCTCATTAATTTTTTCGTTCCAAGCAATACAAAATTCAATTTCCTTCCAAACCATACCATATTTCCCTATACCATAGTCCAATATTCTCAGAGCTATTGTAGTTCCTTTGATGAAACCGAGATAAACGATCAATTTCCAAAATATCTACATTACATCGAGATGGCTGGTCTCTACTACTGAAATATTTCATAGCAATGAATAGCATCGAAATGGCTACTGTCAGCTAGTTGATTATTCCGTCAGTTGAATATTCAGTTCATCATTTAATTGTTCAATTCATTGAAGAGACAGTATTCAGAGAAAATGAAAATATACTCTTGATGAGAATATGATTTTAACCATTGTAGAGTGTCGTGAAAATTACTTTTTAGCATCGAGAGTGTATGCACAAAAGTATCCCGACAGGGAGTATCCATAATAGAATGTTCGAAAGATTGTTAGCCCGTTTCCGATAAAATGGTACTGTCGAAAACAATGAACGGAAGATATCCAAACTAGTGAGAGGCAGTGAGGAAAATAATTTCGAAGTGTTGCAATCTGTCATTGAGGATCCCAATACAAGTACCAGAATCATAGCAAGAGAAATAGGTATGAGTCAATCTAGTGTGAGCAGGATTCTCAAAGCACACAAGTATCATCCCTACCATCCCTACCATTCGAATCAACATTTATATGGAATGGATTTTGAACTCAGGGTGGATTTTTCTTTATGATTCCTTGGAAAAGTTGGGAAGATGAAAATTTCTTCGAATGTTTTGTTCACAGACGAATCAACAAACAATAATAATGGATTAGTCAACAGTTATAATTTCCATTATTCCACACATAAGTTTCGAACCGTCGATCGCCAAAACCGATGGACTATAAACGCATTTGGTGGAATTGGACCCCATTTTTTCGATGGACATTTAACTGGAATTGAATTTTTGGAAATTTTGAAAAAAGATTTTTGGAGTCTCCTAGAAGACATTCCTTTAGAAGTGAGACGAAAAATGTGGTTACAGTAAGACGGTGCCCCTGCAGATTTCCAAAGTAGTGACAGAAATTACATCTAACAAAAATTCCCAGATAAGTGGATAGGGACAGGTAGCCCATGTAACTGGCCAGCAAGATCCAACGACGTCAATGGATTTTTTCTCATGGGGTTAGTCCTAATATTTTGAGAAATGTCAGAAGCTTCTGCGAAAAGAGGGTAAGACTGTGTATACAAGAAGATGACGGTCATTTTGAGAACCTATTATAATTTTTTCAATCGTTCAATTGAGTTGGCATAAAAATTTGTTGTTTATATTTCATTATTTTCCTCTAATGAGAAAAAACTCAATGAACAAGTGAAATATCAAGTTGATAAAATGATGATTCGTATTGATATTCGCTATGTAAGTCCGTCCATTTTGATGATATGTATTTATAATGGAAATTATCTCGATTTTATCGGATTTTATGAAAAAGAATTTTATCTGAGAATATTGGAGTTTGAAGTTGCAGTGAGTGAACCTGACAATATAAAACACCCTGTATAATATTTATTGACAACATATGGCACATCTATCAGCTCGAAGGATTCAAAATACACTGTCAAAAATTGGTACATTGGTACATTGATTGGTACCTTACATTTTCAGAAAAATGGAAAAAATCTCGTAAGCTGTGAGATTTAGGTGTAGGGAAACTTCAGCAAAGTTAGTTTATATTTCTGCGTGAAATTCAATGAAATATAGAGTGTTCCATTCAAAGAAGTATAACTTTGATATGCCTCCCTTTTTTGAGACACTCTATTCATCACACTATTTTTGAAATGTAGTCCAGTTTGACATACATGCGCCTGGATAGAAATATCCCTCAGAAATATTATAATTCGGCCATTTTAGTCCGAAGCGTTCAGCTTGACTCACCCTGTATGTGTTTGGCAGTTTCACTACTGTTAAATGAGCTAACCTGTCCATGCCGTCTACCTTCAGAAGTAGAAGAAAACACCACCTTGAAATTAATAGGTTCTAGAAGAACACATACACTCAGTAATAGTATATTCCTCAACAAGCGAATAATAATGCGAAATTCCAAACGTTTGTCTTATCCTGTTACAGAATATACCAATATTTCAATCATAACTGTACCGGGTGTCCAGTCAAGGGTGGACACCGGTGATATATACGGAAATGTTGAACGAACAGATTCTAAAAAAAATGTATTTCTCATAAAAGTGGGCAAGATCAACTTCTGGAAATCTTTTTTGAGATTCTAGATCGGCAGCTAGAGGACGCAATTGTCATGTTGAACTCGACTGAACAGAATGAACAGCATTTGTCTAAGATTGAGAAAATCATATTCTGATAATATATATTATATATGCAATACATATTCTAGCAGCTGTCCTAGGATGTCCGCCCTTAACTGGACACCTGGTGAATACACTCACCTCTTATAATGCCGAATGGACACCGAACCAATCTTGTTCTTGATCTTCAAATAAACGCTCTGGAAGTCCAACGAGCTAACGATATCTTCAGCATCCAGCACCAATTTCAATCGCGGCTGCAAAGACTCCATGTCGTCATCGGGAACGTTCTTGTACTCTCTGGACAGCAATTCGATTGAGAACCTCGTTATAGTCCATTGCACCCAAGCTGTCAATTTGACGCTATCGCTGTCGTCTTTTGTCGAAAGAGAACTCATCGGAGGCGTCCGATCACTTATCGAATCAAACGTATTCTCTCGAATGACAGACGGAGATAAGGTGGAACTGTTTTTGCTGGGTACGGGGGGTACTAGTTCAGGAGTCTTAGGGGCAACCTTCGTCTTCTCCGGGATCAAATTTGTGGCGACTTCCATGAGACCGTACAGTATACTCGCAAACAGATAAACCTGCACTTCCGATGTTGAAACGACTATGGGAGTCATGTCGATGTGAACGCAAACACCCAGATAACCTAAATCTGTTTTTGCTCCGCTCACCAATGTATCTGAGTCACTTTTGATTGGCCTGGTAGATAAGCCAACCGTAGCATTGAGCGAGACGGGATTTAAAAATATCAGCTTATTGCCATCTTGTATGGTGTAGCAGCTTAAGTCCGATATAGACATGGTCCAGGGAAAACTGGATTTCGTAGTGGTCCATATAGTTTCGGGAAAACTTACTGGGAGCGTTTTGAGAAATTTCGTGACGCTCTGTCGGTGAGCGCTTCGAATGTTCGCGAATGGTAACGTGATGACCATGATATCTGGTGGGTGTTCTTTATTTACAGCTGCTTCAACTGCATCCTGGATACCTGCAATATACAAAATTTAATTTTGTATATTAAATAAGTTGGTGATCACAAACAGAAAACAATCGCAGAAAGCTTCTCCTTACACACAGTTCGCCCAAAGTCTTATGTAATATGAGCAAAAGCAGAGTTTCCAAAGACATTTGATTTATTTCGTCTTCTCACACTTCATCACATGATCGAAACACCGCACGGTTCGATTTTTTTCCTGAATTTATTCAATTTTCACAAGTAAAAATGCTCCAAAATTAATTAAAAACGCTTACTTTTTTCATTGAATTAGTTTCATGAGAATTACCTGTTGAATGAATGAATGAAATGTATAATAATTGTTTTATACTGATTGGATTTGTATAAATATCCAATAATTATATATATGATGTTTACCGAACATGCCCACTAACTGACTTATTTCCAGTTTTCCGTATTGTTGACTGTAATACGATATATATACACCAACCTACATACATACCTCAGTTCAAAGGATATACAGTAAGTCAAAATGTTCAATCCATCTGTACATGAAAAAATTTAATCGTGATTTGAACACCTTGAACATTTTCGTTCATTTCAACATTTCAGCTGTTTTTTTCCCCAATATATCGAACAAGTTCTCGTAATAGCCTTGAAGTCTGTAAAAGGGTGGGAATTAAAAGGGTGGGAATTACCTTAGTTTTTGTGTCCTTGTCCATTTAAGACCTATTCCTGCATAGACTGCGTATGAGTTTATTATTTGTGGATTTTTGAATCAATACTTCTCTCGTATATGAAAACTTCCGATTGTTGTATCTACATTCTTTCCATGAACTTGACAGTAGTCATCGTTTTTTCAGAATAAAATAAATTCTCATATTAAATCATTATAAGAGATTGAAATTGCAAACGACGAAAAACAATCAGTGACCTAATTGTTTGCGGAGTAACTAGTAACTAGTGCACCGACCGTTTGGTATAGTTCTTTTGTATAGTTCTCTTTTCATTTACGATTATAATCCAATAATAAACGTTCGGTTCACTGCTGGAATGTTAGCACTCTGCATGTTGAATCACCGAACGGTCGGTGCACTAGTCACTTCGAATTATTGACATTATTCACAGTGACAATTCAATGATCGAAGTGGATGAATCAAGTTCCGACGTTCACTTTTCTAGGGATTTTCTCTCTCATGTAAACAGATTGATTTTGACTTGGTGTATTTCTACAATTAAAGTATTTAACATATTCACTGATCAATCGAAAAAGTGTTCAATCTAGATTACAAAACATGGATTGTAGAACCTATCCCGATTAGATTATCATAATTTACTCAGCCCAGTTGAAATAGTGGATACATAGGAAATCATACTAGCCACTCCCACTATTGGGAATTCAGTGATTCAATGTCATGAATTCATTGAAGTAAGTTGGAAATGCACAATTCCCTACTTCATAGATGAATATCATAGAACAGTGATCCTATTTTCAATGGCACTCTTCAAAAACAGATAGAATCAAATTATTAGGGGTTGATCTATACATTGAAGTTTATTGAGAACTTCTTAACAGGTAGGTGATCAAGTGTCTCACCTTTGAGAACATTTATCATAATAATTCTTTATTTTCGATTTGATCCAATTAATTACAAGAAATACATATGAAAATCAATAATACCTTGTGATCCGATTGCTGATAATGACTCCAATGGGAAATATATGGTACACTGAGATACATCTCCATAGAGAAATATCCCTTTCCAAACATCAAACCACTTTTTCAATACATTATAGATTCGTTCTTGCATATCAATTGTTTCTTCTCGTACAACTTGTACTTTTTGAGGAACATGAAAAGTTTCTCTGTCAGAACTGTGTATTGACTCGATCTGGCTGCTGAGCCTACGAGGCGTTTCCGCAACGCTGCCACTGGCTACGGATATAGTTTTGCTTTTTTGATGTGAAGGATCTACGAAAAGATTTCCTACGTCATTCCATCTGAATCAACAGAATTGAATCATAATTTTCATGAAGGATAGAAAAACCATAAGGCAAATTTATAAGAACCATAGTTCCACTAATGTCAATTTTTTTTGTCGTTCCTTGTCCGTAATCATTATGTTTTACTGTAGTCACATCATAAGGATTATACAGCAGCGTCACACTCCTCGAATTCTCAAGTACGCGCATAACATTCCGCGTAGCCGGCAGCCATGTGGTGGGGATGCAGACACCATAGAAACACACATTCGAGTAGATAGGACAATCAGGCACGTATTCAGTGAGATTTCTTTGAAATTTCAGTTGAAAATGAACATGATATGCTCACTTGAAAGCTTTGGAATAGTTCCGTTGTTCTGATGATTCGTGCCAGAACGATTCAGATTCAGACAAAACACCTTTATATTGTTTTTGATGGCTTATGAACCACATGGAGGAGGTGATTATACATGATAAACAAAACTTTTGTGTACCATACATATAATGTTCTTACCTCTCGTACTACTGGGATCTCGTGAAGTGGTAGAGAAACAGAGAAACTCAAATTAGAAAAAATAAAATGAAAAAAAAAATGATCTGAAAATATGACAAACAATTGACAACCAAGTTTTTCTTCCCATTTTGAGTTCATTTGAGGAACAGATGATGAAGCGAATTCCGGTACACAACCGCAATAATACACAAGGAATATCATGATATTATTTAATTTCATACAGGGTCAACTATTTTCCAGTCCTAGTACCCAGTTACAACTTTTTCATGGCGGCTATATTGGATTTTAGTACTATTGGAAAGAGCGGAACAAATATTCGAAAATTATGTAAAACTCACCATATATTCATTCGATGAAACCTTGATGAAATAACGATATGGTGATTAGGGAAATATTCAAAGACATTAATGTTTTATATTATATTGAAATATCAACAGTTCCCAATCTTCATAACATATATTATCCAAGCAGAATTCGCAAAATGTTGGATATAAAGTGAACTGGCTGATTTAAGACATTCTTTTCGTGTTTTCTCGGTGATCATGTGAAGCACATTATGTAATTTTTTTTTTTTACAGCACAACCAGGCATTTTATTCATCAATACTAGAAGAAAGATACGATATGAATATATACACTATATACATATATATATATATACACTAATAACAGTTCAATAATCAGTACAATTATTCGGTACAAAACGTGGTATAAATAGAATTTTTATCGAGTTCAATCCACCACAAGTGGGTGAAATACACCTAGGCACAAGGCGCCTGTTTGTGTTGTTTCACACACTCATAGATGGAATGTCAAATTTAGTACAATATAGACTAATTCTAAGTAGTAATTGAAATTTTAGATTCGTCTAGGGGGGGGGGTGAGGGTCGGAGAGCGAGCATAAAAGAGGATTGAAATATAATTCAAAGTTTCAGTGTTTTCTTAGAATATATTTAGTATTTTTGGATTTTCTATTATGTGTTTCTTGATAGCAAGTTTGAATTCTTTGATTTTTTTATAGTTTTTAGATCCATATGGAGATAGTTATACAATGTAGGTCCGAAAAAAAAGATGAATCTTTGCGTGTGGCTCTTTCGGTAAAATGGAGTTTTTATATTTAAATTTTCAGAGAATCTTGTTGTTTTCGAGAAGCTTGTGATATATTTTATCAAGTTGGAAAACATCCAAATTAGTCCTTGGTAGCAATATTGAGCCCTAATATTTAGGACTTTGGTTTCTTGAAATAGTATTTGGGTAGGGAACCTTTTATCTTTTCTGTGTATTATTTTCAATAATAAATTCTGCATGACTTGTAGAGGGTTCAACGTCGTGTTGTATGTTCCTCCCCACACTATAATACAGTAGCGTATTACGCTTTCAGCCAGAGAGGTGTAAACGAGGGATAGGTTTTTCCGTGAGAGAATATCTCTAAGCATATAAGATTTGTACATGAGTAGTCTAAGTCTTTTCATGACATGTGTAATGTGTTCATCCCATCGTATATGTTGGTCAATAGTAACTCCCAAATATTTAATCGAGGAATTTCTTTCTATCGTTGCGCAGTTACATGTGTATCTGTCATTGCAGGGTGGTACGTGTATTTTTAAGATATCATTTGCAGGTGTGTCTCTGTTATTCAGAGAGAATGTCATGAATTTAGTTTTGTTTATGTTTAAACTTAGTAGGTTATGATTCAACCAGATGAGAATTTTTGCAAGATCGTTTTCTGCAGTTTTTTAGACGTCAGACCAGGTTTCATCTCTGAATATCAGTGCGGTGTCATCCGCATAACATATAATGTGTCCACGAAAGCCATTGATTTGAGATATACTATTTATATAAATCAGGAATAGAATTGGGCCTAATACCGTGCCCTGAGGCACACCCACTGATATATGTGCTGTGTTACTGAGTTGTTCTCCTATCTTAACTTTTTGTGTCCTCTCTGACAGATAATTTCTCATCAATTCCAGACTGATCCCTCTTATTCCATACTCAGAAAGTTTGTTCAAGAATCTTGATTGTAATTACACTTGTACTTGTACACATGTACTTGAGATAAAAATCAATGGATTTCTTAAATTTTTCTGGTATCTTCAATAATGAATTATGAGTGTTTTTTTTTTCGCTTCTTTCAATGGCAGTAATATCCAATATGTCCCCCATAAAAAAAAACTTGGGCACTGTATCTGGAAAGTAGTCCTCCCTGTATAAAATCTAATAATTTCATGATATTCCTTGTGTGAACAAAAGTTCACCTCATTACTTTTCGAATGGAGTTCCACTCTAATTTGACCAACCCTGTACATTCATGGCACTGTCTTTGATTGAATTTTATGTATGAATATATCATTATAAATATGTTTATATCATTATGTGTTGATGATATAATATGTATTTCCTCGTGTAGGAAAATAAACTTGTATCCATCATCGTATTTATCACTTTCAATACTACCTACCCATCGAAATTTCTCAATCCGGTCCTGGCACTCTCAACACGAACGGACAAATACATGCGCGCTTGCCACGTTTCGGGATGTTCAAGATCATCAAAAACGCACTTAATGAAATGCATGGGTAATGCCTTCGATCATTGAACAGACTAGATAAGTAATCCACACCCCTGGTAATACAGTTTGTTTGGAAGCAACATCTATAGTATCTATCTTTGTCTAAACAAGGATAGCAGGAGCTGATTCTCCCAGCACCAGTGCCGTGTTGTCAGAGGGGGTCGAATTTATTATTAATTCATGATGAAACCGAATTGAAATTTCAGTGGTACTTTTTAGCATTTCTTGGTGGGAAAATGAACATCTTTATACTTCCTTCACATTGTTACGAGAAATTCGAATACATACAATCCTATGGTGATTTTCAGAAGTTCAATTCTCAACGCCATATGAAACAATATACCTACTATTCAGTATACAGTTGTCTACTTATTCTGTATCATAAATAACGTTCAATTTTGATGATGAACATTTATATCTTTGGCGATCAGTGACAGTGCATGTAAGTATATTTACGATTTCAAAGTTCAGTACCTACTATATAGTGGAAATAATTTTCAAAAAAGTGAAAAACTCGTTTTCAAGGCAAATAGATATGATTGCATATTTGAATGTAAATTTCAAATCTGAAGATGAAACTTGTTTATATCATTTCACGATATCGTCAAAAATGAAGGAGGTTTCATCTTGAGCAGAATTCATATATTTTGACGCAAAAAATTGATGTCTGATTATTTCATTTCATGTAGATAGATGAGAATCGATAATGAATATGTGTTGACAAGTATTATGACGAAATGTTATATCTACAATAAAATAATGAATCATATATGAAGATGTAGCAAATAGCAGTGTTTCTTATTTATAACAGGACTGAAATGAAAAACAACCATGGATAATCACACAAATAATTTATTGATTTTTGAATAGGATTGTTTTTGTTTACATACTCCTTACTCTAACTTCCGTTGAATCTTTCAATTTATTTGCCTCATGATGAAGTCTTGAAATATTTTTCCAAATTAGTTTGACTAGTTCCAAAAACAGTCAACGGTAAATTTCTCATTGTTGTGTGCAGAAGAAGTATGGAAATATCCTTATATTTTTATCAAAAATATTAATTGAGTTCATCATTATTCTCAGTGATTTTTCAGCAGCTTCGCATATTTTGACTACAAATAAGGAAGCATTCATCAGTGCTACATATTCTACCACAAGACACTGTCGCAGCTGACCTATGGGTATAATCAATATAATCTAATCAATTCAATTTGAATTCATTTTTATCCATTCCATTTGGGAAAATGCTTCAAAATCTCGAATGATACGACAATGGTAACTCACCTATGAAATGACGTGTTTTGATCGCCGGTTCAAATTGTCTTTAACACACCTCACAACGTCTCACCATTATATCAAATCACCAAAACAGGAAATAAACTGAGTTTCTGATGAATTCTGAGTACACAAAACTGAACACAAGTTGGATAATATCGATAAATCAAAACGGCGACGATTGGGTACTAATATTATGATAATTCTGGGAATTCATGTTAGCATCACAATATTTGTTTTGTGATCCTTCTAGTGGGTTTGTTGTTCGGAGGGTAATGCTGTATAATCCTTATGCTGTGCTATAGTGACATAACAGTGTTCTTATGACTTTCCATAAAATGATAGTTTGACAATGACGAGCTGATCTTCCAAGTGTTTAAATGATGTCGAGAATACAGAAGAATTTTTTTTTGGAAAATTTCAAAACCTTGTAGCTTAAAAATAGTGGGTTTCAGGAAATATATTATTCATTAATATATTCATGAAGCTTTTGTCTCTATTTCGAACTAGAAATATCCCGTATGATTATACATCCTGATGTCCGAATGTATCTGTATTTTTTTTAAAGGAACTTACCGAAAATTTCTTTCTTTGAAGGAAGTGGTTTAGGAGTATACAGTAACCATCTGCACAGCAGAGGATCAATACAAATTCGAATTTCTCGAAGATTGAATAGTAATACAGGAGGATGTTTTTGAACATCGGGAGTAATCGGGTATTGTAGAGTAGCTGTAAATAGAGGTTCTTCTTCTAAACTCCTGAAAATGTATGGAAATGATTGATGGAGGCAAGCCAACCTAACCAAAAGTGAGAAAGCCTGGAGAATATTCAGGAAATAAAAATAAGCATTGCGCTGCAAGTTATAATCTGTAGTCTTTATATGAACGTTTGTAAATGATATCGTGTTTCGTGTTTATTCTTCGATACCTCTCTTCCCCAGTAGCACAACAAATTGGGCCAATATTGAGAACTTATAATATGGCAGTTGATTGGCAATATGCTTTAATTTCTTATTGGATAGAATTATATTGGCCATAAAGGACCAACATCTTGAAAATGATGAATTTATATATAGCCTGTATATACAGGCTATATATAAATATATTATATATATATGTATATATATATATATAATTTTACCAATCAAAAGATGAAAGCATATTGAGAATCGACTGCCAACATTGGTCGAGTCTGAAGTCCGTTTGTCGATATCTCTTGCTATTTCAGAAATATAAGTTGAGACAAACAGATAACAAATGTATTGCAAAGCCTGATCACACTATATACAGGGTGTCCCATGACTCGATGCCCATAGCTTAAGGGGATATTCCTTGAACAATTTCAAATCGAAAGTGCCTCATACACTTTTGTTGAAAACTCAATAGTCGAGGCGTTATGAGCAATTTCAAATTTAACAGTAAATCAATCTGGTAGGCTAGGTGAGTCATTGTATTTGAAGTTATGAGCAAAATTCAATAGTAGAGAGATCTGGTAGGCCATGTTATTGTTTTGTCATATTGTTATGGTGAGTTTTGTATGACGTTGTTATAAGATTAATTTGCAATGACTACGTTTTCAAATCAAGAGTATGCCGATATTCCCTGGGGGGTGGCTCCCTACAAGGCGCGTCCCCAGGTGGCGGATAGGGGAAAAGCCTACGCGGATGATCGCATGTGACGCGTAAGGTCAGTGACGAAGATAAGGTCGCTCATCACGTCTAAAACCGTGATTGGCAGCGACCTAAAACGGCACCGAGGACCAAGCTACCTAGCCCAACTGTCATGTCGTGGTCAAGGGCCTGCACTAGGTTTCACAACGGCGTCGGACAGAGCCTGGCTCTTCCGTCATACCATGCATTCTCTCTGCTGTCGTGATCATGTCTCGCGTTCAGAAGAGTGCGGGGGGTCTTGGCTCAATCCGGACCAAAGTGGACGAGGACAACAATAAAAACCTTCCCAACACAAGACAGAGGTGCGCTGTTATTGGGTTCACTCGTACTTGGAGGGAGGGTAGTCCCGTTGTTTAGCGGCCAAACTCAGAGTACCAGGGGCACTCTGTTTCATGAATGCCTTCTATGCGTGCAGGGGGCACCGCGTATGGCGACCTTTCTTTCCCCCATACTCGTGGGACTATGGATGAAAAAAAATCAGACACTAAAATCAAACGAGGCAGGAGAAGGAGAGGATCCACCAACCAAGAAAAAACTTCCAGCCCTGTCGGGAGCTGCCAGGCGGAAGCTGAAGAAGCTGAAGGGGCGGCAAGGAGGATATACGAGGAACAACTTGGGACCCGGCACCTACAAAGATCCTATACTGGGATGTAGCACCGGGACAGGACCTGTTAAGTTCTTCAAGGAGGCCTTGTCGGACTTTCACTTGGCCGTGGTGCCAAATGATTATCCAGCCAACACAATCAATGATGAGCAAGCGGGACTTATAAAGCCACCTGCTCGAAAAGATCGATGACTTGAAAGTAGGAGGACCAGCCCCCAGATTCTCAGAGGAGAGACTCAGGGAGGGCGCTCTGATGATTTCCTGCCCAGACAGCACACTCTGGGAAGGAGCGAAACTTAACATCATAGATGACAAGGACGTTCCTAAAAACCAGTAGGGACGATGGTATGGGTTCCGGGGCCACCAGTGAAACCAGAGACCATCCTACATCGGATAACCATCCAAAATCCAGGGCTGAACACCAAAACCTGGAGAGTAGTCAATGAGAAGCAGGACCCGAAGGGACAGCAACTCATTGTGCTAATGGAAGAAAGCTCGTGGACCATGGTGCTAGACAAGCTCCACGGAAGACCCTACCTAAACTTCTCCAGAGTCCAGTTTAAGATCCTGGGAACAAAGAAGGAAGGTACTAGGGAAGAAACAGCGGGAGATATGAAGGTCGACCAGCCGAATCCAACTCCAGAACCAGCTGCTGCGGGGCCAGGGGAGGCAACCAGTGAATACCCACCAACCACTCTTCAGTACAACCAGCAACCCTAGGACCTGCATACTGGCCAAAATAAACCTGAACCTGACACCACTATGGGGACTGTGTAGCAGAGACCTTATGGTTGTCAGGGAAGGCTTCGTCATTAACGAGAGCATGAGAACGCTAGTCCTTGGTTCAGCGTACCTTCCATATGAAGACCAAAACCCACCACCAACTAGGGAAGTGACAAACCTGGTGCAAGAAACAAACGGCCAAAACCACCGTATATGGGGTAGGACGGATGTCAGCAGGAGAGATGAGTCACTCTTAGATTTCATTATATCAAATAAACTAGAGATAGCTAACCGGAATAATGACCCCACATTCGTTACAAGGATTAGAAGCGAGGTCATCGATATAACAATCGCAACCATAAGGGCCAATCACAAACTCGCATGTATCAGATGTACCGTCTATGTCGGATCATAGATACATAAGGTTTGAACTGGATACACCACCGAGAGACAGGCAGATGTACAGGAATCCCAGAAGCTGTGATTGGGGACTATATCGACAGTACCTATGGCAGGGGCTAAAGGAATGCCCATCTAGGCCGCAGTCTGCAGTGGAAATTGAATTAACGTCAGGCAGCCTGAATTCAACTATTATAACAGCCTATGAAAAGAGCTGCCAACTAAGAGAATGGAGAGTCACCTGGTGGAATAGCGCTCCTCTCTCAGAAACGAGGTCAGAATACTCTTCAACAAAGCAAAGGCAACCGGAGAGTGAGAGCACCATAAACGCTCTCTCACAAGATATAACATCGCATTGAGGATGGCCAAACGGTCCTCATGGAGGAAATTCTGCGAGGAAATCGAAGGGACTCCAGAATATGCAAGGCTTCAGAAAGCACTGCGAAAAGACAAAGCGAGCAAACTAGGCTCGCTTAAAAAACCTGACGGGACATATACGACGACTGGGGAGGAAACCCTTGAGCTCCTGCTCAGGACCCACTCCCCAGGGTGTCTGTACCTACCAGGAGATGCCTAACCGAACAGTCTAAATCTAGTAGTCCCACCACATAGGAGGGCGACAAGAGAAGACTGAACGAGGGCAAATAAAATTTGCAACATCGCTGCAATTGTGTGGGCAGGCAATAACTTTGAACCGTACAAGTCAGCTGGAGTAGACGGAATATTTCCGGCACTACTGCAGCAAGGCATCAACGAACTTTCGACAACACTGTGCTCACTTTTCAGGGACAGCCTGGCGACAGGATAGACACCTAATATTTGGAGGCACCAAAACCAGGGCGTGATTCAAATGCCCTGGCGAAATCATCCAGACCGATCAGCCTAACCTCTTTTCTTCTGAAAACTTTGGAGAGGCTGGTTGACAGATACATAAGGGACGAGGTCTTGACGAACTATCCCCTGCACCGAAACCAATTCGCATACCAAACAGTGAAATCCTGCGAGTTCGCCTTACACGAGCTAGTCAAAAAAGCGGAAAAAGCTATAGACAATCGTGAGATTGCAATGGCAACTTTCATGGACATCGAAGGAGCGTTTGATAACACATCCTTTGACTCGGTCAACAACGCCGTGAAGAAACGTGTAGTCTGTCCAACAGTGGGCAGATGGATAGACTTCACGATGAGGAATAGAGGAATATCCTCCACCTTAGAAGGTGCAACAGGAAGGGTAGCAGTCATGCGAGGCTTTCCGCAGGGAGGAGTACTGTCACATCTTTTGTAGTGCCTTGTGGTGGACGACCTCCTACAGAAATTTGGTGCATACTTGCAAGGGTATGCTGATCATATCGTCAATCTCATAAGCGGGAAGTTTGGGGGAGTGGTGCATAACCTAATGCGACACCCTACTTACCGTGGAGAGATTGTGCACAAAGGAGGGACTGTCGGTTAATCCCACGAAGACCTCCTTCATTGTCTTTACTAGGAAGAGAAACCTCAACCAAACGAGGGGTCTGCAACTATGGGGGCATGACATAATGAGGGCAACAAAGGTTAAGTACCTAGGGGATACACTAGACACCAGACTTACCTTTTCACCTCACGCAGAAAACGTAATGAACAAAGCCACAAGGGCGCTCTGGACGGGCAGACGATTATTTGGATACAATTGGGGGCTGAAACCCACAATATCCGTATGGGGACGGATCAAGAATTTCCCCATGGTAAATCCTGCCTGTCGTAAGAGGCGACTAAATGGATACCCATAGGTGGAAGATGATGGTTCCCATCATCGCCCGGTGCGACACCACCACATCGACAGAGGTGCTGTGAAATGGGTAACTCCCATGTTTCAGTATTTGGTCGATGCTTCCGGTCATATCCCCATACCCTATCTCCTTCTTCCCAACCCAAACCGCCCATTTCAGCTGAAGAAAAATCTAGATGATGAATTCTCCTAGAGTAAAACACTCCGGAAGAAAAATACCTATCCATCCGGATTTCCGGGCGAGAGGTGCTCGAGGGGGTTCACCATCGAAACATGTGAATTTAAAAATAGACCTTTGTAACATCCGAGGTCTGAACAAGAATATGAACGATGTTCATTACCATCTACAGGCTGAGAAACCAGATATACTGGCATTAACTGAGACGCAGGTCAACTCATCAACTAATACGACCTATATGCTCTGCCCTGGATATGAGCTCCATACCCGTTTCAGATTCAGAAGAGGTTTATGTCTCTTTTCCAGAAATGATCTCTCATGCCATCGTGAAGAGGAACTGGAACCAAAAGAATTCGATGTAATGTGGCTCAAGATCGATAACCACAAACAGACAAAGTTCATCTGCTGCCTTTATCTATCACCAAACGAACCGACTCCTGCTGACCTCTTCGAATTCCTTTCTCTGAAACTCGATTCCATCCAACAGAATCACCCAGCAGCTGAAATCATCATCATGGGGGATTTCAATGTCCACAATTCCACCTGGCTCAAATTCTCGAACAAAACAGATGACGCAGGACGTCTGGCCGAGGCTTTCGCTATAACCTATGGTCTTGAGCAACTGATAAATGAACCTACTCGGATCCCTGATATCAGCAATCATTATGCCAATACGCTCGACCTGTTCCTCACTAACAATCCGGAACCGTATGAAGTGAAAGTCCGTGCACCACTCAACTCAGACCACACACTCATCTCCCCGATATGTCCTTACATCACTCCGCGAACCAGTCCAACACCCCCACGCACTGTTTGGCATTACAATTCAGCCGACTTCAGCCTTCGCATGTTTTTTTCTGAGTTTCCTTGGAGGAGAATGTGTTTTGAATCGGGAGATCCCACGCAATGTGCTGAAGAGATCTCGGAAATCATCATGCTGGGAATGGAAACTTACATACCACATAGCACCAAATCACGAACCACTGGTGAGCCATGGTTCAATAGAACCAGTTCTAGGGTCGTCGCTCTGAAGCAAGCAGCATACCGTCGTTGGCGCAGAAACCCAAGCCCGCATACTAGAGCTAAATATGTTGAGGCTAGGAATCCATGTAATCGAACAATAGATGAGTCTAAAGAGGCATCCAACACGAAAATAAGATCAAAGCTCATAGAGTGTCCAAATGGTTCCCGTTCATTTTGGACCTTTGCCAAAGTAATCGGGAGAAATTTCACTTCTAGCTCATTTCCTCCCCTCACAAAGTATAATACATTGGCTATAACACCTCATGAAAAAGCCAACACATTCGCCAAAATGTTTGCAGACAATTCTCTTGGTTCCACGAGGCCAGGAACTTCCCAAAATCGCTACCATCGATAACCGTATGCCAGAAATAGTACACTTCATTCCGCCTTTTTTTCTAGAGCCCCTATATCATGCCCCAGAGGTGCCCCAGAGGTGCAAGGCGAAAACAGGTTGATGCTTTAAATGAGGATCTGACAAGAATTCTGAAATGGGGATCTGAGAATCTAGTACAGTTCAATGCAACTAAAACTCAAGCTTGTATGTTCACCACTGTTCCTATGAGGTTATCAATATCCATGCTGGGTGTCACCACCATGGGACGATGTGAGGTCCATTGCGAAAACTGCTTCACAAAAACTTGGTTTTCTATTCCGTGCGAAGAGATACTTCACATCCCAGCAACTGCTTATGATCTACAAAGCACAAATTCGACCTGTCCTGGAGTACTGTTCACATGTTTGGAGCTCAGCCCCCAAACATACGCTAAAGCTCTTAGATTCAATTCAGAAGAGAGCTATTCGCCTAGTCGATGATACAACACTCACCGAATTATTGACCTCTCTATATCATCGTAGAAAGGTCGGCGATCTATGCCTTTTTTATAAGTACTTTCACGGTCGGTGCTCAACGGAAATATCATCTAATATGCCACCACGCGCGATTCCTAGTAGACAAACCAGACGAGCTCAAGCTGGTCATCCCTACACTGTCAGGCTCGAGACCTGTCGAACATCGCTATACCAAGCATCATTCATCAATAGAACGGCAAAGTTATGGAATTCTTTGCCTAGTGAAGTCTTCCCTGATGCTTACAACCTCCAAACTTTCAAAAAGAATTCCAACACCTTCCTACTCTCCCAAAATTCCACCGCTGGCTAACACGATGTTCCTCGAACATTATAGGTTTCCCTTTCGTGTTGTCCACAGATAAAAAAAAATGGTACACTGGTTGTACAACAAAGTGGTACTACCAGTCGTCACCTATGCATCACTAATTTGGTGGCACAAAGCCAAAAACACGGCGATAAAATCAAAGCTAGGCAAGCTACAGCGGCTAGCATGCTTAGGCATAACGGGGGCCTTAACGACAACCTCCACTGCAGCCATGGAGACGTTGCTGGACCTCCCTCCCCTACATCTAGTGGTGGAGTTCGAGGCCCCGGCGGCAGCATAAAGGCTCAGAACAAACAATATGGGAGAGATCACCTGGAGAAAGGGTTTTCATACAGAAATCTTTCAGAAACTAGAAGAAAACCGCATTTTACAAATGCAGTCAGACAAAACCCTTAAGAAGTTCCACTTCAACAAACTCTTTGAGATAATTATATCCGAAGAGGGCAGAAGGGGCTGCACAGAAGAGCGAACAGACCGTTATGGAACGGTTTGGTATACAGATGGCTCTAAAATGGGTGACAGAACTGGTGCGGGTGCATATGAAGAGAGCACAGGGAATGAGATCAGCATAAACCAACACGCTACTGTCTTCCAGACAGAATTAATTGCAATCACCACATGTGCTCAGCATATGGTGAGGAAGAACACTAGTCACCGGCAAATCCTCATAAGAACAAACAGTCAGGCAGCCTTGAAGGCACTACTGTCGGAGGAGATCCACTCCAACACCGTTGAAGGATGCCTGAGTGGATACCAGGACACAGGGGCATGGTAGGAAATGAAATGGCAGACTCACTAGCGAGAAGAGAAGCTGAAGAAATACTGATTGGTCCAGAACCCACCTGCGGTATCGCTTACGGCAGGAAAAGGTGGCAAATCAAGGACCTGCTCAGAAAAGCACACTGCAAATTCTGGAACGCAGTGCCTGGACTGAGACAGTCCATCCAGGAAAACCGCAAGTCAAATCCTGAGACTCGACAGGAGAAATCTAAAACAACTAGTAGGTCTGCTTACAGGACATTGTAAGCTGAGGAAGCACCTCAACACCATATGGCTAGCCGACGAGCCCACATGTAGGGCGTGTGATATGGAGGATGAAACCCCATATCATATAATCTGCCATTGCGAAGCACTGGCAGCAAAAAGATTTAGGAGGTTCGGAGTCCCCTTTTTGGACATAAACGAGCTCCAAGCTATCACCCCCATGGACATACTGGACTACGCAAAAGAAACAGGACTACTTGAGGGAAAGTGAATACTTGACAAAGAGCACAATAGGCCTCATTGGTCGCAGTGCATTGGGCTCTTTGAACCAC
Organism: Gastrophysa polygoni; assembly: GCA_963576655.1. Taxonomy (NCBI): domain Eukaryota; kingdom Metazoa; phylum Arthropoda; class Insecta; order Coleoptera; family Chrysomelidae; genus Gastrophysa; species Gastrophysa polygoni. Next base: position 17,780,243 of record OY755086.1, read on the forward strand.
ATCCATGGAAAAAAATGCCGATATTCACTTTATTTACGGATATTGTGACGGAAATGCAAGAGCGTTTGTACTGGAATATCAGCAGAGATTTCGTGATTGAAGAATACCCAATGAGAAAGTGTTAAACAATGTGCATAGTCATTTGACAGAAGAAGGTCATTTTCCTAAAGCTACTGTAGAACGTACCGTACAGCAAGAACTTGCCGATGAAGAAGCTATTCTTAATATGATCGAAAATAGTTCCTCTACTAGCGTCCGAAGAATATCTAATCGTCTTTTTGGTTTGTACCCATATCACATACAATCTGCTCAACATTTACAACCAGCAGACCATGCAGCGCGTATTGTCTTGGTTGATTGATTGCACACCAACAACTTTGTGGACAAATTATGTTTACGGATGAAGCCACGATTACTAGAGATGACATTACGAATACCAGAAACTCACATTTAACATCTGAGGTTCATCTGAATTACAAAACGAGTTGCCAGGATTAAGGGAGGAGATTCCACTTCAGAACAGAGTTGACATGTGGTTCCAGCAGGATGGCGCACCACCTCATTTTGGCCACCGAGATCACCTGACTTAACGCCTCTCGACAATTATCTCTGAGGACACATGAAGAGTCTAGTGTATGCAAATGAACCACAAACCAAAAATTTGCTAATTCGAAATATCACGACTGCAGCTGCATTCATACGAGACGGCCTAGATTCTCCTCAGAGAGCAATGTCTTCGATAGTTAGAAGAGCAAGAATGTGTTGTGAAGCAAAAATTTGTGTGAGTAAAGAAAGAGTATTAATTGATTAAATATTACATTACTGTTTTCAACATTCTCTGTTTTTTAATCTACGAACTCGAGGACATAAGCGAAGGTCATGTGACCTTGGATCGGATGATTGGTAGGTAGCAGTCATAGACTTATTATCTTAAGTTTATAGTAGCAGTAGTAGTGGTTGGTATACCAATATGCCCGATTGATGTAGGGCAGGTTGAGGTGACTCGTATTTTTTAGTATGAGAGACATGTCGAATTTATTCTTCAACAGAGTTAATCTAAAATATCAACTATTCATGAATATTGAGAATAAGCAACGTCGAAACTCCCCAAAAAAGAATGAAAACGGAGAACGAGTGCATATGAGAACAGACGTGTTGATGATAACGGCAGAATCCACGCACGCGAATTTGGAGTTGTTTCCGTTCGTCCATGATGTAGCCAAATTATACAGAATACTATTGAACTATGAAGTAGCGTCCTAGCGTGGGCCAAAACAAACCACCCACAACTCTAATTTTTTTCAGTGCCCCGTTCCGTTTTCAAGGTAGTTGAATATTTTATGATTGGGAACTCATCTCAATAATATTTTTTTAGGCCAGAATACATTCTGGATGTTGCATGTAGCAGCTACTCGATCTGATTTGCTGAATGAAATTATATCTATGTAATTAGATTCATCGAATCTTGTTTGTTCTTTGAGTTCATATATATACGACTCGCGGAATACTTATTTTTATTTTTGTTGTTTCTCAGAAGCTATTTGAAAATGAGATAAATGCCACGGATTCTGGAACCAACGAATCAATATTGCTGTATCTGGAAAGGTGGATGAAAAAAAAACCCGAAAATAATGACCCCTCAGAACCTTCACTTCCGTTCGTTTGAATTAGAAATTTGTCAGATTCATATTTTCTGCAGCTGCGGTACCAGCAAAAATCTAATGGTGAATCTTTCAATACTCAATGGGTGTAGTTTTACTATTGAGTGAGCCTGTTGTGTCTGAAAGTATTTGTAAATCGGAAAATTTATATCGACGTGATTTTTTTTATATCTGTTGACAACACGAAATTGAAAACTATAATGTTCGAGGAACATCGTGATAGCCAGCAGTGAAATTTCGGGAGAGAAGAAAAGTGCTGGAAATTTTCTTGAAAGTTTGGAGGTTGTGAGCAACAGGAAAGACTTCACTAGGCAAAGAATTCCACAACTTTGCCGTTCTATTGATGAATGATGCTTGGTATAGCGAAGTTCGAAAGGTCTCGAGCCTGACAGTGTAGGTGACCAGCCTGAGATCGTCACAAAATTTCCGATTTTTATTAGGAGTACTTAGAGATTCCACTTCAAAGAATGAACTGGTATAACAGACAGTTCACAGTACACCATTACACCATTATAGGTTGCATCAATAAATACAATTACATATTGGAACAATGGAGAAATCGCGAGTTTTGATTTTAAAGGGGCAAATATATTTTTCTGATATTCATCAATTATCAAAAAATCATATTGTACCAATGCGTTTCAGATATATTGGACGAATGTGAATCAGGTAGATTGGGCCAATGTGTCTCAGGTATATTGGATCCATATATTTGAAATATATCATACCTACACTTCAAAAACATATTGGACCGATATGTTTTTCCATTGTAGGTGGAATATATTTACAATATATTGGTAATGAAGGTTGAATATAGAATGAATCTATTGGCCCAATAAAAATAAATCTCGCCTTTTCTTTGTCGGGAACCTATTTGATCATAATATTTCACCAATATTGGGGTGCTACTGGGATTATTACTGATATCAGCTATCGTCGGTATCATGAGTACTTTCCCAAAAACCCGTACAACTCATAATGACTCAAAGAGTGTGGGTCTCTCCCTTTCGTTAACTTTTGAATGAGGTGATTCAAAAAATTATATTTATAATTCTCAAAAAAGAATATGTTTACGTTTATAAGAGGGAACAGATAACATGAATATGAACAACGACTGCTAATTTCTTGATAATAGATGATCTACCTATAACCCAAACAGAAATTGAATATTAGAAAAGGTTCGGAAGCTAATAACGTTAGGTGAACCATATTTTGGTTCGAAAGATATGGTTTTCTTTGAGCAGACGGTGCTGTACGGGCAGTACCAACTCAAAAATTGCAAATGCCAAAACGGTCATGTTATCCTCATTCGACAGGTATTTCGAGGCTCAAACCAACTACCTACTTTATTTTTAACTGATTTTTGACATTTTCTAGTTATTAATCGAAAATACTGAAAAAAAGTTATTATAATTCAAATTATAACTGACGTAATCTAGGCATCTTAGAACGCTATTTATCTCCTCGAAGGTTCAACAATGTTAGATGAATAGAAGGGAATTAATACATAGATATATGATATACAAGTTTGTAATCATACTTGATTGTATGCCTGCAACATCAATCTCTGTTTCGATATAGTTCCTAGCGAATCAAGAATGAAGGCGTATCATTATTATTATGATTTCGGGAATATAATTCGAAGAATATGAAAAAAACTTACTCTTTTGTTTTTAGATCTAGATTGTCCATACATTTGGGCTCTGGTCCAGATATGAATAAAACTTGTTGGATATCTTTCGGTGACGATTTCGGACCGATCGTTGATATCGGTTCAGAAATGAAAGCTTGTATCGAACCCAAACTAGCATCTAAAGAGATGGTAGAGTTTGTGACAACTTTTTTCAAACGAATTCCTTCAATACATAACTCCATGTAAGGCAGACCTGAAGAAAAGTAAATATCAATCGCCTAGTCTTATATTGAATACAATGAATCATTCCACCCATGAAATATACTTTACTACCGAAGAATACTCCTGGACAATATAAAAAATCTAATAGGTACTACATGGATTAACCGAGTTTCTTGAAGTACGAGGAGCGAAGCGAAGAGTGATACAAGAGACCAAGAGCGGTGTGGTACACATAGTACCGAATATTACCGAATATGAAAATCGGTACAAGAACTATACTCAATGCAGTGAAGAATAAATAGCATCAAAATTTCATCCACGAGTGTATGAAACAGGGTACGTTAAATATTACTCTAATATTTTTGAATGCAGATTTTCCGACAAATTGTTTCAGCATTTCGAATATTTGAATTGTTTTATGAAAGAAAGATGCTCTTGTTTCGTATTGATCAGATTCCATTCCCGAGTTAAACGGATTCAAAACATTATTGATTAACTACATCCAACACATTTTACACAACATTGCCAAATTTTGAATCATAGTGGCTATGAAAAAAATAACTAATTTTTTTTCAACAAACAATTTCATAACGATGTATTGAAAAAACGGAATAAATAAAAATGAAGACGGATAGGACAAAACTTCTCCAATTTCTCTGTGTGTTTTCTTGATTCTGAGTCTTCTGCATTACAAAATAGAATGTTTTCCATTTTATGTTCTCGACGTTCTTCCTTTATCCACGAACACTTCGAAAATTGTCTTAATCGTTCAAATTCATATGAATATCGACAAAAAATATTTTCCGACCAGGTTTTTATCTGTTCCGAAATCGTCTCCGATGTTTCCGATTAGCCGCACGTGCATTGCAATTACAAAAAACCCGTACAAAAATAAGTGTTCTTTGTAGCTTGTAACGCCCATTTTTTTGCATCGCATCAATAATTTGAAAATTGGCAATGTTGTGCATAATTTGTGGCATGTAACAATATTTTTCAACCGATTTCATTCGAACATGGCGCATGTAATCGATACTGACCGAAAGCAGCTTTCTTTTGTAACGCAATCTGAATATTTATGATTCGAAACAAAATTATGGTTATATAGATTATGTAGTATATGAAAAAAAAATCATAAACACAATAGAAAAAAGTTTCGTTGTTATAGCGAACTGCATCATTTTATCACATAGCGTTCCGAAAATATTCAGGAAATACAATCTTCAGGAGTCCTATTTAAGGAAGCCGTATCTCCCTTATGAGCTATTTCACGACCCATGCTTGAACTTTTCTGGTGAAGTTTGGCAGGCTAATTATGGGACACCCTTTGTATGGAATGAAGTATTTGATCTTGTGAATTTGTTCACTGAGTACAGAAAATTAATTAAAATAAGTTGTTATTTTATCTTTCATTTTGAATCATTTTGAATACGAATACCTCGTTAGAAAAGTACAATCGATTACCAATAGATGGCCACTGTATAGTATTCATCATTTGATTCGATTTCATGGATTTTATTCTCAGCTCATTATCACTATTATCTTCAGTAAAATTATCAAAAACAATTCATTACGTATATGTACAGGCTGTCCCATTTTCGACGTCCTTACGGGATATTTCGCTTATTTTTGAAGATACAGATTTGCGGTTTTCGCGAACGTTGGCTACTTTTTTATGAAACTCACGAAACCGTGAACAAAATTTCCATAGCCCGCTTCGTTCCTGAGATACAGGGCGAAATTGAAAATATTGCATTTTGGGACCCCCCTGTATCTCAGCTATCTATCAACTTAGAGGAAAAGTAAGAACTGTTTCTTTCACAATTGTTCACGTAGAATCCAGTGGCGTATTCAGATTTTTTTAATGAGCTGTCGTTATTTAGATATAACCCAAAGTTATGTTTTTTTAGATACAACACCCTGTATATTTTTCAATATTTGAAACAAGAAAGCTTTGCGCTTTTCAAAAATATATAACACTTATATGATATTTTGAGTATTAGTCCTGTATTTGGGTAATTTTCAGTTTTTTATGGCAAGTCAAGACGAATAACTTCTACTTTTAGAATAGATATTTTGGCGCAATAATTAAATACCACACATTTATATAGGGTAGAATGAGAAGTATTCATTTAGAATGATTATTCAATTAACAATTTGGTAAAAACAATTCGATAGAACATAAAACAATTTGATAAAACAATTAAATTTTCCAAATATCTTTGGTGATTCAAGAGACCGTCAAAAATTTGATAGGCTAGTCTTCCTCCATAAACGAAACAAGATACATTAAAGCCGAATCTGCCTTGCTGTTGAACCACCGTAACGTGATGATTTTCATTTGACCAATAACGATGCTTTTTTCGATCAAATATTCCAGAGCTACTTATACGACTTTCATCGGACCATACCACTGGACGCCCAAAATGTATATTTTCTTCCGTCTTTCGGATATACCATCTACAAAACTCAATGCGCTTCACAGCATCACCCGGGTTCAAATAATGAATAGTTTGTGGTATGTAGAGGGTATATTTGTTCTTTTTCAATATCTTGGAAACCCTTGTCTTTGGAATGCCCAATGATTCTTCAATTTCTCTGCAAGAAGTATAATTATTGCTTTCTTCTACCTTTGCAAGTGTATAATTTGACAACTTGAGTGGTTTGATGAAATGGACTGTATATACAAGAAAATGAGTAGCTCGAATTGCAAAAAGAATCGATGGCACTAAACGGACTTACCACTGGTTAATGGCCGCCATAGTGGATAATTCTTCACTGCCGGTTAAAGGGCCCTTTCTGAGGAGGTTCCGTGTGGGTAGGATAATAAGTACCTTCAAACTCTTCCAAAGCACAGCGTAATCCAGAATTGGCACTTTCCGGAATAAGCAAGCGGGTAATCGTCACAATCGTAATATGGTTCGCGCCGGTAACTAATAATTGCGGTAGTACCTAGCATGAATACTCGTATATTGGTTTTTCGACGATTGGTTCGTCTCGGATCGTCTTCCGATTTTCCAATTTGCTGAGGCGTGCGCCGTTTAGTGTCTTTGAGCGCGAATTCTACTTTCAAAGAATGATTGAAGCAATTACTAATATTGAGGCAGAAATTGAGTACCAACTTAAGCTTGTTGTCGTAACATTACTGCCCACCAAAATGCACCGTTGCATTTTCCAAAAAAAAAAATAAAATGAAAAAAAAAATAAATAATTATAATTGTGCGAAATTAATTATCTAACATAGCTTCAAGTTCTCAAGCTCCCGACAAATAATTAGGACGATACAACAACACATAATATTTAGTAAAGCGAAAGTAACGGTTAAGCAGAGGGAAGAGGGCACAGTTTAACAAGCGGGCGCTTGAAAACATTCGAAGCCGTTTTCACAGTTGCCACGCGAACTATTCCGTCATCCCCAGGAAACCATGAAATAATGCGACCCAGAGACCATCGACTGGGAGGAAGATTTTCATCTTTGAGCACGACTAGTTGACCGATTTCGGGTGCATGTCCTGACTCCAACCATTTTCCACGTTGTTGAAGGGTGTGTAGGTATTCGCGATGCCACCGCTTCCAGAAATCCTGCTGTACACGCTGTAACATTTGCCAGCGGGACAGCCGATTGATTGGTAAGGAGGAATAATCGGGGACGTTCAAAGACGAAATCGGCTCTAGGGTTAGAAAATGTCCTGGAGTTAACGCGTTGATATCCTCCAAATCAGCACTGAGGGGGGTAAGTGGTCTAGAATTGAGCAGAGCTTCTATGAGCGTAAGAACGGTATAGAATTCTTCAAAAGTAAGAATTTGATCTCCAATTACTTTCAGTAAATGGCTTTTAACCGACTTTACTCCCGCTTCACAGAGCCCATTGAAGTAAGGCCCTCCAGGAGGGGAGAATTTGAAATCGATGTGTTCCTTTGCAGCAGCATCTTTGAGTAAATTTAATTGTTTGCTAGCACTCACAAAATTGGTAGCATTATCGCAGTATATAGTAGAAACCCGGCCTCGTCGAGCAATGAACCTTTGCAACGCGGATAAAAAGGTTTCTGCCGACAAATCACTGGCTAGTTCTAAGTGAACGGCTTTCGTAACGAAGCACACGAAAATACAGAGATATGCTTTGGTCGACTTCACGCCTCGGTGCCGACTTAAGGTAATGAAGAAGGGTCCACCAAAGTCTACTCCGGTTTGCGAAAAAGGCTTCACCTGCGTAACTCTTGACGAGGGTAAATTACCCATAGGGGGTTGAAAACTCTTGGGACGGGTTCGCCAACAGCGTACACATTTCGATAGGACTGAGTTAATAGCTCGTTTGAACGACAAAACCCAGAACTGCTGAGAGATCAAATACTGAGTGGTGCGGAATCCCGCATGAAAATACTTTTCATGAAAGTGTTGAATTATTAAGGTGGTAAGGCGGCTTTGGCAGGGTAACAATATGGGATATTTGACGTCATATTCTACTGGAGCATGCCTAAGGCGTCCTCCCACACGTAAGCATGAAGTTTTCGGAGCGGTTTCGAAAGTGGTGGGCTAGTGAGCCCATCATCTTGAAAATGAAGATGTTGTGTGAATTTCACGAGGACAAGCAATGCATCATGTAACTCTGAACGCGATAGAGGGCCAAGGCGGCGCTGGGGGGAACGAGAATTGAAAGCGAAACGTGAAAGATACGCTACGATGCGTTGAATTTTAGCGAAGCTAGACCTATCGTTGATCAAAGAATTCAAAACAGAATCTTCGTGAGCTACGGCAAGAAGGCAACTTTTTTTGTCTTCCTCCGAGCATGAAATTTCTGAAAAGTTAATTGCGAAGGGAGGAGGCCAGTTTTCATCAGATTCATATAGAAATGATGGACCATCAAACCAGAGGGGATGCGAGAGGAAAGCCGATGGAAAAATACCTCTGGAGGCAACGTCAGCAGGATTTTTAGCAGATTCAATATAGTGCCAAGATTTTGGCGGAAGTTTTTCCTGAATATATGACACCCGATTAGCCACAAACGTTTTTCGAATGTGAGGATCACCATTAATTCAATATAGGGTGATTTGAGAATCAGACCAGGCATATATTCTGCGAAATTGAATATTATTCCCGAAAACCGTTAGAGTGTAATTGATTAATTTGGTCAAAAGAACAGCGGCACAGAGCTCTAAGCGCGGGATAGTTAATTTATGAAGCGGGGCGACTTTTGACTTAGCACAGAGAAAATGATTTGATACAGAATTAGTAGAACTTACAGTTCGTAAGTAAATCACGCAGGCGTATCCTCGCTCGCTGGCATCGCAAAATCCATGAAGATCGCAGATTAAATAATTAGCAGGACGTATACACCTAGGAATTCGTAATTCAGACAAGAATTTTAGCTCAAATTTATATTGATTCCACGCCCGAACTATTTCAAAACTCGGGGACTCATCCCATCCGATGCCTGATGACCATATGCGTTGAATCAAATATTTGGTGTAGAAAGTTACAGGACATAAAAATCCCAAGGAGTCATAAACTCTTGCCAGCTCCGAGAGAAGGGTACGCTTCGTACAAGTCTTGTCATCTGCAGGTGATATGGAGAAAAAGAAACAATCCTGTAAGCGATTCCATTGAAGGCCAAGTACTTTCAAGGACGCACTCAAAAAATCCGAATTGAAAGTTAAAGGGTCTTTGGACAAATGCGAAGAGGGTTGATGGGAAAGCAATGAATTTTCATTAGTACACCATTTACGTAATTCAAATCCGCCACATTTCATGAGAGATATTAATTCATCCACAAGACTGCGAGCTTCTTCATAGGTTGCCATTGATAAAACAAAATCATCTATATAAGAAAAATTCCGAATGGCATGAGCCGCATTTGGAAATTGAGTACCTTCATCGTCGGCAAGTTGACGGAGGGTGCGGAGCGCAAGAAAAGGGGCACATTTACTCCGTAAGTTACTGTAGATAAGCGGAAATCTTGAATTTGATCGTGAGGAGAAAAGCGCCACAGTATACGTTGATAATCACATTGTGCGGGGAAAACACGGATCATACGGTACATTTGCTTTATGTCAGTACACAAAGCGAAGGGGTGCAACCGAAAATTGATTAAAATGCTCACTAGATCTTGCTGTAATTTGGGACCAATGAGTAAATAATCATTCAACGATTTTTGACTTGGCAATTTAGCAGATGCATTGAAGACTACACGTAGTTTTGTGGTGAAACTATCAGGTTTCAAGACACAGTGATGAATCAAATAATAAGATTCGTCCGGGATTTCTGAACTTTCAACTGGTTCCATGTGTTTTGAATCGAGATATTCGCGCATAAACTCCGAATACTGCGAATACAGGACAGGATTTTTTAATAAACGGCGTTCCAATGACAAAAATCGGTTATAAGCGAAACTACGAAATCCTGGAAACACGGGACGAACATCTTTGAAGGGTAGCGAAACAATATACCTACCAGAATCTTCACGCTGGAAAGTATTTAAGAAGAGATTTTCGCATACGTCATCTTCCGGGGCGGAATTCGCGATCAAAGGCACGCCCTCAACCTCCCAGAACCTTATCATAATTGCATCTAAATGACTTTCCGTTGCGGAACAAAAAAAAGAGGAGACTGCAGGTGCGGTATTCAATTTGATTTTACCCATCAGAATATAACCGAATATGGTGTTGATAGCAACAGGTTCGTCAGTAGGACCAGAAATGCGACCATTTAAAATAATTTTTGAGAAAATGTCAGCACCCAATAGAACATCAATAGCTCCTGGTCTATTAAAATGAGGATCAGCGAGCTGTAAATTGAGAATATGGGACCATTCCTGACATGAAACAAGCGAAGCAGGCATGTCATCACATATTCGATTAAGTATAATTGCATCAGTATGCAACAAAGGAGCAGGTTTTCCGATTGGTTTCAAGCTAAGGGTAACGAACCCCTTATCACACGCGGACTGCATGGTCCCAAGACCTTTCAATTCGATTGAACCTTTTAATTGTGGTAATCCGAGTTTATGAACCGCCTTTTGGCTAATGAACGAGGTCATACTACCCGAATCTAGCAAACACCCAAGAGGTTGAGAGTTGCCCCGACCATCAGTAAAATCCATCCAAGCAGTAGAGAGAAGTACACTGTGATTTTTTGCTATTACGCCAGCACCAGCAAAAAGCGAGGAATTTGAATTAGTATTTTCAATTAGCGAATTTGGCGAAGGCGCAACATTAACGGAGCTTCCGGGAATTTCGGCAGCGGAAGCGGCAACGGCGGCTGGCTCAGATTTTTCGGCATGTAATAGCGTATGATGATATTTTGACGCGCATCGTTTACAACGCGCCTGAGAACGACAAGATCGAAGATCATGAGAAGCACTGAGACAACCGAAACAGAGACGCGAACTCCGGCAAAATGTATATCGTTCACCCGGCGACTTACTAGCAAAAGCAGAACAAGTGTATAGCGAATGATTTTCCTTACAAAGTAAACAAGATACAGCAGGCGATTTGTTTACAAATAGAGAGGTGGTTGTTCGATACGTAGATGACTGACGTTTTGGCGGTACATTTTTCATACGAGGCACCGAATTAGTAATAGTCGGTACAAAACGAGAAATACCAAGAGTGTCGAGCACGGTACAATGATTTTGCAAAAATCCAATTAATTTTTTGTAAGTGGGTATTTTGCCAGAGCCATGAGCGAGTTCAAATCGAGTGACAATGGATTCATCTAGACGTTGAAGTATCATCATAACTAAAATAAAGTCCCACTCATCCGTAGGAAATTCCAAGTTTTTTAGAGTTTAGAGTTCATCTGTTACATCGGCCTGAGGATCAGTCAGGAGGGTACTGACAACATTGTTATGTTGGCGAAGGAAATCGTCATAAACATCCTGTAGGTCAGCATATCTAACTCTGAACAGAGTTCGAACAGATCGATCGGTTTTGGCTTGATTTGCGAGGGTACTTATCACACTAATGTCATTGAGGGATGTCGAGCGATGAGATTTATATTTTTTCAATTTTTCCATTGCTTACAATCAATAGATAACAGAACAGCTGATTTTAGTCTGAGTTCCACGTACCTAAGCAAAAAAGAAGTGAACGACCTTGTACTTGGGCGATATCAAAAAAACTGCGGAACTAGGTATTTCTCTATATTGAAAATATTTCCTACTAGGTGTGAAGCAGAATATGAGACTAGCACGTGATCGAGTTTAGTCAATGAAATCGTGACCTGCGTTGTCCCCTTCCTTCTGCAAATATAGAAGACCGATAATGATTCAAGATGGCTAATTCGTGCGAATATTGAATATGAAGTACCGATATTTATGAAAAATTGCGTAACAAATTTATTTCGAGTTTTAGCAGCGCAATAGAGGAAATCGTATGAAATTAGGGTTTTTATTAGCGATATTTATTTAGCGATCTTATTTGGCGCGAACTTGAGCACTTGAATATACGTATGATTTTTCAGCGTTTCGAGCGATATTAAAAACCGAAATTTTTTATGTGAATCCGGCTCGAAGGACCAATGTATAATTTGACAACTCTTAAGTGGTTTGATGAAATGGACTGTATATACAAGAAAATGAGTAGCTCGAATTGCAAAAAGAATCGATGGCACTAAACGGACTTACCACTGGTTAATGGCCGCCATAGTGGATAATTCTTCACTGCCGGTTAAAGGGCCCTTTCTGAGGAGGTTCCGTGTGGGTAGGATAATAAGTACCTTCAAACTCTTCCAAAGCACAGCGTAATCCAGAATTGGCACTTTCCGGAATAAGCAAGCGGGTAATCGTCACAATCGTAATATGGTTCGCGCCGGTAACTAATAATTGCGGTAGTACCTAGCATGAATACTCGTATATTGGTTTTTCGACGATTGGTTCGTCTCGGATCGTCTTCCGATTTTCCAATTTGCTGAGGCGTGCGCCGTTTAGTGTCTTTGAGCGCGAATTCTACTTTCAAAGAATGATTGAAGCAATTACTAATATTGAGGCATAAATTGAGTACCAACTTAAGCTTGTTGTCGTAACAGCAAGGACACTAATTTTATCGTTTTCGGCATTTTCTTTCCTGAACTTTTTGGTCTAGGCTTCTCAAAAGATCCAAAATTTTCCAAATTTTCTTTCAGTCTGCCAAATATTTTCCTACTTGGTTGTCTCCTCTCGGGATACCTAAATTTTTTATCATATTGTAACTAACTGATACCCAGCAATTGGGAGATAGTAAATACCTTTCAAAATATAGGTCCTTCGCTTGATTTGCATTGAAGCCAACTTGGTAATATATCCCAACCATATCTAATTTCTCGTAGTTTTGATATCCTGGATTATTATTCGCCATTGTATGAAAAATTTGTAAACTTTGACAGGTAGGTGACAAGAATTGTAAATGATCTGCATTTGTGTTTTTTTTCATAGCTACCTACTAATTAGGTCCGCAGCTTTCATAGTCAATTAATAGTACTGAATATTGGTAAATGTGGTAAGTGTGTGACGAAACACTGTGTCAGCAATAAGGGAAATATTAAAATTTGTGAAGTGGATAATGTTGCCACATTTTTACAAGGCCTAATAATAAGAAACCTACATAAAAAACTGAAAATTACCTAAATACAGGACTCAATACTCAAAATATCATATAAGTATTATATATTTTTGAAAAGCGCAAAGCTTTCTTGTTTCAAATATTGAAAAATATACAGGGTGTTCTATCTAAAAAAAACATAACTTTGGGTTATATTTAAATAACGACTCATTGAAAATTGAAAAATTCTGACTACGCCACTGGATTCTACGTGAAAAATTGTGAAAGAAACAGTTCTTACTTTTCCTCTGAGTTGAAAGATAGCTGAGATACAGGGGGGTCCCAAAATGCAATATTTTCAATTTCGCCCTGTATCTCAGGAACGAAGCGGGCTATGGAAATTTTGTTCACGGTTTCGTGAGTTTCACAAAAAAGTAGCCGACGTTCGCGGAAACCGCAAATCTGTATCTCCAAAAATAAGCGAGATATCCCGTAAGGACATCGAAAATGGGACAGCCTGTACACTAACCTCGTTCGTGGCAAAACAATTTGATTCAATGATCATCATGAAATATTAAACATAGTCCACATACCAAGAAGGTCTCTCGAGTTTTGGTCCCGTGAGTGAATAGTTGCTTTTAGCAACAGGAGTGTCCCATTTGGGACATAACTAATTCTGGCAATTATATTGTGAGTATTTTTCATTTATTGAACATTTATCAACCCAATGCCTCTTCGCGGATTATTGAATTTGTATGATTGATATTTGATAACTTTGTAATTGTTTTGTTTGTTTTTAGTCTTTAAGTCTTCAAATTGCGTTTGAGCCCTCAGAAATCAATATCAGCTCTATACCCGTTTCAGATTCAGAGGAGGTTTATGTCTCTTTTCCAGGAATGATCTCTCATACCATCGTGAGGAGGAACTGGAACCAAAAGAATTCGATGTTATGTGGCTCAAGATCGATAACCACAAACAGACAAAGTTCATCTGCTGCCTTTATCTATCACCAAACGAACCAACTCCTGGTGACCTCTGCGAATCTCTTTCTCTGAAACTCGATTATATCCAACAGAATCACCCAGCAGCTGAAATCATCATCATGGGGGATTTCAATGTCCACAACTCCACCTGGCTCAAATTCTCGAACAAAACAGATGACGCAGGACATCTGGCCGAGGCTTTCGCTATCACCTATGGTCTTGAGCAACTGATAAATGAACCCACTCGGATCCCTGATATCAGCAATCATTATGCCAATACGCTCGACCTGTTCCTCACTAACAATCCGAAACCGTATGAAGTGAAAGTCCGTGCACCACTAGGAAACTCAGACCACACACTCATCTCCACGATATGTCCTTACATCACTCCGCGAACCAGTCCAACACCACCACGCACTGTTTGGCATCACAATTCAGCCGACTGGGATGGCCTTCGCATGTTTTTTTCTGAGTTTCCTTGGAGGAGAATGTGTTTTGAATCGGGAGATCCTACGCAATGTGCTGAAGAGATTTAGGAAATCATCATGCTGGGAATGGAAACTTACATACCACATAGCACCACATCACAAACCACTGGTGAACCATGGTTCAATAAAACCTGTTCTAGGGTCGTCGCTCTGAAGCAAGCAGCATACCGTCGTTGGCGCAGAAACCCAATATGTTGAATATGTTGAAGCTAGGAATACATGTAATCAAACAATAGATGAGTCTAAAGAGGCATAGAACACGAAAATAAGATCAAAGCTCATAGAGTGTCCAAATGGTTCCCGTTCATTTTATACCTTTGCCAAGGCAATCGGGAGAAATTTCACTTCTAGCTCATTTCCTCCCCTCACAAAGGATGATAATACATTGGCTATAACACCTCATGAAAAAGCCAACACATTTGCCAAAATGTTTGCAGACAATTCTACCTTGGATCCACGAGGCCAGGAAGTTCCCAAAATCGCTACCATCGATAACCGTATGCCAGAAATTTTCTTCCGGTAACGCACAATCAGACACATTCTGCTTAGCCTCAACGTCAAAAAGGCTATGGGGCCTGACGGAATACCGCCTATTGTTCTCAAAAAATGTGCCTCAGAACTAACACCAGTTCTTTGCAGGTTGTTCACCCGTTCGTACAAACTCGGCGTATTCACTTCTAGCTGGAAGGAAGCTGGGGTCCAACCGATTCCAAAGAATGGCAAGAAAACCCTCCCTAACAACTATAGACCGATTGCACTACTATCTGTGATCTCTAAAGTAATGGAAAGAGCAATTAACATCGAGCTCATCCGATATCTAGAGAGCTCAAGAATCGTGAACGACCGGCAATATGGCTTTCGTCACCAGAGGTCAACTGGAGATCTGCTTGCCTATGTGACACATAAGTGGCAGGTGTCAATAGAGAAACATGGGGAGTCTCTGGCCGTAGCCTTGGATATATCCAAAGCATTTGACCGAGTGTGGCACCAAGGCCTCCTATCGAAACTTCCGTCATATGGTTTTCCGCCCCAACTGTGTCTTTTACTATTGAGTTTTCTTGCAGATAGATCACTCTACGTGGTGGTAGACGGGGTCTCGTCTGATACAATGACGATCAATGCTGGTTTTCCACAAGGATCTGCCTTGGCACCAACTTTGTTCTTGCTCCACATCAATGATTTGTTGAATGTGACCTCCAGCCCAGTTCATAGCTTTGCGGATGATAGTACACTTCATTCCGCCTTCTCTTCTAGGGCCCCTATATCATCCAACGAGGCCAGAGGTGCAAGGCGAAGACAGGTTGATGCTTTGAATGAGGATCTGACAAGAATTCTGAAATGGGGATATGAGAATCTAGTACAGTTCAATGCAACTAAAACTCAAGCTTGTATGTTCACCAAGAAGGCTGATCACACAATGCCCAATTTGATGATGTCGGGTACCACTGTTCCTATGAGGTCGTCAATATCCATGCTGGGTGTCACCACCAACAGTGCTCTCTCATGGGACGATCATGTGAGGTCCATTGCGAAAACTGCTTCACAAAAACTTGGTTTTCTATTCCGTGCGAAGAGATACTTCACATCCCAGCAACTGCTTATGTTCTACAAAGCACAAATTCGACCTGTCCTGGAGTACTGTTCACATGTTTGGAGCTCAGCCCTCAAACATACGCTAAAGCTCTTAGATTCAATTCAGAAGAGAGCTATCGCCTAGTCGATGATACAACACTCACCAACTCATTGACCTCTCTAGATCATCGTAGAAAGGTCGGCGATCTATGCCTTTTTTATAGGTACTTTCACGGTCGGTGCTCAACGGAAATATCTATTATGCCACCACGCGCGATTCCTAGTAGACAAACCAGACGAGCTCAAGCTGGTCATCCCTACACTGTCAGGCTCGAGACCTGTCGAACATCGCTATACCAAGCATCATTCATCAATAGAACGGCAAAGTTGTGGAATTCTTTGTCTAGTGAAGTATTTCCTGATGCTTACAACCTCCAAACTCTCAAGAAGAATTCCAACACATTCCTTCTCTCCCAAAATTCCACCGCTGGCTAACACGATGTTCCTCGAACATTATAGGTTTCCCTTTCGTGTTGTCCACAGATAAAAAAAAATCAGAATCGAGAATCAATAATATAAAAGTCACATTTGTGACAATACTGTGATGGTGAATATCTGATTTGTCGCTGACAGACCAGTATTACGAATGTCAAATGAAAATGAAATTAGCGAATCATAATGTAAGATATTCCGTTACGCATTCGGGTGTCATTATGACTTCATTTTAGACCCGAAAAACAAAAATATTATTCAAAAACAGGTATGTACCTAATGGAAAACTTGAACTTCACTCACCATGATCTATCAAAGCATCAGACAACAAAGATGTGTAAATCATTGTTTTGACAGCGTCTTCTGAATCCATTTTGATCATTTTCCCAATGATATAAGCAATTACCATCATTTTAGCGTTAGTTCCATTCAAAGTAATACTCTCTGACTCGAAAGTAGTCTCTTCGTGCGGTATATCAGAGTTATGCCAATACAGCGGTTTTAAAATGCACTTGTTAGCGTACGATAAACTGGAAGGTGTCAGTATGGTAGTATGTCTTTGTGAGCTGAGAACTAGACGACTCGATAAGCCCACTACTTTCATATTTCGTCTAGTGAAACAAGCATCAAACAGTTGTTTAGGCGGGTCTGGTAACTGGCAGGTTGTGTGGACCAAACGATTGACATACATCGGATAATCGATGCTTATATCGAGGAACTGGCACTCTACAGTATACTTTGGGAGTTTCACTGAAAGTTTTGTAGGTGAAGGAGTGGATATTTTCTGAAAGTACAGAAGTGCATTCATTATTTTTCATTCTGGAAATATAATAAAAGACATTCTAGAAAACTTTTGTTCGTTTTTTTATCGTTGAGATAATGGAGATAATGCTTGTTAAGGAAATTGTGCGACACCCTGTATCTTTGCCATCGCGATAGATGCCATGACCAAATGACATACACATTGTCGGCTAGATATGGAGAAAAAGTCTAGTGAGCTGTATGTTCTGGTCTGATCTGTGACCTGATCACCCGATGGCGTTTCTGTATCGGACGAAATGATTCTCACTTGATTCTCGAAAATTTTCGAAAATTGTGGTTATGTAACAATAATTAAGTTGTCAAAAGCTGTCGTGTGAAATCAAAATCGTGTCTTGTATAGTGTTTTTGCTTGAAAATTTATTCTTTTACAATTTCTGCTGTTCAAATATTCCTTTTTTTATAGATTTGTGTTGTGTTCCAAGTATAGTAGTTTTGTCGTATCGATTGATTAGTTGGTATTTCGTTTAGAGAATGGAGAATTTTTTATTTACTGCTTACTTTGTATTTTATAAATATGTTAATGTATTATGTAAGTTAGATACAGTTTCCGAGACCAGCACATTTGCTGCTTTGGATTATTCAGTATTCATTGTAATGCAACCTACGAATTTATAAATTCTAAACTGTATATATGTATTGTTATCAGGAACGCATTGTATTTGAATAAAGTACTTTTAAAAAAAATTCGGATGCATTCGATATCGAGTATTACAGGTAAGATAATTAGAGCCCTGATCAGAAGCTAATAATCTATAATACTGATACTGATTCTACATTTCTGAATGGGGATTATTCTAGTGTCTGTGGCAACCGTCTCCACGCTACCGCAGTGGAGATGGAGCGGCGCAGTTCTGCTAGCGGACTGCGGAGTTTCTGATGCCCATTTTTCTGTAATCCATCGTAAAAATCATTTGAAAATATTGGCCTTGTTAAAACATGGAATATGCACAGAGTTAGTTGTAGTTGGGCTCGGTCCCCACATACTGCATTGCATGGTCTGCATGCCTTTAGTTGGTTTGCGCAGATTGGGCAGGCCAGAACATACAACTCACTAGATTTTTTTCTCCATATTTAGCCGACAATGGACATACATATCAACCTGCCTTGAATAATGCTACTTCAAAAATGCATTGAATTATAGACAAACCTTTCTTTTTTTGAATAAATTTCCCTTGCTAGGTTGGAAATACGGATGATCCATGAGTTCTAATTCAATAATTGGGGCGAAAAATGTAATCCTCATTTTCCTGCTCGGTATGAACTCATTCAAAGCGTCAAAATCTTCTTCCGATGGTGGCAACAAGTCTTGAAGTGGCAAGTCTGGTTTCAAAGTATAGTACGGGGAATAGTCATAATATGAAGCTGGAAGATAATAAAAGAAACTATAAATTCTTCGAATTAGAAATACTAATTACATATGCTTTTTCTATGTCGCACAAGAAATTATATCAAATGAACATTTTTTGAATATTTATTGATATTCACAATATTTCGAAGCATTGAAAACGCGAGACAATTGGTTCAGCGGTCGACACAGAAACGAATACCACCTGATACCTTATCCATTCCAAATCCATTATACTATTATATATATTTTCAATATGACCCAATCCAATTATATTGACTAATTAGTTGACTATTGACATCACATGCCGATTCAACCGTGTTTCAATAACCATTGAATTTCGGTAATTATTCAAAAGTTGTACAGAAACCGTTAAACCGATTCTGCGATATTTTTTCCAAATCACCCAAAAACGAATGACTTTCCTAGAGTGATAAATGTACAAATTTGTTTTGATCTTATTACAACCAAATTCGAATATTAATTAAATGACAAAAACGAATAAAAGGTAAGGAATCAACGTGGTTGAGTAGCTATCTACTGTGTCGTAAGCAATCTGTTTGTATTAACGGTAAGCAATATCATTCAATGCCAATTACTTATGGAATTTCACAACGCGCAATTCTGAGCCCCCTTTTATTTTTTTTTACATCAACTTTGTATCCAATATAGGTCCGAATGGCTCTATTAGATTGTATGCTGATTATATGAATTTGTCAAAAAGTGCCCTTTAGTGAGCATATTCGATGTTCCAAAATTTCAGAAATGTACGTGTAAAGGGCGTGTACCATGAGTATGTGTTAACCGCCATAGATATCATTCTTGCATTTTCATTCATCGTGCTATTAGTAAGTCCAGGCACAATAAAAACTTAGCTCAATAGTAGAACTTCAATACACATTCATGATACAAGACATACAAATTATATATGTAATATAATATAAATTATATAATTGTTCCACAAGGTACGTCAAAATTTTGTGATAACCCAATTACAGTGAGAGGGGTTGATTTTTACAATGAACTTACACTAATACATTTTGAATTCCTCCACCATGAAAAATTCAAGTCTTGTTAAAAATACCTTTCTTACTAAATGGAAGATACTATTATCTTACTGGTTGCATGTTATTATTTCTTTACTTACACTTCCTTGTTATAGTTTAATATGATCGTCATTAGTTGTTTTCAATATAGTAATATGTATTGTCCAATAGTGTAGTATCATGTTTATTTTATTTATATATTTCTTAATGCTTTCTATAGTAATTTTGAGGATGTATGATGTCCTTATATAGAATGCTGGAACGTTCTCTGGGTGCAATAATGAAGCAATAAAAAAATATCTAGTACATTGATATATGAATACAAACCTGCTATTTGCAAGGAACTAGTTCTATGGAAGAAACCAGAACAGAGTCGTAAGTTTAGAGGTCCAAAGCAAATTCTGACACAAGATGATTCAGATAAGTTGCTATATTCATAGTTGCTACCCAAATCGGACAAAATATCACTGGAAATATCGCTAGGAATCTCCATTTGGTAAACATAGTCAAATGCAAAAGCTGGTGTTCGTTCTAATAGTACTGATTCAGAGTTAAGGGTCATGTGATAGTCCCAAGAAGTGTTATATTGTCTACGTTTTCCTTTGTTTTCTATAGCTTCAGCATCGAAAAGTGAGTCGGTTTTATGAGAATTACTAACTGAACCTGAAATGTATAATGATCAATAATACAAAAAAAAAATAATCTTCGAGTTCAGTACAGCTCGGTATACCTACCTATTTTCAAATAATGTATAGGGATGTTATCATCAGAGCTCTCGATATAAGAACAACTACAACTTCCGATAGGAAGCAAAAGTGCTTGGCTGACTCCTCCTGTTGTATTGAACCATTTCAGACCATGTATAATACTTTCTGAGTATATTTCGTGAAGTTGCAATGTCAACATTGGAATATATCTAATTTTTTTGTGAGTATAATAACCACGCTCAGAACTTGCTTCAGAAACCTACAATAGTCAAGATAATAGTAAAAATTCAACTACTTGACCATTCAATTCCAAAACCTTCAAGATATTTTATAGTTTCTCAAAACTGTATAAGAACTTTTACTTGAATTATCTTTCAAGTCATCATTAATGAACAATTGCCAATTTAAAAAAGATTCATATTACCTTGAAAGTAATTGATAAAGTGTCTACATAAAATCCAAAATGTAGAGTATGGCCTTTTTGAACAGAAAAGTGTTCATTATGGATTTCTTCTTCCCAGGGTGCTGGCAGTACTGAAGAAACGTATGACCAGGCCCAGCCAGTCCATGTTTCAGAATTTTCCGGATTTTCTGATCAGAATAAATTTTCATTATCATTCGAGAATCAAAAGCATGTCACAAGAATCAACAACCAAAATGATGATAGCTAACGAGCTATTTGGTGATGAATTAGCTAACCAAATCAAGTGAGGGGGGAGGTTTTTAGACAATAGAGAACAAGATATTGCAATAAACTCATTATTTTAAATCCTTTGATGAAAAATGAGTCAAATTTACAAATCCAAAGTCTTAGATGGAGTGAAACAGGGAGAGAACGGCATCTATTGTCCTCAGATATTCAGTACTGAAAATGGCCTCCACAGAATAACAGAAACTATCTTGAAAAGTTCAGATCAGAGTAAAAAAGTTATTGTCATTTTTTGGACTTGAGAAACCGTTTGATAAGGTGACTCACGAAATATTACTCGAAAATCTTCCCCACGCTCATTACCATAAATCAAAAATACATGAGGCGAATGTGGCACCCTAATTATCCAAGAATAGAATTATACGTGGAAATAACAGGTTAATTATGAACTATATCTTTAGATTAGCTTCGATTTGCTCAAAAATAGATTATAAAAATAATGATGGATGAAAAGAAACAGTACCCAACAGATTCAATGTATAAGAAAAGATAATTATAAACTCAAAGGCAACTTCATTACAAAGCAATTACTAGGTTTATGCTGAAAAAATATTTCTATAAGGAAAATATTACTCATGGCTCAAACATCATAAATCCGGCTCAAAATAATGTTGCAATGCAAACTCCTGAACACATGGTATGCAAAATCATATGGCGTTCGCAGAACTGAGAATAACTACCAATTTCTCCTATATGAAACCGCCAATTATTCCATTGGGGTTGGTTTATCAGTAACTAACATTGAAAATTACTTCGGAAAAATCATCAAGTCATTTTTTCAAATGGAAACCCCATATTTTCATAATTCCATATTATTTCGCATTGAATATGAGGTTAATTTTGTAAAATATTGTAGTTTTCGAAATAATGGGGTCTGTTCCAGAAAATCGCGTATTCTTGAGTTCAGTTCTTCTCAGTTGGCCATGGCGCCCGCGGTTGTGTTAGCAACAATCTAGTGTCACAGAAATGTTATTGTAAACAATCATGCCGGCTCATTTGAATTACTCGAATGAAGATTACTTGAATCTATTAATTGATTCATATATTCTTTGGAACCATTGAGCCAAGAGTGCATAGAAACAAGCCAAATGATTCTTGTATAAATCTCAATACCGTTAATTCTGTTTGTTCTCTTTCAGTTTAGTTTAGTTTCTGCAAATTTTGAATAGCAAATGTATCACATTTGTTCTTGAGATATCCCTATTACATAAATAATAAATAGATTCAAGTAACCTTACTACACGATTTTCTGGAACAGAAAAATTCTTGGAATAGACAATCTTGCACAAAATTACCCTCATTTTCAATGCTGAATGATATGAGATTATGAAAATAGGTGGTTTTCATTTGAAAAAAATGACTCAATGATTTTTTTAAAGTAATTTTCAATGTTAGTTTCTGATCACCCTGTATTCATTTGATATCAAAATATCAATACAGTACACTAAAATAGATCTCCAACCCCAATCGAATAATTGGAGGTTTCATATAGGAGAACTTTATAGTTATGTTTAGGTCTGCAAAAGTCAATTTTGATATAAAATTCGAAATATTTCGAAAACTATTAGACTTAGGTATAGAACATTATAGATGAAATTTGCCAGGAATTCTTAGTGGAAACAAAAAAATGGAATAATATATTGGGTGTCCCAAAGAGAATGAGCAAGATGCTATTAACTTCCGGTACAACCAGAACTGAGAATATTTTAGCCAAATTGCCCCCATCAACAGTAGTTTGCCACCAAATTCACAAATTCGCCCTACTTATAGTTTTCTATATATTGATTGATTCATTTTCCGGAGGGACACCCTTTATACTCTCTAAGACCAAAAGTCTATAATGAATTACCACTGCATTTCAGAATGAAACCATATTATAAATGCAAAGAAGGGATTACAAAACGGGTCATATTGAAGTATAAAAGAGATAGTATATAATAATTTGTAATTATATGTAGTGCTCTCACTAATCATTTTAGAAATGATGTAATAAATGAAATAAAATATAGTATAATCATCTCGATAATCATTGTGGTATGTTAACACCTCAAAAATGAGTTCAGCTATTGATGTTGAAAGGTAAACACAGCATTATGAATGCTGTCATGCACATCATGTATTTATCATTAAGCAGGGATAAGTATTGAGTGTGTTATATTAATATTTGAGTAGTTCATGATAAATAATATATTTATAATTATCATCATAATAAATTCTGCTAGTAATAAACATTTTTTTCCTACCTTTTGATTCTGATGTACCACTGATATTATCTGCTGATGAATCACCTTCAGGTTTCAACTGTTTCTGTTGTAAGGCATATAAGAGCATAACTATCCTCATCAACATTGGAACTTGTTGTTCGGTCATACTGAACTCCATACTGTTGAACATATTATGCAAATAAAGATACCTATACTTATACATTTTGTTTTCACATACTGTCTAATGATTATTTATAAAAGAGATCATATGGATTTCGGACTAATTTATTGAAAATAATATGTGGAGTGAGTTTTATAGATGCAGTATATAATATCTGCACATTTCAAAATGAATGCAAAATCATTTTCCACTTACTTATTGCAATAAATGTCAAGTCTAGTTGTAGAAGCTCTATTGGCTGTAGCAGAATGGTAATGTTTCAATAAATGCATAGTCAACGAACACCTATACAACATGGGTTCTTGGTACACCTCAATTTTACCAGAAGCATTTCTCTTGTCTAAGCAGAGTGTTAAATCATTAACAGTTATGACTTTCCTCAAAATAACCTCAGCTGGTGATATATCTGAAATAAATAATTCCAAATAATATTATGCATCACAATAATCCACCTATACAATTTTTACCTGTGTAGGCTGCTTCCCATTTATTACTTGCTGATTCAAATTTAAGATGTTTAACATTCATAGAAAGTACAATATCTTCTTCAACATATTTCAGAATAACATTGTTACAATAAATCCTAATATTGCTAACAATTTTGTTGATAAGTAATTGTACATAACCTTGAGGTGCTTCAATTTCCTTTCTAAAACAAATGAATGTATTCATTATAAACAAAATTTTATTAGGAGAATATTTTACCCATGATTAGTGGGTTTTTTGGGTTTGTCCTTAGTAGACTCAGCACGACTAATATTATCTTTTCCTTTTAAATTTAAGATGCACTCTGAAACAGAGATGATTATGAGTACTGGAAGTAAAACCCATAACACTCATTTGATGGATAATACCTATAGTATTAATAGTAATAGTTATGGGTTCTGAAGCCAACTTTGTCCATGGTACATGTATTAGTAATTCTCTGATACTACCAGACACAAAACTAAATGGTAACTGGAGTTCTTCCTCTAAAACTTGCAAATTCAACTCTAGATTGTGAAAAGTTGCATCTCCACCCCATAAAGACACCTGGAACCAATAATTTGGGAAAATGACAAAATCCATTGTTTATGTATATACAGTAGTACTTCTTACTTGAGAGTCTTCTAGCTTGAAATTATTTATATATCTGTTGACGTAGCTCAGAAGAATTGGAGTTATATATGATTCTAATTTGAACATGTCGGAATTTTAAATCGATGAGTAGTATTAGGTTATTATGCTGGAGTAGGGTAGATCCACTATTCACTGGCAGTTCATTTCGTTTTCAAGTTTGTCGATTTTGATGAAGATCATGATTTTGATACGATCAAGTGAAGTCCTTTTGGGATATTTTTCATGTTGTCAAAACATTCCTTGTTTCACTCAAATACTGAAAACGATGATTGTCAGATTTTAAAATTAAAATAGAATCTTGTTGGTACCACTGTTTTCGTTTTGTTCAGGTGGTAGCAAAGTGAACTAAGATTAGAGCAGTGAGACTGAAACGGTACGGTCACAGAATATATATACTCTTTGATACGGTCCTGATAATGGTGTACAACAACATGGTCCATTATCATGATCCTTACGTTTCGAAATTTTGGGTTATTGGATGGGAACTCTCACGAAAACTCAAACGAAGAGGTGCTTCGTTCGAAGAGAACATTTTCGTTTAGTAGGCAGGCTTGCTTAGCTACTTAGACACAGTGTACCAAAGAGAAGAAGAGGAATGCACCTAGGGGCAAAGCGACCCCGGTCTGGTACTGCTAACGCAGGCCAGACTATTACGGGGCAGCCCAGCTACTCGCAGGTGGCAGCCGCAGACAGGGCTTTACAACTGGTCATCAGCCGCGATGGGCAACCTGAAGCGGAGTTCACTGAGGACCAGATGTTGGAGTTCCTAGATGCCGTTGGAGGGGTGATCATGAGGACGCCAGCGGCGTCCAATGATCCTCCCCCACAGTTCACTTCAACGCGGCTATGGCGCAGGCAACTGCTCGTAACCGCAGCCAACGAGGCCTCCAGGGATTGGCTCCTCAGGAGTCTGATTGAGATTAGACCCTGGGAAGGCGTGACCCTGGTGGCTATAGACCCAGAGCAATTCAGGCTCCAACGGACCGTGGTTCGTATTCCGGGGAGGTTGCCCAACCAGGACGTTCTGAATGTCCTGGAAAGGCAAAATCCCAACCTGTCCACTACTCAATGGAGAATTTGGAACAGGAAGGAAGAGAACCGCGGCGTCACACTCATAGTTGGGATGGACAGTAAGTCCATATCAGCTATAAAACATGCCGGGGGTTCCCTGTTTTTCAGTGCCTCGCGGGCACTGGTGAGCTGGGGAGACCATGCCGGCAAGAAACCAGAGGTGTCCGAAGCAATGGATGCCTCTGAGACAGCAGAGGACACAACCCTGACAGAGGACGACCCTGGTCGTCCTTTGAGGGGAATGGTTCAGAGGATGAGGGACGTGGTAATAGCCATGCCCCATCAAAGAAGGGAGAATAGGCTACCAAATGGCGGCCTGTCATACTTCTTCCTTGAACTTCCTGCAGGCTAACTTACAACATGGGAGGGCCTCCACGGCTCTCCTATGCAGAAGATTAAGGGAGCTTAAAATAAATGTGGCCCTTATTCAGGAACCTTGGGTACACCAAGACAGAGTGAGGGGCATGGGACTAGCGGGAGGGACACTGTATTACAGCTCCTCCAGCCCGAAGCCAAGAGCATGCATCTTTGCAAGAGATGTTGACACGATTCTTCTACCAGGATTCTGCCACAGAGACCTGGTAGCCGTTAGAATCAAAGTCAGCAGTACAACTGACGAAAGCTTGAGCGATATTGTAATTTGCTCAGCCTATTTTCCTTATGAAAAGGAGAACCCTCCACCTGAGACAGGACGCCTTGTGCGGTACTGCGAGGAGATGGGAATGCCCTTGCTGATTGGATGCGACGCAAATTCGCACCATACACTGTGGGGGAATCGCGACGTCAATCCGAGAGGCAGGGCACTTCTGGAATTCCTGAGCTCCAGTAATCTGGAGATCCTTAACAAAGGATCCGTGCCAACATATTTCACGCCTTTGGCACGAACGATTGTTGACTTAACGTTATGCTCGACAGAGCTAACAAGTAGAATCAGTAACTGGCATGTTTCGACAGAGGAAAGTTTGTCTGATCACCGACATATACTGTTCTCAGTAGCAGGCAATAGCCAAGGAGAGACTCGATGGTTTAGAAATCCCAGAACGACCAGATGGAACCTCTATCGTGGGGAACTTGAAGGGAGACTCTGGAACATGCCATCACGCTATGGATCCGAAGCAGAAATAGAGACGTTCGTAGGATGTCTCAATTCTGCCATACTCGAATCCTACGAAGCCAGCTGTCCACTCAAAAGAGCAGACCGCCTGGGCAAAACACCATGGTGGAATTCAGAAATTGAACTCCATCGTAAGGAAGTTCGCAAGCTATTGAACAAAGCCAAACGGACAGAATCACGGGTCCACTGGGAAGAGTACAAATCGTCCCAGAGAGACTATAAGAAAGCTATCCGCGCGGCAAGGAGGGACTCGTGGAGAGCATACTGCCAGGGAATAAATACTGTTCCTGAGGCAGCAAGGCTCAACAAAGTTCTCTCAAAGGACCCGGGAGCAAAGTTGGGAGCGGTAACCCTTCCTGATGGAAGCTTTACCTCATCGGATGCTGGAACGTTGCAACATATGCTTGCAACGCACTTTCCTGGCAGCACCAGTGTTCAGCCTGAGCTTGAGACTGTCACCCCAATAGACGCTATGGTGGATTACACGATAGCCTCAAGAATTGTAACATACGACAGAGTGAAATGGGCCATTGAGTCCTTTTCGCCCTATAAATCACCAGGTGAGGATGGAGTGTGTCCGGCCCTTTTACAACAAGGGATGGACATACTCATTCTACATCTCCTGAAGATCTTTCGAAGTTGTTTAGCTCACGGGTATGTCCCTAAGGCTTGGAGAACAGCTAGAATTATATTCATACCAAAGCCTGGGAAATCCGATTTCACGCAGGCAAAATCGTTTCGGCCCATCAGTCTCACATCGTTTCTCCTGAAAGCGCTAGAGAAACTGGTAGACCGCCACATCAGAGAGGAGCCACTAAACATCTTCCCACTCAGTGGCCAATAATTTGCATACCAAAGTGGCAGGGGCACCGATGCGGCTCTTCATCGACTCGTCCATAGAATCGAGGGAGTACTAGACCGTAAGGACTCTGCCTTAGGGATATTCATAGACATTGAGGGTGCATTCGACAACACGTCATTTGACTCTATATGTCGTGCAGTAGAAAAGCGGGGCGTTAGTCCAATTTTAATAAAATGGATACACGCACTCCTCTCTCAGAGGATAGTGAGAGCGACTCTCCAGAACAGCTCGGAAGAGGCCGTTGTATCGAGGGGTTGTCCGCAGGGGGGGGGGTGCTATCTCCTCTTCTGTGGTGCCTCGTCGTGGATGACCTCCTATTAGAGATACAGACCATGGGCTACTATACCCAGGCCTATGCAGATGACATCGTCATCCTGATAGACAGCCGAGTATCAACTCCTAGTCGGAGACTGGCACAACGGGCCCTGGATGGGGTGGACCGCTGGTGTCGCAGCACGGGACTAAGTGCTAACCCTTATAAGGTGGAAATTGTACTTTTCACCAGGAAACGCAAGGTAGAGGATCTCCCCGATATACGTTTATCGGGAAAAACCCTGCGGTATAAAGGCTCCACCAAATATCTAGGAGTCATTATTGACTCCAAGCTTAATTGGAACGAGCACATCGAGAGGAAGGTCCAGAAAGCAACTGCGGCATTCTGGGCGTGCAGGAGGACGTTTGGGGGAACGTGGGGGCTCAAGCCCTCATACGGCCAATGATAACTTACGGGGCCATCGTATGGTGGCCGGGAACACTGACAGGCAAGTCGAGGATTCAGCTCGATAGAATCCAACGACTGGCCAGCATCTCGATAACAGGAGCAATGAGGACGGCGCCGTCAAGGGCACTGGAGACTCTAATAGGACTGCCACCTCTGAACCTATGTGTAGAGCATGAGGCGATGAAGGCCGCCGCTCGCTTGCAAAGTTCCAACCAGTGGAGGAGCGAGGGAACGTACGGCCATTCTCGCCTCTGGAATCAAATGACTGATGATTGCCCCTCACTCAGCATGAAAGGGGACAATATAACACCTATTATTCGATTCAGGAAAATGCCCCAGGTCAAAATTCCAACAAGGAGGGACTGGGAGCAGAATAAGCACTGCATGGTACCCACCAAGGGTATCATCTGGTATACAGATGGCTCTAGGATGGGAGAAAGCGCAGGTGCGGGGGTCTATGGGCAATCCCCAAGGGCAGACCATTACTTTACCCTTGGGAAATATGCCACGATTTTTCAGGCGGAAGTATTCGCAATACTCGCATGTGTTCAAGAGAACATAGAAAGGGGCTATCATGGCCGGCAAATCACTATATGCACTGACAGCCAGGCAGCAATCAAGGCACTGATTTCGTACAGAGTGACCTCCTCCCTGGTGTCAGAATGCATAGACAGCCTACAAAGGCTGTCAGCGACGAATAAAGTCTGTCTTCTGTGGGTCCCTGGTCACTCAGGGGTACCTGGTAATGAAATGGCCAACAGTCTGGCCAGGAAGGGTGCGGAGGGCTCAGTGATTGGCCCAGAGCCAATACTGGGGGTCACTCGATCCTGGAGCAATTCTAGAATGGCGGGAATCCTGATGAAGAGATTTCAGAATAGCTGGGCGGAGGCTCCAGGAATGAGGCAGTCCAGACTCCACATAGGAAATCCGTCACGAAGACAGACAAATGCACTCCTGGATTTGAACAGGAGAGAGCTGAAATTGGTGGTGGGGACACGATCGGAATTGTAGAAGATCCTGAATGTAGATGGTGCCTTGAGGACGAAGAGACTTCTACTCACATCCTCACTGAATGCCCGGCGGTGGTAGCAGCAAGGGAAATACATCTTGGGGGCAGCATCCTGAACCCAGAGGATGTGAAAAAGATTCGGCCAAGGAAAATGGTATCTTTCGCCCGCGAAATTGGCCTTCTCCACGGCTGACTTACGATCCCAGGAGTTGTGGGTGCACAACGGGTCCGAAGAGGTGGCCTAAGTGCGTTAGGTCTCAGACCGCCCACTTTCTTACATTACATTACATTGCACCTAGCTTCTCTATTATCACAGCGCATCATCATTTTCTTTACCCATGGGCGAATACTATGAAAATGCATTTGGGAGGGTCTGTTCTCTCCGAACGAAGCACGTCGTTGTTCGTTGAAATGTATTTCGGTGCTTAATTCGAAGAGAACACGTAATTGTAGAAGTTCAAAGTTTCGAATTTTTAATTTCTATTTATATAGACAATCGTGTATTATTCCCTCTACATACATATATTCGTGAGTACAGAACACCAGTTTGTTCATTGTACCACATCTGTAATTCGTTTGATTCAGTTTGCTCTGGAAATTCTGCTTGAAATTACATATGGCACATAAATAAATTGGGTCCAATCA
Source organism: Gastrophysa polygoni (assembly GCA_963576655.1). NCBI lineage: Eukaryota > Metazoa > Arthropoda > Insecta > Coleoptera > Chrysomelidae > Gastrophysa > Gastrophysa polygoni. Next base: position 17,810,358 of record OY755086.1, read on the forward strand.
ACTTATTTTGACCTCTTTTACACGTGGTAGCTCTGTGTCCAAGCAATTTTGGGACACCCTGTATATACAATACAATTATTCTATAGCAATACTATACTCATATAATATTCATGATGAAATAAGAAATCCTGTCTTGTATATTTGCATAGCTCACTTTGCTTGTAAGGTGGATATTGTCATGAGGGTACTGGCACACAGTTAATAGCTTCTTTTTTCATTGTATTAGCTTACTATATTAGTCAACTTCTGTGGTACTACCTCATACTAAATGACCAATAAGGCATGCAAATGCTCTAACACGCTTTAGATACTCTTTGCTTTAGCTGCTTGAATCACAAGGCGTTATTTTTAAAATATGGTAAAATTTAAATAGGATCATCGAGTTGCAAAAAAAGGTATTCTGAGGGATTCAAAAAAGGCGCGGAAAACGACTCTCACAATATTCCAGGACTTTATATTATAACCAGGAAATTATAATCGCTGAAATAAAGTATAGTAGATTATTCACATATTTATTCATTCATGGAATTTCAAGTTACATATATATAGATCCTCTATTGTTATATACTGGTTCTTTTTCTGGATTATTACATCGTTAATTCTATCCATAAGAATGAAAATGAACATTTCTTTTCTGAAAAGTAATAACAAAAGATCTTGAGAACTATTCTTTTCTATCTGTAGAATTTTAGAAGTGTAGGAGGGTGTTGGAGTTTTTCTTGAAAGTTTGGAGTTTGTATGAATTGGTAAAGACTTCACTAGGCAAAGATTTCCACAGCTTTGCCATTCTATTGATGAATGATGCTTGGAATAGGTATGTACGACAGGTATTGGTCCTGATAATGAATGGGTGATCAGCCTGAGCTCTTCTGGTGTGTCTACCAGTAATTGCTTCTGGTGGCATAATAGACAGTATTTCTGCTGAGCACCGATGATGGAATCATCTATAAAAAAGGAAGCAGATGAATTTGTGAGTAGTATCATCAAGTAACTTTGAAGAGAGTCTGAGAGCGTCAGCATATGTTTAGAGGGTGAACTCCAAACATGAACTGAAACAGAACATGAGCAGTTGCTTTGGTGTGCAGAAAGGAATAGAAAGCCAATTTTTTGTGAAGCAGTTTTCTCAATGAGAGATTACTGTTGGTGGTGACACCAAGCAAGGACATTGACAACTTCATGGTAACAGTGGCACCTGACTTGGAAGATCTTCCTGGTGAAGAGAAGCTTTTTTTTTGCATTGAACTCTCCTAGATTTTCAGATCCTTATTTCACAATTCTTGTCAGATCCTAAATCAAAGCATCAACCTGTCTCTGTCCTGCACATCCAGCCTCACCTGAACTATTCTTACATTTCACCCTACAACAGGAAATATTCAGTAATGAATATTCAGTAATCAATCCTTTGAGTTTGTCAAGAAGCGAGTCAAGAAGATCCCCAGTTCATGTTATTGCTTTTGTGAATATAAAATATTTTGTAGTCATATATGGTTTTTTCTCAGTGTAAAAAAGCTCCAGTGATGTGAATAGTACAAATGATATTATATTCATGTTAGTCAATGCACCAACATCAAATATAATAATGTTATGTTACTGTATTTGTGATAGCTAACCTTGAACAAGGGTAGTTCTTGCCCAGCCTCAAACATTCCAACACATGAATCCTCCTATTTTTAACCATCAAAAGTAATGAAAAAACATTGCACAACTGATTTTACGACATTCATTTTTCTTTTAGTAGTACATTTACCACTTTCACACATACATATTGAAAGAAACACTTACCTTTTTAATTAATCTTTCACAAGTTTTTTTTTTTGTTTTCTCTCATCTCCACGAGAATCCAAAGTCGTTTAATTTTTGGAGAATGATGGCGAATTTAATGATGAAACTGCATCTTTTTTGAAGGCGATGTTTTGCTGGTATATCCCAGCAATTCATTTTTAGATTTCTTTCCAACACATTTTCAGATGAAAAATGATTTGAGCAAACCCTAGCACATTTCACGTCGAAATTGTCCTCGCGTTCACAGAGTCTTTTCCAAATACTTTGCAATTCCTTGTCTTCACGAAAGCTAAAAAACTTAGTACCAGGCACAAAACCCTTGCACTTATTGTCAACATTATTTCAAAGTTAATTTTTTCAAACAGATCTTTCATTAATTTGCAATAATAAACACACATTAGCCACGCCCACATGCGCGGTATCATATCTTCTTTTCCTGTATCATGATAATATATTATGGTCTTTGTTGTATCATCAAAAAGTATATATATACAATTATTCTTTGGTATCATGCTCTTTGGTGGAACTCACCCGGAGTAACATGGACACAGAACATGGAGTTTCCCTGTTATGTAACATGGAATGAACAAACGTCGTCACGTGTGACGCATAGATATAGATATATCTATGGTGTGACGTTAGCTTGTTACTAGTCAGTTGTCAGTCATCGTCAGTGTCAGATGTCAGTGTCGTCAGTTGTTTCTCTTTGGTCGTCAGCTGTCACTGCTGTCAGTTGGTCAGTTCGTCAAATCGTCAGTCGTTGTTTGGTGATTAGAGAGTGTATGTCAGTTCAAGTAAAATGGCGAATGTGCGTGATAGTGATACATCTTTGTGGCTTCACAATAAACTCGGAATTTCGAACGATTCCTGGACAGGAGGGTCAATATGTTCCCAATTGAACGCAGAAGTATTGAGAAACATAAAAGATTGTTTTCCAGATTTGCAAACTCAAGTCAAATTGAAATTGTTGTTGAGTTTCTTCCATATCCCGCGCAGAAATTTGGAAGAGGTATGTTCATCGAGTTTATAAACAATCAATAATTACTGTTATCCTTAGATAGAATAGCCTCTTTGACTCAAAATATTCTTGATTTCAGTGGAAAACGGAGTTGGAACAAATTCTTGAAGTGGCTTTATCGGATTCTGAATTATGGGTAGCTATGCTGGCAGATGCTTTGAAAACATATCCTTCAACAGGATCCTTGAACACAGAAATATCAGAAGTTGATGAAGTGAGACCTATATTCTCAGATTTAGTAACAGATCTGCGTAAATTAGTCCGAAAACAAAATGAACACAATATGTTGCCCATGGAATGCCATTATTTGAATAAAGGAGCACTTGTATCAGTGGTAAGACAGTGGTTTTACTTAGATATCTACTTCATTCATAATCTAAATGAAATTTTGATCCTTTCAGGTTGGTAGCAGACCAGAATCCTTGAAACATTTTACCATAAAGAAAAAGCCAAAATCTGCTCTACTCAGAGCTGATCTCTTACAAAAGTCTTGTGATGCTGCTTCAAACATAAATAAGAAGTCTTGTGCACCTGTCATACCAGTTAGATCAAGAGGAATGCCAAGAAAGATGACAGATACCAGTAAGTTTGGTATGGATTACTTTGCTTTTTTATTCAAATGCTTGAGCTCATAGTTTTATTAATCTTCAGTCAATAAATTCTTCATTATCAAATTATTGAATTTTTAGCACCACTAAAAGGAATACCAAGTAGAGTACCCTCATCTGGATTCCGCTCAGGCATACTGAACAGTAATGCCAATAATAGACCACCCATATCTAGAGTTCCTGCAGGCAGAAAGGAAGGTGGTGTCAAACTATTAGATATTGCAGATCAGCCATTAGGATATGCTGCTGCCAAAAAGAGAAAGAAGATGCAAGGTAAGGCTACTAGTTCATACAAATCCTTGTTCCTGGTGTTTATATTGTGAATTAGTTCTCCAATTGAATTTTTTTTCATTTTTTTTTGTTGAAATCTTATATTCACAAAAAGGGTCTTTCATGTTCTTTTAGACCTGATTTTGCCATAGTTAGTTATTATAGTTATTTGGCTCACCAGTAACATGATGCATGACCCATGTATAGAGATAATATGAATATGAGTGGAATAATGTTGTATTATGTATTATGGGATAACTGGTAGGGTTTTGCAATGGTTCAGAGGTTATTTACTCAACAGATCCCAGTGTACTAAAATAAACAATGTCCTATCAAGTCATAAAGCAATTGATAGAGGTGTCCCCCAAGGGAATGTCCTTGGCCCTGTTTTATTCATACTCTATTTGAATGACATAAATTTCATTAGTGACTGAATTCATCAACCTCTTTGCAGATGATACTCTTATCGCAGCAAGCGACACTGATATTCATAATGCTGTTCGTAAAATTAATTTGACTCTTGAAAACATAGCGAAGTTTTTGAACATAAACAAACTCAAACTGAATACCACTAAAACGAAAGCTATGATATTGACAACTCAATATAAATATAACTTAATTGATATCAACTCCATTAATATTGGAATTTACGGCGAAACTATTGAAATTGTGGAAGAATTCAAATACCTGGGCTTCATCGTTGATAACACTTTGAACTTGAAAAAACACTTCCAGTATATGTGTAATAAAATTTCGAAGAAAATGTTTTTCTTCACTAGAATTAGTAGACAACTTACATTCCAATCTAATTTGACTGTTTATTGAACAATAATCCAACCACACTATGATTACTGTGCTAGTCTGATATCATTACTAGACGGAAATTCTATATCTACTCTACAAAAGTTACAAAACAGAGGAATGCGTTTGATATTAAAATGCAATAAGTTTACTCCTATATTATCAATGATAAATATTCTGAATTGGATGACAGTGAAAGATAGATTACAATATTTTACAATGATCTTTATATTCAAAATACTCACTGGTAAAGCACCACATCATTTCAATGAAATCATTACATATAACCATCAGATTCACAACTATGCTACAAGAGGAAGAGATGACTTGGTTGTCCCACGAACAAACCTTGTAAGAACAAAGAACTCTTTATTTCATAGAGGGCTCCTGGATTATAACAAGCTTCCTAATGAAATTAAACAAATTAACACCCTCCAACTCTTCAAACACTCCTTATCTCATTATCTACGAGCGCACTATGATTCCAACTGAGTTATTCATCATTCATCATCCCTTTCTCATCCTCTTTTTCTCTATCAATTAATTTTTTTATCATTCACTACTGTAACTTTTTATATCATATTATATTATACTTACATTGTACTGTATATGTCTTATATATTTTGTCTAACACATATATATTATATTTGTATAATCTCTATGTATGTATATTAGGATATCTATTTCAAATAAATCTATTTCTATTTTTCTATATTTTTAGATATGGAAGAAGCAAAGAAAGCCACAGAAAATGCAAGCTTACAGAGCCCACCTCTTGTTCCTACTGCAACCCCTGATTATGCTGCAGGTTTGACCACTACCCCCTCATATGCCCCACCCACTCCACAGCCTACAGTTGCCCCAACAACAGGTGAGAAATCAGGTTTCGATTTTTTCATGCAACAAAAATATTTCTGCAAGTGCAGGTACTGAATACTATGCAGAACTCTGATGAATTTTACTTTTCATCTGCTGATTAGGTATAGAACAGAAAATTACTCAAATATTTGATCATGATGGATCAGAATTTATCGCAAAATTTATTTAACATTTTTTAATGAAGAGGAAAATAATAAATGAACTTCTTGGCTTCTTGGATCATAAACCATAGCTTATTGCACTGCTGTTAGTAAACTAGCCTTGAAAAAATACCCATTCAGAACATATTGAATGTTGAATATGTCAAAACTATGATAGCTAGACCTATCAAATCATACACAGAGTGATATACCTAAGGATCCAAAGATTTATTCAGTGGGTTGCTCCTACCAAATAAAGTGCAAATCAAGTGAAACTTGGTGAAAAAATATTGATAGGCAATGCACTCCCATGATGGGTACATTGACCTTTCGGGGACTTGGGCGGCTGCGAATACGTGATGTATATATACGTATGTTGTGTGTACGTCTAACTTACATTGAATTTGATTCCAACCATTGTCAATTTCTAGCGCTGAGTCACGATGTAAAAGATTTGCGCGCACAAAACTCAATTTAACTCCACAAATAGAAATCCATATCCAATCAAAATTGCCGTGGTAGGTAAGATCGGTTGGCGAACTTTTCTAACGTATTCACGAATGAAAGAATTCCTAAACTTTGATATATGCATTGTAGAAGCTACCAGATATAACTGTTATAACTTTTTTACGTATTCCCAAAAATGTTCAATCATAATTATTAAATTTGCATAGACAGACTATATACAGTTGATCTCTGAAATAATACTTTGCAATTCAATTCATAACAATAATCAGCCCGACATTTGAAGTAGAGCTGGACGTTATCGCCTCCCGAGCATCAAAACTGTAAACAACTGTTTTTTTATCTGTTGCCAGATCAGCTTCATTTTGATGCTATATCTTTTTGATGCAGTTGGCAACATCGGGAGGTAACTCGATTTAGATTGCATCAGTCTGTGTTTTGGAAGGCAATGTGCTTCGCTACTCAGTGGCTTATCTTTGGGGTATTAACTTTGAAAATCCATTGATTTATCCGGATTGGAATAATAAAGGAGAAAAAAATCTCAACAAAAGTAAAAATACAGGGGCTTCTGGAAAGATATCGACAAACTACAAGGGGTGATAGAGGACATCGAAAGAAGTATTTTTGTTTTCATAAACGTATGTCCGCAAATGAGCAGTTTGGGCTGTAGAGTAAAAAAAAACTGTTTGGTACCTAATATACTGCCCAATAATTGTTAAAAATATTGAAGATATACTTCAGTGCAAAGATTGCACCGTCGGATGGGTCATTGACTCGCGAATCCTGCGGAACATTCCGGGAATAGCTTCTACATGGGTATGGGTACAACTTGCCATTACCCTTGCTTATAGATCTTCCTCATTACAAACAGGTGTATCGTAGACTGAAATTTTCAGATTACCCCGAAGAAAATAATCTAGAGCGTATATATGATTTAATGATTATATGAACGAAAATTCTTGTTTTGATATCTCCTCATCACCTTTCAAAGTTTGTCGGTAGTTTTTCGGGACACCCCGTACATAGGGTGTCATTAGAAAAAAAAAAATTCAATCGTTTATCAGTGACATATGAAAAATTGTTTTAGTATTTTTTAAAGAATATGCATGTCCTGCTCCTATTCCATTCAACTTCTTTATATGGGCAGCAAAGTTTCTTGGGATAATTAACTGAAACGTCCACTACATCAAGATGAGTTGAAATTTTGATATTCATTGAAAATATTTGTCTTCCAAATTCCTTTTCGGAAACAGGGTGTCACTGACAAGTGGAGAATTTCTTTTTTAGGTATCTGAAGGTTCAATTCCAAGCTCAGTGACATTTTGGGACAGATCATAAATATGTCCTCACTACAAATATATTGTGATTGTTATTATAGTTTCTATTTTTACTTTTTAGAAACGGCGAGAGATCACACAAAAATGAGAAATATGAATCTATACTTATTTTCTTTCAGCCCCCGTGCCGTCCGTGATCCCCGCCCCGACACCGCTCCCGTCGGATCCCGTCGTCCAACCGGCGCCGCCGCCAGCCGCGCTGCCGGCGGCGTCGCCGCCGCAGGTGTCGAGGTCCGCTGCCGCCGTGGCGCCGCAGACGCCGTCGACTTCGCAGTTTGTGCCGTCGTCGCGGCCAGTGCCACCGCTGCTGGCCACGACGGCCGCCGGCCAGCGTGCCATCGTCGCCGAGCAGCCGCACAAGGTATGTCGATCGGTCGGTCGAGAGTAGATTCAAGCTTGTCGCTCACTAGCCCGTCGCAGCCAGTATACAGAATACTAACAGTAGGCCTCAAGACCTATGAACAGTGGCTAACGCATAGATCAGGCTGTGAATATAGAGTGCGAAAAATTAGCTATGTATTGTCATTTATCAGTGCTTGTTTTTCATTCCAAGAAAATTCCTGTGGTATATTGTGCTATTGTGGGCAATTGCACGTCAAGACGTTGAAGTAACTCAATTTTTTTTCGTTATTATTACTATTATTTTTCCATTTCGCGACTGAATCAGATTTCCACGAGATGGAAAACTGAAGCGGATTCAGCGGATGCACAGGCATAAAGAATTTCATAAACGTAGCCTCAGTGAATAATTCGGAAAAGTTCAAAACTGTAGTTGCGAATGAGATTGTTTATCCAACTCATAATAGTAAGTCATTGTGCACATTCCATGATGCATGAACTTCGTTCCCACCTTTTAACTTTTGTGATTAAAGATATAACAAATGTATTTTGCGTCACTGTATTTTATGTCACTGTTATATTTGTTAACCTCAAAATATTGATAAGATGTTTTGTGTTTATTTGAATTTGTTAACCTCATCAAAATGAGCTTGGAATGAGGGCTTTTTTTATTTGATCTGAATGTTGATGGTGTAACGAAACAAAAAATTTTCTTTACCCACATTCTCAATTACGGTTTTGCTTATGAATTGAGGAAGTAATAAATGACCCAGATGTTATGCATTAGAAAAGTCGAATAGTCATATGCTTTCGCTTCCTATAAATTCGTCTTCACCTTTTTACGCATTTAACGCGTTGTTTTTCCGTATTCTTAATGGTGAATCATTAATAAATATATTATTTAACGAGCGTATGATGGCTATTTATTGTCTATGAAGATTTATCTGAGCGAGTAATAGTCATTATACCCGAGTTGAACATTATTTGAACACTAAACTTCATGAAAGATTCAACAGTTTAATTGAGTTCAATCCATCCATCATCAGTGCTATTAACTGGTCCATATCGAATACGATATATAAATAAGACATTTATTGAAAACATTTAACAGTGACTTGTTGACATGAATCATGTTGACAGAGAGAACCCATAAATCGATGAGATGAAAACAACGAAACATCATGTTTGGTACTCCAGATTGGTGTAATCAGTCATTAAAAATTAGAAGAAACCATTCTAGAAAAAGACGTGTTGGCAGACAACAAAGTTGTCTATTTACCATTCTATAGTATTCGTTATTCGTAGATATCGACTGAACAGATATCATTTGAAAGATAATTTGATAAATAAATGGAATTTGGATTGAATATATTGGCATAGTCAGGGTTTCTTAGAATGTAACTCTTGGTTCTTCTATGAATAAACAGTTTTGACGTCGCCGATCGTGGTTTTGACGATTTGTACTGCCTGCAGAAATGCGAAAAGAAGGGACTGGCTGTAGTATGAATGAGACAGTGCTGTCCCATATATAAATATATATACTACCTGATCTGGTGAAATTGGCAAGCCGAAAAGGCAGTCAGAAACCAAGAAACCCAAGGAAAAAAACAATTCTGACATAGTCATTGAATACCTATTAAAGACTCTACAAAATGTTTCATATCCAATGCCTGCGATCATAAGAGTAGTCGCACATAATCAATAATATTTCTAACGACAAAAAGATATGAATTGTTTCCAAACAGATGCTTTACTCTCATTAGTTGATGATAACCGAAACTGAGATATTTCGAATTCTGAGTGACAGATATGTCAAAGCAAACAACAGATGTTCATATTTTTTAATTTTTCTGAATAACTAGCGATAATGCATGCTACATGTGGGTCAATACCCAATAATCTTTTAATACTATGGTTTCATTAGGTACAGCAGGTGCAGCAACAGATTATCAGTACTCCTGTGGTTGTTGCCCAAAGACCAATGCAACAGCAACCCCAACCCACAGTTACCCATATCAGAATTCAACCTCAGCCTGCTGCAAATTCTTTGCAGAGAAGGGGATTGGCTCTCACAGTAAGGATATTTTCCTAGTTTTGCTTGATGTGTAGTGATTTGCCTGACTAACAGAAACTGCTTATTCAAATCCCTTATGATTGATTGTAGCCTTTTCTAAATGAAAATGCACATTAACTGATGATCTATTTTAATTTTATTCATTTATCAAATTGATGTGTCTGCATTTTGCTCAAATGGCTGTCCCCTGCTTATGATTTTAGTTGCGTGGAAATGTGTCATGATCGGACAGAATTCTATAGTTGATGGAAATCCTGTTTTCATGATTGTTCAGGTTCTGATACAAACAGTTTCATTTATTTTTTCATCCTACTGGCAAATGTGTAATACAACAGGATAAACTGTTGTTGGCCAATTTGAATATTTGAATAATTGAATCATCTACGTCATTGATGACGTGCATCTTTTGTGATATGTACCCGCTTCTTGATTACCGCTTGTGATTTTTGCACGCATTCTCTATATACTTATCGCGATCCTGAATATTTTGTGCCTGTTGTGTTGTAGTTGGAACATAAGCTGGAAGCACGAGATATGAACCGCACGAGCAACAAAGTCACCAGTTGCGTATTTGAATATTTTTCTCCGCTAGCGAGAAGAAATAGGCCGCAAGGCCTACAAAGTCACTATTCGTGTACTTGAACCGTCATATTACATCACTTACATTTTTTTTTGATAGCGAGACCAAATGTTGGAAGCCCAAGACATGTTCCGCACGGCCAATAAAGTCACCAGGCCGGAGAAGGCGCTCATCCTTGGCTTCATGGCCGGCTCGCGTGACAACCCGTGCCCCCACCTGGGCAACATAGTGACCATCAAGCTGTCCGAGGACCAGGAGAACGTGCTGCAGCCCGACGACACCTACTTGACAGTGCTGGTGGAGACCCACTTTCAGATGAACTACAACAACGGCGAGTGGAAGCGCATCAAAAAGTACAGGCACGTGGAGAATATGGTGGACCAGATCACGCAGAGCGCGCCCGCAGCGGCGTTAGTCTGACCGAACACTGTCGGGTAATTTTTTGTAGGCTTGGCGGTCATGTGAAGAGTTTGAGAGAACGAGGTACAGAAGCCACGTTCGACTTCTTCAAACTTGATTGGGTGCGCTTTGTTGATCTAGAATGTCTAGAATTATTAGAATCTTAGGTGAAACAAAACGACATCACCATAGACGAACAATTATTTGGCATTTCTCTACAAATAATTCATATTTGACTACTAATGAACTGAACAATTCATAAATATCATTGGAGAACTAATATGAAGTGATGGTTACTTCCTAAAAGTGTAGAAATTGACGGTTATGTTTTTACTGGAATTTGCAGTTCATTCAAATGCATTGATATTTTTATCATATCATCACAGTTTTTTTATGAGAATAACACCCACTGACCTTCAACAACTCAACTTGAATTGAATAATAGCTTGTGAATATAACCAAACCACACCATTGATTGAAAGACTGCTAACTGCTTATTTCAGTTACCTGGAAATGTATGATGGGTGTGCATAATAAATTTCATTCTATTGTTGATGAATATAGTATTTTGAGCTCCATCAAAAGCATATGAAGGCAATGGAATCCTGACATCAGGTTTGCAATTTTTGGAGGATAATTATTGAGGAAGTAAATGAATTAGCTCGTTTTTGAAGATTTTAAAGTTTAAAAATTAATCCAAGAAGGGCCAGTACAGGGTTAGTTTCATTTATGTGAACCTCCCTTAATTATTTTTATTTTCCATTGAATAAAAATATTTCAATACTAGGTTTCCATGTTTTTTCATGCATCCAACTCGGCAGTTTTGCCAAACCTCTTCAAAAAAAAAAAAATTACAGAAAAAACTTCTTGTACCCTTACAGTAACAATTATTCATATTGAAATCGGAATACAAAATATACAGGGATTTCATTGTACCCTGTATACTTGAAGCGATATTGTAACACTGTCAAGATGAATAAAACATGCATGATAATGAACAAAAATAATGAAGAATAAATAAAGTGCGGGATCACATTGATAAAATTAGCTCTGTACAAGTGGCAACTGCCTTTACTGATGGAAAATATGCTGAGAAAATTGACTGAAGAGACATCAGCAACAGTGTCGCCATCTGTCGATATTTTTCAACAATATTTCATTTTATTTTACAAACACGGGAAAATTATTCACAAAAAAATATTAAAAGTGATGATTTATCAGGTGTCTTGTGACCTTTATGGGGAATTTTATTGTGCAGAAATCGTGATGAGATAAATTTGTGGCTTGTGTATCTTGTTCCTCTGAAAGCTTCATATAAAATGGTGTGCTACGTTGGTATCCAACATTCTTGTTCTCTACTTTGCTTCACTGCGAGTCAACCAATGACACAAGTTCATTCATTGAATGAATTTAATGAATATACTTCGAGTTCCAAATAGTGAGTTGGGAGACCATGTTATCAAGAACTAAGTAGTTCTTTGATGAAAAATTACGACAGGTGTCGAGTATTTTCTGGATGCTGTACTACTGTTTTGTTTTTTATAATACTTCAAGTATATTTGATTACTTGAAGTATTCATTTGGGAAGAAAGTAACAAATACTACATGAATAAAGAATTCTTTTTTCATAAACTAATCAATTCATCAATAAAGGATGAAACAATCAAGAATAACGATTCAGACTTACTATCTGGGTAATTCTCTTGAAAAATTAAAATTTATTGATTAAATAATATCATTATTATCAAACAAAGAAATATTCCAGTACTTCAAAAATAGAAACTAAAAAATTACTCTCTAAATGTAAAAACTTTACTTTGAGAAAATCTAAACAATATTATTGGAGGTGCATTTATGATCCTAGCATATAAGAGAAGTCAAGAAGACATGCTGAATTTCAAAAATATATTTTGTTTCAAGTTTGCATAATTCTTGTAGTATTGTAAAATTTCTTACTCAATTTGTTCTTCACGTTGCTGTAGTAGGCAGAAACAGTTGTAGTATTAATGTGAATTGAAATTTCTACAAAGATATTGAATGATATGTAGTGGAGAAGTTGCATTAGCTGTGTCTATATTTCTATTGGCAATTGCTTCAATTACTATATTCAATATATGAGGCATGTCAATTTTGAATTTAGGGATGGTAATTGAGCTGATCGAGCGAAGTGAACGAAGCTCAATCCCGAGTTGGTTGTAACGGGCTAGCAATTCTACGGCTGGGCCAATTTCATCCTAATTCCCTGTACTAATGCAGCTGAGCTGGGGGAAGTTATAAATAAATCGAAACTCGAAATCTGACTTACCATGGAGAAAAAAATCGCCGAAAAACGATTTTCCTATTGAAAGCAATGCAAAAAATCGAGCGCGTGAAATGTCAGAACACTTTTCTCGTTCAGCTTTATCATTGCAAGCAGCAAATCGCTTTGTATACCTAGTAGTATATTGAGTATCGAGAATGTCAAGGATGGATCACTGATTGAAGACAACGTTTGGAGATTGAGCGCAGCAACGTCTTAAATATTGTTTAAAACCGGTAAACCATTTGCGATGCTATTTTTTTGTACGACCATTATGTGTATTAAACAATTCGTGTAAATCAGTCTTCTGGAATATTGAATTTTCCATCAATCAACAAGGTGTGTCCCATTAAAAGAATCGTAACCTTGATTTCATTTATAGTTGAACTTATTTCAATCCGTCATGCTGTTGACAAATATTAGTTAGGTATATCCTTCAAAATATATTATTTCACTTCTGTTCTTTGAACGGTAATTGAGTTACTTACCTTACATACAGTCAGCTTTGGTAAATAATCGAACATAGTCTGGCCGTACGAAATTGCTAAATAGCTTTTTTGCTTCTTCCAAAGTTACCTTAAATTTATCAGAAAATCCTTCTAGTACATCATCTTGATAGGCTTTCGAAATAGGTTTGAAAGCCTTTCAGTCAACGTTAGCTTTTGTAATTGGGCAAACATGGACGACAGTACCAAGCAATGAGTATCAATTTCTATGTACTGCAAGTGTCAAGCTCCAAATTTCGAAAGTAATCGAAGGACAGTACTTCGAATACTACCCAGCTATCTCTCCAAATATGGAAAAAATTGATGGAAAATTAAATAGTATAGTTCCTGCTAACTTTATTTAAAAAAAAGAACTATCTGCGTACAATTGATTTCGACGAATGGGTTTCGACTTTTGGAGCATTGATTCCACCAAACAACGGATGCATAAAAATGGCGGACCTCTTTCAAATTCTTGTTGAAAACCAATGGCGCTCCTGAATTTGAAAAAGGCTGAAAAAACCTACAGATCCTGTTGTCTTCTATCTTCAACTCGCTATATCTCGTCAATGAAGCGTTTATCTACCATCCATTTTTGCTTGTCAAAATAGTAAGAAAAATCACTCCATATTGCTTACTTTGACAGCGACAAAGTCGTTGACAACACTTTTCGGGTTCATTTCACATGGTTTGATTCTTGAAACATGAATATCTACACAAAAATAACAACGTAACTTGGTCTCCTATAAACTGGCATTTATAAGAAACTGATGATTTGAATACGCAGGCATATTCTAGATATGTAATAGATGCGTAGGTAGGTATCTCCCATTTATTATTATAGATAAGAAATCAATAATATATCACATAAGTAGATAGATAGATAGATAGTTTATTTAACTATGTTATATACAAACGTATATTAATAGCAGGTCATTTGTGGTTTGTTGTAAAATCTACAGATTATGTAAGCAAGTTAAAAGAGAAAACACTGAACTATAGTAACATCTTAAAATACGTAAATAAATGAAGACTTTAAGAAGTTTCGGTAAGTACGTTCCCAAACACAACACATGGTTTTGATGTTTTTTCAAGGTATTCACTGACAGAATAAAAACTATTTTCTGAAAAAAAAGATTTCATTTGTTGTTTGAATTTTCTCATATGCAACAGTTTGATATGATGCGGTAGAACATTATAGAGGCTAAAGTCCAAAGAATTATTTTGAGACACAGAAAGTCTATGCCTAGGAATCCTGATATTGTCAGCATTCCTGGTGCTATATTTATGTATGTCAGCTTGTATGGTGAGAGTGGATGATTTCTTGTGGATCTCAATTAGTGAATTGTATATATATAATGACGGAAGAGTCATGATTTTGAATTTTGTAAATAAAGTTCTGCATGAATCTCTGTATCTCGCCTTTGCTAATATTCTGATCGCTTTTTTTTTGTTGAATGAAAATGCCACCTGCAGCAGAGCAATTACCCCACAGAATAATGCCGTAGCCCATATGTGACTGAAAGAGTGAATAATACACTGTTATTAGTGTATCAAAATTGGCAATATGACTAAGCTGGCGTAGTAGAAACAATATACTTGACAGTTTCAGTTTTAATGTCTCTATATGAGCACTCCAATTGAGTTTATGATCTAGAATAATTCCAAGTATCTTCACACTTCGTTCTTCTTGTTCAATCTGACGAGTAGTGATGAATAATCTCTGCGACTTATCAATATTTAGTTTCAGATTATGAGATATGAACCATGCTTCAGCTTTTTCTTCAATTTCTTTAGACTGATTTACTAAAGTACTGAAATTCGGATTTGAATATATGAATGATGTGTCATCGGCAAACATGACACATTTACAAGCAGTCATATAGTTACTCAACTCATTTACATATATAATAAACAAAATTGGTCCCAAGACAGAACCCTGGGGTACACCATGATTTATTCCTTTGAAATCTGATGAACAATTATTTAAATATACAGCCTGATACCGATTAGTCAGATAAGATTCAAACAGCGATAGCGATATTCCTCTAATGCCATAATGAAATAACTTTTTCAGCAGAATATCATGAGCAACACAGTCGAAAGCCTTTGACAAGTCACATAGAGTGATACTTATATGGTGCCGTTGCTCAAGGCCCTCGACTATGCCGCTCACCATATCCATTACTGCTGCTGTGGTTGAACATCCTGCTCTGAAACCAAATTGCGACTTACTAAAAAAATTATTAGTTTCAAAATAACTTGTTAATCTTTGTTTCAAAATTTTTTCAATTATTTTGGAGAAAATACAAATGATTGAAATGGGACGGTAGTTTTCAATGAGTGATATATCACCTTTTTTAAATAAGGGGATAACTTTGGAAAATTTCAGAATGTCTGGAAATTTTCCTGTACTAAAAATTTGGTTTATTAGGTCAGTTAAAGGCTCTATAATAATATCCGATGTTTCTTTGACGATTTTGCTACTTAAGTCATAGACATCAGCGCATGCAGAATTTTTCAAAGAATGAATGGTATCCATAACTTCTTGTTGGATAACTGGAAGTAAGAAAAACGAAGAGGAAGGTACTGGAAGAAAGTCTGTAAAATTGAGTATATCATTTTCCGGAATATCAGGTAATGATTTTATAATGAATTCTGCAACTTGGACGAAATGATCATTGAAGTTGTTCGGAGTGATATTATCATTAATTCGGGGAGTAGAATTTGTCTTATTTCTTTCAAAATTTATTATGTGCCAGCTAGCTTTAGATTTGTTTTCAGCAGTACAAATGTAATCATTATATGCAGACTTTTTAGTAGTTTTAACTTCTTTCATATATTCTTTTTTCATTGATTTATAAACTCTTTCATCATCTGGGTCTTTGTTTACTTCAGATATCAATTTGATATTTGACAGAATTGATCTTTTAGCCTTCAGCTCATCATTGAACCAATTGATGAATGGTTTTTTCTTAGATGATTTTTTCTTCATTGGAAAATGTTTTTCTACTAAACTTTTGTAGGTTTTTACTAAGAAATTTGCCAGATGATCAGCATCGAGTTCATTATCTTTAAAAATATCCCAGTTTATATCATTCAATGCATTTCTCAACTTCTGCATACCAGTCATTGTGATTGCTCTCTCACATAGAGAATTATTTTTGGCAATACTAATTTTCTTGTTTATAATTGCGTATTGTCCAGAGTGATCGGACAAACATGGTTCAAGAACACCAGTTTTTAATAATTCTGCGTCAAAGTTCGTCAAAATATTATCAATACAGCTAGATTTTCCAGCTGTGATTCTCGTATGATCATTAATAGTTACCGACAAGCCAAAAGAATTCAATAAGTATAGTAATTCATTTAACATGAAGTCATTTTTGAGTTCAAAATGAATATTGAAATCACCAACGATTATGATTTTTTCATCAAATACCAAAACATGTTCCAATAATCGTTCCATATTGTCAAGAAATATTTTGAAATCTCCTAAAGGAGATCTGTATACTGTGAAAATTAATGTTTTCAATTCCAGAAGCTCAATGCCACAAATTTCAGAATGAATTTCGATACTGAAAGCACTTAAATCAAGGGGTTTGAATGCTGTTATTTCTTGTCTTAGATATATAGCAACACCCCCCATTTTATGCTTTTTTCGACAATAGAAGTTAACAAGCTCATATCTAGGAATATTTATCGTTTTCAAATTTGTTTCCTTCTGCCAGTGCTCCGTTAAACAAAACACATCAAACCTAATATCATCAAGAAATAATGCAATTTGCTCTAATTTATTTGACAGACACTGAGTGTTTATATGGAACATACTCACCGAATTCGCACAATTTATGTTAAATAAAAGGTTGCTATCTAATGGAAAATAGGCTTCATTTTCATTCATAGTGTCTAGGGTCGCTCTTCCAGATAGGTGGTTTTCCTTTTTCAAGTGTTTACAATTGGTTTTTGAATATGAACTTGAATGGTGAGATAGATCATGTTCCATTATGTTATGGTGGGTTGGGTTTGACCAACTTGAAAATTTTCCCTTCCAGTCTCCTGTTGAGTCTTCAGACGGTTTAGGTATCTTTCCTCTTTACCGAAGTTGAACCTTGAAAATGCAACTCCTTTGGGCCAGAAGATTCCTTCAGTTGCTTGTTGTTTTAACGACCAGTTTAAGCCAATTTTAAATCTTTTATTATTCTGGATTTTGTTGTATGCGTCAATTTCTTTCACATAGGCTTCTTTGTCCCCTTTTTGTGCTAGGTATTTTTTTATAGTCTCTTCTGAAACGTGGTCTTTTACTTGAGATATGAACAGCCAGATTTTTCTTGTCTCCTTTCCTTCAAATCCATTCTCTTCTTTTGTGTCGTCCTCTGCTTCTCCATATTTCATTTGTGCGGTTCGTCTCCTCCTGGGTTCCTGTCGTTTGTGTGGGATCTTCTCCTCTTTATTTTCCTGATTTCCCAGTTCTATATAGTCTCTGCAGATAATATTTGCTTTAGCTTCGTGAATTGCACTAGATACTTGGTTTTTCGAAATAGGTGGATTTTCTGTTACTTTTTGCACATTGGCAACACTGTCGCTGTCCGTGTTTATAATTATATTGGACGTGGATGCCCCTTCATCATTTTTTGCAACCCATTGTTTTTTGTTGACTGCCTGTGGCACTTTCTCTAGGTTTTTATTTAATGTATTCACTGATTGTTTTTGTTGTTTTGATCGGTTTGCTTGTTCATTTATTGATCCCTTTAACACTACAATATGGTCATTTAGGATCTCAATTTTATTTCTCAGTTCTTTGATAATGATGTCCTTTTGTTTCATGATGTACGTGAAGATGTGTAGATCCACTTTCTTTTCACTATTGTTATCAATAGAATCATAAAAAGCCGCGTCTAGGTCTTCTTCATTTGAAGCTCTTGTTGTAGACTTACAAGTGACGCACAAATACTCAAATTGTCTCTTTGATAGATCTTTGATTTCACTTTCACTTAGTCCACTACACTCACTGTGATACCATTTATTGCAGAGACCCGTACAACCAATTTTGTAACTTGTTTTACTTATGTTTTTTTGACATTTTCCACAGACCAGTTTACCGGTCATGTTTGCTGATCGCGATCGCGAATATTAATAGTAGAGTAGAGCGAAAAGTGGTTAAGTCCTGGAAATGCACCAAGTCAATCAATTTCTATTCATTTATCGTACAC
Source organism: Gastrophysa polygoni (assembly GCA_963576655.1). Classification (NCBI taxonomy): domain Eukaryota; kingdom Metazoa; phylum Arthropoda; class Insecta; order Coleoptera; family Chrysomelidae; genus Gastrophysa; species Gastrophysa polygoni. The sequence goes on from OY755086.1 coordinate 17,829,047, forward strand.
TGGATGAGATAGAAAATCACTAGAAAACAACGTCGGAATTTGATTCATCCACTTCGATCATTGAATTGTCAGACTTATTAATGTCAAAAACATTACATCATTGACTGTTTTTCATCATTTTGAATTTTGATTCTTCATCAAGATGGCAAGGATTCATAGGCCAATATTAAATTTTCAGTGTAGTCGCTTATTTTGAAAAGCACGATGATTTCATCGAAATAATGTTCGAACAACTGTCGAAGCCTTCAAATCTGAAAGAAGTATCAAATCGAAAATTCATCAACAAAACTCAGACCCGGATATGTAGAAATAGTTCCGGAAAAGGCAAAATAAACAAAAAACAAGGTAAATCCCACCGTTTTACAGGTAAATCCCACCGTTTTACAGGTAAATCGTTAGATGGATGTGGAATCTGAAATATTAGGTATAGTAATCAAAAAGTCGAGTCGAGTGTTATTTTGTGACTTGTTATGATTCCAGGATTATAACTTAACGAGTACATCAAGATTGTTATACTCGCAGTGATGTGGATAAAGATGTTGTAGCACACCTCCGATTGTAAATAGCTCGATGTAAAGAAGTAATTGTACACCAGGTCGCAACAGAAATGCGACCCAAATTCCACCTCTATATTGAAGTGGTTGATCGTTGAATATAAATACGAAAAAAAAGAGCACATGCATTTGAATATATTTAGTATAGTTCCTTTTTTTCGTGTGTACCTGTTATGCAGGCTGTTACAGATTCAAATGCTGCCTTAAAGTTTGAAGCGGCATTTTGGTGAGCACGAAATGACATAACTTTAACCTAATCTGTATTTTTACGATAAGAGATCCCCATACTCAGATACGAATATGATACAGCCTGTATACTATAAGTCTAGGCGCTAGATAGAGCATTTATTTCAAAAAGAAAAAACCGTTTAGTCCAAAACCTCCAATCAAGCAAAAATATCGAGTTTGAGTAAGAATCCTCGTCATAGTCTTCCATGCAAATATGAGTTTATTTGATATGAAATATTTGAAATAAACACTAGAGGGTTTCGTGATTTGAAAATACTTAGAATTCTGAATTTTTGGACTTCAGGGTTATTCAGAATTCTCTTTCATTCAAAAATATTTTCAAAATTCCGCTTATACTGGAAGTCGCCTTCAACTTGATATATTATTACGTTTTTGAACTCTTGAGAAAATTCCATGATGAGTTTCATCAGGTTTCCTTATACCTATTTTCAACTGTTTCTTAGATATCTTGATTATTTTGATGAGTTGTAGCTTTATTTTCAATACTGCGCCTCCTATCCATTTTCGACTAATAGTAAGCCCTGGGTTAAGCACAGGGATGATACTTTCGGAATCCACATAACCAGTTGATTTATCGCATACAAAATTGTCAAAAGAATCTAGGAAACAGTTGAAAATAGTTATAGCGAAACCTGATGGAACTCATCATGACATTTTCTTAGAAATCCAAAAATGGGATAATATACCGGGTGTTCAACTTGAAATGTGGATGATAATGATGATGACATCAGATATAACCGAAAGTGGTATGAATTGAGAATATTCTAAAATGAAAGAGAATGTCAAATAACCCTGAAATCCAAAAAATCATATTATATATATTCTATTTCTAACCATGAAAACTTTTAACGAACATCTACCGTGATAAACCCTATATATCCTGCAAAGTGTTGTCTAGATTCTCATTATATTGTGGGAAGGGCTGGGGGATTTTATAAGATTCCAGTTTAGACAGACCCGAATTGTTGGAAATGTCTTTGATACCATCATTTTCATTTCTAATTCGATGGATGAAGTTCAAATAACAGAGTGATTATTATGACTGTATAGATAATCTACTTTATTCTACACTATGAACTAAACTGAAATATGTATATTATTAGCTTGATGTTCAAGATGTGACCATATAATAATGAATTTGTTCATATAGACTGATTTAAAGGATGTGCTTTTTTGAGATATATTCGATGAAATGAATATTTTCAAATATTGAATCAGATCAGAGATAGCTATTGTATATAACAATTATATATCTTGTTTTTTCTTTGATTTCACATATTAGTTTACATGTTTTAGAGAAAGTTCAGTTTTATTAGGTAATTGTTGATTTTTGAGACATTTTGTAAATATTGTTAAGCCATTAAATGCATATTTTTCAACTTTTCTATTCATTGTACTCTATAGCCTACGCCAGTTAATCGAGCAGAAATTATCCAGTGTTTGAAACTGCAGTCTGCTAATGTCGCATCTGATCTCATATGAAGATGGACACTTCGTTGCCGAGATATTTAATGAGGCATTTGCAGTTTTGTGTGATCATCGCTGCTGGGAGGGATAATGAAATGATTATTTAGTAAGAAAGAATATGGTATTGTACTCGCTGGATGATACACAAATATTTATATATTATACGTGAATAAGTAGCATAACATAAGAATAAAATCTAAATCTAATATTATCACATACTGCAGACTCGATAAAAAACGAATAATTTATTTGGTCTACTTCCAAACTTTGATGATTCCATCTCTAGATGACGTAACGAGGAAACATTGTGAGGCTTTGCACAGGGCTATATCCGAAATACAAGACCTATGACCGGATGGAGGCGGCTCTGGCCCAGACCTAGGAACTTCCTCTCCTTTATCAATTTTGCGTACTGTAGCTTCTTCATAAGTCACATGAGTACCTGAAATTGAAATAGTGCAAACTTCGGAACTTCTTATGTCATAGCAGCCTTTTTAAGATATTACAATTTGTCCAAACACACAGATTGACTTAACAAAAGAATGCAGAAAAATGGTGTATAAGTATTGCATTCGAGAAAGTGCCTGCAACATTTCAGAGTATCCGAGTAAGATTATGGATTTTTTTCAAAAGTGAAACCTGCATCACTGAATAGCGAACCACATGATACATATCTGTTTTGAAACACGTATTCGCATACTGCTACCTTTGCTAACTAACTGGCATCAGAAGGAAATTAAATGCAGGATATGGGAACAACGATTGAACGACTTCCTCCAATCCGATCTGATTACGCAGTAGGTGATGAGGACAAATTCATCCTGAAAATTCTATGAAGTCAAGAACTTGTAGAAGTTGTTCGAATGAAGAAACTTTCGAACGAAGGAAGATGCTGGTACCGCTGTAGTGACCTGTCAATCTAGGTAATTGACCCAAGCTGATCGTTGTTTGACGTAAACAGTTGTTAAGGCCAAGTTGTTTCTCTCTATGTCAGCTTCTTCGAACGCGATTATGAAGGTTTAGGGAATGTTTACTCTCGTGAATACTTTAGAAAAGTTTGCCGACCGAATTTCTGCAACGACAATTTTAGTTGCGAAACTAATACCTAATTCACTCCGACAAGATCATGATATAGGATGGTGAAACTATTCTGATTGCCAACTAATTCAGTTGCTCAAAACAGGCGAATGAAAAAACATAGACCCCAAGCTATCTCTATAGTTGAGACTTACATATGTCTTATTGCTTTGTTTTCACGTTGTGAATGTACCAGTTCGGGACTCGTCGCAATCGCCGTTGTCGAATTTAAACGGGTGTGTCAATATTGTGTCATTGTTCACGTTGTATGTTCTAGTGTTGTTTTTATTATTGGTGTATTTCACTTATATTTGTTCATACATTCATTGAAGACATTAACTTCTGAGTCATTCCATTTAAAATTATCCAATATGAATAGAATTTGTTGCTGAACATTTTGTATTTTCCTGATTTTTCATCATGAGTTCCCTATAGAAAGATAGCCACAAGATTATTTGAAAAATTTTTGTTAGCCATTTTTTGGTTCGCGGATAGTTCAATTGCCCAGCTTCTATAAAATCTTCACTTGTTTCATTTAGTCTCTGTCATAAGATATTGACATAACAAAAATTGACGATAAAGGATTTCGGTAATATTTCAAAAGTTCTAGAAAAAAAGCTTATTCTCAAGGCTGAAACTTATGTTGCATTTAGTTATATAAGTATTCAACACAGAAATAACATAAAATAAGTGAGTGCCATTTCCTTCATAAAAAATTATGGTCTTGAAAAGTAACGGTTGATAAATTTTCTCCGAGTCTTTACAGACAGAGTTTGACTGACTATCTTGCATGGTAAAAAAATTGAGATAATAAAATGTAAGTCTGAAGTTCATTTCATGCTGAACATACTGGTTTCTGAAATATTCTGATTTCGAAATGGCTTGGCAATTAAACATTCCGCTAACCACGTTTTTCTTGAAAATCAGCCCATGTGTAATTTTGCCCTCTTCTATTCAAAATATTCTGTTATTATTATCATGTTATCTAAGAGAACGAATATCCCCAGTTTTGAAAAATTTTATTATAGATTTCGATTGGACGAACAACAAAATTATGGTAATGCACTTAAGTTGGAAGGAGTGATTTGAAGAAGACTGCATGCATTTGTTCTAATCGCTTCCACAAGGATGAGATTATACATTATATAATAATACTATAATATATAATGAAACCATTGTGTGATTCCATGTTTGAAAATAAATGAAATGAATATTTATTTTATAATGACAAAAACTTTTCATGGTACACTCATGTGAACAATCCCACTAACAAGTGTCAACACTTCAGTGGGACATCCATGTGCTTATTGGCTACTTGTAATCAATAATTATTGTAACCTGTTATTCATATGTAATCATCCGCAATAAACACTATTCCATTTTATATATGATAAGAAACCGTTGAATAATCACGGTAATATGATTTCCAAATTGACTAACTGAGATAGTGCCCTCTATATTCGACGTATCCTTATATTTTGTAAAACATAATGGAAGATGTCCTACGCTAACTGCATGTGTTTTTAATTTCGATATTCATGAGAAACAAACATTTCGTAATGCAGAGAAAAATGTTTTGAAGGTGTTGAAGAACTTTTCACATGCAATTTTTGTATGTATGCACAAACTGAAGAGAACATTAGAGAACTCATCACTTGCCCAAGAACTCAAGTCAATAGCCATTCATTATTTTTTGTTGTCTATGGAAGTTAGACTCTAAAAATCTCTGGCGCACGGGTATTTACAAAAATGTATAAGATCGATAAACCTAACCTCGTTCGATTTGGAGAGAGAAAAGCAGATCTTGCTTCCAAACAATGTAGTGAGTCGAAAATAGTGATGACGGGTCTATGTTTTTTAATTGATATGAGGTCAAAATTCCAACGTACAGCCTACCTCACATCAGAATTTCATTAATTATTGCCAACACACGTCAGTCGTTAGATGACGACACAAAAATCACAAGCAGTCTCATTGATAACTATACAATCAGATTTACTTAGTTACAACCTCAAATTATTTGTACAGAAAATGTTACCATCTGGGCAGTGTCAAACCTTTAATGCCTATAATATAATAATAATAATATGATATCTATAATATAATAATAAAATTATGAGGTATTTTTTATTCATTATATCATTGACAGGAACTGAATTAATCCCTACATAATTAGATAAATATGGCTTATATGAAATCATACCTGCGGTTGTGTTACCTATTCGAGATGGAATTCAAGTAGTTCAGCTCAAAAGTAAGAAATAATAGCAGGCAATTGAATAATGTTGATGTGTACTATGGATATTTTCACATGAATGATAGGAAAAATTAGTGACGTGAATTGTTTAGTTATTCATTTTTGATAATTCCAAAACATGCTACAAATCAATTTTATTCACGAGCCACCTCATAATGTAGCACCTAGTAACCTCAAATCGGAGAATTTTTGTTTGATTGAATTTAGAATACCGATCTCCCTCCAATTTTTTGATTTGATGAATTTGCTCTGGATGAACAAGTTTTGTATACTATTTATATCCAAAAGAATATGGAATACTAGGGAAAAAAGTTACTTCTTTTAATCTATTCAAGTTATCTGTCGATCTCTGGGTAGTAGTATCTAAGTTATTCAATCAACAGTAACCATAGTAACCATAAAGAAAATATCAACAGTTTGAATACTGTCATTAAGTTAATCGAGAAGGTGGTATATTATTTTTTCCAGATTTTTTGGGATTTTCTCTCGTTTATAAAAATGGAAATATAGATTATAATAATCATTTCAATATATGTAAGGACAGAATTACGATCTACTCCAAAATGTTACCGATTGAACTTGTCACTGTTCAGTGTCGAAATCAATGAACATTGAAAATTTGCAGAGAAAACACGAAAATTTTGTTGAAAACGGGAGCAGATTTTTTCCCAAAACGTCCACCAAGATGAGTAGAGGTTTTGATATATATTGAAAATATATTTGTCTCTTCCTAACATTGTTCAAAAAAGAAGGTGTCGGTGACAATAGAGAATTTCTCTTTTAGGTATCTGAAGGTTGAATTCCAAGCGCAGTGACATGTTGGGGGAGATCATAAATCTGCCGTCACTACAAATGTATTGAAATAATTATAATTATTATCTTTAGAAAAAATGTAAAAAATTAACAACGGTTTATTAGCAGTTGGACCCCAGTATTTGACACCGACAATTTCTGGAATCAAATTTCAGTTGTCAGAAGAAACATATAATTGATTCGATTGGAAGAAATATTGTGCAACATGTGCAAAAAATAGATATCGCTATGACTGCTTACTACATCTATTCACTTTTGTGGCGATCCGATATTTGTTGGTTGCAATTATTATCATAGAAATATATTTTTTTTTATTTTAGCAAAAATATTGTGAAGAAATCAGAGGTATATTCCTATGTAATATAATATCAGACATAACGCGACAAGAAATCAATATAATGAAAAGCTGTAACTCAAACGACTTCCATTTATAGCAATCTTTGTACCCACATATCATTACGTAGTGAAAATATGGCCAAAAGTTTTGTTATCTTACATACCATCGATAAGTCGGCTTCTATAACTCAGAGCAGTCCCAGGCGGATCACTGGCCGCTGGAATGGCTAGGTATGATTCGGAGGAACTATCCAAGTCCCAAAATCTCAATCTTTGATCAGTTCCGCCGGCTAGCAAAAATGGCGATCGGTCAATACAGCCTCCAAGCATAGCGCCAACACAGTTATTCGTACCCTGTACATGAAAATGTCGATGGAGAAGAAGCAAAATGCTCGAAGTGAACTACCATCAGGAGTGACTTCAAAGGTACATCATTAATAATGATATAATAAAAATGAAATTTTGAGAAATAAACAGATCACAGTTACATATTACACAGATGCATATTAGATACATCATGTAAATTGAAAATCGTAGTTTTCAAATGAATACCAATTGTTCCGAAGTGTTCAGCACTTGTTCATTGTTGTTGGACGCGTACACAATTTTGGAATATTACTATAATTCACTATCATGTATTTTTCTAAACAGACCAAATGTCCATGCCAAATTGCTTCAGTACCTCATTTTGATTATTAGAGTTTTCATTATTTACTATCTCATTTTGCATATAAACTGAATGTATATTAGTGGTATTGTCACAAAAGTCACTATCAGTTTTCTCCCAGAAAAGCTATGTCAAATTTCCAGAAGCTGACGCTACGAATACAATTTGCATGATATTCTACCCTGATCACCTTTCTTGAATCAATATGCCTCGAAATTGTGAAAACCTAATTTCATCTTGATAGAATATTCTCCACTTAGAATATTTGAGAAACAGAAAATTGTCTACGAAAGGCCAAGCCCATGTATGAAAGAAGTATCAGTTGCATACCTTGTATTTTTTTATTTCAACATATTTATTTCAAATATATAATACCTTAATGGAGGTACGAAGTGGTTCTATCAGGGTCGTATTATATGCCATGGGTTTTATGTTTTGCTTTTTTATTTCCATAGGTAACCCAACGTATTCAGGCTGCTATTGAATGAAAGTACCAGTGTACAAGGGAATGAGCAGCATACAACTTCAAAAATCCTTTCATTTTGAGAAAAGACGACAAATGAGCTTGATGCGTCTATAAGCCTCGCTGTGTGTGTCGCTAACGATAGGCGAATGACGACGTAGTATTTGTTGCCCAACGCATGTGGCGGCGAGAGGTTTACCTGGACAGAACTCAGTACCATGAAAGTTTCGCGACCTTTTTAACTAGCAGCTTTTTTTATGTCCTCTATTCGTTGGGTGTACCTAGTAGATCTTGTTTGACTGATCGTATATTATGTAAAATTTAAGTAGTCATGTGTTGTATCATCATTTTTGTAAATTAACTATATATATATATAATGTCATCCCTTTATTTTTTGAGCCATCAGAGATATTGAGGACATATTTGTGTAGTTCAAATGGGACACAAATAGCAATATTTTTCAGTATCATGAAAAAATATTACCTGTTTCGATAACGGTGGAGATGTGCTTCCCCACAAAACCTTTTCCCTGAAGCTGGTCTCGATATTCCACATCGATATTTCGTTATTTCCTTGGGTACTCGAAATAACCCAGGAATGTTCTGTCGGATGGCTCACCAATTTCTTAATCCTCGCAGAACCTAAGAGAGTGAACGAAATTCATAATAAATCATTGGAATGGTTATGCTACCCATTTTCATCGAATATTTAGATCCATACCTGAAATTTTGTTCAACATTCAAAGCAGTCTGGTTATTCTGGAAATCTGGCAAACCAGCATTTTTTCAAAAAAGTATGAATATCTCCAAGACGACTTGTTGACGAGGTGTTCTTTTCAAAGAAAAAAGTTGTACAATGCACAGAAAAATGTGGAAATATGGCAACATGTCGATGTGATTTTTGAATTCGCCAAGTATAATATTGTCTAGATATTGAATTTCATTGAAATCACATGTACGGTTTTGTTCAGGAGTTTCCATACTTTTTCCTAACCCTGTTTATTAATATTGATTTAACCATTTACATTATCACATTAGTCGATATCGTATGTTGTGCAAAGTACCTTTACACTGAATATATTTATATTCAGGGTGAGCCAATAGTGTGGGACGCTGTTTGAGATAGATGATCAAACATTTTGAATGCTCAAAAGCAGCACATTTCTGAATGATTTTGCGTTATACAGGGTAACACAAGAACGCATGGAGTATCAAAGTTATACTTTTTCATATGGAACATCCTGTATTTTATGACATTTTCAGATTCTCTCTGGAAAGCTAATTTCATCGATCTATCGCATCATCCGTTGTATCCACATACAACGACAAATAGCTGAAGGAATATCTTCCAATATATCCGTTAACTGATTGTGAATGAACTCAATATGAGATACTTCTGTCAACCGGACCGTGTGTATAAAAAGAAGGATAAGCTTATGATCACGATATTCGAAGGAAATCCTTGAGCTTGTGTGTATAATAATTCAAGTATAACCTTTTTCGAGGATAAGGAAATACTTCGGAATTCGATTCACTTCACGAAAAAGGCAATGGGTATGCATAACTTGGACCTTTTACTCCAGATATGAAGCACATCCTTCGAAAATTTCGAGTGTGGTCAGTAGCAGACTCGGACTGTTTTTGATAAAATGTTGTTTTAAGAAGTTGTATTTTTTCTGCAATGGCGGACGTTGTGCACGTTAGAGATGTCAAACACTACAAGACTCGTTTACATACACTTCCTCTTGATTGTAAAGAATTATACCGTTTCGAAGAAGACAACGTACAGTAGCTCGCAGACAGATTCATAGGTGGGAATGAAAAAACTCGAGGAGGTGCGTTGTCATCCGTGCATAAAATGAAAATATGCTTACGCTACCTTGCAGATCCTGGCTACCAAAAGGGTAATTTCGAGGGTAACAGAAATCCCTACAATAAATCTGTGACATCTATAAATGAAAACGATTTCAATGATTTTTTATTGACATTGTTAATAACCTGATTGCTACACTCCCCGATGCGAAACATGACCCTACCGATTTCTTGAAAACTCTGCAAACACCTGTAGACTCCTCTTTCTTTCCGGTCACACCTTGTGAAGTGAAGAGTACTATTTCTGTTCTGAAGGATTCTGAACAGTGCTATCATCAAACCTATTGATGATATCATTGCTGAACTCCTCGCTTTTATATTGAACAACTGCTTTTTTCTGGTATTTTTCCAGATACTTTGAAAATTTCTGTAATTCTTCCACTATTAAAAAAAGGGGATCCAGAGGTAATGAACAATTTTAGGCCAATTTCGATCATTCCCATAATTGCAAAGATTATTGAGATACTGGTTAAACAGAGATTGATTTATTATCAAGAAGTAAATGGTTTACTTTGCCCTGATCAATTTTCAGAAAAGGTTTTTCAACCACACGAGCTCTTTTAGATGTCATTTCAAAAGCTGTTGATGGCCTAGAGAAAGGGGAACATAAGCATATTACCCTCTGTGATCTCACTAAAGCATTTGACTGCGTGTCCCATGATATATTGGTTGAAAAATTAACATACTATGGAATACGTGGCATTCCATTTGAATCTTTCTTCTGGCGAATGGAGTTAAATCAGACTTGAAAAAAATCTTGCATGATGTTCCACAGGGTTCAGTTTTAGGACCATCTCTGTTCATATTGTATATTAACGACTTATATTATCAGGCCCTCCCTAAAAATTGCATTCTCTTTGCCGATGATACTACGCTTATTGACCAAAATAGTAATCTACATGAGCTGACTCTCTCTTCTACCCACACCCTGGAATTGGCTGATAGGTGGTTTTCCTCGAACAAACTCATGCTCAACGCCGAGAAAACACAAATTCTTCTAATATCGTCAAATGCATATTGCAAAAACTTGAGGCGATCCAGACTTCCAACCACTAGAGGAGATGGGAGTTCATCAAAAGAAAATCTCCTACCGTATGCCTACGATGAAATTGCAGTTCGTCGCCATGGACAAGAATTCAGCAGAAATTCAAGTATTATCATGAACACTTAATTGAATATATCTACGTGATTCTCGATATGTCTTGTCATGACTGGAGAATACAGAATTAAAGTAACTGATCCAAAAAGGTATATATCAAGTTCAGAGTTCGAAATAAGTGTTATTTCCATCAAAAACGGTGTTTTTTGAAGGAGACTATTTGCGCAGCATGATTTTTTTCTCATAATATTCGTGTTGTACTTTACCTGTTCGGTACTGTTGTGATCAAACCAAGCTTTGTAATTCTTTTGTACTCTCTATGTCCTAGTTTCCCCTGTTTCATACTGATCTGTCGCTAAGTTCCGTTTCTGCGGCAGAAGCGTTTGGACATTCCCAGAACTTTCGCCATGAAATTTTCCAGTAGCCGAAGAGCATGGCATTTCTATATATGAATCGTTTTCTGTTTTTTCCAAGACACCAAACTGTTTGTGTCCTTCGATCCTTCCAATTGTAGGATTAGAGTCACCTTGCATAGCTTTCATTAATTTTTTCTCCCAATCCAACAATTTCATGACCTTATTTCCCGTTTTCTTGACATCTATTTTTTTTTCAATCACGATTTCATTTTTTTTTTCAAATCCTTTCGTATCCAGTGGCTTACCAAACATTACTCCATATTTTTTCATGACTATCTCGATAGCTTGGTCCTTATTCCTTTTCACTTTCGGAACTTGGGATTTTTCCAGAATCACCGGAGCCTTTTGGAAACTTCATCCGCCATGAACTGTAATTCGTTGCCTGCTTCATTTATTCCACTCTCAGTCTCATTACCACTTGAGGAAGACATAATGATTTGGAAATTGTCAAAAAACAGTCATTTGGTATATCTTAAACTCGCAAGAACCAGAGGCAAACATTTACAACCTCAAACGTCATAGGAATAGAAGAAGAATGTCATTCATGGGATTTTCAAAGTCAGGCAATTGTTTTCGTTCGACACCATTCACTTCTAGGTGGAGGATTTCCTTGCAAGTATAAGGAAATCGTTATACATATGAAAAAAAAAAGGTATCCTTTTACATCTACCTTGTACTTGTAATCAAAACCTTATACTTCTACCTTCAACTTGCGAGGATTTCCTTCAGTTTTATAAATACGGCTTATATTGATCCATCGAAAAATATTGGCCCTCTAACGCGGTCGTCCAAAACTCCTCCCCAAACATTAAGTGACCGCCTGTATTGTGATGTCGTTCGAAAGTAATGAGGATTTTCCGTAGCATAATTATAGAAGTTGTGTCGATTCACAAGCCCATTTTTGTTGAAAGTTGCCTCGTAATGCCTCAGTTTTCGATTTCCCTATTCACAAAATCGACGCCGTTTTTTAAAATCATCAGCAAGCAGTTCCTGATGGATCTGAATGCGATACGGATGATATTTATATCTATGCATTACTCTATTCACAGTGGTATTGCTTATGTCTGTGTAGCTGCTCACTTTCCGAATACTGATGTGTGGATTCTCTTGCACGAGGCCCAATACAAGTTAATTTCCTTTATAGCACACAGTACTGGAAATAAACCTAAATATGCTATATTCGTTCGAAAGGAAATAGAATTCTCCATCGAATGATGATATCTTAAATTAACCATTACGTTTGTGAAAATCAAGTTATTCGTGTTTGAATTTTCTCAAATTCAAATATCGATAGTACATAACTAAGTTCGGAAACAGTCCAAATTCGATACGATCTCAACCTGATATAGATAACCGCACCTCACTATTACTCCTGGTTTCGGAAAATTTTCGATATTGTGGAAGCTACAGAGGGATCTGTCTTGAATGGGGCACAGTGTAATAATACACACACCGAAAGATACCTCAATTTTCAATCAAATTATCATATAAGTATAAAGAAAGGAATAATCAAATCACTTCATGATAGAGCCAAATTCATATCATCAGACCACCAAATTTTCAATACCGAAATGAACCATATAAAAGATGTTCTACAACTCAACACTTATCCGAAACATTTCATTGATGAAACAATACACCGAATTGAGATCAGACAGAATAAACAACAACCTCAACTGATAACAACCAACACTGATAACGAATTTAATCCCATACATTCCCGGAATATCTGAAAAAATAAACGTGTTGGTGACAAGTTTCGAGTGGCAAAAAGTGTTCAAGACAGAAAATACAGTGAGATCGAATTTGACTCATTCAAAACAGGAAAATTAAGAACAATCATTGAAATATTGTATTTACAGTGTACCATGTGTTTGTGGAAAATATTATACACATGGAACTAGCAGGCCTCTATCAGTAAGGATAAAAGAGCATAAGAACAATATAAAGAAAAGATATACTGGCAAATCAAAATTGACCTAACATATCCTTACTGAAAATGGACGATATATGGCCGATTGGAGTAATATTAAGACCATAGGAGAAAAGAAGACAACAAGCAAAAACGGAAAATCAAAGAGTATGCTTGCATTCTCCTGAACGGAGACAAAAATATTGCTTCTTTTTCAGTTGATATAGATAGAACTTGGCACCCACTTTTGAAAATTGAATATAAAAATGGAAAATTCAATATCAATTTATAAAAACGTCTTGTATCCAAATTGTCACTTTTCAGTGTCAAAAAACCGACTGCACGCTGAAAAATTTTGCGGAAAAAATTGTTTCAATCGTGTTGAGAACGGAAGCAGATTCGTTTCCGAAACGTCCACCAAGATAAGTAGAAGTTTTATTCTTATTACATATATTTGTATTTTCAAATTTTTCAAAAACAAGGTGTCAGTGACAAATAGAGAATTTCTCTTTTAGGTATCTAAAGGTTTAACTCCAAACGCAGTGACATTTTGGGGCAGATCACAAAATCTGTCCTTACTACAAATATATTGAAATAACTTTTAATAACTTCTACTTTTTTTTCAGAAACGAGGTGAGAAAATTCCACAAAAAGCTGAAAAATTAGTGTAATAATAGTTTGCCTTGAGAATTATAAAGATGAAGATGAAAAAATTGAAATAAGATTGAAATATAATAATAGATGGAATATTATATATTCCATATACTGGTCATTTAAAAAATTGACATATATCGTGCATTAATAAGACTATCAAAGCGCCGAAGCAGAGAAAATTGATTTTTCTAAAAGACTAGTTCATATTTGAATGTCCCTCGCATTATTAGTGTGCCCTAATTATAAGTGCCTATGGGATCTGCTATCTCTTCAACGTTGTAATGATTGTCTGGACAAAGAGGCTATCATCGAAAGGATCATCGTACCTGAGGGATGGTCGAACGCCACGATGGGTAGCTGGAAGCGCAAGTCCCACACGACGTGCTTGCCGCCGCTCGTGCCCAGCACAAGCCAGCTGCGGTGCCCGTCGACGCAGAATGTCGTGACGGCGCCGCCGGAGAGGCCGTTCTCCAGCCGGAAGGCGGCGCCGGGCGCGCGCACGTCCCAGCCGACGACGGCGCCGTACAGCGTCGCGTACGCGAGCAAGCTGCGCGATCCACACTCCACGCCGTGCACGTCCACCGCATAGCAATCGAGGTCTGCGTCGAGCTGCCTCGACTGGGTGACGGTCATCCTTGAAAATGAATAGTTCATTGAAACGCAAGATACAGTATGCAACATATTAATTGTAGCACGAGTTTGAAATGAGCTGCAGCGAATCAGCGAATTTCCGAACGGACGATAGACTGACAGAAATGATCCGATACCTATTCTGTAATTTTTTAATATCTCATAGTTTGGGAACTTTCAATCAACTATTATTGCTTCGTTGTTAGTCTTAACTGAGGTTTAAACTGCAAAAACAAACAAGTACATGCCTATGTTACGAGTTATATTCTTATTTGATTATTTTAATGTTTTTGCAGCGTGTTTTAGTACCATTTTTAGGTTATTCTTCCTCTTCCTGCTTAGTTCAACATAGATCTCGGGTAGCGAGAGCCACAGTCATGTTTGAGCTGTCGAATATCTAATATTCATATTCACCTGAAAATACACGAAAAATCGTGCATTAATGAGAAAATCAAGTGCCAAAACAGATATATGAATTTCTCCATTTTTCCTTGAACCTAACTATGAAAGCCAAGTCAACTGTATCATGACGTCACGGTAAACTCCTGGTTCACTAGTCAAGCTGCCACATGATCGAATTCTAAGTATATTAGAAGATGAACCATCAATTTAGGTAATATTATTCATTGACTTGGTTTCATTTATGATTGTCCAAAAGAACGCTATGCTAAAACACATTTGTCACACTGTCGACTAGGTATTAATATCGAAGCTATACGGACGTGTTTCTGGGTGCTCTACAGATTAATTATAAAAAAGTAGGAGAAGTTCTGTGATTTTTCGAAAATGACGACGAAAAGTGCAACCAGAGCAGAAGTTGGTAAAAGTACAACTATTACAATTAGTATGGAAGATCTTAAAGTCCTGTTACAAGAAACTTTGAAAATACACACAGATTCATTAGTTGCAGAAATTCAAATCCTAAAGCAAGAAATAACAAATTTAATAAAAAAATTAATATTGATATGGTTAGAATGTTATCAAAAACCCATATTATTAGTAATTTCGAAAATGATATTACTAAAACCAATTTGGCTCCGCGTCTAGTTTCAGATGACTCTTTTTCATCGGGAGAAACAATTATTGAAAAAGTAACACAAACAGTCGATATGAACCCAAACAAAAACGTTCTAATTGATTCAAAACATTCGAAACGAATGAGAGGGCACAGAAATACAGAGAGGACCAAACAAATCGTGTTCGGAACTAGAAGTACTGAAAATGAAAACACGCACGAGGAAAATATTGTTGAGAATTTAGGAAACTTTGCATCAACTCGTAGCCTTTGGTTATACGTTGGACGCTGCAAACATACATCAACACCAGAGGATATCAAAAAATATCTTGGAAAGCAGTGACCCGGTCACAAAGCTGAATTCACAAGGTCGCAATTCATCTTATAGGGTAGAAGCCGATGTAGAACTAGAAAATGAACTTTACACTCCCAGTTATTGGCCTAAAGGTGTTGTGGTGAGAAAATTTCGATTTCGAAACACATTCGATTTTCGAGAGAGAATTCTAATTCAATAATTGTGAATTCTCCCTTAATACTTATATGTGTGAATACTCAATGTATAACGAACAAAATTGAACAATTTGAATTAATAATTCAAGAATATAACCCGCACATTCTATGTGTGTCAGAAACATGGTGTTCAGATACTAACATAATTTGTGTAAATTTTGGAAATTATTAAATAGCCAATTATTATGTACGACCTAACCGTATTCATGGTGGAGTGATGATTCTAATCAGAAATGACATTTACACTATCTATAGATTATGTTAAATATTCATCAGTAGAAATGCACTCTGAGAGTTGTGCTATAGAAATTTATCTGAATAATGTATCTTATTGTGTTATTGTAATGTATAGACCGTCTGGAGCTGATGAAGATATATTTTTCAATCATGCGTCTCAAATTTTAGATCACTGTGTAAGGAAATTCAATAATGTGATATTTTGTGGGGATATCAACATTGATTATTTAAGCGAATCCAATAATAAGCTCATGTTGTTGGATCTCATGCAATAATATAATCTTGCTACTCAAAATGAAGATCCAACAAGGATGTATAAAAATTATAATGGGATAATATCAAAATCGAAACTGAACTATATATTAAATAACATTGAATAACTCAGTCAAAAACCAAATGAGCTACTGAAACTTCAATGACAGTGCAATTGCAAACCTGCAGAATCATCTGCAGCATCGAAAGTTCTGTGAAACAAATAATAAAATGAATGCCAATGAAATGATTATGGAATTTTATGAAATCATTAATTTCGCGACTGATACCTTCTGTCCATTAGTTAGAAGAACAGTCAATTTAAATGAAAACAGAAAATAAGAAAAATCCGATAGAAAAACAAAAATATGTATGGAAGCTAGTAAGAGAAAAAAACAGGTAAAACAAAAATCAACCAGCAAATAAAATTGAGAATAGATGAAGAAATAATTGATTGTGAATTCTTTCTTTTTTGCTCCTGCTGACAAACAAGAAGTCTTTGAGATAATTAGCAATTTGAAGAATACTAATTCTATGGGAGCTGATTGCATATCTACTGAAATAATCAAAAATATTTCTTGTTTTATAGCAGAACCTTCATCGAACATAATGAATATTTCAGTAGAAGATAGTGAATTTCCTGAACGGTCGAAAATTGGCATGATAACTACTTTGTTCAAAAAAGGCGACCCACTCTGTGTAGATAATTAAAGACAAATAACAGTATCAAGTGTGATAAGTAAGATCGTAGAGAGAGCTATGTATAATAGAATAATCAGTTATTTAGAGAAACATAACAGAACGTCAAAATGTTTTTTTTTCGTGGAAGATCTACAGAAAGTGCTGTATACGAGTTTGTTGAATACATATATAAACATCTGGATGAAAAAAAAAGTTGTTGGAGCACTTTTCTTCGATCTTACTAAGGCATTTGGATCTAGAATTCGTTGATATGAAACTTCACTCTCCAGGATTTCGAGGTAATGTACTGAACTGGTTGATGTCATATTTGAAGCACAGAAAAATTATTGTTTAAGTGGATGAAAGTAGGTCGATTGATACAAACTTAGATTTAAGAGTTCCTCAGGGATCTGTAATAGGGCCTCCGATATTTCTATTATTTATAAATGATCTACCAGTATACATGGACACTGACTGTATTGTGCTATATGCAGATGATGTTTCACTTGCCACCTGTGCTGAATCTACTGAGGAGCTCTATATAAATCTGAACATTCTGCATACTAAGTTCAATGAGTGGTGCATGAAAAACCGTTTGATACTCGACTCCAAAAAACTGTACTTCAATATTTCAAATAACTCCGAAACCCCAATCGAAGTAATGACTGAAAATCTAAATATAACATTATCAGAAACAACAAAATTTTTTGGAACATTTCAGGACAGTTCACTATCGTTCAAAAGTAATATCAATTAAATTAGCAAAAAGGTTACCTGTGGATATTACGCGATGTTTCAACTCAGAGGATCATTAAAACAGCAACAACTCTTGAATGTCTATTACGCTCTCTATAGTCTTATATAGTATATATATAAGACTTATTTTTGGACTGCATAGAAGAACCTCATGTAAACCATATTCCAAAGAATATAAAATACTGACACTACCATCCATTTACATATATAAGTGTATAATATATCTCAACAATATAATTCAACAGTTTTTCTAGGAATTCTGATAACCATAGCTATCAAACCAGGCATGGTAATCTGTTGAGCATCCCAAATCATAGAACGTCATTCTATGAAAAATGCCCGTCATATTCTGGTATACAGTTTTTTAATAAACTGCCACGACCTATTAGAGAAGAAAATGATTCGAATGTTTTTAGGAAAAGTCTCAAAGACTCCTTGGTAATGAACTGTTTTTATAGTATCCAAGAGTTTTATAATTTCAGTTAGCCAGGCTCCAGTCGGTCTACAGTTCGTCTTATTGAATTTTTTGTATACTTGTCTGCTTACATTATTTGTTTATGTTTATATGTGTTTATACCTACATTATGACTTTTCCAATACCATGTAGAAATGCTCTTACTGGAATAAAGAATCTATCTATCTATCTATCTCTCTATCTATATTGTTTTCTAACTCTGATTGTTTTGTATCCACTCATTATTTTATGTATTTACCATCCAATTAATTTTACTTATTTATAAATTCCAACTGATTTGTAACTGCAAGCTGTTTGTATATTAGGATTTCCTATACGAGGAAAAATGAGTAGTGAGCTTTTTGTTGATACGGTTTACGTGGTAACAGTATATTCCCTGAGGTGTGACGTGATTAAGTTGGATGAAAAATGGATAATATTATTAAATTGGAAATCTATCTCTGAATAAATAATTAATTATTATCCCTCAATAATCTATTCGATCACTGAAAGAATTGAATGAGTTAAACTCACTACCTTCCAGTATTGAATTGTTTGATTCGAACATGGAAAAAGAGGGAATGATTCAGGAGATAGTTGTACCCTAAAATCGTAGTAAACCGCCATACGCGTGTGGTTTGTTTTTAAACGGGTAACAATGAATTAGATTAGTGATCAAAGGATGTAATGAAATTATGATGATAGCCATAGGAAAACTACGCCACTGGCATCTATGTAAAAAAGGTGTGGGATGCCGGTTTCATTTTTCCTATGAATTAAAGGATAGCTGAGATACAGAGGGGTCCCAAAATGCAATATTTTCAATTTCACCCTGTAACTCAATAATACAGCGGGCTATGAAAATTTAATACGGTATCTTGAGTTTCACCATGAGCGTGATATCTCATAAGGATATCAAAAATGGAACACAATTTTGATTTACTTTGAGCATGTATGTATAATATGAATTGAACTTTTATTAATCATTGAAAGATTGAAATATCTGATTCTTAATTCTCTTTGGACCGCCTACTTTAGACATTCTACTTTTCTTGATCAATTCAATGATTAATATAACTATAACAAGATTTTATTCGGGCATCTACATCCATATTTCAATTGGAAATATATACGTGAGTACATTATTTTTATTGTTTATTATTTTATTGTTACTCATCTCCTTAGTTGCAGAAGCAACCCTCAGAAGCCCCGAAGGGCTTGTGCGAGTGAAGGAGACGGGGATCTACAGTTTATACAAGTGGAATCCAAACCACTGTGGCATTTGGGATAGTTCTATGTAGAACTTTATGATATACATCGTACAGCGCATAAATGAACCCAAATCCAACGGCCAGCCAGGAATCGAACCCACGACCTAATGATTACTATGATGTCGCTCGACCATCTCGACCACCTGGCCGCCTGGCCACATGAATAAAAATGAACAATTATTCTTTACACTAGTGTTGAAAAATGAAGAGATGCCTCTCCAGCATTTCATTTACGTGCGTGACTTAAAAAAAGGGGACTGAATAAACTCGAGCTTACATATCTGCGGATTTACAGCATGTTATAAAATACATCCAATGAAATGCTTTCTTCTAGTTTTTAAAACACATGAGTCGATGATTTTCTTTTGTAGGAATTGTATCACATACTTGGTACTGTTTGAATCCACTCTTAGTATATTGATAGATCCATCTTGACAAGTTACTCCTAAAGATTGGCCTCCTTCACACACACTCATTCCTGTGATATTCACACCAGTGCCCATTTTTTGGTGCTGTTTTGCCCTATTTGCTATATTTTTACCTTCCATCCTTGCACAATCCCATAATCTGAAATAAATAAAATAACAAAAAATAAATACCAAAATTTCAATAGCTATTTACAATAGGCGAGACACAAATTTCTAAAGAAAAAATGAACCGACCCCCAGCAGTACGATGAATGAAGAAATTTTTTGGATTTGTTTATTCAAAGTAGCTTTCCAAAAAATATCCCAAAGGCTTCCGTTGAAAACAACATGGAGAGCCCTCGAAGACTATCGTCGAGGACATGGTTGCCAGATATTATGCATAAATTTCTCAACATAGTGCGCAAAGTATAGAACTCACTTATTTCCATATGAATATTATTCAAAATGAATTTTGAATACAAGTTAAACTTGTACAAAAACCAATGAATTCACGAAGTTTGTTAATCTCAAACAAACCCACGAAACATTATTTACTTGCTAATCCAGTAAAATACTTAATGGGAACACCTTGTAACCAGAATTCTTCCGTCTACCAAATAGTCAGTGTCAAAACCGACTGCACATTGAGAAAATTTTATTAAAGAAAAATATTTTAATTGTGTTGAGAACGGGAGCAGATTCGTTCTCGAAACGTCCACAAGATAAGTTGAGGTTTTATTCTTATTGAATATTTTTGTATTTCCAAACTTTTCAAAAACAAGGTAACACTGACAAATAGAGAATTTCACTTTTAGGTATCAAAAGGTTTAATTTCAAGCGCAGTGACATTTCGGGGCAGATCACAGAATCTGTCCTCACTAGAAATATATTGAAATAATTTTTGATAACTTCTACTTTATTTTTCAGAAACGAGGAGAGAAAATCCTACAAAGAGCTGGAAAATAAATATACCAACTCCTCGAAAAACTTACAGACAGTACCCACAAACTTTTTGTAAAGTGTAAAAACAGCAACACCGCAAGGTTGTGTATATTGTTGGAGACGTACTTTATCAGCTTTCAGCACAAGTATTGTGCCAAAATAGTACTGTTCAATAATCACTGCTGTTCAAACATTTGTCGGAACAGGTCTTCGTTGAATGCTTGGTTGAATGTTCACTAATTTTAGGGTATCCAAGTAGGAAACATCGTTTAATCCTATCATTGAAGATAACTTGAAAAAATGTCATGTATTCAAGACCAGGAATTTGAAGGTTAGGTGAACTTGGTTTTCTTCCGATCTTTATGTCAATTAATTCTACTTACTACTCATTGTCTATTTTCAGAAACTATTAATGTGACATACGTATATAACGACATACGTATGTCGTGAGAAATGTTTTGTGTGTTTATATTTTTGTCCACGATGACCATTTTAGCGAAAGATCCATTATTTGAATATCTACAAATAGATGGGCAACTATACGAAACGATTATGGAAACGCACAAATTCAGCTTCAAATTCAGTTGATTTAGGTTGACAAAAGCAAAATCAAATTCAATTTGCGGCCATATTGGAATATTGAGTTGTCATGTTTTTTCCTACGTTGTCATGGAAGATTATTGGTCGGTCCGTTCCTCCTCAAAGAGTGAGACGTTGATAGGACGGATATGCGCCATATAATAGTATTAGATATATGAAAGGGAGATGGATATGCAAAGATGCTCATCAAGTTGCGAGTAAGTTCTACTAGACCTACCTTACAGAACCATCTATCGACGAACTGGCAAAATACGGGGTGTCTGGAAGTACACAGAGCCTGTTTACGGCGCCCTTGTGTTCGTGCAAATGAGCAACAAGGGTCCCTTTGAGTCTCCAACCCGGTGGTGGCAATTGGGGCCACCACGTTGCTTGTTCTGCTCTGTCTTTGCTCCTAGCAAAATAATTCGGAAATTACGTTGTGTCGTAGTGCGATAGCGACTTGCTCACCTGAGAGACTCAAAGTAATGTTCTTGTTGACGGGTTTTCAAATTCGCGAGTTCAATGTAACAAGTACTTTTACGATCTGAAATATAATTGAAATTGAAAAAAATATATAGTCGGTATGATATTACATATTTTCTTGTACATAGTCTTCTGCATAATTTTTTTTCCATGGAATAGTGTGATGTTTTTTCAGTTTTGAATGTTTTACTTTCACTGTATACAGGCCGGCTCTCTTATTGAAAACGCCACACACTCTAACTCCGCTACATGTTATCTGATTTTGAAAAATTAATGAAAAAAAAAACACATTCTGACAGTGCTGACGATAAAAAAAATATATAATTTTATGCATCATGTGCCTTTATTTCCTGAGTTCCGAGATCACACGAACGTAAAGAATGACACCAGTGGCAGAGCATTTTTGTCAATAAAAAAGATAATGATATATTTAGTACATTTCAAACTATTTCAATCTGAATCTATTATATTTAATATTATGATAAATTTTAGAATATTCGCGTCAAGCATTCTTGGAATTTTATATGTTCTAATGATAGGAAAGGCAGTTCTGATATTATTGACTTTGGTCATAACTTATTTTAAAAGTGCCATGCCTGATTCTGTGTTGATCACGCCAGTGGCCGATCAGAATTGAAGATGTTAATCTAATAATTAACAATATTGAACAATTATGAGACTTGCTGGGAAACGACATTCAGATTTCGTTATCAACACGGAAAATATTCGAATATTTACTACTCAAATAATAATGAAACTTCATCTAGGACATATTCTAGGGATGTCATCTTCACATGAAGACTAGAAACAGACAAAAACAAAAAATTGTAAATCCTCTACATTAAATTTGCATAGAGGAACGAATTCTGCGTGCGATGAAATGTATACAAGATTTATGTTTTTGTGTAGAATTTTGTACATGAAAATACGAAGTACAAGCTTAATATGTTAGTAAAATAGAAATGAAGTCGGTAGAAATTGAACTGATATCAATCTCTCACATGATTTGTCGACGAGACACTGTATATAGGATCGTTCGTGAAGACTGACGTTCGTCGACGGATCAGCATTACATTGGTTTTTGCCATCTGCAGGCGGCGAGGATGGCCTACTCGAAGTTGATCTAGAGGGTGGTCCTCCCGAATTCGTACTCTCCGACTGTCGGGTCGAAACTTCCGAGCTGCAGTTCCATTCAGAGTTGACGTTCGTTTCCAATGATCCAGAGGTGTTAGTCCTCGGTATTCTGAAGAATATATTGAAATCGTTGAACAATCATTATAATAATTCAATGAAAGCGACGCTTCCATCTTAAACTTCATTTATTGGTAGATTTGAGCTATTTTTTTTATTAATAGAGCTCAACTTGTTCTACTGCGGTGCCGAAATTCAGATTTGAATTCAAAATTTCGAGGTCTACTACAATTCCTTTTTTTTATCTCAAAAAATCCAATGAGTTGCTGACAGATTGCCTTGTGGCGAGATTGTTAATTCGCACGACATAAATTCCAAGGTGTCCCTTCTCAATGAACTCATTACTAGCTTATTTGATGAACATGCACCCATTTGCACTATGAATAGAAGACATAAAACACTTCCAAAGCACATGTTAAATATTTGAGTAATAAAACTTCAGCAGCAGGACAATATCACGTCGAGTTACGTAATTACGTAAATAGCGCATTGAGAAGCGAAAAAACGCGTATGTACAATTTATCCTAAATAAAAACATTGAGTCCTGCTCAAAAAACAACAATTTATCAACTAATTTGCGCCACCGTACAGAAATGAATGAATTTCTCCTAAATGTGGCAGGCGATATGATAATTAATGAAGATAATTTGGCATTTTATAATAATAACAAATTGAACTACTAATCTAATTTTTCCTTCGCAGAAATAAAAAACGAAGACATTCTTATTGCTATATGTGAAATCAAATCCAACGCTCTGGGTATTGACAACATAAAAATGATATCCATCCTAATACCACATTGTATTGAAGAAATTAAACATTTTCTCAATGAATATTTGAACCAAGGCGTTTTTCCCGACATTTGGAAAATGGCAAATGTAATACCTATACCTGGAAATAATACACCTTTATCATATAATGACCTCCGTCCAATGAGCATTCTGCCCTCGTTATCTAAGCGTTCGAAAAAAATGCCTCTCGTCAAATCAAAATATTTCTGGATGAAAATAAAATACTTCCTGATGTGCAGTCGGGTTTTCGCCAAAAACATGGAACACAGACTGCCTCACTAAAAGTGATCGATGACATCGAAAAAGCTAATGACAAATCAGCTGTCTCTCTTCTAGTTATGCTCGATCTGGTCAATTTTGAATTACTTATCAGTAAACTGAAGTACATTCGATGAGATATCACTGAGATGGATGACGAGTTATTTCACAGGACGGGCTCAAAGAGCCAAATTCGATCAAAATCTCTCGTGCTCATCATTGAAATAAACTAAATTAGGAGTTTCACAAGGAAGTATTCTGGGGCCATTGAGGTTTTCGATTTTTATATTCGATTACCCGTCCTCATTGTCATTCTGCCAAGCCCATCTTTATGCTGATGATTTATTTATATGACAAGGCCGATGAAACTGAAAATTGTATTACGCATATCAACCAAGACTTACAAAATACGTTAATTTACTCCGAAAACCAGGGTTTGAGAATAAATCCTAGTAAATAGTTGCCTTATGCTATGGACCATTAAGACAGAAAACAGATATATTGAATCATCATAGGCTCTCACTAAATAATGATGACATCGAATGGGCCGATTCTACAAAAAATTTGGGCGTTATTATTCCTTTCTTTCATTCGCTAAACATGTGGATTCAGAACATCATTTTTCAAACTGAAAAATTTATATAGATTCAAATACCAGATTGAGGACCAGAATAAGAACACTGGAACAATTATAATTGTATAGGGACCTAGCGAAGACGAAAGTTCACAGATAAAGGAAAGTTTTTGGGAAGAACAGAATCAACAAAAAGAAAACTATACGTATTAGGAGATTTCAACAGTAGGGTAGGGAAAAAGATGGAAGATACAATACAGCAATTGGTGCATATGGAGAAGATACTAGAAATAATAATGGAGAAAGAAAGCTCGACTATTGTATGATGCAAATTTTTGATCATTACCAACACCTTCTTCGAACATAAAGATATACATAAGTATAATTGATTACATATTGATAGAGAAAACCAACAGAACCGAAGTAACACACGTGTGAGAAGGGTACCGGAAATTGGAAGTGATCATTACTTAGTAGAGACAAAAATTAAAGATGGAATTACGAAAGAAAATTAATAACAATAAAGCAAAAACGGAAAACATAGTTGAATATGAATCGATCAGGTCATACAAACTACTGGACACAGAAATTGCAAAAGAATACAAAATGGCACTAATAAGGAAATTCGAAGAAAACATGGAAACAATAGAAACTCGTAGTATAGAAACAATATAGAAAAATTTCAAAAATACTATATTAAACAGCCAAAAACATATGTGGAAATATTAGGAAAAGTTATAACAAAAAACAAACAGCATGGTGGAGAAACGAAATAAGAAACCAAGTGGAAATCAAGAAGAAAAAAGTGGAGAGCATATTTGAATAACAAAACAACAGAAAATTACGAATCATACAAAGAAGAAAGGAAAAAAGTCAAAGACCTAGTGTCAGTATTAAAGAGGAATTAATGGACAGAATTTGGAGAAAGAGACAGCAGAGCAAATCAAAAATTATTCTACAAAACTCTGAAATCATTGAGGGAAAATAAAATAAATGACATAATCCGAATTAAAAACAAAAACGTTACAGCATTTTGTCATCAGCGAGAAGTTTAAATTTACATTTCTTTACTTGTGTAGCTATGTCATTTATAAAGAGAAAATATTGTACCAAGAATTCAACCCTGAGGCACTCCATTTTTCATTTCAAGAGTTTCTGAGAAATGATTATTATATTTTACGACTTGTTCCATACCTTTCAAGAAACTAGTAAACCATTTCAACACATTACCAGTGATACCATATTTTTCCAATTTCTGTAATTAACTTTTATTGTTTCAAAAGCCAGTTGAAAATCTAAGAATACTAGATCTATTACTTTTTTTCAGCAATATCTACTTTCCATGAAGATATAAGTAGTTGTAAGGCAGTTTCACATGAATGTGACTGTCTGAATCCTGACTGTTGTGCAATTACAATTTTATTGTCGTTGATATGCATTAATAATTGTTCTTTGACTGCTAGTTCCAATAGTTTTTCGTATACTGGTGATGTATTGATTGGTCTAAACTCTGAACATATCAGAGTGTTACTAATTTTTTGAATGGGATTGATTATAGATATTTTCCAATCATTTGGAAATATTCCTTCACTCAGTGATAGATTGATAATATTCAATAACCAGTTTCCAGCTGCTTCTATAGCTAATTTGAATATGTTCAAGTTTATTCCATTCCTGTCTGTAGTATTTTTTTTCATTGATGATAAAATTTGTTTGAGGTCACCCATTGATATCTGCCTGAATTCGCTAAAATTTGGTGTAAATTCTGGGATAGAGCTTAAAGTGTATTGTGTCATTCATTGGTTTTATTTTTCTACTTATGTCATTCACACACTTGATAAAATATGCATTGAATGCGTTTTTTCTTCAAATTGAACACAGGATGGATTTTGACTTTTCTTTCCATTGAACAATTCCTTTAGTGATTTCCACATTGCTTTTGTCTCACTTCTATTCTCATCTATTAGTTGATTATATTGTTTAGTAGTAATTGTATATTCATAGTTCTAATGACAAATTAATTCTCGTCTGACATTTCTTTATTTTTCTAACAACCTTCTTTCTACCTTCCGCTTCCATAGTAACAATACAAAATATACTGAGTACATTAATATTACGAAACATATCGCTCGCCTTGAAAATCTCAGTTTTCAATACAAAAGTTGAAAGATTCAACATAATTAAAAAAAAACATAATATTTTTGATAGAAAGAATAAGTATCAAGATTCTTATGAAGTCTCTTCCCGAAATTATACGTGTGATTCTTCTATTGGTAAGGCACACACTCTATTCACTGCACGTCTTATGATTCCATTTATAGTTTGTATATCGATGACTCGAACGACGTTATCATTGCCTGGATGCACAGCCTTCACTCGACCCAACTGCCATTGCAATGGTGGAACGTTGTCATTCTTGACTAATACTAATGTACCGATTTTCAACATCTGCTCAGATCCTTCTCTCCATTTAACTCTGGTTTGTAGTTCCGCCAAATACTCCTTTTGCCAGCGTTGCCAATAATGCTGAACAAACTTATGCAATCTTTCGAAATTCTTGAGACGATTTTTGGGACTTAGCAAAACATTTGCTTCAGGTAGTGCTGTCAATGGGCGTCCGATCAACAAGTGCGCTGGTGTTAAGGTCGAAAGGTCGTGGGGATCATTGGATAATGGGCATAAGGGCCGCGAATTTGATATTGCTACGGTTTGCGTTAGCACGGTGGCGAATTCCTCAATTGTCAAATTACTGTTTCCCACAACTCTTTTGCACTTTTTACTCCTTCCTCCCAAATCCCACCAAAAGTTGGAGACCTTGGTGGAATCATGTTCCATTTTATATTTTCATTTATCAATGTGTTACCAATTCTTTCAGACCCTTTATTAAGAATTCAAATAAATTTGAGCCATTATCAGAGAATAAATTTGATGGTTTTCCCCGACAGCTGATGAAACGTTTCAAGATTGCATTGAAAGCTGCTGTAGTTAGTTCGGATACCAACTCGAGATGTACATCCTTCGATGACATGCAAACAAATATACAAAAATATGCCTTTGTACTTTTGGCACCTCTCGTTTTTCTTTCTTTTATCATCACAGTACCACCATAATCTAATCCAGTATTCACGAATGGAGCACAATCAGTCACACGAAAATCAGGTTAGTTACCCATGATACAATTTGATTGTTTAGGTTTAACTTTGAAACATATTATACAATTATTAATGATTTTATTGCAAGAGCTTCTATCAGCGATTGGCCAAGATTGTTCTCGCAGAGCACATAATAAGTTCTGCGTACAGCAATGCATTAATCGTACATGTCCAGATTGTATTATCATGTTGGGCAATTTATAATTTTTAGGGAGAATTTTTTGATGTTTTTGATCAAAACTCAATTTGGAATGATGTATTCTACCTCCAACATGTATTATACCATGTTTAATAAATGGATTCAAACACAAAAGTTTGCTTTTATTATTCAATCGTTTATTATTCAAAAGTCTCTCATAATCTCTAGTTAAAGATTCAATTTGTACTGCTTTGATGAGTAAATCTAATACCTGCTTGTCTTTTTTCCGATTCCATTTTATTCATTTTGCAATTTTTTATGAATCTCAAGATATGAGCTGTTATTCGTTAAGAACGACTAAATGGTGTAAATCTATCGATTATTGCCAATAATATACTGAAATTGTTGAAAAAAGAGTTAAAAACTGTTGCAGTTATTGAACGTAGTTCTGGGATATCATGACTAAAATTGAGCTCTTCTAAGTTCTACTCATTACTATCGACTGAAAACCATTCAGGTCCGTGCCACCACAATTTTGAGGTGCTCAATATAATGTAATCTAAGCGTCTGGATAAAATATCTGCTGGATTCTCACTAGATTTAACATGATTCCAGTCATTAATATTCGTCAAATTTTGTATTTCACAAGTTCGATTTGCAACAAATGTTCTGAAACTATTGGGTTCACCCCTAATCCTGTCTGGAGTTATAGTAGAATCAGTCCAGAGATATTTTTTATTGAATGATAATTCTAATGAGTCGATTATTTGGTTAGTAATGCACCGCATAACTCCAACCTTGGTAAACTGATCTGTTTTAGAGGTGCTACCCTTGACTTAGCACATAGTAAATTAGATGAAAAAATGTTATTATCACTAATACATCGAATATAAAAACATGACCCGATGCATCATAAAAACCGTGCAATTCAATAAATACATACTCTGAGATGAAGGCATGTCGAAGAATTTTCAATTCATTCAAACATTCCAATTACCTTTCATAATTCAACCATTCTACCTGGATACTATCGGGTAAAACATCATCCCAAGAAAATTTGTGTTTCCATAAGTTTTGAATAAACAGCTTTGCAGTAACGACGATAGGAGATAATAGCCCGAGAGGATCGAAAAGTTGACATACAGTAGATAAAATAGCTCGCTTCGTTTCGTTTCGAAACGTTTCGAAAGATACATATCATTGCAAAGCCATTTTCTCAATTCAAATCCTGCACCTGCTAATATTTCATCAATTTCCTTTTGAATACGTAATAGCTCTGGAATCTAGTTGAATCTGTTGAGAATCTAGAGTTTCCCCATATTAAAGATATTTATAAGTTGTTTTTGGGAGAATATATTCTTTAGTTGTAGGATTGCATAGTAGCTGCTGCATAACTTCGGTACATGCCTGAGAAGAAAGTGATGAGTCCAGAAAAGTTCCAAAGAATTTTCTTGTCTCCAAAGACATCATATTAATATTTTCAGTATGTATTTCAAAAGACTTATTGGGATCATTTGTTATGTTAAAGTTCATTAGTACCGTTTTGCCATGATTTAGAATTAGATGATTGTTCAGACACCATTCAGCAAATTTTTTATAAAGTGAATTTAAATTATCAGCCAGTTCTTCAGGTGAATTGCCACGCGTTGCAAAGGGAACATCGTCCGCATATATGACCTCACACTTCGTTCTCATGAATTCTGGTAGGTCATTAATAAACAATATGAATATGAGTGGACCCAGTACAGAACCCTGTGGAACACCAAGGTTAACAATTGCCTCAATTGACTGAGTTTGATTAATTTTGACTGCTATTTTCCTATATCTCAAATATGACATCAGCCAAGTAAACACGAAATCACAAGGCATATAATTTTTCTTCGACAAAATCTAGATTTAGGCTATCACAAGCCTTAGTAAGATCAAAGAATATTGCCCCAAGAGTTTTCTTACAATCAAGCTCTTTATATATGAATTTGACAAATTCATAGACAGCACTTTCAGGTGATCTCCCAGGGTAGATACCATTTTGATATTTTGTTACAATACTATGTTTTCTAGATATAGTTAATCATTCTATTATAGGTAGATTTTTCAACAACTTTACTAATCACATTAGAGACAGTTATCTGTCTGTAGTTATCCATACACAAAGGATCATCTTTTTTATATATAGGAGTAACCAGTCCAGTTTTCAGTTCTTCCGGAAATTGACCACTTTCAATTGAGATATTCATTATTTCAGACAGAGGCAGTGCAATTTGCTCGACCATATATTTGATAATTTTTGTCGATATACAGTCAGTACCACTGGAATTAGTATTTTTCAAACTACATATCATCTCAAAGACCTCTTGTGCTGTAACAGGGATAAAAAAGAATGAGTTACTATTATTTACATCACATTTCGTACAAGACGATACAGAATAATAATCTTACGGAGGTGCTGAAATGATTAACAAAACTATTTGCAACATCAAAGTCCGCATACAGTTATTCATAATAGCGATAATGCTATTCCTTCCAACATGACAGCTTCAGAATATTTTTTTCTTTCAGGGTGTTCAGAGGAAATAAAGCTTGACATTATTGTGAATAACTGTTGGTAAGAAATTTTTACAATTCTAACTGCAGAGATATGCCAGTGATATGCACTAAGCTGAATTTACCAGTTTTGTTTGAATTATTCAAGAAAGGTTCATCAATAGTTGAATTAACTTTGAATGTACTTTATCAACGAATTGAACTCCTAATGAACAACCAGTCCCAAGTAACATTACATATATCACCACATTCCAGATATTTCAATAAGATAATAGACATTGAATATTCTAAATTTATATTAAAAATCTATTTGTTTTTTTTGTAAAATTTTGGTAAAATCTAATAGAAAGTATCACAAATACAATAGCGTGGTCACATTTCATTCATGTTTTTGGAGATGAAAAAAATTTCAAGTGACCTTGATAATTTGAATATAATTCTGTATTTCGTCAACAAAGTAGGGCTATTATTTTCATTCAGAAAAAATCGCACAAATAAACAAAGACAATAAATAAAGGTTTCAGAGGGGTTTTCCGCTATGAAATTGGAATAAATGGTTGAATTAATGTTAGAGAGTTCACGTTTTTAGGTCCGTATTCAAAATTTTTAGTTTTTCATCAGCACTATTGTTTGTCTACATCAAGTCGAAAATGACATGCACTGTTTCACGTTTCATCTAGGAAGTATTTTATTGGAAATTTAGTGTTTTTATATCATCACCATTGTAAAAATAAAAGTGTGATTATTTTTTCGCAAAAATTATATGACGGATATTATACAGGGTTAAGAACAGGGTTATTCCTCAACTTAGGTCCAACATCCTGTGAGCACAGCCCTTCGAGGGCATATGTCCTGTGTCCTGAAAATGTTCTTTTTCAGACGAGCCAGTGAGATTATATAAGAAGATATATATCTTCATAACATGATCTGAATTTTGGATCGTCCTTAAGAAAGCTCGTTGGGAGGTCAATATCCAGTTTTATATCTAGTTGCAATTGCAATCCCAAGCAGGATTTAGTTCGATTTCAGTACCAGTCACCAGAGTTGGTGATTGTTTGCTCATCATTTTCAAGTGAATCCAATATTCATTGCTGGCAGGTTCACTTGGTAATGGATCCAAATGCCTTTGCTATGTCAAATGCTGGTTATTGTTCTATAATAATTTGTTTATGTTCTCTGCTCATCTTCTATTCTGCTTTCTGGCATCCACACGCGCGTTTGTTGCATTTCGCCAGGAATAAGAAGTCTTCAAGACAGTTAAGTTAGTATTATATAGTAGATCACATATCACATTCATTGAACACATTCAACATATTTTTTTTGTTCCATATGAACTATTTGAGTATATCCTCAAGTATCCATTCAATATCTGTTAACCATGTTCATATTCAACTTGTGATGTAATGATTCAACTGAATAATGGGATATAAATTCAAAAATTTTACATTTCAAGCACGAAATTAATGAAAAAAGAAGAACTACTTTGGATGTTCTTGGCCTTTTTGGACATTTGAGAAATATTTATGTGGCCGAAAGATCAATAATTTGTACTTATTTTTTTGTAATAATGTTTTTCCTCTCAACAACCAACTCTTTTTTGTGTCGATTGTTATCTGATTTTTGATATCAGTGAAGATAGATTCATGAAATACAAGAAACTAAAACAAAAATAAAGTTTCCATGAAAAATAGCATCTTGTACTCACCTGGTTGGCACGAAATCCGTTTTCTGAGCTTCTCCAAGATTAAATACATGTCTTTTAACAGTACTTGTACTGTTCAGCTCAATTCTTCCCTCTGAGTGCTTATTCCGACGAGCTTCAGAATTCATTTTGTGTTTGTTGATTTTTCTCAAATGATATCCCATTTTCAATAGATACTCCTCGATATTTTCGTTCATACCATTTGCCTCCAGTCTTCTGAATAACTAAAAATATAAGGTGCGTAAGGATTCGTGACGCATCTGAAGAAATATGTAGTTGATAGTATATTATTCAACAAGCACTGCAGAGAATTGCACTGCACAAGAATTGCAAAATGAGTCAATCTTTATTACCCATTTCATAAGTTATGAATATTATCATCTGTTAGAAATCGTATACATAATAGTAGTTGATGAAAAGTGTTTACTCACATTTCTCAAGCTGGGTTGTGATTCTCTATAAAAATCGGTATTAGGAACTTTTCCTGTATTCACACATTCTCTCAAACACTTTCTCTCTTTCAAGACCTCCAAAATTGCATCTATATCTGCATACATGACTACACTATCGAAAACGTTTCTGGGTATTGGACTAACGAGAGAATCCAGTAATAGTTCTGGTCTGTAATTTAATTTTGATAGATCACACTTCTTCAGAAAGAGCTGAAGATTGTCAACTTACTTGTCGATTTGCATCAATGGGTATTTGGTATAAATTTCCAGTTTGGGGATAATTTTGCACTGTACATCTAAGAAAGAAAGACTATTTGCTGCAGAAGCTACAAAACCTGCAACCGCTTGCCTGACCCACAAACTAGGGTGCACCAAGAAGGTAGAACATTCTGTAACTAATTCACAAAGAGAGGGCTTCACAATGAGTCTCAGTTCCGTTAAAGCTGCCATTGCATTGATGCTTTTTGCTGTTACAAATTCTGAAGAGTCAGTAAGTCCCTACAAACATTTTTCAAAGGCAAATGTTACTTTGGGATAAACAATAGTGTTCAAGAAGATAATGCCGTAACTATGAAATAACAAAGAAGTGGTAATAAATAAATAATAATAATATAAATAAATGAAGCCTCTCTCTCACAAGAAATGCCAATAATAACCTCACGATATCAAAACAAAAAGCTTGTTCAAGTTTAAAAATCTGCAAAATTTAGTTGTATTAGGCTTTATAACCATCTACCTCAAGTTATTAGAGAGATGCCTACAGGTAAGTTCAAAAATGTCCTGAATCAATTGCTTGGTAAAGAGGCTTTTTCAGCATCGATACATCGAGCTTGCTATGAACTGTTGTGGAAATTCATTTATATATATCATTAATGTATACTAGTAATCAGTGCTATTTTATTATAAATTGGAATTTTATGTTCTGACATGAACTGTATTTGAAACTTTATTTTGACGTGAATATCTACCTATGGTGGTAGCTGTGGCAGTATGAATAAATTCCATTCTATTCTAGTTTCTTATCACTGCAACGAGATAATGAAAAATAAAATTCAGACTTAACTTTGATCACTTCTTATTACCATCACCATTCTGTTCATAGTAGCTATCAAAATATTCAAAGCTACATCCTCAATACAGAAAATTGATATGAATATCAATACAGTTGAAATAGATGAAATTTGTCACATCAAAATTTTGAATCCTGACTTGAGAAAATATTTTATTTGCTCTCAATGATCAACAACTTTTTGAAATTTCATAGATACCTGAAGTAATAGTGGTGTTAGGATGCTAGAGCAAGGCCATCCTATATAAGCAGAAACTCCAACAATACAGTCAAAAAAACATCCTCTCAGTTCTTTGTCTTCCTTGTCATTTAGAAAAGTGATCATGTGTGAGAGCAACACATCGTTCGCTAAAATAAATCTTTGAATGACAAGAAAAATGAAACAGAATTTAATACCTTTAGTTTTTCCGAAGAAAATACACAGCTTACTAATTCCACTCTTCAATAAAGTTTGTTTTACAATAGACTGGGTGTCTGTTAAGAGGGAACTGATTGTTTGAGAAATCATCTCATGTAGTGCTTGGAGCTCTATTTCATAGTTGAAAGTGTGTTCATCTTTCTGTTTATTTGAGCTATTGTTGTCATACCAATCATTCTGAATCTGATCCAAGTATCTAGAACAATTCATGTAAATACACTTTGTATCAAAGCTTTCCAAACATTTCATTGGTAGATTCTATTATTGGCATATATAAAGACATATCTACCTCAGAGCAATTTCTGCTAATTTTGCAATATTTTTTGCATATGAAGCCCTTACAGAAGTATTGGGATCTGTAGCCAAAAGGGCCAGTTCTGATAATATATATTCTGGAAATATATTTGCATCAGATCTGGGAATTTTAGTAACTAGATCCAGGCATTTTGTTATGGTATCAATTGCTGCTATTTTGACTTTGGTAGAACTATCATGTACCAAAAACATCTAAAACATTTGAATAATAAATAAAAAGGATATATCATTCACTGAAGAAAATTTCAAATTTCTTATTGATAAACACTGGAAGATAGTTTCATTGAATGAAAATGGGAACTGCTCACTAATTCAAATTGGATACTATATATATATATATATATATATTATATATATTTTTTCATGTCAACATGAAAAGAAATTCTATAATGTTCGAAAGGCAAAGGATTCCAAAACTTTGCCGTTCTATTGATGAATGCTGCTTGTTAATGAGAGCTTGACTATGTATTACCAGCCTGAACTTGTCTAGTTTGTCTATTTGAAACCGGTGGTAGTGGTACGACAAGCAAGATTTCCGCCCACCTTTCAGAGATGTTCTAGAGAGGTCAACGAATTCGTGAGTACGCCAGAACAGGTCGAATTTGAGTTTTGTAGAAGTCATGTCATTGCATTGATATATGAAAGTTGGATAAACTATCATAATGCCTTACAATTCAAGGCTAATACTGTTAATTTTTATGAGAGCTTGAATCCTCAAGCTGTTACGTCCATTCATACAGTATTCATTATTAATATCATGTTATTATAACTATTATACAGGGTACGCCAAACTCAGTCTCGAATTCAGTGTACATTTTGATTTATAATATATTACTTCGCCCTTCTGTTGGAAAGGCTGCATCTAAACACTCACGGTGCTTGTTTTATGCTGTGCCCTTCCATCGTCTAGGCGTACCTAATCAACATTCTAATGTGGTACTCTGAGCATTATTGTCATAGTTTAATAGTGATAGCTTTATAGTAATCGAGACAAAAAGTAAGTAGATATTAGTAGGTGAAAAAATATAAGAGTGGAAAAATAATAGTGAAAGAATAAGAAGGTTCCTCAAATATTCGATGTTTAGAAAATATTATATAAAAACCGATGGCGTATTAGAAGTATCTTGTGAACAGAGAGAAATATATTTTTTAAATTCTGTATACGCTTATGAGATGCTGGGATCTAGCTTTCAAAAATATTTTCATATGTGCACTGTTTCCAGATTCTGTGTTATCGAAGGCAACTTTGAGATTTCAAATGGAACACCCTGTATATTATGGAATTTTCGGATTCTACAGAAGATTCTGATCATTTTGCTATAGCATATCCTATACCTATCTGTCACTGTTTTTGACATATGAATTAATTTTTGATTTTCGACAATATATATCATAAATTGCGATATTTTTTCTGGTCAGTGCTGACACAAAGCTGCAATTTTCACAGCGGCTTTCTGACACATAATGATAACGATAACGAATCAATATTATACAGGGTGTGAAAAACATGTTCGTCAGGTACAAATAAACTAGAAAATATCGTTCTTTTAAAATGGAACACCCTGTATTTCAGTATTTCATATCATATATAAACTGAAGACTTGTTAACCTTAAAAATGATATGCCCATCTTCAATGGTTTTTGAACTGAAAGATATGTTAAGATTTGATGAAGCGGGCCATGACTCGTATCTGTAGGACATAAATAATCACCAAGGTGAAGTTTTTTTGACGTTGAATAGTTCGTTAGAGTGTTAAGGATGATGGCAAATTCTTATACAAATGAAGAAATTTTGAATTTATTCTGCATTCATGGCCAGTGTAACTATATGAGTGTAGTTATATCAAGGACATGGAAAACATTCAATAATATTTATGCAGATTCTGTTTCAATGAACGAGAAGAAGTTCAAGAGAATACGAAATAATTTCATCAATCACAGTACCACAAAAAAGCCCAGAGTTCAGATCGAGCCAGGAAGAAAATGAAGTGAATGTTTTTGCATATATTTCCTTATGCATTGCTTTACTCTGCAGAGGAAGACCTAGGAATATCATTGTTAAAATCTCATTAGAAGTGGAGACCCAGCATATTTTCATCCATGACTTGAATGTGAAGTTTTATATTTTTTCTTGAACGATTTTGTTTAATAACTTTTTGATAGATTTGTCAATGTCCAATTGAATTTTGAGTTTAGTAAAACTTATAACGAAATCACCTAGATTTATTACGATACTCGTCTTCTAATACCTACAAACCCGACACATACTTCTACACCGGGTAGGTGTAGTTGTTGCTATTACAAGCATACATGTCAATTAAAAGAATTATGCATACACATGGAATGCTTCAAGCAATCGAGCCTAATGATCCGCCAAAGCGTGTGGAATTCTGTGAGATGGTACTCACCCGTACATATGAAGATCCAAACTTCCTAAAAATATTATTTGGATGAAAGTAAATTCAATAGAGAAGACATATTCAATAGGAGAAATTCACTCTATTGGGCGACAGAAAATCCACATTTTGTGAAATAGAGAGGTTTCCAACACAAATTTGGCATCAATAAAATTTTATTTGAATGATGGGAATTTGAATTCTGACTAATACTTGGGAATACTATGAACAACGGTTTCCGATTTCCTTGACGAATTACCCTTGGAATCCCTTCGGGACTGCTGGTATCAATTAAATGGTGCACCCGCTCACTGTAGCAATGATTTCAGTGTAGAACTTACACATCTGGTCGAAGACAGGTGGACTAGTCATCTGGGTCCATGAAATTGGCTTCCCAGGTTCGCCAGATCTCACTCCATCAGATTTTTATTTTTGGGGTAGGGTGAAGGAAGTTGTTTACAGTACGCCAATAAATAGGTAAGAAGAACTTCAGGATCGAGTAAGAGAAGCACTGTTTTCTCTGGGTGCCTTTGGGATACTAGCAGCAACAACAAAACACATTATGAAAGAGATATTTGAATGTTTGAAAGTTGATGGGGGCGTTTTGAGCGATTTAAATGCTGATCATTATAATATTATCTTCTTCTTTACCATAATTTCGATTGTTACTATTCATACTTATTTGAAAGGAAATCAAGTTTTCAATTTATAGCTGATATAAAGTACAGGGTGTTCCATTTGGAAAAATTGACTTTCTTGAGATTATTTGTACCCGAGTTTGACGCATATGTGAAAATATCTTCAAAAGCTAAATCCTAGCATTTTATAAGTGTATCCAGAATTTGAAAAATCTATTTCTCACCGTTCATTAGATACTTCTAATTGAGTTGGCATAACCTCTAGATACTTACAATGTATGGTAGGATTCTATCCAAAACAGTTTCATCACTAGCATGTGATGCAAGTTCAAGTAGAATTTCAAGGCTGTATAATTTTGAAGAACAGTCATGGAGACCCCTTATGCAGGATGTCACTAGTGAAGTTATAATAACCAAACCTTCAGATTCTCCTTTATCAGTTTTCTCAGAATCTTTTTTCTCTTTCTGCAGGTTTGATTTTGTCATGGGTCCAAGAAAAGTGAAAATTTCCACAATATCAGTTTTCAACCTCATTATTTTTTCATCTGATGACATTATAGGACTGGATGAAAATATTAGCATATAGGATTGTAAAAATGAAAAGAAATACTCTGGAAATAAAGTGCCTCTGTATTGTGCTAAATAGTCCTCAGCTGAACTCCTTTTGCTTGGATCTTTCTCAATCATGTTAGATATTAGATATTTTAGGTTTGGGTCCTCCAATTTGTCCAAGTGTTTCTGAGGGGAATACTTTCCTGAACAGTATGCAAGTAGTTGAGAATACTCAAAAGGTAGATGTAGTTCATTCCAGAGTTCCAATAATGCACAGCTAAAATCGCAACTTCAAAAATAAAACACAAGTTGTGTTGAAAAAAACTTACCCAGCTGAAAATATATCCATAGCTGGAGTCAATTCACTAGAGTCACAGGTGGCTTCAGTAATAAGGGAACTAGTTTCAGTTAAAGTAGTACTGGTGCTAGAAAACCTTTCAGGAGCAATGTAACATACTCTTCTACGGGAAGTATCAAAAAAGTATGAATAGTCAGCAGGATTGTCGACAGGAACAAAAGTGGGTTTGAAAGATGCGAAGTCAACAAGCAATACCCAGTTCCAAGATGTAACTGTGATATTTTCTAGCTTGATATCTCCATGACAAACACCTACCTTATGGCATTGATGTAATGCATATAATATTTGAAAAGTTATCCAGCGTTTTTCAATATTTGTCAGAAAGGGCCTGGTACTTATCCTGTCATAGAGACTGTATTTAACATATTCTCTCATTATTATCCCAGCCTTATCAGTTAGAAGGACTTTTTGATAAGGTATACAATTCACAGCAGCACTAAGTTTTTTTCTTACATCTTCCAAATGTTCCTTGTATGTTGATAGAGGTAAGGAAGGATCATGTATAGCAAATACTTTGACAACAATTAAGCCTTCTTGTGATTCAGCTCGAGCTACTTTCAAAAATCTTGTACTACCCAAACTGTAGAATTAAAAAAATTGAAGTGCTAACAAAAACATTAAAAATTTTGAGGACGATTACCTTGTGTCAAATTTCAAGTCCGGTAGATCAGTAAGATATCTCTCAACAGGAAAAATTTGGGAAGGAGCTATCCCAACAAGCTGATTTCCCATTGTTCCTTCGAAGAATTGCAGAGGCAGAGTGAAACTCGATATTTATATTTCAGGTTACAGCAACTTCTAACAACTTCTAACAACTCCTTTCAAAAAATTACTTGTTTCTTGATGAAACTCATTTTTCGATCTCATCCACAATGCAGAATCTCACTGCACAAAGAATCTACAACTAAATCAACAAAGACCAAGAGAGTTTGTTCAAAGAGTATGTATATAAGTTTGTTTTTCTGTAGTTTTCATGGTTTTCATTATTATTGTTATTGTCTTGTCAAAGAGTGCGCCTCTTCTGTGGTCTTGTTTTCCTTGGCACGAAGCAGATGATGAAATCACTGATAGTCATAGAATACGATTTCTTCTCAGAACGCATTATTTTTGATGGTCCATGATGTAAACGGTTCATATTATTTTTCTCTCCCCAGGACATGGCGAAATTTTTGAAGATTTCTATAGAACTCATTGGTGTATTGAAATCTTAGAAGAGGAAGATGTAGGGAACACGTACATCGTTATTTACATATGCTACTATGCCGGTCTGAATCTTCTAATCACTTCTAACCATCTCCGCCTGGATCAACGTTTTGACACAGATTACCTATGTATAGATAACGATGTACAGAACACTGGTGAAGCTATTCTGTTTATCTAACTCCTTCAACCAAAACTCTAACGTACAACTAACTTGATAACAGCATTCTATTCGTTATAGCGGAAAATCACTCAAATATCAGTTGTTAGATGGCGACTCGAAAATGAAAACAAAATCAGTATCATATTGATGTAACAATGCTTCCCAAGAATTTTTAATGATCATGAATCAATCTTCAATCATATAACATATCATTAGTGATGTTTTTTTCATGAATTGATAGATAACTGTATACAATTGTAACCTATGCATTTGTGTACTATACTCACAACAGTGACCTTATTCACCACAGTGACGACAATGGGCCAAAGAGTCATCATGTTTAGGCAACCGTCATATTCAATTTTCAGAACATTTCGCGAATACATGGCGGATCAAGATTCACAGACTACAAAATATGAATCCCGGATACCTTTTCTGATCGTCGATCAGGGATTCATGGTGCTATTAGTTTAATTCCCTTCCATTTTGAGAGTTTGTGAATGTAGGCAGGATGAATGTATTAAATATACACGATACATATACACTCATATATTCAACACAAAATTCGAAATTCGAATTTTGCCTGAACATGGTGAATCTCTTGTGACCCAGAGGTGCTATCCATGAGATGAGAATCCAATTTATTATCTCTCTCTAACAAACAACGGTAATGTGTTTCATCTCTTCTCTTTCGTATATAGGAATCGAACAATTCGAAAACAGTATAACCCGAACACGATCAAAAGAGAAGACATACCATTGTCGCCACTGTGGTTGATGAAATCACTCTAATATCATAAGATCAAACAAACTTACCTTAAGTGAAGTTCGATCTTAATTATACGTGGCGTTTCCTTCGAAGATGATCAGAACACAATGTAGTATCTCTCTTGTCACAAATGTCCCACACAGTCAAAAGCCGCAAAATCTTCTCGTTCTATGCCCCAACCCACCATAGTCACACCTGCGCCACCTATTTCATGTCACTTATATACCAAGCTGTCTGTGACACAACCAAGATGATCTGGGGTTCATTATCTCGGGTTAGGGAGGGATTGATCATCTTCGAAGGAAACGCTACGTATAATTAAGATCGAACCTCACTTAAGGTAAGTTCGTTTGATCTTATAATTAAACTTGCGTTTCCTTCTTCAGATGATCAGAACACAATGTAGATGTTCAAAGAGTTGTGGCACACTGATTGCGAAACATTTATTGAAAACAAACACACATTCTGAGAAATGAAAGTTCACCTTATATTCTGAACATTCCTGTTTTGAGTAAAATCAGTCTACAATAATACTTTTAGCAAGAGAACTCCTGTCACTCAATGATCTATTATAAAATTTTGCAAAGGTACTGGAATCTTTACTCCAGCCTGCCGTACTTCTGATAGTGTGTAAACTCACACCCTTACGACATGCTGCCGAGGTTGCCGCATGTCTAGTGCTATGTGCACTGAACACTGAAGTATTTATGCCACTATTCGACAATACTGTCTTAATCCATCGGTTGATGGATTGTGAATTCGCAGTTTTAATCGGTTTTTTTGAAGGTTATAAAAAGTTTTGTCATATCTTCACTCCTAACATCCTTAGTTCTTTTTATATAACACAATAGGGTGTTTGCTGCACAAATCTCTGGATTCTCTCTGAAAAACGGAAGAACCAAGGCCGGCTGAAAACTGGATCTTCGACCTGATGTTTTGATTCTTGCAGGAATTTTTAATTTCTATCCCTTCCAGAGTCACCACTATATCCTCAATTTCAATCAAGGCCAATGTCTGTACTCTATGAGCCGTGACTAGTGCCATCAGGGTACATAACTTTAATGTAATCATTTCCAAGGATAAGTTCTCATTCATCCCCAAGTTCTTTAAATAGTCTAAGACCGTCGCCGGAGTCCAGATTGAATCATACTTCGGTTTCAGCGGTCGAAGTCTTGACACACCTTTGAAAAACCTTCTCAACCTGAAATCATTTGCTAGATCTGGTGATAATATCAAGGATAAGGCAGATCTAAAGTTATTTAAAGACCCATATGATGCACCTTTTCTATATTATATCTCTGAAAACTCTATAACTTTTAGATCCGATCCTTCAAAGGGATGAGCAAAATTCCCACCATAACTTCCAACCCACTTTGTATTGTTTCACGGTAGAGTCAGAGATGGATGCCAAGAAGAACTCCGATGTTGACACTTGAATTCCTTCCAACCGGTATGCTTCCCTGACAAGATACCTGCCACCAGGGTAAGCTGATTGTTGAGTGGGTGTGGTTGCCTGTCCATAGACAATAATAAATTCATGTCTGGAGTGAAAAATATCATTTTAGAGATTAAAAATTTTGAAAATGACGGAAACCATGGTTGGGTTGTCCAAAACGGAACCACAACTATTCCTGTTGCTTTTC
This sequence comes from Gastrophysa polygoni, assembly GCA_963576655.1. Taxonomy (NCBI): domain Eukaryota; kingdom Metazoa; phylum Arthropoda; class Insecta; order Coleoptera; family Chrysomelidae; genus Gastrophysa; species Gastrophysa polygoni. Next base: position 17,871,423 of record OY755086.1, read on the forward strand.
CAGGGTGACCAAATTTCTGAACTAATGCGTCAAAACAATCTTGGTTCAACTCCCATTCTACTTCTGAAGGAAGTCTACGAGATTCTTGGTCTGCCTCCTTGTTCAGCGCAGATTCAATGTACGAAGCATGAATCCATAAATCTCTAGCTTCACACCACACTGCCAAATCTTCTTAGATAACTTATTGAGATTGACATATCGAATGCCACCGATTCTTTTAAAGTATGAAATAGCAGTAGTGTTGTCAATTCTGAGCAGAATACTGCAGCCTCTTAGATCTTTAGCAAAACATTTTAGACCACAGAAGGCAGCCATCAGCTCTAGGAAATTTATATGCTCTGATTTCTCATCATGAGACCAATGTCCAAAAACCTTTTTCCCACCACAAACTGCTCCCCAACCTGTTAGCGGAGAATCGGAGTATATAACAATTTCATTAGATGTTTTTTCTAAAGCATTCGAAGGATTGATAATATTCTCTAACCACCAATTAATGTCTCCCTTGAGTTTTCCAGGAATTCTCATAATTCTATCATAATTTCCATGTTTTTGCAATGCAAGATATTTCTCTCTTTCCATTTTCTTGGTGTAAACCCACCCATACTTGAAGGCAGGACAGGCAGACACCAATACACCAACAAACTGAGCAAATTTTCTGATTGAACATTGAGTTAATGACTGAATTTCGTGTAGAACTTTTTCGATTTTTTTCCTTTTGTCCTCTGGCAATGATATTGACATTGATAAAGAATTGAACTGGAAACCTAAAAATCTTCAAGAAATGCCTGGAATCAGTCTACTCTTCTCTTCATTGATCGTGAAGCCTAGATCAATCAGTAAGGCAGTAGTTCTCTAAACTTCTCTCATATGTATCCCCAAATAATAGAAAATCATAAAAATGAATTACAGATAGAAAACCCCTCGAACGTAACTTTGCAACCACTGGTTTCATTATCTTAGTAAAAACTAAAGGTGCTACACAAAGTCCAAATGGCATACAGTTGAACTCATAGAGGTTGCCCGTGAAATGAAAACGAAGAAATTTCCTTGATCTCTCGTCTATATTTATTGAAAAAATACGCGTCTTTTGAATCTATGGATGCCATGAAACAACCTTTCGATATCAATTCACACACTGTATTTCTGTTTTCCAGTTTAAAATGTTCAGTTTTAATAAATGAGTTCAATCTTTTCAGATTGAACCTTCGTACCTGTAAGTTGATTGTCGAGAATCGCGCGTAAGTCTTCCGAGGACTGTTGTACTTCAGTCCACCCACACGGGCTGATCCCTGTCGTTTGAGTGGACTTCTTGAGTTTAGATGCTTTTTAATGGACTTCTTGACCTTCAGCTCCTGAGCTGACTTCTCCATCACCCTGGCTGCCTTTATCCTCTCTCTTAGGTTCTCCCCATACAGCCAACCATCCAGTTTGGAGCAAGTCACCACCTCTTGTAGGTCCTTGTCGAAACTAAAGTTGAGCAAGCTTCGTCTTGCTTCTGAATCCTGATTATGAATATCTGCTAACAGTCTTCCAGCATCGCTTACTAATTCAATAATATCCCTTTTGCTCCCCCTCCTTTTCTCTTCTTCCTCGTGGCCTAAAAGTAGAGTGAGTGCCTTTCCAAGGGCTGCTGAAGCTGCCCCAACTTGGCTTTGTTTTTCCAGAAGTCTTTTATCCCTTTTCAGGGCTGTTTCACCAGCTGCTATCTTTGCTTCAGGGCTGACCAATATGGTGCCGCCATACGTGGACAATTCTTGACTGGCGGGAATTTATTGACGAATGTCCGCCTCCAGTCCACCGACCAGAATCTCTTCCCATAACAACGCAACATCTGCCTGAATGATATCATAATCTCTATCTACTTTAGCAGATGATTTACCAATTAATTCAAGCAACTCTAGGCTAAGTGCCGGAAATCCATCAATGGTCACAGGGTCATCCTCATTGTTACCTGTCGAACTATCGAACTATCGAACTATCTGTATGCTTTCTTGGTAACCTCAACCTATGCCTCTTTTTTCCACCGCCATTATCAGCTTCTGAAGAGACGGACGAGCGTGTCCTATTCCGACGCTTCCTTCTAAGTTTCTTCATCTTCCTTAGCAGTTCTAAATCACTATCGCTGCTCTCCGATGTTGTGGAGGGACTAATGTTTCGCTTACTACTCATTTTATTATTTCATACAATATAAAAACTAAAATATTTATCGTATCAAAGATGACTGTGTAGGTCATCTATCATACAAAAGAAAATTGACATGAAATAGGTGACGCAGGTGTGACTATGGTGGGTTGGGGCATAGAACGAGAAGATTTTGCGGCTTTTGACTGTGTGGGACATTTGTGACAAGAGAGATACTACATGCCCCGACGTGGCGCCTCCCGGACCTAACAACGAACCACGGACCACCAGATCAGGAAGACGAGTTAGATTTCCTGATCGGTTGCAGGCTGGTCTCTCGTAACTTCATCACTGGCAGGGATGTGCTGTGGGAGTTTTCCCCAGACATTGTAAATTTCATCCTCGTAGCTGTTGGAACTACCAATTTGTATTCAAGATGTTGTAGCACGACATGCACTCGGGGAATTTCAAGTTTAAATATCTGTGTCTAAAGGTGCTTGTCAATGTCTGTATGTAAATATTTCGTATAAATGGTCACTCCCTATTTACTTCACAGTTTCTTACTGGCACGTCCACGGTACGCTTGGCACGGCCAAATGATCAAATGAAACAATGTTTCTTCCGTTTGTTCAGGCAACCATTACTACAGAATTAAACATGGTTGGTTGCATATGCAGCTGGCCTATAATTCCTTGGTCCCTACCCAGGTTTTTTGCGGCATGATTTGAACCACGTATCAATCTGGCGTGTATAAAAACTAGTCTTTGCTAGATTTTAGGAAGCTTTTTCGAGATTTCAGATCGAGGTGCGACGATTTCGCTTTTGAGACTCGTCACATGTCCCGAAATATTGTATAAGTAATTCAATCACTAAAAAGGAATAGCTGTTTGCCATGTGTAAGGATTGCCAGTAACTATTTTAAATTGTTAGTGTGTCTTTCGAACTTCCATTCAATACCTTCATGTACGAGTGTGAAACCTATGCCGAGGTACTGATACAAGTCAAATTTCAGATTTAGTTGCGAAAATAAATAAGTCTAGTCTTCATCACTTCAAATCTCTGTGGTTTCATTTCTTGGGCACTGAATCCGAGACAGCCAGAACCCCCAACTGCGCCCTGAGATAAAGATCCGTCACAACTTGACACCCATCACGTGAGGCTGCCTTCCAGTACCAAGTGTGGTTCCTGAAGAGTGGAAATCAAAATCGAGATGCAGCGTACTCCGAATGATTACGATTTGAGGCCAAGAAAATCGCTGAACTACGAAAAGATGAATGATGGTAGACCTCAGCAGAGTAGTGAGGAAAGTGATACACTTACCAACGACAAATCGACGGAAAGCCAAGGTAGGACCGTTACAATTAATAATTCCTCTGGTGATGGCTCTTCGAGTGTTCAACCTCCAGTGGTGGAGGCTGATAAAAATTACCCATCAAGGGGTGCAGTCCCTAGGGTTACGTCATACCGCAACCGCACCCCAATCACATCATCTTGGCGTGACTCCTCTGAGCAACAAGGCAGATCTGAAAATCAATATTACTCAAACAATGTGCCCATCCAACCACAATTTTTCGAGGCAACTTCTGATTTGGGGGCAGGTGCTAACCTGCGGGCAACTAGGGACTTCCCTGTTCCATCCAACGTCCATTTTGGTGCTGCACCATCAAGCACCTTTCCACCTGACCCAACTGTAGATCTGACTCGTTTGGTTACTCAGATTGTGGCAGATATCATGAGAAATCCAACTGCAAATAATAACTTAAATAATTTTTCTAACTTCAACCAAGGATCTCAGAATGCTATCAACACTTTTGTAAGACCAGGTGACAATTTGGATGATTTTGCTCTTGCTGAACCAATTAGAAATGAAAGTTTTTCTTTGAGTGAATTTAGTAAAATTTTTCCTCCATTTGGATACGAAAATGATAATTGCCAACCATTAGACTTTTTGCAATTTTTTGAACGAGGGATTGATTTGGATAAAATGCCCTGCAATAAAATAAAAATTCTTTCGAATGGATGTTTCAAAAATTCTGCTAAGCTTTGGTGGAATGCTTTTTCTGACCAATGTGAATCTTACCATCAATTCAGAAGATCATTTTTAGAAAATTTTTGGCATTCCAGGATTCAGAATAAATTGCGTTTGCAGCTAGAAAGTGCAACATATACTGAGGGATTATTTGTGGACCACTTTAATTACTGGGTTTCAGTAGCAAAAAATCTTCAACCCCCTTATACTCAAGTTGAGCTCATTGAACTGATAGCTCCCCATTTTCCCCCGAATGAGGCAGGTTCTTTATTAGGCTCTACTACCTTAGCTCAGGCTGTCATGAGGTTACGTCTTGCAGACGACTACTTCAAAAACAGCCTGAGAATCAAAAAGCTCCTCTGTTGAAAGATACAAATCAAAATAAACAGGGAAGTGGAAATGAAAATTTTTTCCAGCCTAGAAATTTTGAAAACAAAAATAAGCAGAATATTTATTCTATTGATGTAGCCGAAAAAGACGTGTTATCGGAAAACGAGTAGTAACCCCACATGTTAGCTCGAATGTGGAGGCCAATTTACAACGAGCCCCTTTCAATATTGTAAACAACCCCTTAGCAGATTTATTGCATGAATGTGACTTTGACCACACCCCCACTGATGATAGGTCACCAATAATTTTGTTAAATTTTTATGGATTCTATTTTGCTGCTCTGGTAGATAGTGGCAGCTCTGTTTCAGTTATTTCAGAGGATGTTTGGACTCAGTTGACCGAATTTCATGATATCATTCCACATATCAATGCTGCTGGTGTTAGAGTTATAGGTGCGTTTCGGGCAAAATTTAAAAAAGTGTCGCGACAGGCCCAATTAAAATTCAAATTACATAATTTTGAATTTATGCAAGAATTCTTAGTAATATCAGGACTTTCTTATCCAGTGATCATAGGATGTGATTTTTTGAGATTCTTCAAAGTTAACATCAATTTGGCGGAAAGAAATTTATTAATACAGGGTGGTCCTGAAAACATTATCATACCCGAAATGGAAGTGTCACAGGATACTGACTTGCAGGAAACTCTAAATATCAAAGCAATCGCTAGTAAATATTCTAAGTACTTACCGGGTAATCCAATTTCTGAAATTCAGGGTGGGGCTTCTTGGAATAAAAATAAAGAGGTTTTCGAAAATAACAGACTAAAAAAATGTTCCCAAAATAAAACTGACTCTGCAGACAAAAAACTAAAAACTATTCTCCAAAGGAAACTGAAAATTATTCTGATAGAAATAAAGAGAATATTCCCAATGACTTTTCTCAGGTCCTCCGGAGTTGTTCATTATCTGAAAGAGAAAAGAGCGAGTTAGAAATTTTGTTAAAGGAATGTTCTAGCATATTTTCTGATGAACCTGGACTGACTGAAAAGATTATTCCGGATTTTTTGTGACGCCTTATCCTATCCCTTTGGCTCATCGGGTCGCGGTCGACAAAGCTATTGCGCAAATGGAATCTTGGGGGGTAATTAAACGTTGCACCACCAAATATGTATCTCCCCTCATGACAACTTTAAAGAAGGATGGCACCGTACGAGTCTGCTTGGATGCTCGGAAGCTGAATTCAATTATGGAGCCTGATTTCGAATATCCGCGTCGTATTGACGAAATTATAAGGAAAAAAGGTTATGAGCTCTTTGGACCTGACTCATGGGTATTGGCAATTACCGCTACGTGAATGTGACCAACAATACACCGGGTTCATGGTCGGCACCAAAACATATGAATTTTGTACTCTGCCTTTCGGCTTGGCCAGCACCGTTTCCTCATTTACCCGTTGCATGGGTTTGATTTTTGATGAGGCCTTCAATGATTTTGTCATCACGTACATTGATGACATCCTGGTGCTTAGTTCATCAGTTGAGGAACATCTATCTCATCTGCACAGAGTATTTGAGAGATTAAAGAAAGCGGGGTTTACCTTGAAAATTTCCAAGTGCAGGTTTTTTAGAACAGAGATGCCATATCTCGGATACATCATTAGCACCAGTGGCGTACGCCCAGATCTTTCGAGAATCCAGGCCATTGTGGACTACTCCGTGCCACGCAATGTCAAGCAGCTGCAGAAATTTATTGGCCTCTGTCAGTATGACAGGATCTTTTCACACAGGTTCTATGAATTAGTAGCCCCTCTTACGCAACTGCTAAAAAAGAAGGTTTCCTGGAAATGGTCCCCACAACAGGAAGCGGCTTTCCAGAATATTAAAAAGGTGATGCAGGAAGAGGTTCTTTTGTACCACCCTGACCCGGAACTTCCATGGCATGTGCAGTCGGACGCTAGCGATGTGGGAGTAGCAGCTGTGCTGTTCCAGATAGTTGAGGGTAAACAACAAGTGGTAGCATATTCCTCCCGGTTACTGTTGGAGAGAGAGAGGCGGTATTCAGCATTTGAGAAGGAGGTTCTGGCGGCCTTATGAGCATTCCAGAAGTGGAGAGTGTATTTATTGGGCAACTCGGTAATTCTGCATACTGACTGCAAGACCATCCTGTATATCAACACCTGTCGATTGTTGTCGCCCAGGGTGACCAAGTGGGCTTTAGCCTTGCAGGAATTTTCCTTTGCGGTGGAACATGTTCCTGGTTCTTCCAATATACAAGCTGACGCTTTATCCCGGCATGCTTGTGTCCGTTTTTCCACCCCTCATGACAAATGTTTTGAAATATTTTCGGTTTTTGACTTGCCCAAGACTTTTCAGGAAATTCTGCAAAACATAGGTCATCATCAGGATCAGGATGAAAAGCTCATATCTATCAAAAATAACCTACCCTCCAATCCAAAATTGCAGGTACAATTTGTAATGCATAGAGGGGCCTTATACAGGGTCGCTGATGTATGGAAACGGTCGATTATTTCCTAAAGTAAGATAGCTAGCGAAAAATGTTAGGATACAAAAGTTGTAGGGTTTTTCAAAATCCATTAAGCTAATGAAAAATTAAGTATACAGGATGAGTCAAAAAGTCAGGACGAAACAAAGTTGCTTTTTCTCTAATGGGGCACCCTGTATATTATTCCACATTTCAATTCTGCTTGAAATTCTGAACAAAATTGATGAAGCGCATCATTTCCTAAATTCAACCGATTTCGAGATATCGAATTTTGAAAATAACTTTTTACTACTCTCAAATTTATTAAAGAAAAAGCACGAAATGATGCATATTTATTATGAAAGTCACAAAAGGTGGAGTATATGGATATTATGATTACAATTTAATTATAATTTTTTTACAGAAAATAAAAAAAACATAATTGTTCAGGGTTGATTAAAATGCAATTAAAACAATAAAATGTATTTCTTAATGAATGTCCAGGATATTTAAAATTTTATGAAAACAATAGTTAAGACAGAAGGAAAAGAGAGAAAACAAGTTTTAATAAACAACAAATTTTTCTTTGAAATTCTATTTAATAAGGTGCTCAAAGTGTTTACCATTTACCTCCTGACAGTAATGAACTCGCTGAACAAAATTTTGTAGTGAATCTAAAATCATGTGAGGAGGAATGGTAGAAATTTCATGCCTTATTCTTTCTTGCAACTCTTCGATATTTGGCGGCCTATTCAAAGTCAAGTGGGGTCATATCGGGAGACCTAGCTGGCCATTCAATTGCTCCCCTGCGTCCAATCCATTTATTAGGAAAAGTTTCATCTAGATATGCGCGTACCATACGTCCAAAATGTGGAGGAGCCCCATCTTGTTGAAACCATATTTGTTCTGCCGGCAAATTGGGATTGTTATTATTCGGGAATAATCGTCTAAGCTCTGGAATAATATGCTGTTGTAAAAGTGATAAAAATCGTTCAGAGTTCAAATTTCCGTTTATAAAATAGGGTCCTATGACGTGTCCACCAATAATGCCACACCAGACATTTACTTTTTGTGGCCGTTGAGTGTGAACTTCCTCCATCCAATGTGGATTTTGGTCTGACCAATACCTACAGTTGTGTCCATTTACGTGCCCGTTTAAACAATTCGTCAGAAAACAATATGTGGTTGACAAAGTTGACATTTTCGCTTAATTCATCCATAATAACTTCACAGAACTCGATTCTACGATCAAAATCGTCTTCACTCAATTCTTGTACCAAATGAATTTTATATGGATGGAATTTTTGCAGTTTGCAAATTTTTTGAATGGAATATCGACTCATGTTATGATTCAAAGCCCTCTGTTGTGCCGAATTTATTGGATTTTCCACCACATCTAACGTGACATTCAAAGCATTTTCTTCATTTGTAACGCTTACTGGTCTTCCACTTTTTGGTCGATCTTTGACATCTCCAGTTTCATGAAAACGCTGCAATGTTTTTGAAACGGTTGATTTAGAAATTGGTTGGATGCAATTCATTAAAAATATTCACTACTTGGTCACAACTTCGTCTTCTATCACCGAATCCTATGATCATTAAAATTTCAATACGCTCAGTATTAGTTAAAAGTGCCATTTTTGCGCGAAACTTATTTACACTAAATGTATTTTTGACATGTGTTGTCAAGATCATCACTGTTAGACAAAAGAACGACGCGGCGTTGTTATGGAGCTGGAAACTTTCAAAGGTAACTTGATGGACTATGAACTTAATGGACTAACATTTTTGGATAATTTATTATAAGTTATTTTCAAAATTCGATATCTCGAAATCGGTTGAATTTAGGAAATGATGCGCTTCATCAATTTTGTTCAGAATTTCGAGCAGAATTGAAATGTGGAATAATATACAGGGTGTCCCAGTAGAGAAAAAGCAACTTTGTTTCGTCCTGACTTTTTGACTCATCCTGTATACTTAATTTTTCATTAGCTTAATGGATTTTGAAAAACCCTACAACTTTTGTATCCTAACATTTTTCGCTAGCTATCTTACTTTAGGAAATAATCGACCGTTTCCATACATATCAGCGACCCTGTATAAGCGTGGTTCCACGGAAAATGATTTTCAGTTATGTGTGCCCAAGCGTCTGGTTTCAGAATTTATCACCACTTTCCATAATACTTTGGGTCATTATGGCTGTTGGAAAACTTGGGTCGCCATGGGAAGGGAACTATGGTGGACCAATATGTACCGTGAAATCAAGAAAGTCTTACGATCCTGTACTATCTGTTAAAAAGCCAAGATGGCTGAACTTCCAAAGCCCACCCAAATGCAAATTGTGTCAACTGGCAAGTTGGATATTATCGCCATGGATCTATATGGTCCGCTCATTAGAAGCCGAGGAGGAGCCAGTTAAATTCTTGTGGTATATAACTTATTCACTAAATTCGTAGTCCTTTATCCCCTCAAGAAAGCAACTTCACGAGCCATGTTAAATCGCTTGCTGAAAGATTATTTTCCCCAGTATGGATGGGTTAAGCGTATTTTACATGACCAAGGTACCCAGTTTACCTCCAAACTGTGGCAGAGTACTTTAAGGGAGACCGGAATTCAGTTAGTGTATACTTCCGTCCGTCACCCCAATGCTAACCCATCAGAGCGCATCATGCGTGAGTTAGGTCGCCTCTTTAGAACATATTGCAGTGAACAACACTCTCGATGGGCCTTTGAAATTTCACGTTTCCAAGAGTTCATGAACTCTATTGTACATGAATCTACAGGGTTTTCTCCAAAAGAATTGCAGCTTGGCTGTAAGCCCTTGCATCTTCTGTCAGTGTTGGAAGGTGAGCCATTAAGTAGTAATCACGATATTCCGGTTGAGCAAAAACTAATTTTAGCCGAGGCTACTCTACAAGGAAAAGCTGCCCGACGAGCCATTGAAAATCCTGGTAAACCATACTATATACCCGGAGATCTTGTTTTGTTGAGAGCAAATAATACATCTTCCGCCCTTAAGGCAAAAACTAAAAAGTTCCTGCCGCTGTTTGAGGGACCCTATAAAATAAAAAAGCAGATTAGTGAAACCACATACGTATTTATATCACCGGAAACAGAAAAAGAAAGAGGCACCTTCCATGCCAGTCATTTGAAACTTTATTACTTACCAGCTCCAGTTCAATGACCTCAAAACTCCTCTTCACTGAAGCTTCGGGGGCAAGTTGTAGCACGACATGCACTCGGGGAATTTCAAGTTTGAATATCTGTGTCTAAAGGTGCTTGTCAATGTCTAAATGATTAAATAAAACAATGTTTCTTCCGTTTGTTCAGGCAACCATTACTACAGAATTAAACATGGTTGGTTGCATATGCAGCAGGCCCATAATTCCTTGGTCCCTACCCAGGTTTTTTGCGGCATGATTTGAACCACCTATCAATCTGGCGTGTATACAAACTAGTCTTTGCTAGATTTTAGGAAGCTTTTTCGAGATTTCAGATCGAGGTGCGACGATTTCGCTTTTGAGACTCGTCACATGTCCCGCACCGCAAAATAACATTTTTCGCAATAACTGATGGTTTTTGAACCTTTTGGGTCTGTGCAACACCAAAATTCTTCGTGTTGTCGCCTGGTCAAATTTCAGGTAGGTGAAATATTGTATAAGTAATTCTATCACTAAAAAGGAATAGCTGTTTGCCATGTGTAAGGATTGCCAGTAACTATTTCAAATTGTTAGTGTGTCCTTCAAACTTCCATTCAATACCTTCATGTATGAGTGTGAAACCTATGCCGAGGTACTGATACAAGTCAAATTTCAGATTTAGTTGCGAAAATAAATAAGTCTAGTCTGCATCACTTCAAATCTCTGTGGTTTCATTTCTTGGGCACTGAATCCGAGACAGCCAGAACCCCCAACTGCGCCCTGAGATAAAGATCCGTCACAATGTATATTGTTGTAAAATTGATTTTCGCATCGTATAGGAAATGTCTGTCTAGCAGTAGAACCCACCAATTGGGTCCAATAAAGTAAAATTATTTTCATTCATAGAGGCACGTTCAATATCCGAAGCAAGGTAACTTTTATCACCTAACAGTAAAAGTTCCCAAAAAACCCAAATGGTTTAGCCGCTCAGGGATCGTTCTCACGGTAGATTGATACCCTTCTTGCAGAACAGTTTTTAGTTCAGCTAGTCAGTAAGAACAACTCCGTGTCTCACATGACCAACCTCGCAAAACTGTTCTTCTATTCTGCTAATTGTTCCTTGGGATATAGGCGGCAAATTTGAGAACTTTTCGTGAAATAAGCCAGAAACTTCGTCTCCGTGTGTTATCTCCATAACCAATCATTTGTAGAATGGATATTTTGTGCATTTCTGTTAAATGAACCATTTTTCTGATATTATTACATACAGTTAACGAAATTCAAACGAAAATAGCACTGATCACTACTAGCATGAAGACAGACAAGTTGCTGAAATAAACAAAACTGTTTTGTATTTTTTTTTATTTCATATCAGTAACAAGGAACGCATTGATGGTTTTTGCTTACTTTCTCGATATTGTGAGCTGAATGGTAAATAAGTATTGAGTGTGATGTAGCGAATTTGTGAAATGAAATAATTTCGTTTTTTAATGTTAATTTTCGTAATACATCTGAAAACACTTAATATTTCCGGAACAGTTGAAGGAGGTATGGGACATTGTACATGAATTATGTCTAAAATTTTCTGAAGAACCTAAAAAACTAATAATATACAGGGGGTTGTATTCAAAATGAGAAAGTTGGTATCGGCCACTTTCACATGACACACCCTATATAATTATTTTTTCTTGAAAAAAATGTGCTTCGAAAAATACAAATCAACGTGTCCAAGCGTTTTTCCCAACACGCTCTCATCTATTCGTTATAGAATTATTCCATTTGGCTGTTCCACACTGTATACATAGTACCTATCAATTGACCAGGCCCAAAAACAATGAATTATTGTGCAATGGAATCAAACCAAAAGGTTTTTTCAATAATTGTCCAGTGTCACGAGAAAAACTCCAATGTTCGTCTTCGAACTCAGTTTTCAGAAGCAGAAAACAGACCTGATCAAGCAAGAAATGAATTTAACGTTCTCACTCGCAGTTTTTGTGAACTCCAGCCGCGAGGAACTATGGAGGTCTGAAAATATACTGAAAATATACAGGGTGGAACAGTTGGAATATATAATACTAAAATAACTGATTCCCGGATGACTTTTGGTTACGAAATGGAAACAACTCAGATACCGGATACTATACTAGACAAAAAAATCATACACTTATTCTTTCTACAGGGTGTTTCGTCCCAAACATCAGGAAATACTCCACTAGGCACATAACTCCATGACTTTGTCGTTGATTCTATCGATGAATGATACTTGGTAATGAGAAGTTCGGCATGTTTCGGTTCTGACAATGTATGGACTACCAGCCTGAACTCGTCTAGTTTGTCTACCAGGAATCGCTCATGGTGACATGATGAAGGAGATTTACGATGTTCTAGAGAGGTCAATGAATTCGTGAGTATGGTATCACCGACTAGGCGAATAACTCTCATTTGAATTGAGTCTAAAAGCTCCAGGGTATGTTTGTGGGCTGAACTCCAAACATGTGAACAGTACTCCAGGACAGTTCGAATTTGCGCTTTGCAGATCTTGTGCTGGGGTGTGAAGTACTTTTTCGCACGGAACAAGAAGCCAAGATTTTGTGAAGCAGTTCTCGCAATGGATATCTAACATGATCCTCCCATGAGAGGTCGTTATTAGTGGTGATACCGAGCATGGTTATTGACAACTTCATGGGAACAGTGGTACCTGACATCATCATATTGGGCATTGTGTGATCTGCCTTCCTGGTGAAGATGCAAGCTTGAGTTTTTGTTGTATTGAACTTTACCAAACTTTCGGATCCACATTTCAAAATGATTCTTGCCAGATCATCATTCAAAGAATCGACCTGTCTCCGTTTTACACTTCTGGCCTCATTGGATGATATAGGGGCTCAAGGGGAGAAGGCGGTATATGAAATGTACTATCATCCGCAGAGCTATGGACTGGGCAGGTGGTCACATCCAACAGATCGTTGATGTGGAGTAAGAACGAAGTTGGTGCCAAGACAGATCCTTCTGGCACACCAGCAACAATAGTCATTGTATCAGATGAGACCCCTCCCACCACCACTTAGAGTTATCTATGAGTGAAGTAAGCAGAAGACTACAACTTTTTCTAGTTCTTTATTCAAGTAGTGCGGCCTTAGTAAGGTTGTTACAGGTCTATATGTTTTGTTGGAAAGGCACAATTGAACAGCCGTTTCATTATCCTATCTCCAAGTTTGAATCGTTTTTTTTTTTATTTGGGGAGTATAATGTGAAGCCTTGTCGCCCACTTCCTCACAGTGCGTCTTTCACGATTTTATTTTCGCTTGTCTAAGTGCTTTGTTATACTAGTGAGAGAGTGCTTGGTATACCCTCCATTCGCCTGAGATTTTGTTTCATCATCCTCCACCATATTCCACGTACCTTGTGGTCTTGCTGAAAGGTGATTGAACAGTTGTCGTCGAAAGCTGAGGTAATTGCGTTCTGTAATTGTCCCGCAACCAGCTCAAGATCATTTTTATTTCAATCGTCTTCGACCCATTCTCCATAGGTCAGCCCTGTATCCATTCCAGTTGGATCTGTGAAGATTGCGATATATATCTGTTTTGGTTTCCTTTCCCGATATTATTGCTTATGTACCTGGTTCCCATTGTTACATCATTCACCTCTTCTCTGTTAGCTGCAACTTAAGGTCTATTGCCTACATTTAGTATTTCTAGATTATTAGTCATAATGAATTGTAGTAGGAACTCACCTGTGGCATTGGTGTTCTGCTTCCCCACGCTGCCTCATAGTGTGCATTAGAGTCGCAGCCGATAACTAATTGAGATTCGTTCGCTCTACATTCAGTCACCAGCTCCTCTAGTCCTTCGGTAGGTGGAGGTCTCTGAATGGAGGTTTAGGGTTATCTCGTATGGGACGTAAGCTGATGATATCACTGACATCTTTAGTTTTACCGCCTTTAGGTCCTCGGAACAGAAGTTTCCAAGCGGTAGTATTTACCTTTTTGTATTATTATGTAGGTTCGAGATGAGGTAGATGAATGAATCAGTGTGCCTATTCCCCCGAGTATCATGATTTTTATCTTGTTGATCCAAGGTTCTTGTATGAGGGTTACATCTCTTTTGATTGCAGCATGGACTGCCGAGGCTCTCTTGCTATGGTATAGGTTTGCTTGAAGGACCTTGACCGCCAATGTCCCTATCCGTCAGACCCCCGGAAGTCACCCTCATCAACTTGTAAAAAGCCTTGAACCGGTTCCGCTCTGTAGGACTGTTCGTCGACGGAGTACGCTAGCAACTGTTCATCTCCGATTTCTCAGGAGTATCCAGCCTCCTCGCCTCCTCCTCCTTCTCTGGTTTCAGAAATGAAGCTGGGACACTGGGTCTTTTTGGGAGATTTAGGAGGTTCGACTTCATGACAATGATTTTATTTCATTGATGAATTCTCATGGTGCCAGCCTCTTGTTTTGTCTTTCGCGCAGGATATCCACAGCCCCTTCCTGGAAGTTGTCTTGAACTGAACCGAATTTATCCGAAGTCATATCAGAAGGAAAATAAATAATATGCATATATGCAAATAATTATATGCATATCAGGGAGTTTGGAATTATGGCCATTGGGCTCTTGTCTTACCCATATTTCATCTTTGATAATAGTAAAGATGCAAAGAGAACTAACTGTGCAGAAACTAAATGAGCATCATATCAGGGTTACCATTATGAAAATTATAACAAATTGTAAGATTACTTGAAATTGAAATAGGTGAATCCAACTTCATGTGAAATTTCTAATCTATAGTGAGTAATTCATAACAATAAGTTACAATTCATATGGTTCAGTTCATGATAGTAGCAAAACTCCAACAAACTATGAAAAATTATCATTTTGAGACGAGTTCCTATGAATACGTTGGTTGTGAATTGCCTTATTTACGCGATATGAGTACACATCTTAGTTGAAGAAAATATGGATTTTCCTTCAATTTCTGATTATCTGCGAAACAAATATCCAAAATTCTCAGTGAAATTCGCAGTTTCAGGAACCGAATGGATCTGGCTACTATAAACTGAACCACCTTGTATACTAATGTAAAATTATTCGCCTGCGTTATGTTTTGAGTTGTCCAATGAAGTTTAGAATATGATTAAACCACTGTTTAATCTCACTACTTTATTCCGAACACTATACATTGGCTTTGGCCTGATCTCGTGTTAGTTGCATCGGTTAGATAAGAATACATACAACCGTATCGAGATCGAGTACAAGACAAACTGAGCGGAAATGTGCTCGTCACATTCCTGTCATAAAATTATCTGCTTGTGGAGATGGTAGTGGGGATGGCGGCAGATTCAAATATTCACATACATCACATTCCCCCACACTAGTATGGAAAATCACAGTTAAACATGTCAAAAGTTAAAATACCTTAAACTACATATCCCCAGCATGGCAAACTCTAGTTTTATGTCCTGTACAATTAATCATCAATTGAAGATCTCTGTAATCCCAATTTTAAATAATTAGCTATCATTTATCATGATTTGATATATTCCTGGTAGTGTATTTTACGTTAACCTTACAGTTTACATTCACAATAGCTCTACCTGTTCCTATATCTACAATTCTGTTACATAATCTCGCAACCGCTTAGGTGCCCGTATTTGTCTGCTAGGTCTCAGTGTGGAAATGATTGCTTCATTTTCACTTTCATTACCTGAATTGCTTGTTTGCACTGATTTGCTTGTTTACCTGAGCAATTCTGTATCTGTGCTTGAAAAACTATTTTCTGGGGAATTGGAAGGGTTTGGCGGGTCATTATTCATTTCTAGATCTGGCTCTAGTACATCATTTACTCGATTCTGGATGTAAAGAATTTGATCCGATTTTAGGTACTCTTTTAGCAATACTACCTGTTTCCCTGATTTCACCTACTGTGTCCTGATCCCCCGGTTCCTGGTCCCTTCTTTCAATCTCTCTTATTTGGTTAATGTGTCTTTTGCATGTTTCCCCTGTCTTCAGCTCACATATGTATGTTGCTCTGCCTATTATCCTTATGATTTTTGCCTGTGCCCATGTTCTCTTATTTTGCGTCCTATAATCAGATACCATGACATCTCTCCCTACCTCTAATTTCCTCGTCCTTCCTCCTATCTCAGTGCTCTTCTCTTCTTGTTTCATCTTAATTTTTTTTAACCTCTCACCCTGCTCTTCATGTTGAGACTTCTCCTCTTGGTGTTCTTTACTCGATTCGACCCATTGACTGAGCCTTGTTCTCACTTTTTTGCCTATCATGAGCTCTGCAGGTGATTTCCCTGTGGTTGAATCTTCTTCGTTCCTGTAATTTATCAAAAATCTTGAGATTAGAATAGAGATATTTGTACCTTTATTATTAGGATCAGTTAGTAGTGTTTTTTTAATTTTTGTCTCAAATGTTTTTACTGCATTCTCGGCAGCACCGTTGCTTGTTGGATTGTAGGGTGGGGAGGTCATATGTCTGATTCCATTTTTGTTGAGAAATTCTTCAATTTTTGTTGAGACCAGTTGTCTCCCATTGTCACTTATCAATAGCTTGGGTAGTCCCCATCTTGCAAAACTGTCTCTCAGCAAATTTTCTAATTCTTCTGCTGTCATTGTTTTTGCTTCGTAAATTTCTGTCCATTTGGAAAATGCATCTGTGATGATGAAAAACATTTTCCTTTGGATTGGTCCTAGATAGTCTACATGTATGCGTTCCCAGGGGTGTTTTGCTAGTTGATAATTTTGCCTTTGGTGGGGTCTGTTTATTTTGGAGACATGGGATACAGCTTTTGCACAGATTTTCTATGTCCTTATCGATATTTTTGTACCACATGCATGAACGTGCCTTGGATTTCATCTTCATCATACCTAAATATGCTGCATGTAATTCATTTAGAGCTTCTTCCTGTAATTTTTTGGGATAATGAGCCTGTGGTCCCATAAAAGACAATTGTTTTCCACATGCAACTCAGTCTGTTTGTGAAAATATGGTAAACGTTGTTCGTTTACCTTTGACGGCCACCCCCCCTGTATATATCTTTTAATGCAGCTCAGTTCTGCATCTTGCTGTGTTCTTTCTGCCATCTCTTTGTTGTTCAGTGGCCGTGGCTCCAATTTAGTAGCAAAGTTTAAATACTTTGCTTCCTCAGCATACTCTGGTGATACTGGTCTTGTCTTCACCGGTATTCTGCTTGAACAATCCGCAACTACATTGGATTCACCTTTTATATATTCAATGGTGTAGTTGAAAGTTGCTAAATATGCTGCCCACCTCTGGAGTCTGCTGGCATGCATTGAAGGTAAGCCTTTATGTTCTCCAAACAATGCCACCAAGGGTTGGTGATCAGTTTGTAAAATAAATTTCTGGCCAACTAAATATTGTTGAAACTTTTGGCATGCTACATAAATACTCAAAGCCTCTCTGCAAATGCATGAATAATTAATTTCTGCAGGCATAAGCGTGCGTAACATATATGAAACCGGTCGTTCTTCGCCATTCTGCATTCGATGTAACAGTACTGCTGAGATTCCGTATTGGGAAGCGTCCGTTGTCACGATAATCGGCAGATCTGGGTTAAAATGCGTCAGAACTACATCTGAACTAATTATATCTTTGATTTTTTGAAATGCTTCTTGGTATTTATCTGTCCAAATAAATTGACTATTTTTCTCTAGTAGTTCGTACAACGGTTTCATAACTGTTGCAGAGTCTCTTATGTATCTACTATAGTGATTTACCATACCACAAAATGCTCTTACTTGTGTTATATTTGTTGGGGATGGTGCTTCCTTAATTCCTTGAACTTTCTCTGGATTTTTCCTTATACCTTCTCTGCTTATGATGTGTCCCAGGTAACTGATTTCTTTTTTTGAGGAAATGATACTTTCCTCTACGTTCTGTCAAACCTGCATCACTCAGTTTCTGCAGTACATTGGTCAAAGTTTCTAAATGCTCCTGTCGGCTGCGTCCAGTTATCAATATGTCATCTAAAAAATTAAATACGTTAGACATTCCTTGACCTCTACTACCTCTACTATGTGCTTGTTCACCGTAGCCTCAAAATCTTCACATATTCGTAAGGATCCATCACTCTTCAGCACTGGGACTAGTGGGGTCCCCCATTCACTCGATTCTATAGGGGTGATTATTCCTAACTGTTCCATTCTGTCAAGTTCTTGTCCTACTTTCTCTCTGAATGAAATGGTATTGGCATAGGCAGTTTCGTTGTTTTCTTGATGAGCATTGAAAAAGTTTATTCTCTCTCGCCAAATCGAAGTCTGGGGGCTGAATTGCGTGTCCAGCAATTTGCAAAGGTCCTCGTACACTTTTTGCTTGGGACGACTCGGATAGCAAAGGTCTCGACAGTTTGTATGTTGTTGCACCCATCAAACTGCACAATGTTGCGGACTTCACTTCATCTTTCGTAATTTTATTCGCCGTGAAGTATTGTTCCAATCTTTCCTTCCATACTTGCCAATGTTCGGTTACCGCGAAAGCTTCGGGAGAGCCTATAATGGAAGCTATCTTGTCGGCCTCTTCACCGCGTCCTCGTTTTGCATTTCAAAACGTTTTTACCTTTTTCCTCTTCGCCAAATGTTATGTTTTGAGTTGTCCAATGAAGTTTAGAATATGATCAAAACACTGTTTAATCTCACTACTTTATACCGAAGACTATACATTGGCTTTGGCCTGATCTCGTGTTAGTTGCATCAGTTAGATAAGAATACA
This sequence comes from Gastrophysa polygoni, assembly GCA_963576655.1. Taxonomy (NCBI): domain Eukaryota; kingdom Metazoa; phylum Arthropoda; class Insecta; order Coleoptera; family Chrysomelidae; genus Gastrophysa; species Gastrophysa polygoni. The sequence goes on from OY755086.1 coordinate 17,890,252, forward strand.
TACAACTGTATCGAGATCGGGTACCAGACAAACTGAGGTGCTCGTCGCTCGTCACATTCATAAAATCATGTCATCAAATTATCTCATTGTGGAGATGGCGGCAGATTCAAATATTTACATACATCACAGCCTGCATGAGTATGATTTGAGAATATCAATTTGTATAGTTCAGAAGATATTTATGACAGATATATCAATCCTTCATGATCCATAATCAATCCAATTATGTATGAGAACACCATAAGCTACCATGTTCTCACGAGATATGCTGAGAACGCTGACGGATGCAGAATCTTACACCTTCCAGGACACGAGTCATTCTCCGACCGATTCTCATCAGATTTGACATAGACTTCACACAGTAAAGACGAATTGTATTTTTGCTCTTGAATAAAACTTCGATATTTTTGTGTTCAATAAATAAATTCTTTTTTCAAAAACCTTTTGGTGATAACCAAAAACATAAAGTGGCGCAGTCGGTAGGATACTGAACGGGCTTTCATCGTGAAAATCCCGTCGGTTTTCAAGCTGTTTATTCAGAGGACCTCCGCAGTGGAAAACCCTGAAGACTTCGAGTACCAGATGAAGACTATCATTACCATCGTAGTATTGTAAGTTGCTTTCCTTATAATAGTCTATGTCATTCTCCTCGTCCCAGCCTAATTCTATTGCAGAAAATAGAGCGAACGAGTTAGATTTACGTTTGAATTTAGATAGTGAAATAAGCTCAATTTTTGAAACTTTATCACTAGTAGGAGATATTGATAATCGAAATAATTCACCTTCTAATTCAGTACCTAACGATTCAGTTATGGCAGTAGTTCCAAATTTCGAGTCGAAACTACTTGAAATAGTTCCAAAATTCGATGGCAACCCATTGGAGTTATCATCATTTTTAAAAACAGCAAACACTATTATAAATACATATTGGGGCCCAAATCCTGCTAACATAAACTGTGTTCAGAATACAACTATCATTTACGGAATTTATTCCAAACTGATAGGTAAAGCCAGAGAAGTTTATAGCATTTGCATTGCCAAAGATTGGCAATCCGTAAGAAGCGCTTTGGTTGCCCATTTCGGCGACCAAAGAGACGAAAATGGACTCTAATTTGATTTAGATCAGTTGAGACAGCAAAATAACGAACCTTCTTTACAATATTATACAAGAGTAATGTCTAACTTGAGCGCTCTGCATAATTATATCGACACTCATGAAGTGATACAGCAAACAAAACATATCAAGAAAACATTTTACAACACTCATGCTTTGAAAATATTTCTTGCCGGTCTTAAAGAACCTTTAGGATCGACTATTCGAGCCATGAAACCAACCAGTCTAGCGGAAGCAAGACAATATATAATTTCGGAAAACAATATCCGCCATTTGCAGAAACCCCATCAATTTGAAAATTTCAATCATACCAGAAATAAACCTCAGAGACCAATTCAAAATTTCCAAAATAGTAATACGCACTTCAATAATCCTAATTTCAACTCACAAAACTTTGCACGTAATAATCAACAAAATATTCCGAATTTCAATCGATATAATAACTTCCCTCGTGGACCTATCCCCATTCAACCAAGACCAACCCAATTCCAAAGATTCCCAACAAATAGTCAAGTTTTTGGTCAACAAAGAAATCCAACCCAATCAACAAAATTCTATTTCCCGTGTTAGACCGACGCCTATGAGTGGCATATCTCATGGCACGATTCCTCGACAAAATTCATTTCAACCTCAACGTTCAAATTTCTCGCTAGATGAACTACACAACCTTGAACCGTATGACTACTATTCCGACTATAATATCCCCGGACCTTCTCAACATTATGAAAACTGCGAATATGACAATTACTATCCTGACAATGACCCTCAATACGGTGTAGATTACTATGAAAACGACTCTGAAGAGATTTCCGAGAAATCATGCAAACAGATAGAAGACAGTACGAATTCAGAACAAAATTTTCAGATAGCCAAACAAACTCGAAAGAACACGTAGAAATTCACTCAATTTACGACCGTAAAGAATTACCCTACATCGAAATTTCAAATCCACCTTTAAAATTGCTTATTGATACTGGTGCGACAAAATCATTCCTGAACCCAGAAATTGCCGAAATTCACTTTCCGGAATTTATAAGAAATGAACCATTCACAATATCTTCGATTTTTCAAACCACTTCGCGAAACTTGTGTGCCGAAATACCAGCCTTCAGTGAATTTAATTGCCACAAGAAAATCAAATTCTATCTATTCAAATTTCACAATTTTTTCGATGGCCTTATTGGCTATGAAACTTTGAAAGATTTAAATGTAGATATTAAAATTCCAAATTCAGTCATCAAAACACCCACAACCGAAATTTCGCTAAACCTATACGAACCGAGAAACAAATTGCTATTCTTTGCCAGTATTGAACCCTGTTCTACAGAATCTTTTCGAATTCCTGTTGATAAAGAAAATGGCGATATAACTATTGTTGAGACAAATTTGTCAAAATGTCATGTACCTGCCTGCTTGACCACAGCAAAAAATGGTTACGCCCCTGTGGATATTCAAAATAGAACTGACTTTGTACAAGAAATCAAACTTTATTGTCCCATCTCTGCTAAACATTCCGAAAGAAACGATTTTGAAATTTTTCATGCTTTCATTTCACCTCACGAAGAAGAGAACTTGGATAAATTTCATATGAATAATCTCATTCGTACAGATCATATGAATAGCGAAGAAAGACATCACATTCAAAGCCTTTGCAAGTCCTATACAGATATATTCCACAGAGAAAATTCAAAATTAACATTTTCTAATCAAGTAAAACATAAAATCAAGACTGTAGACGAAACTCCCGTTTATTCCAAATCATACCGGTACCCATTCATACATAAACCCAAAGTAGAAAGACAAATTAACGACATGCTTGACCAAGGAATTATTCGACCTAGCGATTCACCATGGTCTTCGCCCATATGGATCGTTCCAAAAACGGCGGACGCATCTGGTAAAAAGAAATGGCGCATTGTCGTTGATTACAGGAAAATCAATGAGAAAACGATTGACGACCGTTACCCCCTGCCTAATATAACCGACATGCTAGATAAATTAGGCAGATGTAAGTACTTTTCAACGTTAGATCTGGCAAGTGGTTTTCACCAGATTGAAATGCACCCTGAGGATATTAAGAAAACCGCATTTAACGTAGAAAACGGACATTACGAGTACGTTCGGATGCCCTTTGGCTTGAAGAACGCACCCGGAACGTTCCAGAGAGTAATGGACAATGTTTTAAAGGACCTGCAGAATAAATCCTGTCTTGTCTATATGGACGACATTATTGTGTTCTCAGCTTCTCTGCAAGAACACATCCTTAATTTGAAACAAGTATTCCAAAGATTACGCGATAGTAATTTGAAAATCCAACTTGACAAATTGGAGTTCCTACACAAAGAAGTGGCTTTTCTAGGACACATTATCACTCCTGATGGAATCAAACCGAATCCAAACAAAATAAAAGCTATTCTAAATTATCCAATACCAAAGACGACAAAAAAAATCAAAAGCTTTCCTGGCCTCGTCGAGTATTATAGAAAATTCATAAAAAATTTTGCTCAGATAACTAAACCTTTCACTTCATGTCTGAAAAAAGGCTCCCAAATTAACGTAAATGATCCACTATACATAAAAACTTTCGAAGATTGCAAGGCCCTTTTAACCAATGATCCAATACTCCAGTACCCTGATTTCTCTCAAGATTTTGTTCTTACCACCGATGCTAGTATTTTGGCAATAGGCGCGGTTCTCTCCCAAGGTCCTATTGGACACGATAAACCCGTGTCGTATGCATCTCGCACCCTTAGTAGTTCGGAAATAAACTATTCAACTATTGAGAAAGAGCTGCTAGCAATCGTTTGGGCAACCAAACAGTTTCGGCCGTACCTTTTCGGCAGAAAATTTATCATTGCTACAGACCATGAACCACTTGAATGGCTTATGAACCTGAAAGAACCAAATTCCCGTCTGGTCCGATGGAGACTAAAATTGGTGGAATTTGACCACAAAATTGTATATAAGGAAGGAAAGAAAAATACTAACGCAGACGCGTTGTCACGAGTCGAAATTTACCCCACCGAAATTAACGAAAATAATGATGACGATGACCTCCCGATTCTTCAATACATTAGACAATTCAACGAAAACCCTGTTTTACATGAAAACCCTATCACAATTCCTGAAACCGAAAATATTCAAAACCAACCTTCAACTAGCCGAGAACCTAATAATCAATCTATAATAGCACAATTTGACCATGACGAAAAAGACTGAAACGAAACAGTACACACAAGTGCCGAAGATCCAATTTTGACAATCAAAATTTCTGAAAAACCACTTAATTACTTCCTATACCAAATAATCATTATCAGAAGAGATAGAAATTCACGAACAGAAATCAAGAAAATATCTGAAAATCCCGTTAGTCGTACTCGTTGGTATTTATACGTTACCTACTAATGAGTCGTTTGAAGAACAAATCATTCAGTTCATAAAACAATATGCTGGACCAACTAGACAGTATGCGTTTTATTTCCAAAACGACGACAATGACGATCTATTCAAACAAATGTGCAGACTTGTTCCACAAATTTTCAAAAACTCTTCTTATACATTTCTTAAATCTAACAAACTTCTCCATGACATAGGTAGAAGCAAAAGACAAGAAGAGCTAATAAAAAATCAACACGAAGGTATCACTAATCACAGAGGAATTCTCGAAACTGTCAATCAACTCAGAACTAAATATTATTGGCCAAAAATGAGCGAAGATGTTCAGAAGTTCATAAATAATTGTAACATCTGTCAACAAGTCAAATACGAAAGGCACCCTCCTTTGATAAAACTTCAACTTACGCCTACTCCGAAAAAACCATTTGAAACAATTCACATTGACACTTTTAGATTTGGCAATTCGATATCCCTGACTATCTGTGATAGCTTTTCGCGATTCGGTCAAGCTTAAATAATTCCAAGTCTCTCTGCTCTATTTGTTTATGAAAAAATGTTACAATTTATTTCAACATACAAAATTCCAGAAAATATAATATCTGATAACGGTACCGAATTTACACAACACCTTCTCAGAGACTTTGCAAAGATATTCAAAATAAATTGGCACTATACACTACCTCTCAATCCTAATAGCAATTCTATTGTTGAACGGTTTCATTCCACTATACTAGAACACATGCGTACTTTGACCTTGACAAAGCCAAATTTGAATCCCTTCGAGAAACTTACCTTCTCAATTCTAGGATATAATAATTCAATTCATTCCGCAACCAAACAAAAACCAATAGACATGATTTTAGGACACTTAGAGCTCAAGGATCCAATCGATATCGATCTTGATTCACGACCAATCAATCACCAGTTGAACGAACACAAAGAAATTATGGCAAACTTATATAGAACGATACACGAGAAAACGGCAATACAAAAAGAACAACTCATTGATAAAAGAAATGAAAACAGAAATGACCCTCCTGACATTCAACCCGAAACTACTGGCTACAGGAAATTAACTGACAGACAATTGAAGACGAACCCTAATTACAAACCAGAGCATATCATCAGAAGTAATGACTTAACAGTGACAACACCCCAAAACACTTATCATAAAAACATTTTCAAACCTCCTAGAAAATTCATAGACAAAACATTATTACAGGCTTATGATTCTTCCCCTAATGAAGACACAGAAAGTTCAAATTCGGAACCTCAAAACTAATCCCGGCATCCTTCCCTTCAAATTAGGAAACGCCCGTATCAAAATTGCCTCTACTATAGACTTGGCAAAATGATTGACAACGCTACATCATTTTATAAAAAATCACTGTACAAAGCTCATAAACATTTGGAATACGAAATAAATATCTTGAACGAAAAAATTACTTCACTATTTCCTGAGAATAGACGTAAAAGAGGATTGATAAACCCGCTTGGTTCTCTTATGAAGTACGTCACTGGAAATATGGACCATGAGGACGCTACTGAAATTCATAATAGCATTTCAGAGCTCGAAAATAGTCAAAATAATATTATAAAGAAGGTAAACAAACAAATTTCTCTCACTAAAGAACTAATGTCGAATATTAATGACACCTTATCCAAAACAATTCGAAACCAATATAAAATAGAAACCAAATTTGAAGATTTGAGAACTATTTTAAATGAAACACAATTCAGTTATGCACATTACCTAGAAATTCAAGAGATCCTGAATCAAATCAAGATAAACGCTGACCTGTTATTGCATTTTTTATCAGAACTTGAAAATGCTATAAGCTTCGCTAACATGAAAGTCTTGCATCACAGCATTATTTCGCCTGACGAATTGAAAACAGTAATATCTCAATTACATCAAACACATAGTGAATCTCAACTACTATTTTCCTTGCCAGATTACCTAAAATATTACGACATGGTTCGAACCAGTGTTTTCTACTCGAATAGAAAAATCATATTTTCGCTCGATTTTCCCTTAGTTCATTCTGAAACCTTCGAATATTACCACCTCTATTCTATTCCAAACCAAAACCAGTCAATCATTATACCTCCCTCGACATACCTATCCTTAAGCAACAACGAATACCAGTACAGGATTCCTCTGCAAGAAGAATCACCTACTACCACTTCGACAAAACCCCGATTGTATCACGTCATTGCTTTCTGTCGAAAACAGCATCCAAAACTGCCAACACGTCCCAATTCGAGTAACCCAACACATCATAGAGGAAATCAATGAGAGCCATTACATTGGAATATTTCCCGAGAACCAGAAGTTACAAATCATCTGTGAAGAAAACGACGTTGCCATACTTCGTGGAAGCTACCTATTCATAGTACCGCCAGAATGTGGAATCAAGACTTCAGAATACACCTACAGGAATGGAAAAGGACTGATAGTAGGACATCCAATGACCTTAGAAGAAATTCGTGAAACCAATATTCCAATAAAACAAGTCAAGACACTTAAACTAGAGAAGGTATCTCTAGACAAGTTGCATAAACTCCAACTTCAAGAGCTTGAAGAAGAACCATTAGAAGAAGTTAGAGTCCATTCCCAAAACTCAAGATGGTCCCTCTCAATCACCCTATTTTTGGTTATAACGATTTTGGTCTACTTATTAGCCACCCACCGAAGAACGATAGCGGGCCTAGCGTCACGTGCAGTGTGTTCTACGCCAGGAGAAGACAACAGGGAAGCAATCAACGCAACTCAAGTGGTTCCACCCTCGAGTTCCTTCTAAGGGTGGAGGAATTATGTATGAGAACACCATAAGCTACCATGTTCTCACGAGATATGCTGAGAACGCTGAGGGATGCAGAATCATCTTACACCTTCCAGGACACGAGTCATTCTCCGACCGATTCTCATCAGATTTGACATAGACTTCACACAGTAAAGACGAATTGTATTTTTGCTCTTGAATTAAACTTCGATATTTTTGTGTTCAATAAATAAATTCTTTTTTTAAAAACCTTTTGGTGATAACCAAAAACATAAAGATCCCCAGATTTACAGTATGCGATTCTGCTGCTATGTTGGGAATAAATACTAAAATGAAGATATATCATATGAATTTTGAATACTTATCACAGGTATGATTTACAATAGATGTTGGCATTGTCTATGGTTGGAGGATTGAAAGAATAAAAAATGAATTGCGAGCAACAATGTAACTGGAATGGGAAAATAATTTGTCAATATGTGCATAGTAAGTGACATCCTCAAAACGATTGACTTTGAGGATATGAAAGGAGATTTTGTCAACAGAAATTCCGAAACAAACCATTATCTCAATCGTAACCAAAAAACCAGCAGCATACTGAGTGATATCATCGATGAATTATTATATTGTTCATTTGATTACCCACAATAAATAGAAGATCATAATAGAAAGATGTTAGTATAATTCGCGATCTTCTTTTTCCAAAATGGTCCTAAATTCTTGTGTACCTATAGGCAGCAGCATAGTTTAAGACGGCCTTGATTGCATCTTTCTGACATTTTGGTGTAATCTTGTCGGGTATCGTATGAATGTGAAGAGTAGTTTTTCAAATGTGGATTTTGAGCAATGAAGAGACCGTTTGACATATATTGAAATCTTGACGATTTGCAACGGTCAGTAGGTAGATTTGCTCACATTCAATGATTGTCGTGGTCCAATTCATTCTGCTTCATTACAGCAATTCCTTTTTTAGCTTTTTCTCCTACCTCTTTCCAATTATTGTCGTCATTAAGCATAAGAATAGTATAATGCGTATGATTTTGTTATGCCGTGGAAATGGGTTTTTAGCACACGGAGCTACGACTGAAATTGGTCCAAAGACCATTGCTTTGAGGGACTTCGACTTGTATTGTATTGTTGATTGAATAATTCTGAAAAACCTTTTATACAATGCTACCCACTCTATAATGATCTATATATAATGATCTATAATGATCCAGGCAAAGTCGAGAAAAAAAATATATCGATCAAATTTGCAAACAACAACAAATCATATACCTACATCAGTTTTCGAAACACTATATCCTCATCATATATCTGCTAATTACTTGTTATCAGTTGCTGATATTTACTTCCCACTTAATTTCAAAATCCGACCTTAAATGATTCAGGAGTTACAACACTGTTTTTTGTGCAGTTCTATGTGAAACGAATATTCTAATGATATCTTATATCCTAATAACATCAAATATTATAATAACTTTCGTGGTGTAAGTGATCTTTCTGATATCTTGAGGTACGCCCACCTAGTTGGATTATTTATTATTTGCACTTAAACGGAGCACCATATTTTTTCTTGCCTCAAAATACCTTTTTGATGAGATTTCTAACAGAAGAATAATCAGACTACAGCCGATACCGATGCCAAATATTAAAAAAGCTGCATAGCAATCCAGTAGCCCTGCACTCCCAAAACTGCTGCCTTTGTTGAGACAAATCGGTTTCTTTGTAAATATTCGGCCGAATTCCCTGCTTTTACTGCCAGTTTCAAGAATTTTTTGGAATCTGTAACAATTATGAGTCAATTGTGAAACCGAAATTCGTATTTAAATAATTCTCCTGGATCCGTCATGAAAGAACGAATCGGATAATATATTGGTGTCCCAAAGCTGTTGAACCAAAACAAACATGGGGCTGCAATTTGAAAAACAGAAGTCAGGGGTGGTTTCTTGGGGGTTGTTTGCCAGGGGGTGGATTTTGCTATGCTGCATGTACGAGCGTATGGTCTCCTACGACACCTATTTTTCCAATTTTATTTTCTGCAAACAACTGAAATATCTGCTGGCCGGAAAGCTGTGGGACACCGGTATATAAGATAATCTTTGGGTACTTACGATACTTTGAAAAGCTCTTTATATGGTGACCTCTTCTTGATAGAGAACCAAGGTGGAGTTAAAGAAGAAAAAAAAATGATCTCTTTCAATCCACATTTTTCGTGCTCCTGAAAACTGTCGGCCACCACTTTGTAGCCTGTTGATAATTCAGTATGGAAAGCGAAAAATCCTTCTCTAACTCTCCTCATACCTTCAACAAGATTCATGAAGTTGGGCTTTTCACCTTTTGGTGCTATTTTTTGTTGGTAAATAGCCTTTATCAGTGGTTCCTCAGATGTCTGTAACACACATGTACTTATATTATGAAACTTCTGGTTCTGATCATCGCATTTGGATAAAAGTTGAACCTGTTAAATGAAAAGTTATATAAAAATAACAGTCGGAATTTCCCGGAAACAAGTTGTGAATAATATGTTTTGAAAATACTAAATTTTGTGCTCGAGTGAATCACCGGAAACGTGTAAGAGTGCACGAGCGAAGTTTTACCATCTGACGTGATATCATTCATTCGCATTCTACCATGTACGTTTTGGTACAATCAAACGAAAACCATCTAGAATTTTTTCAAACATATATGAACTATTTTTTATCACAAATCCTCAAACGGTTCGCGAAAAAATGGTGTAGTTTCAGCTTAGGTTAAGCTGGCACAACCACTTTTATAACTTTTCACTCGAATAAGTTTTAGGTTGTGTCTTAGGAATGATTCTAACGCTCAAATAGAGCTATTGCAGTTGACGTCACAATATGGCCGTCAACAGCTGATGGGGGGACGAAAAAAGCATTTAATCGTCTGGAAAGTATTGAGTTTTTTTGTGTTTTCTTGCGATAATCACTGAATTTCATGACCTTTGAAGACTTTTAGTAGTGATGGTATATGTTGATGTTAGGTAAAATCTATTTTTATGGCAAAAAATCAAACGGTTTTCCTTAAAATTTCATTATTTTCAGGTTTATGGTATCTGAAGATCAGCAGCTTATTTATTATTCGAGGTATAGAAATTGTGAGTGAAAGACATTACTTTTCATGGGAGTTGAACAGGGTTTCGTTCTAGAGACAGATCCATACGCATATACCTAGATCACAGCATACATATTTACACATCACATATACCTACCTCTACATGATCTATTATTGTGCCTATATATGAATGGTATCTCCAGATGAAATTAGGAACATTTCTGAAAATGTTTATACCTAAACGTTCATCATTCATTGTTTGTATACAATTTTGATATAAACCATTCCATAATTCAAGACACATGTTATTTTAATGAAAAAATGGTTCGCTTGTCACCCATCATCTGTTTGACGTTTGACATTTCTACGTCACTGACACAGCTCTATCCACAACTTTTCATTACCTTTCGAATGACACATGAATAATTCGAATCCGAGCAAAACTGAAGGTTTTACGGAAGTTAAATCCACATGCATTCCTACAATTCTTTAAATTTTCCAATCGTGATTTGGAATGTGAATTTTGGATCGTATCTTCTGATATCATAGGTATTCATCTGTCCCATTTTCGATGCCCTTACGGGATATCTCGCTTATTTTTGAAGATTCAGATTTGCGATTTTCGCGAACGTTGGCTACTTTTTTGTGAAACTCACGAAACCGAATTCGTTCCTGAGATACAGGGCGAAATTGAAAAATATTGCATTTTGAGACCCCCCTGTATCTCAGCTATCTTTCAACTCAGAGGAATAGTAAGAACTGTTTCTTCCACAATTTTTCACGTAGAATCCAGTGGCGTAGTCAGATTTTTTTAATGAGCTGTCGTTATCAAGATATAACCCAAAGTAATATTTGTTTAAATAGAACACCCTGAAATATTTGAAACAAGAAAGGTTTGCGCTTTTCAAAAATATATAACACTTATATGATATTTCGAGTATTAGTCCTGTATTTTGGCAATTTTCAGTTTTTTATGGCAGTCAAGACAAATCAATTCTACTTTTAGAATAGATATTTGCGCAATAATTAATTAATAATATTGGCGCAGTAATTGAATACCACTCATTTATAAAGGGTAGAATGAGAAGTATTCATTTAAAATGATTATTCGATTAACAATTTGATAAAAACAATTTGATAAGACATGAAACAGTTTGATAAAACATAAAACAATTTGATGAACCAATAAAAAGATTAAACATAAAACCATTTGATCAAACAATAAATTCAAACACTACTACAAAACAATTCTATTAATTTTTCTCCTGTTGGAAATGTCTTATAAATATTGTTCAGAATTCTGCCCATTCTGTTGAAGACACAGCCGACATCTTCTGAGGATAGGTCAATCGACCGGAGTAAAAATGTGCTTCTCTATTAGCATTCATCAGTGAATCTCGATTTTCATGCCGCGTGTGATATATTTTATTTTTTATATAGCCCCATAAGAAGAAATTTAATATCGATAAGTCAGGGGACCTTGGCGGCCAGTGAATGGAACCATAATTACCAATCCACTGGTTTTGAAATATTTCATCAAGATGAACCCTGATGGCACCTGCGTTATGACAAGGTGCGACATCTTGTTGGAAGAAACTGTGTCTGAATTGAGCCAACGGAATTTCGTCAAGTAGTTCAGAAAGACAATCATCTAAAATTTCCAAGTATCTTTGGTGATTCAAGTTACCGTCAAAAATTCGATAGGCTAGTCTTCCTCCATAAACGAAACAAGATACATTAAAGCCGAATCTGCCTTGCTGTTGGCGAACCACCGTAACGTGATGAATTTCATTTGACCAATAACGATGATTAGCTACTTATATGGCTTTCATCGGAGCATACCACTGAACGCCCAAAATTTATGTTTTCTTCCGTCTTTTGGATATACCATCTACAAAACTCAATGCGCTTCACAGCATCACCCGGGTTCAAATAATGAATAGTTTGTGGTATGTAGGGGGTATATTTGTTCTTTTTCAATATATTGGAAACCCTTGTCTTTGGAATGCCAAATGATTCTTCAATTTCTCTGCAAGAAGCATAATTATTGCTTCCTCCTACCTTTGCAAGGACACTAATTTCATCGTTTTCGGCATTTTCTTTCCGATAACTTTCTGGTCTATGCTTCTCAAAAGATCCAAAATTTTCCAAATTTTCTTTCAGTCTGCCAAATATTTTCCTACTTGGTTGTCTCCTCTCGACATACCTAAATTTTTTATCATATTATAACTAACTGATACCCAGCAATTGGGAGTTAGTACCTTTCAAAATATAGGTCCTTCGCTTTATTTCCATTGAAGCCAACTTGGTATCCCAACCATATCTAATTTCTTGTAGTTTTGATATCCTGAATTATTATTCGCCATTTTATGAAAAATTTGTAAACTTTGACAGGTAGGTGACAAGAATTGTAAACAATCTGCATTTGTGTTTTTTTTCATAGCTACCTACTAATTAGGTCCACAGCTTTCATAGTCAATTAATAGTACTGAATATTGGTAAATGTGGTAAGTGTGACGGAACACTGTGTCAGAAATAAGGGAAATATGAAAATTTGTGAAGTGGATAATGTTGCCACATTTTTACAAGGCCTATTAATGAGAAACCTTCATAAAAAAACTGAAAATTACCCAAATACAGGACTAATACTCAAAATATCATATAGTTTTTTCATTGTTGTGACCGGTAGTGTTGCCTACTGCTTGGGAAGCTACAAGCAAACGCAATCTATCTACAAGCTCGTTGTAGTTGTCAAAATATTAATAATCAATTGGCTTATCATCATATTTCATCATCGTCAGTATTGGCATTTTAGCACCTTGCCCTCTTATCGACATCTTTCTGGTGAGCACGCCTTTCAATAAAGATGCCGGTACTGAACCGGATCTGATACGAGTTTTCTCTAGATAGGGCTTTATAATGTAAACATACTTTTCTTTGGTATCTTCGGGAAATTTTCTGATTGGCAAATCGGCATTATTATCACGACGATATGCATTAGTTCTCTTTATAATATCTACATAATTTTCAATGTCTTGTTTGGTGTAAGAAATGGGATTTTTTAAAAAGAGTAACTCATAAAGTCCTGCAGTTCCGTTGTAAGTGATACCTCTCACTTTAACATTGGATCCTATAAAGTCGACTTGCGAATCTCCTATATAAAATTTGTCTTCCATCGGATTATGGAAAAGGCCTAAAATATGATCATATTCACTTTTTGTATCTCTTATCATTCCCTCAATATATTCTCGTGGTAATGGCGCTTCGAATTGATCCAAGTATTCCTGCAAAACATCTGGATTTGTGATTGTCTGATAAAATTGAGATAGGGTGTCATCGATGAATTCGTCTTCTCTCGTTATATCGGGCAATTCGCCCTCCTCGTTGCGTGATTCGTAAGTTTCCTCGTTCCTTAAAAAGCTCGGTAGCTCTGTACCAGTTTCATGTTCAGTAGCAGCCGGAGATACAAATGTTAATTGATTATACGATTTTGGCGATGGTAGTGGCGTCCTTTCAGACTCTTCAAATTTTTCAAACTTTTCTGGTTTGATGGTTTTGGGTTCTGCCGCCGCCGTCGTCGCATCGCCATTACAACAACCAGTTGTTGTAATGATTGAGTAATTGGTTGGTATGATTTTTCCATGAGATTTTGTGATCTAGCTGTGTTGCCCTTTATAATTTTATACTTTTTTTCTGAGAGCGTGTCTGGCTCGCACAAGCTGTTTTGCTAATGGAGGGTCCATTTTAACTAATTGTGGTATTCCTCGAGCCCATCTTCATAAATGAATGTATGTATCAAACCCCTTTCGATATCTGCCCGAAGACAAATCGCAATCTTTGTCAATCACAAAGAAGTCAAACTTTTTTTTCCAACAGGAAGATGCTACTTCTTTGAATTTTTGAAAGTCCATATCGATATTTGCGTCATCATCATATACAGGGTGTCCTTAAAAGGTCTTTACAAAAAGCTACCACATATTCTTCAGACCAAAACAATTCGATACAAGCAAACTTACCTCAGTAAAAAGTTGCTTAGTTTGGGCGCTAGACGGCTCTGAAGTTGAAATTTTCAAATCGATTTTGCTTCATAACTTTTGAACGGCTCATGAGATTTTTTTCAAATTTGGTACGTTGGCATAGACTTATCGGGCAATGAAACTCATATCATAATCATAATGAATATCATTCCATGGGCGTAGAACTTGATTTTTTCAGTAAATAAACATCTAAAACTCCTACGCCAATGGAAAAAAATTAGTTTCAATATGAAATCTGAATTATTCAACTCATTCACTACAAAAAAGGTATTCTTGACAAAAGTCGATTCCTCTCATGGTTTCGACAAAATTTTAATTTTAGTGATTTAGAGCATAATTAATAATAAAACGATTAACAGATATTTCATAAAAATTGTTCAAAATGTTCACCATTTTCACGTATACAAAGATTTATACGACGCAAAAAGTTGAAATGTACTCTTTGCATAACTTCTTCATCGCCTGTAAGATTATTCGTCGCCTGTTGGATACGTTGCCATAATTGTTCTACAGTATTCACAGGGGTCTTGTAAACCGTAGACTTGAGATAACCCCATACAAAATAATCCATCGGTGTTAAGTCTGGAGAACGTGGTGGCCAATTCACGGGTGCATCATTACCTCTACCTATCCATCTGTCTGGGTACTGTTGGTTTAAAAAATTCCTAACATCCACCGAAAAATGTGGTGGAGCTCCATCGTGCATAAACCACATATCTACCCGATGTTGGAGTGGTAAATCTTCCAACAAATTTGGCAACGTATTTCGTAGATGTTGTAAATACATGTCTCCTGTTAATCTTTGTGGAAGTATGACAGGACCAATTATAAAATTTCCTATTATTCCAGCCCAAACGTTGATTTTGAATTCGTGTTGAAAATGGTTTATTTCAATGGAATGAGGATTTTCAATTGCATAAACGTGTTCATTATGAAAATTAGTTATTCCTCTTCTCGTGAAACATGCTTCATCAGTGAACAAAATATTCTTTCCAAAGTTCAGATTCATTTCTCTTTGCAAATTAATGAACCTACAAAACATCAGACGACTTTGTGAATCATGGATTAATAAATCTTGAACTGGCGTCTTGTGGTATGGGTATAATAATTGTTCTCTTAGTACTTCATGAACGGCATTCCTAGAAACTTCTAGTTCATTACTTATCCGTCTAGTACTCAATTCTGGATTTTCTTCAATACGGTCTAAAATTTCTACTTCTACTTCGGGAATCCTCACATAACGCTGTCTTCCATAATCACCAGTTCTAGGAGCAAAATGACCGGTCTCCCGAAGACGTCTCTCAACTGCAGCAAAGGTTGGGTGGCTTGGTACGCGACGATTTGGAAACCTTGCCGAATACACCCTCACACTCTCTCGACCATTTCCTTGACAATATCCGAATACCAATAACATATCGGTGTATTCTTCATTGGTGTATTGTACGGCCGTGATAAATCAGAAAAGTCCTATATCAACAATCAACGTCAATAAAACTCGACAAATCAACACAGATGAAACTATGGAAACCAAGAATGTGAATATCACTGTTTTCGAGCAGATAATAATAGTCTTCAGAAAAAAAAAACCAGTGCTACTTATTTTCAATAGAAATAACCTATGCAAAAAGTACATCTCAACTTTTTGCGTCGTATAAATCTTTGTATACGTGAAAATGGTGAACATTTTGAACAATTTTTATGAAATATCTGTTAATCGTTTTATTATTAATTATGCTCTAAATCACTAAAATTAAAATTTTGTCGAAACCATGAGAGGAATCGACTTTTGTCAAGAGTACCTTTTTTGTAGTGAATGAGTTGAATAATTTAGATTTCATATTGAAACTAATTTTTTTCCATTGGCGTAGAAGTTTTAGATGTTTATTTACTGAAAAAATCAAGTTCTACGCCCATGGAATGATATTCATTATGATTATGATATGAGTTTCATTGCCCGATGAGTCTATGCCAACGTACCAAATTTGAAAAAAATCTCATGAGCCGTTCAAAAGTTATGAAGCAAAATCGATTTGAAAATTTCAACTTCAGAGCCGTCTAGCTCCCAAACTAAGCAACTTTTTACTGAGGTAAGTTTGCTTGTATCGAATTGTTTTGGTCTGAAGAATATGTGGTAGCTTTTTGTAAAGACCTTTTAAGGACATCCTGTATATGTTTCAAATTGGTGATGTCTTGTGGAAATATCAGAATTATCACGTACCAGTTGCTTGGAGATGGCAGAATACGTTTGACATATATAAAAACAGTCTGTTTGTTTATGCCGTCCAAAAGAGAAATCATCTTTGATTATATTTTGATCACAAGATGCCACATCATCGAATATGATCAAGGAATTTGTTTTAATGCTATCTGCAGGAGGAACGTCTTTACTCTCACTGCATTCATAATATCCAATTTCACTGAGTGGTTGAAGCAAAGTACGAAGATATTGATACTTGGGCTGTTTCAAAGATTTCGAGTATAGATAGATATTCTCAAATTTCAACCCATTTGGATGCTCGATTAGCGACAACATGATGTTAGTTTTGCCACACCCACTACTACCAACGATCAACCCCCGTTTTGAATCGCCCCCAAATAGTACGCCATGTTTGCCAACGTTTTGCTTATCACATTGCAAATCATAATTGCTGATGGGTAAGGTGACGTTTTGTTTTCGTAACCTCATAATGACGGAGACTGGGGGGTATATGGTTAAATGGTTAAATACAAAAACGGAGTGAGAGTTCATAGCAGGCGGAAGAGAGGAAGTGGTTTTGTCAACTCTCTAATAGATAAACTACCTTTTGAATTGCATCTACCAGAATACAACTATTGTGGACGTGAGTGATTAACATTATCAAAATTCTATTTATTTATTCATCATCTTCTTTCTGTAGCGGGAACCAAATTACAACAACGATTAGAACGATTAGATACTGCATTTAAAGAACACGATATCGCCTATTCTAAAAGCAAAGTTCTCAGTGATAGACATCGAGCTGACGAGATATTGGAAAACAAAGCTTGGGAAAGAGTTAAAGCGGAAGACGCTGAATTAGGGGAGAAAGCAGCTGCTTGGTTCGTTACAACTGCGATGAAGGGAAAACGTAAACTTGGAATGGGGCTGAAAAAGAAAAGAGGAGTGGTGTCGACGGCGGCATCACGACGAAAACGCATTATTCGTGCTCCCAAAAAAGGAGGATTCTTACCATTTTTACTGCCATTATTGGGGGCCTTGGGGGCTGTGGCAGGTGGCGGTGCGGGCATTGCTAAAGTGGTGAACGATGCAAAAACCAATCGTGAACAGTTGGCCGAACAGAAAAGACATAACCTAGCTCTCGAGCAGCAAAAATCTGGAATAGGATACTATCTGAGACCTTACAAGGGATACGGTTTGAAAAAGAAGAAAGCAACAACAAGACAGTCAAGGGGGTTTCAGCGACCAAGTCCATACTGGAAAAAACAAAAGAAATAAAATTGCCTCGACGTATAATGTCCGATAGAGATCTCATCACGTATGCAAAAATATTGAGAATTCCCCATTTCCGAGGTATATTTATGCGCGATTCATTACCAAAAAGAATTTCAACAGCAAATGAATCGGGTATTAGCAATCTTGATGTAGAAAGTGGGCCTGGTACTCAGTGGACAGTGACAATTTGGCAGACTTTTTTTCAGTGTCAAAATCGAAAACATTGAGAAAATTTTACGGAGAGAAAAATATTTCAATTGTGTTGAGAACGGGAGCAGATTCGTTCCCGAAACGTCCACCAAGATAAGTAGAGGTTTTATTCTTATTAAATATATTTGTATTTCCAAATTTTTTCAAAAACAAGGTGTCACTGACCAATAGAGAATTTCTCTTTTAGGTATCTAAAGGTTTAATTTCAAGCGCAGTGACATTTTGGGACAGATCCTAAATCTGTCCTTACTACAAATATATTGCAATAATTTTCAATAACTTCTACTCTATTTTTCAGGAACGAGGAGAGAAAATCCCATTAAAAGCTGAAAAATGATCATAAATATAGCAGGTGACGCACTACCAGTTGTGGAGGAATGCAAGAATTTGGGTTTGTGGCTAGATAGCGATTTGAGATATACAAAGCATGTTAATCATCTCAGTAAGATATCATACAATACACTTAGGAATTTGTACCCTCAAAGAAATATTCTTAGTGACAATCTTAAACTTCATATATGTGAATCACTGATCATGTCAAAACTCTCATACTGTGATTCAATTTACGGCCCTGCACTTCTGAAACAAGACCAAATGCGTTTACAAAGGATACAAAATTCATGTATGAGGTTTTCATTAGGCATTCGTAAGTTTGATCCCATTAGCCAGTCATTTCGTGATACATAAAAACTCCCACTGCTGCAGAAATTACATTTTTTAACATTTATTCACAAGACCTTAGTTAACCAAAAACCATTATACTTGATGAATAAATTGAAATGCTTTGAGAACATAAACGATTTTTCGACAAGAAATAGGCACCTGTTGGTAATCCCCAAACACTCTACTACCACATACAAACGAAGCTTTTCCTATATGGCTTGCACGCTTTACAATGCCCTACCTCCAGATTTCGCCAACTATTCAATAATTAATTTCAAGAAGAAATTGAAAGCTCAGCTTCTTTCTTCTATGTAAGTAAATAGTGATAACTGTGATACGGCCATGTTTCTAGGTTTCGATTTAGGTTTTCGATTTAGGTTTTTGATAGGGTTCCGATAAAATCGTTCAATAATTTGAATTGTATAAGGGGTTCATTATCATCCAAACTCATCTAATTCTTTCAGTTGACGGGATTTCAATACTTGGGAATTGGTTATAACTCATTATGTAACGTTCTTGTTTTGTTTTTTCATTTCATTTCTTTTTTTTTGTGAAGGTTAAGTTGAATAACACTGTCTGACAGTGACACTTCGCCTATTCAATCATGTATATGAATATTATGAATATTATGAATATATTATGAATATATTTTTTTTTGCTTTGTAGTTATTTAGTGTCATAACTGATTGAATAAAGACCTATTATTATTATTATTATTATCATTATTATTATTATTATTATTATTGTGGTAAAATATGTAGCGCTGATAAATGCTTCCTTATTTGTAGTCAAAATATGCGAAGCTGCTGAAAAATCACTGAGAATAATGATGAACTCAAATAATATTTTTGATAAAAAATATGAGGATATTTCTATACTTCTAATACACACAACAATGAGAAATTTACCGTTGACTGTTTTTTGAACTAGTCAAACTAATTTGGAGAAATATTTCACTGTAAGACTCCATCATTAGGCAAATGAATTGAAAGATTCAACGGAAGTTAGAGTAAGAAGTATGTTAACGAAAACAATCCTATTCAAAAATTAATAAATTATTTGTGTGATTATTCATGGTTGTTTTTCATTTCTGTCCTGTTTTAAATAAGAAACACTGCTATTTGCTACATCTTCACAGGAGTCATGATTTTATTGTTGATATAACATTTCGTCATAATACTTGTCAACACATATTCATTATCAATTTCATCTATCTACATGAAATGAAATAATCAGACATCAATTTTGTTGCGTCAAAATATATGAATTCTGCTCAAGATGAAAGCTCCTTCATTTTTGACGATATCGTGAAATGATATGAAAAAGTTTCATCTCCAGATTTGAAAATAACATTCAAATATGCAATCATATCTATTTGCCTTGACAACGAGTTTTCCACTTTTTTTGCAAATTATTTCCACTAGTAGGTACTGAACTTTGAAATCGTAAATATACTTACATGCACTGTCACTGATCGCCAAAGATATAAATGTTCATTATTGAAATTGAACGTTATTTATGATGAAGTATAAGTAGACAACTGTATACTGAATAGTAAGTATATTGTTTCATATGGCGTTGAGAATTGAACTTATCTTGTGACGTGGTCATAATAAAATTATTGATCAAAAGCAAGTTACAAAAATCACCATAGGATTGTATGTATTCGAATTTTTCGTAACAATGTGAAGAAAGTATAAAGATGTTAATTTTCCCACCAAGAAATGCTGAAAAGTACCGCTGAAATTGTTACGGATTTTCAATTTGGTTTCATCATGAATTGATAATAAATTCGACCCCATCTGACAACACGGCACTCTTACTGGGAGAATCAGCTCCTGCTATCTTTGTTTAGACAAAGATAGATACTATAGATGTTGCTTCCAAACAAACTGTATTGCCAGGGGTGTGGATCACTTATCTAGTCTGTTCAATGATCGAAGGTTTGACGTATTCATCAGACGATACCAGGTTTTTTTTACAGGTGAACGAATTTACAGCAGCCAACACGTACGATTCCCGAGATGATCTCGAATGTACGTGATTGGCATTAGAATGAAGTATATACGGGTTGAGTTCTCATTCATCGATTCAGTGAATAGACTGAAGATATAATGATTAAATGATGAATGATACAACAATAATGTATGTGTATTTTTTTCATCCCATTCTCTCTACTCCCATCCTTCTCCTAGCCCGTCTATAAATATCAGCTCTGAAACGAATCCAAGTTGCTCATTCGATGGTTCGTCTGTTGTAGTTGTTATACGTTGATCTATTGACTACAAAATAAATACCTAGAAAAACTTCATACTTAATATGTGTATGGATGATGATGATGATGATGATGACTGATAAAACAATACTTAGGAGTTACGTGATTCGGTAGACTATGTTAAACACTCATATAGAAAATGAATTTACAAAACATCTCAATGATACGTATGAGAGCCCAAATATATACAGGGTGTCCTTAAAAGGTCTTTACAAAAAGCTACCACATATTCTTCAGACCAAAACAATTCGATACAAGCAAACTTACCTCAGTAAAAAGTTGCTTAGTTTGGGCGCTAGACGGCTCTGAAGTTGAAATTTTCAAATCGATTTTGCTTCATAACTTTTGAACGGCTCATGAGATTTTTTTCAAATTTGGTACGTTGGCATAGACTCATCGGGCAATGAAACTCATATCATAATCATAATGAATATCATTCCATGGGCGTAGAACTTGATTTTTTCAGTAAATAAACATCTAAAACTCCTACGCCAATGGAAAAAAATTAGTTTCAATATGAAATCTAAATTATTCAACTCATTCACTACAAAAAAGGTACTCTTGACAAAAGTCGATTCCTCTCATGGTTTCGACAAAATTTTAATTTTAGTGATTTAGAGCATAATTAATAATAAAACGATTAACAGATATTTCATAAATATTGTTCAAAATGTTCACCATTTTCACGTATACAACGATTTATACGACGCAAAAAGTTGAGATGTACTTTTTGCATAGGTTATTCCTATTGAAAATAAGTAGCACTGGTTTTTTTTTCTGAAGACTATTATTATCTGCTCGAAAACAGTGATATTCACATTCTTGGTTTCCATAGTTTCATCTGTGTTGATTTGTCGAGTTTTATTGACGTTGATTGTTGATATCGGACTTTTCTGATTTATCATGGCCGTACAATACACCAATGAAGAATACACCGATATGTTATTGGTATTCGGATATTGTCAAGGAAATGGTCGAGAGAGTGTGAGGGTGTATTCGGCAAGGTTTCCAAATCGTCGCGTACCAAGCCACCCAACCTTTGCTGCAGTTGAGAGACGTCTTCGGGAGACCGGTCATTTTGCTCCTAGAACTGGTGATTATGGAAGACAGCGTTATGTAAGGATTCCCGAAGTCGAAGTAGAAATTTTAGACCGTATTGAAGAAAATCCAGAATTGAGTACTAGACGGATAAGTAATGAACTAGAAGTTTCTAGGAATGCCGTTCATGAAGTACTAAGAGAACAATTATTATACCCATACCACAAGACGCCAGTTCAAGATTTATTAATCCATGATTCACAAAGTCGTCTGATGTTTTGTAGGTTCATTAATTTGCAAAGAGAAATGAATCTGAACTTTGGAAAGAATATTTTGTTCACTGATGAAGCCTGTTTCACGAGAAGAGGAATAACTAATTTTCATAATGAACACGTTTATGCAATTGAAAATCCTCATTCCATTGAAATAAACCATTTTCAACACGAATTCAAAATCAACGTTTGGGCTGGAATAATAGGAAATTTTATAATTGGTCCTGTCATACTTCCACAAAGATTAACAGGAGACATGTATTTACAACATCTACGAAATACGTTGCCAAATTTGTTGGAAGATTTACCACTCCAACATCGGGTAGATATGTGGTTTATGCACGATGGAGCTCTACCACATTTTTCGGTGGATGTTAGGAATTTTTTAAACCAACAGTACCCAGACAGATGGATAGGTAGAGGTAATGATGCACCCGTGAATTGGCCACCACGTTCTCCAGACTTAACACCGATGGATTATTTTGTATGGGGTTATCTCAAGTCTACGGTTTACAAGACCCCTGTGAATACTGTAGAACAATTATGGCAACGTATCCAACAGGCGACGAATAATCTTACAGGCGATGAAGAAGTTATGCAAAGAGTACATTTCAACTTTTTGCGTCGTATAAATCTTTGTATACGTGAAAATGGTGAGCATTTTGAACAATTTTTATGAAATATCTGTTAATCGTTTTATTATTAATTATGCTCTAAATCACTAAAATTAAAATTTTGTCGAAACCATGAGAGGAATCGACTTTTGTCAAGAGTACCTTTTTTGTAGTGAATGAGTTGAATAATTTAGATTTCATATTGAAACTAATTTTTTTCCATTGGCGTAGGAGTTTTAGATGTTTATTTACTGAAAAAATCAAGTTCTACGCCCATGGAATGATATTCATTATGATTATATGAGTTTCATTGCCCGATGAGTCTATGCCAACGTACCAAATTTGAAAAAAATCTCATGAGCCGTTCAAAAGTTATGAAGCAAAATCGATTTGAAAATTTCAACTTCAGAGCCGTCTAGCGCCCAAACTAAGCAACTTTTCACTGAGGTAAGTTTGCTTGTATCGAATTGTTTTGGTCTGAAGAATATGTGGTAGCTTTTTGTAAAGACCTTTCAAGGACACCCTGTATATTGGAAAATACTGAGGAGTACCACCTACATGCTGTTTTGGGTATTTATTTCGCATTCTTATAAATCATAATCATAATAATAATCATTTGAATTAGGAGTATGAACAAATTCCTCCAACAAAGGGCTATCTTCTTCTCGAGGGCATATCGACTCTTCCATTTCAACGAGTTGGTAGCAGAAATCGTACAAGGACACAAAAAATACATATCTTTCAGAGGTCGTCGTCGTCGTCAAGCGATATCGAATGTCAACTTGGAGCGGCAAACTCCGATCGAGATCATATCGACTTTACGATTTCAAAGTTGGTGGCTTATATTTTAGACAGGGTCGCACACTGCACACAAAAAAATATGTTTATCCACTTTTTTATCGAGGTCGTATTCACTCTACTATTCCAGAGTTGGCAGCAGATATCACACACAGGGTCACCTACTGAACACTCATCTCTCCAAGGTTGCTGCTTTCCAATGATATCGAATGACAACTAGAAGCGACGAAGTGGATAATGTTCACCAAAAACTGTTAATTTATTATCTTGAAAAATAATAAGCTAGTCGCTCTCGGAAGAGAGGTCGCCGCCTCTGCCATGGTTATATGTCAACGCTTTACAACATACACATACAAGGACGTATTGTTGCCCGGCGTATCATCTCAATGGAAATAAGGAATGGTTCTCTCCAAGATTAACACCCATATGCGATTTCAGGTGGAGCTGAAAAAGCACCATCGTGCAACATATACTGCCATTAGGAACCAAAATATCGTAATGAATAACGACAGAAATAACGACCTTGAGGCAAGGAGTGCATCTCCGAGGTCGCTCTCTAACACCAGTCTAATGACCTTCCAACTTCCTCTCGACGTCACTGAACACGCTCAAGGTCACTCGCTCTCAACGTCACGTACATGCCCACAACACTCCTCAAGGACGAATCCCCCATGGCCGTTCACAACAGCGCTTCTCGGGGTCACTCCCCCCAAGGTCATACCCCTCTGACCTTGAGGAGAGACCCAGAAACGGCAAAGACCTTCTACTTACATCAGTATGGACGAGGTCGAGTACTTCCTTCGTGTCCGTCTTAGATTCTTTTGGGAACGGCAAACGTGTCATTTTTCCTTTAATGCAGAACTCGCACGTTTCATCCTGCCCGCAATCTTCTACCTGGATTCCAATGGCCAGTCCTTTCTCCGCTTTTAATTGCTCCCGAGTACTGATGGCCGAACCGCCTGTGCCACACGTGCACGCAGTTTTCGGAGCATTCCTTGTTTATTGCTCTGGCAACGCATACTTTTTCAGTGCTTAGGTCATATAGGCCCGAGTGTACTTTTGCTCGTCCTTTATGATCATGCAGCAATTATTCTCTAAGGTAACTGTATAGCCTTCTGCAGTAAGTTTTCTTACCGACAATAATCCGGGATCGCAGAGCACGTCTTCCACTCTTACTTCCGAAATTTTCCCATAGGCGTCTGTAAAATTTATGGCAATAGTCCCAACACCTCTCACTTCTAGGCGATTTCGGTCGTCCGCAAGCCGTACTTGGCCCCTTCTGCTCGCGTCCAACTCGTCGAAAAAATCGGGATTTTGAACCATATTGCTCGTTGCTCCTGAGTTGATGATCCAGCTGGTTTCCTTATGCTGCGAATCTGTCACTGTAGCGAGGAGGCAATACTCTGTATTCACAAGATAGAAGTATTCGTTCTTTTCATCGACTGTCATTCCATTGGCATTATCTTGTTTTGCCTTCCAAACTCTATACATCGTGCACTCACTTCTCACGTGTCCGTGTCTTTTGCAGAAAAAAACATGTCCTTTTGGAACTTGTTCCTGATGTGCTTGATTCAGAGCTTGGTTTGCTCTTGTAGGTAGCTTTCATAGCCGTTTCGTCAGATGCATCGCTTCTGGTTCCCGACAGTCCTTGCGCCGCATATATTCGTCGATTACTTTTCCTTTGACGAAATCTAGCGTAAGGTCCTTTTCCGGCCTGCCCTCTAGAGCCATAATGAGACTGCCGTAAGACTCGAGTATACTGCACAACAAGATTCCTACAAGTGTGCTATTGTTTATAAATTGGCCCATGCCAAAAAGTCTGTCAGTATATTCTGATATCATAGCGATGTGTTCAATCATATCGCCGCCCTCTTGGAGAACTGTATGGTAGAGCGTGGTCCATGGCTCGCGTGCTGTTTTGGCATTCTTTATTAGCCTTAGTTGGCTGTACTTTACCAGCAGGCCGATGGTAGCTTGAGCCGCTTCATCCTTCTTTGACGACACCCCGCAATTTGTCCCTCATCAACATGAGCTGGAGTTTATAGTTCCAGGTTGGAGTTTTGGACAGTGGCACGTACAACTTCCGTCATCTTCAACCTTATGGGGATTCACTGTCACGTCAGTATACTTTCAACTTCAACTGTCTTCAGTATTACTCATTCATTCAATTTTGTCTTTATTTCACACTAGAGCCTGGTCCCATACCCTTTTAGAAGGATATGGTCGAATGTTTTTTTTTTATCTGTGGACAACACGAAAGGGAAACCTATGATGTTAGAAGAACATCGTGTTAGCCAGCGGTGGAATTTTGGGAGAGTAGGAAGGTGTTGGAATTTTTCTTGAAAGTTTGGAGGTTGTCAGCATCAGGAAAGACTTCACTAGGCAGAGAATTCCATAACTTTGCCGTTCTATTGAGGAATGATGCTTGGTATAGCGATGTTCGACAGGTCTCGAGCCTGACAGTGTAGGAGTGACCAGCTTGAGCTCGTCTGGTTTGTCTACTAGGGATCGCGCGTGGTGGCATAATAGATGATATCTCCGTTGAGCACCGACCATGAAAGTACCTATAAAAAAGGCATAGATCGCCGACCTTTCTACGATGATCTAGAGATGTCAATGATTTGGTGAGTGTTGTATCATCGACTAGGCGAATTGCTCTCTTCTGAATTGAATCTAAGAGCTTTAGCGTATGTTTGGGGGCTGAGCTCCAAACATGTGAACAGTACTCCAGGACAGGTCGAATTTGTGCTTTGTAGATCATGAGCAGCTGCTGGGATGTGAAGTATCTCTTCGCACGGGATAGAAAACCAAGTTTTTGTGAAGCAGTTTTCGCAATGGACCTCACATGATCGTCCCATGAGAGAGCTCTGTTGGTGGTGACACCCAGCATGGATATTGACGACTTCATAGGAACAGTGGTACCCGACATCATCAAATCGGGCATTGTGTGATCAGCCTTCTTGATGAACATACAAGCTTGAGTTTTAGTTGCATTGAACTGTACTAGTTTCTCAGATCCCCATTTCAGAATTCTTGTCAGATCCTCATTTAAAGCATCCACCTGTCTTCGCCTTGCACCTCTGGCCTCGTTGGATGATATAGGGGCTCTAGAGGAAGAGGCGGAATGAAGTGTACTATCATCCGCAAAGCTATGAACTGGGCTGGAGGTCACATTCAACAAATCATTGATGTGGAGCAAGAACAAAGTTGGTGCCAAGACAGAGCCTTGTGGAACACCAGCATTGATAGTCATTGTATCAGACGATACCCCGTCTACCACCACGTAGAGTGATCTATCTGCAAGAAAACTCGATAGTAAAAGACACAGTTGGGGCGGCAAACCATATGACGGAAGTTTCGCTAGGAGTCCTTGGTGCCAAACTCGGTCAAATGCTTTACAATAATATTTTTCGGTGATAAAATTAATTCCAAATATGTCGTTCCTGAAAGTATTATCTATCGCCAAATTCAGATCATTTGTGGCTTTACTAGAGAATAGACTGAAAAATTCTTCGTCAATATTGGTTCCATTATATATTGAATTGCTGTGATTTGCATTATTATTTCTTTTATTGTTCACGTGATTCCAAAATTTATTCGTATCTATCATCGAATATTGTTCAATTTTTTTTTATGCATTTGTTTTCTTCCGATTCCATCAGTGCTTTAACTTCCTTCCTTGAATCCCTATATCTTCCAATATATATATATATTTACATATTTATCTGTGGACAATACGAAAGGGAAATCTATAATGTTCGAGGAACATCGTGTTAGCCAGAGGAGGAAGGTGTTGGAATTTTTCTTGAAAGTTTGGAGGTTGTAAGCACCAGGAAAGACTTCAATAGGCAAAGAATTCCACAACTTTGCCGTTCTATTGATGGATGATGCTTGGAATAGCGATGTTCGACAGGTCTCGAGTCTGACAGTGTAGGGGTGACCAGCTTGAGCTCGTTTGTTTTTTTTTCTACTAGGAATCGCGCGTGGTGGCATGATAGATGATAATTCCGTTGAGCACCGACCATGAAAGTACCTATAAAAAAGGCATAGATCGCCGACCTTTCTACGATGATCCAGAGAGGTCAATGATTTGGTGAGTGTTGTATCATCGACTAGGCGAATAGCTCTCTTCTGAATTGAATCTAAGAGCTTTAGAGTATGTTTGGGGGCTGAGCTCCAAACATGTGAACAATACTCCAGGACAGGTCGAATTTATACATCTGATACTAGTCTCAGCCTTCTGAGTCCATTTTTTTTCAACATTTTTTCAATTTCTTCAGTAAACCACATAGGAAAGCTATGCGATCTTTTCCGTATGACAAATTTTGGCACGCAATTTCGAATAATTTCGTTCCATACATCATGGAATTTCTCTGAGGCTCTGTCTGTTGCAGATAGGACTACGATATACCGGTAGCACTATGATAAAATTGTAAAGTTCTCGCGAACCAAAACAGCAATCACAAGAGATATGACAGACAGACAGACAGAAAAATTTTATTTCCCAAGAAACTACATACATTTATCAAAATACACATTTTAATTGAAGAAAATTTTACAAGTTTCGCTCATAGAGCATGAGAGAAAGAAAGGTTTGCTTTTTTATGATACGATTGTTTGCAAGAACATACTATTAAAAATTAAAAATTATAAATGAACGTGATATTAACATAAATATGCAACAATATTAGTTATTTTACTTGAAGGCAGAAATTATTGGAGTGAGTCGTCGAAAAATTCGTTGAGAGTATAGTAAACTTTAGTTTGTAGAAGTTTTCTCAATTGTTTTTTGAATTTTTTCGCTGAAGTTATATTTTCGAAAGTGTTAGGCAATTTGTTTAGTATTCTTATTCCCATGTATAATGGTCCTTTTCGATTCACTTCGTAATTGAATGATGGTATCATGAAATTTTCTTTGTTACGGGTATTGTAATTGTGAATGTCAGATAATTTTGTAAAATTTCTTTTTCTTTTGAATGCTGCTATGGCAACTTTGAATATGTACATGTTAGTTAGTGTAAATATTTTCAAATTAAGAAAATGTTCTTTACATGACTGTGACCTTCGTAGTCCCAACAGAGCACGAAAAGCTCTTTTCTGTAAAATAAGTGACGAGTTGCTTTCGACTGAATTTCCCCAGAATTCGATACCATAAGAAATTGTGCTCTGGAAATAACTGTAATATACAGTCTTCGCTACGTTGAAACTCACGTTGTTCTTAATAGTTTTTATTGCAAATATGGCACTGGATATCTTTTTATTCATAGCTGATATATGCACCCTCCAGTCCAACTTCTCATCAAGAATATATCCTAAGAATTTGGTTTCCGTAGTTGGCTTCAATATTCCATCTTTTGTAACAATTTCAGGTTGATCGCAAGACTTATTTGGGTGAATGATCATACTATATGTTTTATTGAAATTGATTAGGAGTTTGTTTGCTGAGAACCAGTCTAGAATGTCATTCATTGTATTTTCTGAGTTTGATACCAATTCATCAATATTTTTGTTTGAATTGAGAATGCTCGTATCATCAGCAAATAGAAAGAAAGATACTGTTGAAAAGCTCTGTACCAGGTCATTTATATATATGAAAAATAGGGTAGGTCCCAATATTGACTCCTGAGGTACACCGTATTTCAAAATTCCGGAATCAGATCACCATAATGAAGTAATTTGTCCAAAAGAATTGCATGATCTACACAATCGAACGCTTTCGATAAATCGCAGAAAATGACAAGTGGTAATGATTTTTCTTCAATGATTATATTTATGTTGTTGAGTAGATCGAATGCAGCGTCGCCAGTGCTTTTATCTGTTCGAAAACCGTACTGTTTTCTCTCTATTATGTTGTGTAAGTCTAGAAATGTTGTTAATTGATCTTTCATTATGGATTCAAGAATTTTCGATAATACTGGTAATAGAGTTATAGGTCTATAATTGGTAATTTCATTTTTACTTCCTTTTTTGAATATTGGTTTTATAATACCTATTTTTAGACTATCTGGAAAGATACCGCTTGCCAAAGACAAATTAACCAGGTGGGTGAGGACAGTTTTTAGTATTTCGATACATCTTTTAAACAATGTGATCGGAATTTCATCATATCCCGAAGATTTCTTATTTTTCAATCTCTTAACTACGACTGCCACGTCTGATTCACAAACAGGTTTCAAAAAAAGGGAACTATTATGGGGGACGCGTATATTTTTCATATAGTGGGATGGAGTATAAATACAGTTTCGATTTTGGTTCATTTCACTTGCCGCATTGAGAAAAAAAGAATTGTGATTCCGATAGAGTACAGAGTGATACTAATCCTCGATTGGTTCTTCACGATAAGCCCGCCAGGGAAATTTTGACAGGCATGCGTTAAAAGAAGCAAAACCGAACTTATTTACAACTATATATGTAGTGAATATTTGAATGCGAATCAATTATAACAAAAAAAATTAAAATAAAATCGAAATCTTCAAATCACGAAGATGAAGGAGAAAAGGTGAACTAAAAATATACCTACACTGAACTAAAAAGGTACGTAAATACAATGAAAAAATATTTGAAACAAAGAAACGTGATCATTAAATCTCAACCAAAGTAGAGTTTCATTAATACAAAGTATGTTCGTTCATGACCTTGTGGCTGCAATCACTAATTGATGAACGTTCATTGGTATCACGAAAACCAATACCTTGCTATGAACAATGCATTCACTACTTCAATGAACACTATAATATCATTTCAATGAAATTAAAGATATCTATGATAATATGCATCCATTGCGGTGATGAAATATTATTATTGTTTGAATAAATGCAATTACCGTTTCAAAGCACATTCAATCTCTATTTCAATGCGTAAGTATACGTTGATATTATGGAATTCTTACATTGTATCAATGAATTATTCCATCGATTTGATAAATATTTCTACACCATTCCGATGAATATGTTCGTTATTCCGGTACCTATTAGTACGTTGTTTGAATGAACGTGTTCACTGGTTCCATAAATATTTCTTCCATGGTTCAATGAAATAATTACAAGGATTCGAAATGGAACGTACATTGTGTTGATTTATTTGAGGAATAACATCTCCCTAATTAAAAATAGTTAATTTTTCAAGTATTCTCTGAACATTATCTGGAATGATATATACAGGTTGATACACATTTTAGAGACATTATAATTATCTTAATGGAACACAGTGTATATATAATATTATAGTTGGTTTTGACCTTCATCATTAGGAATAAATCCATAATGACACTGATGGGGTTCGAAAAGAATATAGGTACAAATACTGAGAATATAATATAGCAAAGTAAGAAACACTTCCGAATGCCGAATGAGTGTAATGATGAAGAGAAAAAGTTGTTATAACTATTATAATTCCGAAACAACAATCATAGATTGAGTGAAGACAGATTGAATTATTTTCTCGTGATCGTAAGATATAAATATCCATCAAATCGTGTAATATTCTGATATAATGAAACAATCACTGATCGAATTTGAAATAATTTCCATGAGTTGTTCGATACAAGAAACTAATTTGATTTTGCAATTATAGTTCACTCTGTATATCCTCAACTTTAGAAAATACTCCTCCGAAAATAGGAAGCATCTGTCCTATATATGTATTTTTTGAATAGTTTTGATGAGGGAATTATAATCATACAGAAGATGATCATAATAAGAACAATGAATGGTCAATGTTAGCCACAAGTGAATTGATTGAATGTACATTTAGTATTGCCTATAATAATGAGGGAAATAATTCGAATTGTTCTCCATATTGAAACGATTTATTGAAAGACTCATTCTACATAGGACTGTCATAGAAATAAACCTAAACATGAAACCAGATGATCATGTTAAATTAAATAAGTACATTCAGAATTGTAGCTTGACGGTTCTCTTCATTTTCCTTCAGCGCTTCAGATAATATATGTACCTTTGGGAAAGAAAGGCTTCCTTTCATTTTATAGAAATGATGTTCAATGAAGGATCAAAACATCTCTGTTTCAGCAGGAAAATCAAGATTGAACAAATATATAATTTTGAAACATATATCTACTGCTCTAACTATATGGAAGAAGGTATATCTAATATTATCAAAATGAACACATATTTCGGTGGGAGTTGTCATGTCCTCACCTACACATATAATGAATGGCTGGATAGCACTTTTCTTCGACTTCGAAAATCTTTCGTGCTCCTCGACCTCCTGGTTACTCTTCCCAAAGTGAAGAAATGATTCCTGGGAGTCTTTCATGGTATATTTTATTATGTTGCTCTTTCCACCAATATCTTTTCTGATAGCCTTGTTGGTTGGTTGATTGCAAATGAAGCACATCATTTTCACATAATATGATCAAGTTGCACGGTTTCTCACTTTGTTTCTCCGTCCCTATACTCTAGATTTTTATTGCGATATATAGAAAGAGATTCAATCTGAAAACTAACATCTCAATAATTATCATGCCTAATGATAAAAACATAATAACATACCTTCTGTAATGTGAAACAACAGTTGAATTCAAAATCAATGCTACACTTTCGGCACAGTTGAGAGACCTTTCGTTTGTGTTTCTGGACTAGAAATGACCTGAGGGGGTGTGATGACTTCATCCTAAAAAAACTTTCCGAGCGGATTTTCTCCAGGCCAATAGGAATACTTCTTTTTGATGTAAGAGTTCATCAATATATTGCATGATACGAGCATTACAATGAACCGTTCATCAATCTATGTACGCGGATACATTGAAACAATGAACGCATTTCGTTAGGATCATGTACTGGGTGATTAGTTGAAAACGATGAGATACATTGTTTCTATGACATCATAAATGAATGTACGTCTACATCAAAACAATGAACGTATTTCTCCGAAACAATGTACCGATTATTCACTTAGGTACATGATGAGCATTATTCTTATGAACCGTTCATCAATCTATGTACGTACATTGAAACAACGTACGCAATTCATTAAAATGATGTACTGGATAATTTGTCTAAAGCAATTCGATACATGGTGTATATGTTATTCATAAACTGTAAATCGATATATGTACATGTAGATCAAACCAATGAACGCATTTCTTCAATACAATGCACCGAATAATTATCCACTATCGCTTACATGTATTCCATATTCACTTCTATGATTTGATCTGAACCTTACATTATTTCGACAATGAATGCGTGCATTGTAATGACAAATTAATTTGCTTGAAACAACGTACTTGCTCTCCCATATGTCATGCACAAATTCATTATCCTCATGAAATGAATTATAAACCGATGTATTTATACAATATATTGGAAACCTTGGTTATCACTAGAATGAATACAGTTACTTTTTTGAAACAATTGAACATCAAAGTGATGTTACACATTCATCAGTCGAAAATAGTGATGTTATTGGAAAAATTCATAAATACAATGCTGAAATCATTGAATTCATTTATGAAATGTATCGAAGGGATGGAAATATTCATTGAGTTACTGAATATTTTCGTCAGTACTTGATGAACGCAATTACATTATGATCATGAATGGGATACTCAAGTAATGATCGTTTGTTTGTTCATATCATGAAGATTACTTTCTTTCGATGTAAAGAATTATGATGAATGGTGTTCATTGTTTTCACACACGATAATTTTTTCAGTGTAATTACATAACGCGGGTGTTAACATTTCGCCCACCAAAATACTCAGTATTTTCTACAGGTTATAGTGGTGGCAGAGGGCAAAGTTTTACTAATGGCCTTTGGAATAACCCTTGAACTGTATGAACGGTCGCCACCCGCACAACTCCGTCAGACCCAGGGTGAGTTTTGACAATTCTTCCTAATCGCCATTGCAAAGGCGGATCAGGACTAGATCGCCAACATTTAGAGATCGACCATCAGTATACCATTTTGTACGCTCTTCCAGATATCTTGTTTAAGCCGTTGCACCAATTGCCACCGATTAAGAGTATTCATTTCCAGATGGGAAAGATCTGGATCCGGAACAGAGGTGAGAGGTTCCAAGGTAAGAAAATGGCCCGGAGTGATTGAAGTGAGATCGGTAGGATCGGAACTTTGCACACAGAGGGGTCGAGAATTCAACAATGACTCGATTTTGACCAAAAGGGTATATCATTCTTCGTAGGTCAATATTTGGGATTCTATCGTACGAAAAAGATGTGTCTTGATAGATTTAATACCGGCCTCACTTAGACCGTTAAAGTGAGGAGAACCAGGAGCACTCAATGAAAAGGATATTTTTTCGGCTTCAGCAGCTTGTTTCATGAATTCAGAAAGAACTCTCTGAGACCCAATGAAATTGGAACCCTGATCACAAAAAATGTTACTTAGACGTCCTCGTCGACTAACGAAACGCCTGAGAGCAGCGATGAACGCGTCTGTAGATAAATCAGAGGCTAGTTCAATATGGACTGCCTTAGTGGCAAAGCACAGAAACAAGCAGAGGTAAGCCTTTTGAGATTTGATTCCTCTACCTTTGCTCATCGTTATGTGGAAAGGTCCTCCATAATCCACTCCCACGACTGAAAAAGGTTTGACCTGATTAATTCTCAAGGCTGGAAGATTACCCATAAAGGGAGTCAAGGGAACAGGGTTCAATCTGAAACATTTACGGCATTTTGAGAGTACGTGTCTGATAGTTTGTTTTGGAGAGAGTATCCAAAAGTTTTGTGCCACTGAAAAGTGAACACTTTGAAGGCCAGAATGGAAGTGTTCTTTGTGAATGCTTTCAATGATCAACTCAGTGAGACGGTGCTTCCGCGGTAACAGAGCAGGATGTTTCTGCTCATAGGCTAGCCCAGACGCATGCAAACGTCCGCCCACCCTGAGGACACCATCTTCCCCAATGAAAGGGTTGAGCTTTCCAAATACTTTTGATAGAGGAATTTTATTTTCTAAATGAGAAATTTCTGACGAGAAAGAGGTGTGTTGAACACGTTTAACCAGCACCAACAGGGAATTATGCAGCTCTTGCATGGTGAGAGGGGTAGAAACCCTTTTAACTGGATTTCTCATATTTTCAACAAAGCGGATACAATGAGCAATTATTTGCTTTATTCAATTGAGAGAGGAGTAGCATTCTAGAAGTAAGTCTAAAGAATCCAATGACACGAAAGAACCAAGAACAATCTTCTTTTCTTCCTCCAAGGCATCAGAGGAATTGAACTCAGGAGTATAAATCGGCCACTGTTTTTTAGGGACAGTTAACCAGTGATGTCAGGGTGTGATTTAGAAGTTCCGATGGTAACAATCCTCGAGACGCACAGTCTGCAGGGTTATCTTCAGATCTGACGTGGTGCCAGTGAGATGGACCAACTTTGTCTTGAATATAGCTCACTATATTACTTATAAAGGTTTGCCAACGATGAGATGGAGATTTCATCCAAGTGAGACAGACCATAGAGTCACTCCACGCATATATTTGATCGAACCAAATAGAATCCTTAAAGGTCAGCAAGATATATTCCATGAGTTTCGATAACAATACACAAGCACATAACTCTAACCGGGGAATCGACAATTTTTTGAGTGGTGCCACTTTGGATTTTCCACAAAGCACCCTAGTTTCGAATTCGACCTCAGATATTTTCAATCGAAGATAGACTACAGCGGCGTAGCCCCTTTCTGAGCTATCTGCGAAGCCATGCAGCTCATAAGCATGAGAGTTCGTTAACAAGCAATGTCGTGCAAAGGAAAGGAATCTCTGACTCGTACTGCGTCCACTTTTCTATAATATAGGCTGGAGGAACGTCATCCCACTTACAACCTAAACTCCAGAGATGCTGAATCAAGAATTTTGCAAAGAAAGAGAGTGGCGCCAAGAAACCGAGAGGATCAAACATCCTGGCGATTTCAGAGAGAATAATTCTTTTTGTGCAAGCTTTATCTAGGCATTTGATATCATAAAGAAAATTATCAAAGGAAGGATTCCATTTTAGGCCTAAAACTTTGATACCAGAGTCATTTGAATCAAACGAGAGTTTAGACTGTTGACAATCTTCGGGGGGAAGATTCTCGAGAAGAGAGGGGTGATTGCTAGACCATTTTCTCAAATGGAAACAACCAAGTTTGACCAAAGATATCAGTTCCATCTGTAGAGATTTTGCTTCATTTAAGGAGTGACTTCCAGAACAGATGTCATCCACATAGACATTTGTCTGTAGTATTTTTGAAGCGCGAGGAAATCTGTCTTTTTCATCTTCAGCCAGCTGATTCAGAACTCTGATGGCAAGGAAAGGACTTGCAGATACTCCAAAAGTGACTGGCGTCAATCTGAAGTCCCGGACAGGATCTTTCGTAGAAAACCGCCATAAGATGCGTTGAAAATCGCAATGTGATTCTTTTACTGCAATTTGCCTGTACATCTGCATTATATCTGCGGTAAATACGTTAAGAGGGTATCATTCACTTGCTGATGCATCGAACACCACTCTGAGTTTGGTAGTTGAACAATTGGGATTCGTCACGCAATGATGAGGAATATAATAATTATTTTCCAGTGGAGAGGGAACATTCACAGCTTCCATATGGTTATTATCAAGATAATCTTTCATGAATTTAGAATATTCGGAAAATAAGAGAGGATCTTGATACAAGCGTTTTTCTAATGAATAAAAACGTTTAAGAGCCAGGAAACGCGTGCCATGGAAATACGGATCACTGTCCTTAAATGGAAGGGAAACGGTATACCTTCCAGAACTGTTGCGGCAATGAGTATTTCGAAAAATGTTCTCACAGTGAGAATTTTCTGGAGATATCGAGTTAATGACAGGTACTTCTTCGATTTGCCAAAACAATTTCAAAGTATCGTTCATCGAAGACTCACAAGAGACAAAGAAGGAGTTAACCTGCGTAATAGAGGTTGATTTCATTTTTCCCATTACGATCCAACCAAATATCGTATTGAATGCAGTAGGTTGACCAGGTGTTGACAATTTTCCATCCAATGAAATCATAGAAAATATATCAGCACCAAGCATCATATCGATCGGTCCAGGAATATTGAACCGCTTATCCGCTAATGTGATATTTGCAAGTTGAGGCCATTCTTCAATAGAAAAAGAAGTAACAGGCATCAGGGAACAAATTTTAGGGATAATGGACGCATTGACATTTATAAGTGGTTGACATTGGGTCTTATACTACATAAGGTTGAAGAAGAAACCGCTGAGGTCATATTTCCCAAGCCTTCAATGGAAATGCGGGAATTTTCTTGAGGTAAATTTAAACACTTTGCACAGCTCTCCGTAATAAACGAACCTTGGCTCGCGGAGTCCAAAAGAGCACGTATAATCTTAAAATTCCCTCGAGAATCGAGAATTTCAACTTGCGCAGTAGAGAGCAGAACTGTCGTAGTCGAAGAAATACTGGTCAAAGCATTTACTTCCGGCTCCAAGAGAGTTGGAGTCGCTGAGGAAGCGGACAGTTCTTTGATATCACCGGAAGACGATTTTGTGTGGTTGCTATTGAAATGCAAAAGCGTGTGGTGATGAGGACTATTACAAGTAAAACAAGCAGATTTTGATGAACAATTTCTTGCAGTGTGTTTGAATCCTAAACAGTTTATGCACCACTTATTTTGCTTAACAATCTCATATCTTTCCTTTGCTGTCCTAGATAAAAAGTTAGGACATTTATATATAGTGTGATCTGAATTACAAAGAGGACATTTCTGTTCACCATCTTCAGTATTCGTTAACATAGTGGATGAATACTTGGAAGAGCTTGAGGGGGTGCTATGATATTTTTGAACTGAATAACCTTTTCTATTATTAACGTTGTTGTGTAATCTGGTCGGTGCCTTCACGAGTGAAAGAGAATGCAAGGTAAGGCAGTGATTATCCAGAAACGAGTACAAATCAGTATACGTAGGTACGTCTGAGGAGGCATGTTTCATTTCGAAACGTTTGAGGGAATTATCATCAATCTTATTTTAAAGCAAAGTGAACAGAACAAAATCCCATTGATCGACAGGAAATTCTAAGTTATCTAAAGCCTTCAAATTATTATTGAATGTATCTAATAATTTTCTCAAGTCAGAAGGTGATTCAAGATTGATTTTGGAAGCACTAGTGACTTCGTTCCATTAAAAAGTTGCTAGAGCTCGCTTATTCTGATAACGACCACACAAATTCTTGTAAGCAATATCATAATTATTATCATTTTCAAGCGGGAGATTTTTTATCAATGAGAGTGGCTCTCCAGATAGTAGAGATAATAAATACTGGAATTTTTCAATTTTCGAAATTGAATTGTTACCGTGGATTAAAGAATCATGTAACCCTTTGAAGGTTGCCAAGGTTTTTAGGGTGCCATCTGATAATGGAAAATTAAGTTTTGGAAGTTTAATATTAGAGTTCGTGAGAGTTTGAATGAGAGGGTTCTGAGCTATAGGAACATTTTCGAAGAGGTCATGATGAATCGATTTTATCTCGAAATATTGGCGATCCACCTGGGAACGAATGTCTTTTTCAGGGCCCAAATCTGCACTGTCCTGTACAGCAAGAGCTTGAACTATCGCATTATGCTGTACATTGAATTCTTCATATATTCCAGACAGTTGCATAAACCTCATTTTGAAAACTGTGCGGTCATCGCCATCAGTGACTGCAGATTCTGCACTCTGCCATATTTCTAGAATTCTATCACTAGCAATATCTCGAGAAGCGCGATATTGCTTTATTTTATTAGCCATTTTATTGAGAGGTCCTTACTTGTTTTTTTTTCTTTCGATAGAAAATTCAGAAAAAATAAAAATATCAAACTTTTGATGTAAACACAATACCGGCAGGAACTTTATTCATAAGCAGGAAGACCTCAGAATAAACTGGTTCCGCTCGGCAGGAATGGAGGTTTTATTTACTTACACAGAATGAGTAATGTCAATTGAATAGAAGCTAAATCTGAGTAAAAACTAGTCGAGGTGGCGAACGTTCAGCGAACCGAAAAAGTTCTGCAAAAAGGGGATTCCGACTTGCAAATTGTCGACTACTACATGAATAAAATCAAGGTCAAATGAAATTTATTCCGAATAGTTTTAAAGAGGAAATGTAATCGATATAATAATTCAAATATTCACTGACCATCCGGCTCGAAGGACCAAATGATGTTGTGTTTTGGATGAGGTATGTATTGCAAATGAAACGACTGTCAAAATAACCCAAAGGAGAACTTACCTGGAATCCTTTCTTCCTCGCTTCTGACCTTTTGACGGGGTTGCAACCACCTATCCACGAGATCTTTGTGGACTGTATAATTTGTTAGGCTGGTTCAGTAAATACTTGCGTTGGAGATAGGACTACGATATACTGGTAGCACTATGATAAAATTGTAAAGTTCTCGCGAACCGAAACAGCAATCACAAGAGATATGTGATTCCGATAGAGTACAGAGTGATACCAATCCTCGATTGGTTCTTCACGATAAGCCCGCCAGGAAAATTTTGTCTGGCATGCGTTAAAAGAAGCAAAACCGAACTTATTTACAACTATATATGTAGTGGATATTTGAATGCGAATCAATTATAACAAAAAAATTAAAATAAAATCGAAATCTTCAAATCACGAAGATGAAGGAAAAAAGGTGAACTAAAAATATATCTAATCATAAAACGCGGGTGTTAACACTAGTTTTATTATACATTTCTTCCACAAAGATCAGGTTCATTATTCTACTGAAAATATACGAAAAGCAGCAGTATGCTATGTTTACATCTGTACTCTGTGTTACACTTTCCCAATTCACTCTAGCGAGATCCTGTTTAAACTGGATAATTTTATTTTTTGGGAATATTTTTTTTCTGATCCATTTTATTTCATTTGTTCCAATTTTTTCTGTGAAAAGGGTTATCATTTGTCCACAGTGATCAGATAATGCTGTATTTTGAACATACTTTTTTCATAATCATCAAAATTCACAAAGATGTTATCTAATAGAGTAGATGAGATATTTGTTACTCTGGTTGGTTCAAAAATAGTTTGTGTTATGTTGTGAGTGAGAAGTAAGTATAAAAATATCTTAGTTTGTACGTTGCCTCCAAGCAAGTTGATATTAAAGTCTCCACATAGTATAAACTTAAATGTAGTGAATTTTTCATGAACTAAATCGATTATTTCTTCTATGTTCTCAATGAAAATATCAAATGATCCTAAGTCAGTTCTGTAAACACATTCTCATTTTCCTAATTACTACACTCCCGCATTCCGAATGACCTTCAATACTTTTTCTGACAACATTCTCTACACTCTCCGCATCCATATCGTTTGTTGTGTAGATACGGACTCCTCCATGCTGCATTATTTTCCGGGAGAATCCTGATTTTAATTCGTAGCCCTCGATTTGTATACTCTGTATTTCGGATTCTAAGAGCCAATGCTCTGTTATGCATAAAGTTTTTGGCTTTGATGGTAGAGAATCTAGAACAAACGCTGTATATTTTGAAGAGGTATGGTGAAGTGTCCATCTTCATTGCGACTTTGTTGGCAGCTGTTTTCAGAAATGTTTATATGTTTATTTTTCTGCGGTAGTTGCTATTGCAGCAGATTTCTACTGGCGTTTCGTTTGTTGACCTCACATTTGTAGACTTCACACTCATGACTCCAAGCACTATGATCGACATCAAGATGTCGGTTCCTTTTTTCAATTTTCATTGTACAGTTGATGCATCTGCTGAATTGTTCTGGCTCCTGACATTCGGTTTTTTTATGTTCCTTGGCACAATTTGGACAAGCCAACTTATTTTTACAAACTTGGGCTACGTGGCCAAAACCACAGCATCTGAAGCATCTTAGTATATTGGATTTGACTTCATACACTATTCAAGAGTTGAATGCAATGTTGAGTTTACACCTATTCCACAGTTTTTCACAGGTTTCCTCTTGTGTCTCAACTATCACTGTGACTTTTCCATCCTCTTTGTTTATCAAATTTGTAATATTTATTGAGCCATTATTTTCAAATCTATAATTTTGTTTGATGAGCTTTCTTAGTAGCATTTCTTTTTCAGCGCAGTCTGCCTCATCAACTCCTACGATTTTGAAAATTTTCTTCAACCTTGTTTTCCTTATTTCAAAATCATCACCAAGCTTCTCTGTGGATTCCTGCAAGATTCTCTGAACAGATACATCATTGCTGCACTTTACTAATATTCCTCCATTTGCAGTGTTTTGCAGTTGCCTTATTCCAACTGATAATTCACATGGATTGATGGCCCTTTTCAAGTCTTCCATGGTTTTGCTATTATCCTGATTGTTTTTTTGTGAGATTATAATATTCCTTTGAACGGGTTTATGTGTCGGGGATAGAGACCAGTTCATGTTTTCTTTGGCATGAGATATTCTGTTTTTCATTTGTCTTCTTGTCTTTACCAAAGTAAATTTCTCATCTTCCCAAGTATCTTGTTCTTCCACTTCACCTTGTATTTCATGAAAGTTTCGTTTGTCAACAACTTCACTACCATTTGTTTGTGTTTGCCAGTTTTTTGTGCCACTGAGGAATTCCAGATCGTCATCTTTATCTTTGTGGTTTTTATTGAGACCTGTTTATGTGCTTCTAAGTTTATCGGATAGCTCCTTCACTTTTTATTTCAATAATGATTATTATATTATATTAGTTTTTTATTTTTTTTTTCTATCCATGACATCGAAACACAGCTATCTGAGAACGTTAGATATAAAACTGAACACAAGACAAGATAATAGTTGAATCAGTTTAGAGAAAAACATCGTTTATTCCAATCCGAATAGATTTTCAAATTTTTTTGATGAGGTTAGCCAATAATTATGCTCCCCATGATTCCAATCGTGGTTGGGTGATCACCTTCAAGGGAGCCACCCGTAATTTCGCACAAATCAGATTCGAGTTCTCACTACCCAAAGTATTTATTGAGAGAAAGTATGCACATGCTCCATGGGCCTTTTCGCTCGCATCGGAAAACCCATGGAGCTGTATTGGAATGTAATTCATATTCAAAATATGTCTTGGTAATTCGCTAGTTCTAGAATTCGCTATATAGTGATTGCGGAATTGTTTCATTCCATGATATTTGTCGTTTCCATAAGCTCTGGAGCATAATTTTTGCCTTGATCACAATTGGTCCTATCAATTCAAGAGGATCGAATATTTG
Source organism: Gastrophysa polygoni (assembly GCA_963576655.1). Taxonomy (NCBI): domain Eukaryota; kingdom Metazoa; phylum Arthropoda; class Insecta; order Coleoptera; family Chrysomelidae; genus Gastrophysa; species Gastrophysa polygoni. Next base: position 17,932,165 of record OY755086.1, read on the forward strand.
AGATATTATAGACAAAATCACCCTTTTCGATATGTTTCTATCATAATAATCTATATTTAACGAATATTGAAAACAATCTGAAATATGATTCCAAAGTATACCTAACATTTTTATGGTATGATCATTGTTAATGTAATAATACTGAATTTGGTTCTGTTCAGAAGGATTCAGAAGTTGCAAATCATTCCACATCCATTGCGGTGAATTGAAATTATATATAGATAAGATATTGGTTATTACCGCCTTTAGTATCCTCGTGTGTTCTTGTGTGTCACTGCCTGTAATCAAATCATCGACATTAAAATCTAACAGAATGGTATCAGAAGCTGCTGGAAAGCATTCCTGATTTTCTATAGCAGCCTGTTGAAGGGATCTTATTTTTCAGAAGGCTGATGAGCCGCAACCGTAAGTGACACGGGTTAGGGCATAATAGCCTGTATTTTCATTTTTATTTTTGCGCCAAACTATTCTTTGCGAATTTTGATCTTTCGTATCAACTTCGACCGTCCGGTACATTTTAGTGATATCCACCTTCAAAACAAAATTATGCTTTCTGAATCTGAATGATTTTGGCTGATGCGTCGAATACTACACGTAGTTTTGTAGTGACACTTGAAAATTTCAACACCCCGTGGTGCGATAAATAATAAACTGTTTCGGAGGTATCAATTCCATCTACCTGAGCTGCCAAACCGAACGGTCGTGTTATTTACCAGTAGTGAAAATGAATTACAAATGTTGCAAACTAAAACCCTTTGTGCACTATGTATGCACAAAGAGTTCCAGCGTATATCACAGAAGCTGCTTACAACAAAATTTCAAAAATAAAGTGAAGTTTGTAGAGGAAAATAAAATAATCTGTTGTCAAGTGATGAATAACTCAAGTGAAACTGAAGAAGAGACCAGCATCCTAGAAAAAACAATTAGCGAACTCTCAGAAGACGCAGGAATGAAAGACAGGTACATCAAAAAATTGAAAGAGGAAAATCAAATTGCAATCGAACAAGCATTGGATTCTGGAAAAGAACTGAACTCATTCATAGAAACTCAGAAAAACGTTATCAAAGAAATGGAACTCATGATAACCGAACTGAAACAAGAACTAGCTGATAAAGTGGTACAGAAAAAAATTACAAAAACTGTAGACACCCAAACACATTCTCGTCTCATGAGTCACCAGTGTACAATGACTGAACCGACCTTCTCCAGTGGTGTAGATATTAGGGTTTCAGAAATTAAACAAATCGAAGGTGTAAACGAGGGTGCTGAAAATAACGAGGGACAGAATGAAGTATCCAAGAGCAATGGAAAATATGTGGCATCGCCAAAAAACAAAGAAATCAAAATTAACGGAAATAAAACGAGAAGTTTAAAGCCAAAGAATCCCAAAATCATTAGAAGACACAAAAAGATAAGAAAAATCACCAGAAAACAAACAATAGCTCAGCAGAAGCGAAAACATGTACGAAAATAAATAAACCTCTGTGATGAGCTCAAACAATCTGAACAACAAGGAGACTCAGGTCTTAGTCAACTGCATGAAAGTGGAAAATCAGAAAGAAGAATCACAGACACATCCGAGAGAACCATGAATAATTGCATTCAAGAAGTACCATTCGAGGCTCTCCAAGATACAACCAAAAGAAAACCAAACAAAATCTTCATATGTGGAGACCAATATGGGAAAAACTTTCCCAGCGTTTTGAAGACAATTGAAGGTATTGCGGAAAAATACACAATAGATGAGAATTTGTCTACATCTTATATCGAGTTAAGTGAATTAACAGATAATATTTTTTATGATACATACGAATTTGGTAAAAATGATGCAATAATTGTAATGTTCAACTCACGCAGTGTAAGTAACAGCAAAACTCTAAACATAGCCTTGAAGAACTTGTTGAATCTTAGCAAAACAACAAATCTGATCATTATAAATGAAGTCAACTCATCTGAAGACAAAATACTCAACAAAATATTTTCAAATCGAGTCCATACATTCAAGAAACGGAACTTCAATTGTTCCCTGACCTATTTTACAGATTTCAAACAAAAAGGCAGCAAGTTCATAATATATAGGAAACTTGAATGTTACTTCAAGTCGTTCAACACACAAAAAATGTTTTTAACAGTTACCCCTTTAACTATGGTGGACTGCTCAAATATGTTCAGTACAACCGCTGATCCTTTTTTAGATTGTCAACAACAGATGGAAACCCCCCTATAGTTAATACGGGTGACTGTGTTAATGTGAGAAAAAATGTTTCAAATTCTCTCTCTTTCTGCCACCAAAACATACAATGTATTAGTAATAAAATATTAAGGCTTGATGATGTATTCAACAGCTATGAAAAATGTGATGTATTGTTAATAACAGAGCACTGGCAAACAGAAACACAACTAGATGTTCAGAAATTGAAAGATTTCAGCATCTGTGCTTCATTCTGTAGAACAAAAACGACCCATGAGGGTGTTGCTATTTACAAACACGACAAGCTGTTAGATAATGTTAGGCAGTATGATTTAAAAGAATTTAGTGTCCAAGGAGTCTTAGAGTGCTGTAGCATCAGAGTAGATTCGAGGAAAATTATCGCTGTGGTTATATATAGACCACCAGCAGGAGATTTTAGGGAATTTTTAGAATTACTTGATGGAATATTATCAAAAATGTGTAGTGAAAACATTGATTTAATCATAGGTGGAGACTTTAATCTAAATTTTATGCTCCCCAGCATAAATCACTCAATACTAATGGACTTGTTAGCATCCTATAATATCGAGGCTTGTGTGAAAACTGCTACTAGAGTAACTCCTCACTCGGAGACATGCATTGACAATTTTCTGATCAGGTGTGGCAGATGCTTTGAAGTAGCGGTGAAGGACCTGCATTTATCTGACCATTTTGCGCAGTTTGTGTACATAAAAGATGAGACAGCAAAAGATAAACATAAAAATCCCTATTACTACCGCAGAGACTATTGTACGGAAAATATTTCATTATTTCAGAATTACTTGAAACAGGAAGACTGGTCTGAAATATATGCAATAGAATGCCCAAATTTGGCGTATAAAAAATTTTCAGAGACCCTAATATACTATTTTGATGTCTCTTTTCCAATGAGAAGATTTTATATTAAAAAAACGAACGGTAATGACTATATCATGACACCAGAATTGGAAGAACTGAAAAATAAAGTAACATTATACACCACAATTGCTAGACATGATGATACCTATAAAGAAATCAGTAAATATTTCAATAAGAGTTATAGGGAAAAATTGAGATGTGCAAGGAAAGAATATCATGATTTTCATATTCTAAATTCAAATAACAAACCGAAAACTACCTGGCAAATTATCAATAATATTCAAAAAAAAAACAAAAGAGAGAATGAAATTGTTATCAAGGAAAACGATGTCATTATTGAAAATAAAATACTAGCTGAAAAATTTAATGAAAATTTCTTGAAATCAATTGTCGATTTAAACCTGAATGACTCAACATTTCTTGGGGACAATGTACCGCCAAACGTAAACAGCTTCTTCATGACGGCAGTTTGTGAGAGTGATGTAATAGAGCTCATTGCCCAACTAAAAAACTCTAATGCATATGGCTATGACTATATTTCCAACAACCTGCTGAAGAAATGTCGATATGAACTATGTTGCCCTCTAACGTTCCTCATAAATTTATCATCTTCAAAGGGAATTCACCCAGACAATTTGAAACTCGCAACAGTATGCCCCATCTATAAAAAAGGTGATGTGAACAACTTAGATAATTACAGAGCAATTAGTCTGCTGTCAAGTCTCTCTAAACCATTCGAATTAAATATAAAAAGACAATTAACCTGCTTCTTTGAGAACAATAAAACTCTGTCGACATCGCAGCATGGGTTCACTAAGTCCAAAAGCACAGAATCAGCATTATGTGAGTTTCAAACCAGGATTGTCAAAGCCCTGGACCAGAAGAAGTACGTTCTAGGTCTCTTTATAGACTTCTCTCGTGCCTTTGACTGTGTAGATCATGAATTGCTGCTCTCAAAACTATACAGATCGGGTATAAGAGGAGTACCACATAATTTAGTTACATCATATCTCAAAGAAAGAAGACAAAGAGTCAAAATTAACGACTGTATGAGCAGTGAATCTGAAATTGGCCAGGGAGTACCTCAAGGATCTAATTTGGGTCCATTATTCTTCCTAGTGTTTGCTAACGATCTCATAACATTCATCAGCAATAACACCTCAACATTTGTTACCAGTTACGCAGATGACACTAACTTACTAATAATAGAAGAAAACATGGAAAGATTGAGGGAAACCACAGCAGATATTTACAGTAAAATAAACCTCTGGTCGGAAAAGAATAATTTGAAACTCAACAAAGGCAAAACTAACATCATCTTATTCTCTAATCGCAGCCCAAACAACTCAGAGATTTATTTAAATGAATGATGAGCCCAGTTGAAACAGTAAACATGCTGGGAATTGTTCTGGACCGAAAACTATCATGGCATCCACATATCGATGCACTTTATACCAAATTGAAAAAAATGTTGTTTCTCTATTAGGTTCATGTCTAATCACTGTAGTAGCAATGTATTGAAAATTCTGTATCACGCCAATTTTCATTCCCACATTCGTTATGGGATTCTGAACTGAGGCACTGCTGCAGCTGTGCAAAGGGTATTCCTAATACAGAAATATGTGATAAGAATAATTGCTCAACTAGGATACAGGGAGTCTTGTAGAAATGCATTCAAAGAACTGAAAATTCTAACAGTGGCCAGCACATATATATTAGAATCTTGTGCATATGTATTTAGACATAAATCCGACTATCAACCAAATCAACACGACCACAATACTCGCTCTAACGGTCTTTTGTTGTCAAATGCTCATAGAACAGCACGGTATGAAAAAAGTGTAGATTTTAATGGCTGTAAATTCTACAATATTCTTCCAGAAGATATCAAGGATTCTCCCAGCTCTCAGGTGTTCAAATATAGGCTAAAGAAACTGCTGCTTCAAATGAACTGTTACACTTTTCAGGAATTTATCGAACAACTGTGAATTATAGACTAAGAAAAGCTCATTCATATTCATAATACAGTTGACTTACCCTCTATATTGCTATGATGAGAAATTATTCAATTAATTTTATATCTACTTATTTACTTGTTAGTTTTGTCCGACTTTACATTTTTGTATTTATACTATGCTTATGACGACACTTCTCCAATTATTGTACATTGTAACAGTATTGCAACAACTGTACTTTTTAATTTGAGAAATAAAGATATTATTATTATAATTATTATTATTATTATTATCATCATCAGTAAGATATGGGTCAAATTTTCGTATTCGCGCATGAAATTAGTGTATAAATGAGCGAATTCAGGATTTCTCTGCATTTTTGCTTCTGAAGTGTAGAATATCTGTTTGGCTCTTTCTGATGACTCGCCTAGATCTTGATAATTCTGTTTCAGAGGCAATGATACAATGAAACGAACTGAATCATCAGACTTGGTTTTTTTCAAGAAATGTTTTTCGCATAATTGTTCCTCAGATGTGAATTTTGTAGACGGAGATTGTGACATTCCTTCTAATAACCAGAACTGTTCAAGTTCATCTTGAATATCATCATTGTTATTTGTTGATAAGAAACAACTTTGTTGTATTGGATAATCAATTTGTTTAATGCCTGAAATGACCCAGCCAAAAGGTGATTTTTGCATTATAGGTTGATTTATATCTAATTTTATTTGTGTAACAGTGTAACCACCGTTATATCGTTGTTCGTATCTGCATTTTGAGAAGATATATTGTGTTCCGATGAACTGTCAGAGTTTATGACATAAGTTGCTCTACGAAGACATATTAAGGAGTTGTGTTTCGGATTTCAAAATCTGCATGTTGAACCAGAACATTCTGATACAGTATGAGAATTAGATGATTTCAGACTTTTCGAACATAATTCCAGCCTTTTAATTTCAGGTAGTCTGTTCCGAATTGGTAAGTCGAGGAATTTCGGACAATGGTATATGTAATGTTTCCTAGTACAGAAATTACATTTCACTTCTTATGCTAGGTGGGAATGAGATATTTTGTTTTCAATATGTTTGTGATTATATCGTTCATTGTTATAATTTGCATTGGAAGTATATTGCGAGTGACTCATCGTTTGATTATTGGCATTTTCTGAAACCTTATACATAGATTTTAAAAATTTCTCGAATTTTTTGAAGTTTGGAAGATTTTGTTCTTCATTCCGATCTTGTTCTATCGCAGCTTCCCAGGCAACTGCAGTAGAATGATCTAATTTGGATTCTAAAAGATAAAGAAGCATGTTTTCATCAATTCTGCCCAATAATGAATCAAGACATCTGATTTTCTTTTGTACCGTGGATACCATTTGTTTCAGCGACTCCGACGTTGCTTTGGTAAGAACAGGTAGTTCGAACAATACCTTGAAATGGTTATTCAAAATGCTCCTGTTTGAAACAGTTTCTGAAGGTGAAATACAGTGCATACTAACAGTGACTAGAAGCAAGTGACAAAAAAAATTCACAAAAATGGTTCTCACAAGAGAAGTTACTGAAGAAATTAGATCTGCTGTGAACGCAGCGGTGAAAAAGTGTCTGAAAGAACAGTCGTTTATAAAAACCATCTGTGATGATGTGTCGATCGCAGTCAGTAAAGCAATGGAGCAAAAACTCACCCAAATCGAAGAAAAAGTTGTAAGCCTCCAGTCTGAATTCTCTCAGATGAAAACCAATATGGAATAATGGATTAATAGAATGGACATGGAAATCACAGGACTTTCACAAGAAAAAAATATTATGGAACGAGAATGCGATATCCTAGAACAAGCAACGAAAATGAACAATCTCAGAATTTTCAACTTACCCGAAAAAAAACAACGAAAACCTAAAAGTTGAAATAATTAATATCTTAAATACGAAGATGACAATTGAACTGAATGAAAATGATGTCATAATCTGCTATAGAATGTGGAAAAAAGGGGGAAATAAGGCGAGAGGTATTTTTCTGCAACTTAAGAACAACGAACTGATACAAGAAATATATAGAAGAAAGAAGCTCATGAAAGGGACTGGCATAGTCATCAGAGAAGATTTAACAGAACTGAGAGTTGGACTACTAACAAAGACTATAGAAAAAACTTCAATAAAAAACGTTTGGACTGACTCGTTAACCATCAAAACAAGTTGTACATCATAAAATCGAAAAATGATTACGATAAAATTTTCGGATAGATATTTTCTTTTTGTTTATTATCAGTATATGATAATAATAATAATAATAATAATAATAATAATAATGATAATAATAATATCAAACATTGCATTTTTCTGTTTTCAAACAAGCTACTGCTATTTCATCTTTTAAATTTAAAATTCCATACAAAAAAAAATTGGAAACAATTGTGATCACTTTTTTGCCAGATATGTATCGAATAAGAATATCAAATTCAGTCCAATTGTTTTCCAAACTTACAGACATCCATCAAACAAACCGCAAAAAAAAATTGTGAAAAATATCGATATTGATAGACTGAAAGCAATGTTAATAAATGCAAATTTGGGTGATGTCATGAATTGTGGGGAGACACAACTTGCGTATGACAAATTCATCAATAAGTTGAAAAATTATACAAGTCTTTCGACGACAACAAAAATCATGAATTATAGTAGAATGTACAAAATCAAGCCGTGGATAACAACTGGATTAATAGCCTCTATATTCATATCATTTTCGATTTATGAATCCGAACAGCCTCTCTATGACTATCTAACAATACATGATTGTAATGACGCAAACAAATGCACTTGCCCAACTATAGAGAAAACAACCAATATGAAATATCTTGCTATTATACTGTATCAGCATCTACGGTGGGATAATCACGTGGCTCATGTAACAAAAAGGATCACACAACTGATCCATAAATTTCATAGTATCAGAGAGATCTTGAACAAAAAAATCTTCTAATATTATACAACTCTCTGGTTGAATCAATTATTAGATATTGCATAACAGTCTGGGGAGGTTTGTACGATAATGCATGGGAAAACTTCAATCAACACAAAATTGTTCCATAATAAACAAAAATATACGACTCCCAAAACTAAGCAAACTAGTTTCTCTGAAAATGAGTCTTTAATACTACCAATTTTTCGGAAAGCACACACACAAATTAATATATTTTTTTTCTGGACCAAAACTGTACAATTTCCTGTCACATGACATAAAAACTATAAACTCCTCACCAAAGTACAAAAACAGTATGAAAAAATTCATATATGAGAATGAGAACTTGCCAAAAATTTTCTAACATAAAACAAATCATCTCTCATCAATATCATCTCTTCACTTTCTCGTTTGGTTGAACCAAATCCTCGACACACATCCCATTCTCTCTTGCCGTTGTATTCTTTTTTTTTGTTTTTCGTTTACTGTTATCATCTGCATAATCTTGAATACTCAATCTCATTTATTTTCTTTATTATTTCTATTTGTATTCTCTATATTAATATACTTAATCCGTTACCGCTAAATCTTGATGAAATACTTGAACCACTTCGAATACATTTCAAAGCCAAAACACAAGTATTTGAATTGCTTAGGTGGTTTGTTTTGTTTTCGAAGTGGAATATAATATTATAAATCATAACATGTGAATTCTGTAAATTATTGTGTGTGAATAAATTGAAATTAAAATTGAAATTGATTTCCAAGCAACCTCGTAGTTTGCGTCAGTGAGAATATATAATTTTCTATGCATCACCCTGTGAACATGATTTTAAGACGGGCGTTTCACTAAAATGGTTTGGCAGACCCTTTTTTCAGCATGGGCCTTGTAATGGATTCAAACCCAAAAGTAATTGAATTATTGTAAAGAGGAAGGTTCAAATTAGGGAATGAGTATTTTTTGGAGTCAAAACTCTTCCATTTGAAAAAGTTATGGGTCATTGAAAAATGTAAACATTGTAAAATTTGTGTCTCAGATTCAAATGAAATTACCTCATTCTGTGGAACCAAAATGGAGGAATGCTTCACCAAAATATCAGCATCTGAAATGCCATCCTTCGAACTAAAAGCATGTTTGAATCTGAAATTTGACACAAGGACGCTATTTATGGTTTATTATGTTAGATTCTGAAGGAATTTCGTTCAAAGATGAAGTAGAAAACATTAATTTGCGAGTTCGGACCGGTTCGTACCGGTTTGTACCCTACCTAATAGACGGCGGTACACACTTACCTCGCAATCCAATGCTACCAACTGTGATTTCGTGAGATGTTGTTTCCGTAAACAACCAGCAGATGGCATTTACGTCGACCCGCGTTTTCAATGATACGAAAGGTTACAAGTTACACGAATGTGTTCGATTCTTGAATCATATTTATATATTACTCATTATGTATAATTCTTTTCTAATTTGTTATGGAGCAAGAATTGGTATAAAATATTGTAAGTTTCATCACCTCTATGAAACTCCTCGTGGAAGTAGAAATATTGATGCCGTGTTGCCAAATACTCGGAATTTTCGCAAGTTCGAGGATATCCAATGAAAATTAAATAATATTTGCGTCAAAAAAATTGCTATATCAATTTTTTCACTCCTACTGGACTTCGACAATGTCTGTCTGTCCTGTCGTCCACACAGTTCTTTCCTATCACTTTGCATTTCCTTGTCTTTAGGAAAGCTATAAAACTTTGTTCCAGACACAAAGTCCTTGCACTTATTGTCAATATTACAACCATACACTGGGCAGCTCATCTTCAATCAAATTTAAACTTCAAAGTTGATTATTTCGAAGAGATATTTTCTTGATTTGCAACAGTAAACACACGCAAAATATAGCCCAATAACACCAATATGGCGAAATTTCTCACAAGCTGACGTCACACTAGCCGCGCCCACGTGCGTGGTAACTATGAGTCAGAATATAGTGATGATCCTTGTACATACTATCGAGGTAAAATATTTGATGCTGGGGTTCAGCAATAGAACAACAATTGTCAATAAGATGGAAGTCAATAATTATTAACAACTACTGTTTTGCAGTGAATTATTTTATACCCTTGGCAACAATGGTTGGTACAGAGTTTGCAGATCGTTTTTGCTGGTCTCTGGCTCACTTGAGTCGTTACCTACCCCGCTCCTCTCATACCTCTCGGGTGCATTTGGGTACAGGTCGGTGCCCATGCAGAGTCAACGCTCAAGTGGCGTATTTTTTGCCATAGGTAAATGACTCAGTCATCGTGCGAACTGCTTTGCCTTTTGCCTTCACAATTAGCATGGTGGTGGCATAGCAGTATAAACAAGGTCTAGCATTAGCATTGGGGAAGGCGAGACTTATAATCAGATCAAAAAAATATATGAGAAATATATTTTTAAAATTTTGGTTACGCAAATGGGAGCCTTGATATTTCGAATGGAACACCCTATATATTATTAGATTTTCGGATTCTGAAGAAGATTCTGAGCATATTTGCTGTAGCATGTCCTATAGCTATCTTTCACTGTTTTCGACCTAAGAATCAATACTGTCAGAATTTTGCAATTTTCACAGCTGCTTCCTCGAGTGCTTCTTGAAACATAGTCATCTTATTAGGTTTGGCGCATATTGAATTATTATTATACGGGGTATGAAAAAAGGTGCGTCAAACTCGGGCACGAATAAGATCGAAAAAGTCGATTCTTTTCAAACGTTATATCGATATAAACCAGGATAAAATTGTCATTGTTAGGTTAATCATCATTTGTGTCTGATGAATTTGAGTCATGTGGCCCACTACAATCAAATTTGAACAAATTTTATTTTTCTTCCGAAATATCTCATAAAATATCTTCATCAATTTTCTGCATGCCCTTGGTATTATCATGTTAAACTGACCATGAATGGAGAATGGTTTCTAAATCTTTCCTCTCGTATATAAATATGCCATTCCCATTACTCGAACTACACCTTTTCAATCCTATAATTCAAAAACTGTTGAAGATAGGCGAAGGGACATATTATATCATTCGGAAGGTAATGGATGATAGAAATTATTGAAAAAATCGAATTTTTGGGCAGTGAATCCCCGCTCTTAAGAGCCTACTTCTGAAACTTTGTCTAGATGGCGATGCGATGCCCGATCGTAATAAAATATGATTATTTTCCTAAGACTGGTGCCTTATTGTAGTTTCCTCCTTTTTGGTCAGTTCGGGCATGTTCTCAATAGGTGTCAGTATACTGGCATCGCATCGAAGTAGAAGTTTTATATTATTTGGTTGCTGTTACTGTCCGCGCAAGATAATTATATGTATGTTGTTTTTATAGGTCTGGAGTCTCGATCCAGACAATGTGAGTATTTATTTATGTCGCCGGTCGCGCAGCGTGGTAGAACCGAGCCGACTACTTTGACGATATTTATCTTTCTCAGAGATAAATCTTGATGGCTTTGGCAGAACGCGGGTATTTCGCATTGAATTTTCATCTATAAGAATATGAGGGGTATTCCCATAGACTTATTCCTGATCTCTCGTATTCCACCTCGTATGTTTACGAATTTGACGTTTCGTATACAATCCAGACAGGTGATTGGTTGACATACTTACGAAACGTCAATTTCGTAAGTATAAGAAGAAAAATACGAAGATCAGGAATCCCTAATATCGAAATAAAAATACAAGCTCTCATTCAGTTTCATCAAATCTTGCAAGTTGAATTTGACCCACTTCTAATCGTCCGAATGATTAGAAATTTGGCAGGTGGACATAATTTTTACGACAAGGCATTATGAATTGCGGACGAGTTTTGTGGTGATCGTCAGATTTTACTCAAAATCGATGTCTGGTGGTCTTTGGAGTCGGAAATTAGAAGTTTTTGTCAAATATAGAAAATTCAACATGGCGGCTCTAAAATGGCGGAACACTTATTTTGGTCTGATTCTATTAAAGATTTGTATTTTGAGATTTTCGGGGTCATATCGATATTATGATTATTTGTCAAAATCCCGAAATTCAACATGGCGGCCCCGAAATGACCATTTTTTTTTCATAATGATCCCAGTCTATTCGGTATCTGGGGTATTCGGAGGAGATTATAATTTTTTGTCAAAATTAAGAATTCAACATCACTGCTCCAAAATATCGGAACAGTTTTGTGATTATATCTAGTCAGATTTTTTTCGAAATTTTCATTTGGGGGTTTTTAGGGTCGGACATTATGATTATTTGTCAAAAATCAAAAATTCAACATGACTTCAAAATGGCGGAACCGAGGGCGAAACAGTTTTGTGATTGTGATTGTGATTGGTCAGATTCGATTAGGAATTTTCGTTGTGGGGTTTTCGAGGTCGAGGATTGTGATTTTATGTCAAAATTCAGAACTGGAAACTGGCACCCCGACCGGCCGCTGTTTATACATGGTGTTTTATTATTGTTGCACGAAACTTCGAGGTCAGATTTGTTGGGTCAAAATATGAAAAAAGTCAGAATGAAAACCAAACTTATGCATAGCTGTTGGAAGAAAATCTGTAATACTCGAGAAAGCTATTTAGCTACAGCCGGATAACTTATCGGATAACTAGGTATACCTAACAAAAATCCACTTGAAACATTTCTGAAACGAATCGATCTTGAATTTTCGTGCAGCATTGATGACACACCCTGTATAGGCATTGCAGAACCGAACAGATTGAAGTGTAGGTATGTTTTTCAATCGTTTCTACTGGCCTGTCGAACTATATGTATATAATATATCGCGACGACTCTGATCGAATTCGACGGAACAAAAGAATTCAATATCTTTATTCGCATATTTATTTTGTATTGGCTCTAAACCCATTCTGAATTACTTCATCGATATCGATATCTGCTTCCAGGATGATAGTATGGTTGCAACGATCACCTTTGTGTACCTACCACAGTAAACACCAAATTTGTGTCAGGCATTTGAAGAGTTTGAAATGTAGTATTTTTGAATAGTACAATATTATAACAGGTATTTGATCTCTCTTCGTCGGGTGTTTGACAGATGCTTTGATCAGAACCAAGCCGCGAACACGTGTTCTTGTGACAAAGTCGCTGTAGGTAGGGAGGTGATAATAATAATGATAATGATATTATCGATAATTTATTCACCTAAATGAGAAAAAACACAATGGGTAACTAACAAGTGTATACATAAATAACAAGCGAATAAAAAATAATATAATATAATATGCGCGGTAAGCAAAATGAACATTCTATCGATAAACAAAAAAAGTAATGTTTTTGTTATGTCATTTCGAACTATGGCAACAAGAAAATGTAAAGTAAAACGCACTAGTATGAAAATTTTTCACAAACGCACATTCGCATCAATGATCGATGCGATGATGAAAGTAATGATATTTCAATTGAGAATTTAACTGATGATATGATCACATATACATGGTGCCTATGCCCCCACTTATCATATATCTAGATTCATTCCGCATCCCGATCTCTCAAAATATGAATCCACTACAATTCAAGAAGATCAAGTTTATCGACTTTATCGTTTCATATCGATGATACCAATAATATCGATAACAACGATAATAGCGATAATATCGATAATATGGTTAGTGTGAATTTTTATCGACATCATCGAGAATTATCGATGAATTTGACAATCCCTAGACATAAGACAGTTGAGTCATTTCGATACGATGAACTTGAATTAATTTTACTGCGCACAGATTTATTATGATGAAATTGACATAGGTATTTTCATCAGATCGGTCACTCTAACGGGTCACCGCTCGGGTATTCTCGTTCCAGACTGCTATATTTTGGATAGCCGTCGACAATGAGCGAAACTGACTAGAAACATGTCTCATAAACACTCATAATGCTCATAATTGAAATATTCTTGGTCGTTGGAACTCGTTGGAAAGTGTATTTCAAGCACTCGTTACATTTCTGCACTTGTCGCTACACGGCTCGTACTGAATATCTTCTCGATGGCGTATTAGAAGTATCTAGAGAACGGAGCAGAATATATTTTGGAAATTTTGGGTACGGAAATGGGATGTCAAAATCTAGCTCTTGGAAATATGTTCACATATGCAATGTTGCCAGATCTAGTGTTACTAAGAGCAACTTTTGAATTTCAAATGGAACACCCTATATATCATTAGATTCTCGAATTCTGAGACATTTGAATTGATTGTTGATTTTCCACGGCGAAAACTGCGACATTTTTCTTGCCAGTTACGACAGAAAGCTGAAATTTCTACAGCGGCTTCCCAACACACAGGTATCTGAGCAAGTATCTTATGAATTCTCGTGCATATTGAATCAATATTATACAGGGTGTGAAAAAAGGTGCGTCAAACTTGGGTACAAATAAACTCTAAAAATTCGATTTTTTCAATAATTTCTATCATCCATTACCTTCCCAATGATATAATATGTCCCTTCGCCTATCTTCAACAGTTTTTGAATTATAGGATTGAAAAGGTGAAGTTCGAGTAATGGGAATGGCATATTTATATACGAGAGGAAAGATTTAGAAACCATTCTCCATTCATGGTCAGTTTAACATGATAATACCAAGGGCATGCAGAAAATTGATGAAGATATTTTATGAGATATTTCGGAAGAAAAATAAAATTTGTTCAAATTTGATTGTAGTGGGCCACATGACTCAAATTCATCAGACACAAATGATGATTAACCTAACAATGACAATTTTATCCTGGTTTATATCGATATAACGTTTGAAAAGAATCGACTTTTTCGATCTTATTCGTGCCCGAGTTTGACGCACCTTTTTTCATACCCCGTATAATAATAATTCAATATGCGCCAAACCTAATAAGATGACTATGTTTCAAGAAGCACTCGAGGAAGCAGCTGTGAAAATTGCAAAATTCTGACAGTATTGATTCTTAGGTCGAAAACAGTGAAAGATAGCTATAGGACATGCTACAGCAAATATGCTCAGAATCTTCTTCAGAATCCGAAAATCTAATAATATATAGGGTGTTCCATTCGAAATATCAAGGCTCCCATTTCTCCCATATTTCTCATATATTTTTTTGATCTGATTATAAGTCTCGCCTTCCCCAATGCTAATGCTAGACCTTGTTTATACTGCTATGCCACCACCATGCTAATTGTGAAGGCAAAAGGCAAAGCAGTTCGCACGATGACTGAGTCATTTACCTATGGCAAAAAATACGCCACTTGAGCGTTGACTCTGCATGGGCACCGACCTGTACCCAAATGCACCCGAGAGGTATGAGAGGAGCGGGGTAGGTAACGACTCAAGTGAGCCAGAGACCAGCAAAAACGATCTGCAAACTCTGTACCAACCAGTGTTGCCAAGGGTATAAAATAATTCACTGCAAAACAGTAGTTGTTAATAATTATTGACTTCCATCTTATTGACAATTGTTGTTCTATTGCTGAACCCCAGCATCAAATATTTTACCTCGATAGTATGTACAAGGATCATCACTATATTCTGACTCATAGTTACCACGCACGTGGGCGCGGCTAGTGTGACGTCAGCTTGTGAGAAATTTCGCCATATTGGTGTTATTGGGCTATATTTTGCGTGTGTTTACTGTTGCAAATCAAGAAAATATCTCTTCGAAATAATCAACTTTGAAGTTTAAATTTGATTGAAGATGAGCTGCCCAGTGTATGGTTGTAATATTGACAATAAGTGCAAGGACTTTGTGTCTGGAACAAAGTTTTATAGCTTTCCTAAAGACAAGGAAATGCAAAGTGATAGGAAAGAACTGTGTGGACGACAGGACAGACAGACATTGTCGAAGTCCAGTAGGAGTGAAAAAATTGATATAGCAATTTTTTTGACGCAAATATTATTTAATTTTCATTGGATATCCTCGAACTTGCGAAAATTCCGAGTATTTGGCAACACGGCATCAATATTTCTACTTCCACGAGGAGTTTCATAGAGGTGATGAAACTTACGATATTTTATACCAATTCTTGCTCCATAACAAATTAGAAAAGAATTATACATAATGAGTAATATATAAATATGATTCAAGAATCGAACACATTCGTGTAACTTGTAACCTTTCGTATCATTGAAAACGCGGGTCGACGTAAATGCCATCTGCTGGTTGTTTACGGAAACAACATCTCACGAAATCACAGTTGGTAGCATTGGATTGCGAGGTAAGTGTGTACCGCCGTCTATTAGGTAGGGTACAAACCGGTACGAACCGGTCCGAACTCGCAAATTAATGTTTTCTACTCCATCTTTGAACGAAATTCCTTCAGAATCTAACATAATAAACCATAAATAGCGTCCTTGTGTCAAATTTCAGATTCAAACATGCTTTTAGTTCGAAGGAAGGTATTTCAGATGCTGATATTTTGGTGAAGCATTCCTCAATTTTGGTTCCATAGAATGAGGTAATTTCATTTGAATCTGAGACACAAATTTTACAATGTTTACATTTTTCAATGACCCATAACTTTTTTAAATGGAAGAGTTTTGACTCCAAAAAATACTCATTCCCTAATTTGAACCTTCCTCTTTACAATAATTCAATTACTTTTGGGTTTGAATCCATGACAAGGCCGGAAAGCATGCTGAAAAAAGGGTCTGCCAAACCATTTTAGTGAAACGCCCGTCTTAAGCAAAGAAGTTTTTGGTATTCAGGTGTCCGGAATCATAGCATTGAAAGAATAAAATGAATGCACAGACTGTCCGTCTTGCTGTTGTTCCTGTTTACGATATGTATTGATTTTTTGTTGTGCAGACGCACTCAATTCGAAGAATGATGTCTCAGAATTCATTCTTTCAATTTCTTGGATCTCACTATTTTCAAGTACCGAATCTAGTAAGTTGACATTTACTATCACACCTCGTTTTATAGTCAGATATCTAAACTGATCTTCTTGAGTAGAATTCATTTCAATAAAGTTATGGAATGGTCAAATATTCAGAATGAATAAAAAGAAAATGTTCCAGCTGATGAAAGCAATATATCGCTTCGAAACGAAAAAGAAAGCATCTCTGGACAAGGTGATGAATAATTGGAACGAACTCACTCTTTCGAAAGCTTGTTATGTATGATGTTATGTATGTTATGTATGCATGTCACACTTTTTTGAGTAATTGTTCAATTTTCATTTCATTAGCTGGGTATGAATAAACACTATGTAGAGCTGGTGATATATAATTGATATTCCAAGTGTCTGGTTCAGATATGCCACTATTGACGGATGAGTACTAATCACTGAAAAGTTTGCTAATAGTATAATTATCAGAAATAATGTCTTCATCATCAGCAGTTCTCTCAACTCAGTAGTGATCCACCTAGGGTCCATTATTGTTGAATGTTTCTTCCTTCAGTTCATTGTTGGGTTTGGTCTGCTTATCTTTCACGTTTTTGAACTTTCTTACTCTTTCTTCAAGGAGGTGTGCATTTTGTTTTAGTAAAATGTCATTTTCCAGTAGAATTTCATTATTTTCATCTTTTTTCTTTCAGCATAGTTTTGAGCATATTGTCCTTTTCTGAAACGCTTCCAAGGTATTGTTTATTATCTAGCTCACATCACTGGATTTTGGAGTCACATATTTTGTATTATTTTAGTTTATTTTCAATTGCACAGGGCATGTAAAAATCGTTTCCACACACTATAGAACTTAGAGATTTGTATGGTTCAGTTTGGCAGCATTTCATTGCCATTTCTTCTAAGGTTCCATCAGATATTTGGATATCAACATTTTCAAGCTTGTCGTCAGTTGACGCCATCTTGATCTATCTAGATATTGTCCGCATTCGTATAACTAGAACACGCGTGGTCCCTAACTCAATTCATTCATTTGAGATATGTATTTACATTTATTCACATTTTTCAATATCAGTATCGTTGTGATGTCACTATTAGATGTACCAATTCCTGGACATAATTGCGACAAATCGAACCACATTCATCACACTTGATGAGTGATGCCATATTGTATTTTACGTGATGATACCAAAATTTATTTTGAAAGCTTTCTGCGATTGTTTTCTGATCTGTTCATAATCAACAACTTACACGTTGGCGGTGCAACGACCTTTTATATGATTGCTTTTTGTTATTGACATCAAACACTGATGAATTAAACAGCCAGTCAAAAGCGCTTTGCAAATTTAAATGTATTCCCAAAATATAACACTCCTTCTCTCGGAGAAACTTGTTCTCATGAACAGCGTCCTATAAAACTTGTATCGTAGTGTCCCATCGATAATGGGGCATACAAAAACTGCAAATTCTCCATCTCAAAATGAGAAGATCGAACGAAATAAGTTTGAATGAAATGTTACTTTTTCCGAAATACAAACAGTGTCACTAAATACACCTAACGATAGAAAAATCAGTTTATTAACCTTTGCCACTGACGTACGGCCTATGCATGTTTCATCATTAAATCGTCTCATTTCGTAAACCATAACTTACCTACCTATCATCATTTTTAATTACCTTGATATAGTGGTGGTTGTACACTACGTCTTCAACTCCGAGCGACATTCTTGAGTTTAACAGGTCCTCTGAGGTTTTTATGCTGTCAGTAGTTGACTGGAGCAAGGCTACGACATTCGCACAAAAAGAGGTGTACATAAACATCAAAGCTACGAAAGTACAAATTGTAACGATTCTGCCAGAGTTACTCTTTGGTTCGCATTCTGCACCCTGCAAGAACAGTTACATATTGGTTTTTTCATCTCCTTGACCGCAGGAGCTACGTTAGTTACATTAGAGGAAAGCGGGAAAAATTATGTAACTCTCGTATGAAACTGTTGGACATGTAGTGGTGTAGGTCAGATTGAGTTATCAAGAAACTGCATGAATACTCTCAGACGAAGATATCTCAGAACCTGAATACAATTTGGCAACTCTACAGGGTTTCTCACGGTTGACGTTCGTTAGAAGTTTTCGTGGTTAGAAATAACTTAGAATTCTGAATTTTTGTACTTCATGATTGCTCAACATTCTCTTCATCTCTTGAATATTTTCATGGTCATAACACTTCCGGTTTTACCGGATATCACCATCAACATTCATATTTTGAATAAAACTCCTAATATATATTTTCGAAATCCACATCATCAATCGATTTATCGCATACAGGGTATCCAAAACTGACCGACAAATTTCATCATATTGAAAGTTAGAAAGGCTCATTCTTCCAAATGTGACACCCCGTATCTATCGGATGGTCGGATGCAGAATTTAATTCTGAATCGATTCGCTATATTTTTTCCTATTCCTATTTCGAACGGTTTTCTCGTTTATCAATAACTATATTTTCTACTTTGATGTGGTTTTCAGCAGGAACCTAAATATGACACCCTGTATTTATTAGATGGTCGGATGTAGAATCTGATTCTGCGTCGATCCCCTATAACTTTTCCTATACCACCGAACATAGTCCCTTAAGTTCGGTGCCTATACCTATCTCAAACGCATTTTTTGTTTGGTTCGAAAGACAAACAGTGTTTCGGTTAATGCCAAAAATCGAATCAGGACAGAAATCATGGATTAACACGAACATAGTTGGAAATTGGCATAGAGAAAGTTATAGCGAAGCGAAGCAGAATCGAATTCTGCATTCGACCAACCAATAAATACAGGGTGTCACATTTCAAACTCAACCAAAGATCACATCAAAATATTGAATATTGATTAACAAGAAAACCGTTGGAGATAGGTAAAGGGAAAGCTATAGCGGATTGATGCAGAATTAAATTCTGCATCCGACCATTCAATGAATACAAGGTGTCACCACTTTTTCAACCATGATGTACTTGGTCATCCTGTATGCGACAAATCAATTGGTGATGTGGATTTCGTTTCTGTGCTTCCCTCTACCGCAGAATCTCTTTCCACCAGTCGGAAATGGTTAAAAGGCGCAATGTTGAAAAATGGCTGAATCTTTCCAAAGAATCGAGAAATCTAAGAAACAGTTGAAAATATGCATAGGGAAAATGGAATAATTTATAGGGTTTTCAGGTTAAAATAAGAAAGTTGATGGCGACCTCCGGTATAACAGGAAGTGGTGTGACCTTGGAAATATTTTAAAATTGAAGAGATCACTCAGAACCATGGAAATCTTCATAATTCTGAGTTTCTTCACACCAAGAAACCCTCTAGCGTAAGTCCAACGTGAGATAACCTGTGACGACTCACAATGAATGACCTTCAGGAAATGCATTTTCCTTCTAATTTACTAAAATCGTAGCTCTCACAGTTGAGAGAATGAAATGTTGAAGACACCTAGAAAATCATTCGCCCCATATGCTTTTGAGACTTCACCTGTTGAGTAATAGCCCCCATCTCCATCAGGAGTACATCGAAAATGTTCGCATTCAATGGCATCGGTGATCCAGAATTTTCTTGGATTCCCTCGAGTTTTCTCCGGAAAACTGGATCCGTCCATTCCCACTTCACTATCAGGTTCATCACGGAAAAAATCACACCGACCAATAGAAAACTGCAGTACCACACGTAGGTATCGAAGGGTAGCGTGAAAATGTTGGTGGTGTAACTGAGAGGAGGGGCTCGGAAAATGAATCGCACGTAACTGTGACCACTGGGTGCGAAAAAATCGAGAACGTCCATTCTGTCGACAGTAAAGAAGCATGCTGTACCTGCAAGAAGCATTGTAGTAGTATAGTATGAATGTGTGAAAATTGTACCTATATTAATATGAATTATACCTAACAGGTGGAAATGTGAAATATTAAAAAGGAGGAAAGTTTCATAACATATAACAAGAAGCATTGGAAACAATTCATGGGCTGTTAAGAATATTTTTGGTTTCAACATCCAGTATTGTGGATTTGAACTGACACTGACAATATTCATGAATTTGTATTCATTAATTAATTTGTATTAATTAATTGTGGAAAGTCACAGCGAAATAGAAATATTCTGAGATTCATTGATCGTACAGAAAAACATATACCGGTTGTCCCAACAGTGCGTATTTGCTCGACATATCAATAATGATGATTCATATGAAATAAAGTTTTATATAGAACTTTTATTGCACAACGAAGGCCACATTTTGGAAATAGTTCCTAATTCACAGACTCATAATTCAAATAGCCCACCAAAACTACCCTTTTGAGACGTTCGGTCTCAACAGCGTCTTGCATTTTCCGGTAGTAACGAAAAGTATGTATTTTTCAAATAGATCAACCAGTTTTTCTGTCTTTGAATGGTCCCTTCATTCCCTACTCAGCCACAATGCGCCGTTGCCAAGTTACTAATTTTTTCGATAAAATAGGGAGTGATGCAGGCTCTGAATGAAATAACTGTGATTGAGCTGTTTCTTCGAAGATTTGAATTTTGTCTGGTAGATTGAGGTATAGAATACCATAGTAGCGTGTTATGCTCTGAACTTTATCGATATTCATACAGAGTGCTTCAACTATTACTTTTATTTTCGTCCACTTCGATTCAAGTTCATGCGATTTTTTTCAAATGGGACACCCTGTATATTAGTTCGTCTTCTCATTCTACATGGAATAACCTATCTGAGAATATCAACATGTATCATTCTTAACAGTTTCTTGATTATTTGTGTTTGTCAAATTATATTCACAAAATTGAAGAAATACCTGCCTAATATATGAAATTGGAAAAGAAGGAAAAACAATAATCACTCTCAAATGCCTTAAAAAAAAACTATTTATTGCCCAAACAGGTACAAGACCCACTTACAGGACAGCTTTTCACAATGTGTACATGTAACTGTGAACAAGAACTAAAATCTAAGAACATAAAATATTTTGATAAATCATTCAGATGTTGCAGAAAGTGATTTCAATTATAAATAATAATGATAATGAAAAATTAATGGAAGGAAACATAACTTGAATGTATAGAGAGGGGTTTATTCATATTTGCTTCGTGAACATCACAAGGTAGAAAAAATATGTTTTATTTCCTATTTGAACACTCCAATGGGAGTTGAAAATATATCAGTTTTTTCGCATATCTGATTGAACTTTTTGCACATCGAATGAATTGGAGATTTCAATAGTATATTCGTTCTTGGAGTAGGTAGATAAAAACAAAGTGAACTTCTACTGTTCAAACGAGGTATGTTGAAATTCAGTTGGGATAATAACTCTGGGCAATCAGTCAGGTTGTTTGTGAGTTTATAGATAAATATGCAAGAGTGGTAAGTTCTACGGTCCTCCAGAGACAATAGTGAAGATCTGTTTAATAATAAGTTATTATCTAAACCTTGTTCAGGATAAATTCCATCAATTCTATATACAATATACTTCATGAATTTCCGTTGAATTGATTCGAGCAGATGAATGTGATTCAAGTAAATAGGAGACCAAATCAGCGAGCCATAGTCTGAGAGTGATCTCACATATGAGGTAGAGAAAGCAATGAGGCTATCTTCATTTTTGAAGTCTTTGCAATTTCTGAAAATCAAACCAAGCATTTTTTCGCTGCTGATGCAGTTCTAATAATGTGTGATGAGGAGCTCAATTTGGAGTCAAAATTAATACCAAGATCTTCTGTTACATCACACCTATCCAAAACAAAATGATTTATTGTGTATGTGTATTCGATTGGTTTGATTTTCAAAGTATAGGTAGTGTAATGACATTTCTGTATATTCAGGGGTAGTTTATTTTTGATACACCAAAATGCTAGTCGGCCAATATCATTATGGAGTAACTTACAGTCATTATGAGATTCGATGACTCTGAATAATTTCAGATCATCAGCAAATAAAAGAATGTTGCTTGTTATATCATTCACAAATAATGAAAATAGAAGAGGGGCTGAATTGCTTCCCTGAGGTGCCCCACTGGTAGAAATGAAAATTTGCGATTTATGACCACGGTATTCAACATATTGTGACCGATTACTAAGGTATGATTGAAAGAAAGTTAGTAGGTTAGTGTCGAAGCCAAGATTATTCAATTTAGATACTAGTATTTTATGGTCCAATTTGTCAAAGGCCTTTGAAAAATCTGTGTATATAGTATCGACTTGAGACTGATTATCTATAGCATTGCTGATAGTTTGTGTGAAGCACATTAAATTAGTGATAGTTGATCTCTTAGATATGAAGCCATGTTGGTCAAGTGATATTTTATTCTTTACATTGGGAAATACTCTATTATAGATAGAGATTTCAAAAGCCTTTGCGAAATTTGGCAATAAAGTGATGGGACGATAGTTTCTTATTTGATGGATAGCTCCAGATTGAAATATTGGGCATATTTTTGAAGTTTTCCAAACATCGGGAAATGTACATGTGTTTAATGATCTGTTATATATTATTTGGAGGGGTTTTGCAAAAACATAAGCACAATCTTTTACAAAAAAAGCTTGGTATATTATCATAGCCACAGGTATGTTTGGATTTAAGTTTTTTCAGAGCAGTCTGGACCTCATTTTCACTTAATTTCACAAGCCATATAGTTGGTGTATCCATGGGTAGTGTATCATCTTCAGTGGTGTTATTATCAATTGGGGTAGTATAAACACTGCTAAAATAATCTGCAAATGCATTTGAAATACTTGAGGGTTTTTACATTCTATGTCATCATGAGTCCCTTTTTTACTTTGAATAAATGACCAGAACTCTGAAGGATCAGATTTGATGGATTTCTTGGATTTTTCTATATATTGTTTATATGATTTTTTTATATCAGTTTCAATAGATTTTCTCAGTGCCACAAATTGTTCTCTTAATTCATTTGAGTTAGATGTTTTCAGTTTTTTGAAAATTCTATTCTTTACTTTAATTTCTTTTATAGTATTTTTACTAAACCAAGGTGGGTCTTCCATGTCTTCCACCCTGTTCTATACATTTTTCAATCTGGACTATGACAGATCTTTAATAATCAGCGTTTTTGTGGAATGTTTTACCAAACAGTAGAAACTGGTGTTGGCTATGATTTTAAATATCACCAAAAAGTAAACGAAATAATAAGTCTTGACATTTGTTGACAGCCTGTTGTGTGATTTGTTTAAAAGCGGTGGTTATTCATTATGAATTATACAAAGGAAGAGTTGATTTAAATGGTGTATGGTTTGGGCGATGGTGAAGAGAATTGTTTGTTGGCTTCCCGTATGTATGCTGCAAAATATCCTAATAGAAGGCTTCCACAAGTGAAGAATTTTGAAACATCAAAGGAAAGATTGAGAGAACAGGACACACATCGAATACAATTAAAAGAATCTTGCTGAAAAAATATTGACTGAAGAAAACAAATAAACTATTACTCTTGCAGTGGTAGATAATCCTGAGCTGAGTAAGGGAAATAAGCAGAGATTTAGAGATATCGAAATCTTCAGTTGTTGCCAGGAGTTTGAAATCTAACAAATTTCACCCCATCATGTGCACAATGAGTTAATGAAAGCCGATTTCTTACAAAGAGTGCAGCTCTGTCGGACGATGCAGAATAAAATTACGGAAAATGCAACATTTCTGGAAAGCATTATGTTTACCGACGAAAGTACCTTCCACAGGAATGGATTCGCTAATAGGCACAACTATCATCATTATATTACCGAGAATCCGTATAAACTTCTTGTTATGTTATGTTATGTTATGAATGGAGTCATAATGTAGGGGCGGTATTGTGTATAATTATGCTATCGGACCATATTTTTTCGAACAAAAACTGAATGGACAAGAGTTTTTGCGATTTCTCAGAGGAGACTTTCCCAGGTTGATCGAAAATGAAATGAAAGTTCGAGAGGAGTTGGATATAATGTTTCCTGATGAGTGGATAGGACGAGGAGGATCTATTCCTTGGCAGCCTAGGTTGCCGAACCCAACACCAATGGATTCTTATTTTTGGGGAACAGTAAAATCTGAGATTTATCGTAGTGCCGCTACTATATACAAGGAAGGATATGAAAATGAGAATTTGTGAGGCATTTCTACGAATTATGCCTTTTCATTTGAACAGCGTGGGAAACTTCATGAAGAGATTGAGAAAATGTATCGAACAGGGTGTAAGACATTTTGAACAAGTTGTGATTGATGTCGTTCCTTTCCTTCTAGATTTCAAATATTATACAGGTATAAAGATACCTATATTCCTTCAATTTTGTGAAAATAATTTGAAATAGACAAATAGTCAATAAACTCTTAGGAATTACATATGTGGTATCCTCAGATAGTTCATTCCATGTATAATGAGAAGATGACCTAATATACAGGGTGTCCCATTTGAAAAAATCGCATAAACTTGAATCGAAGTCAATCTCTATTCTGTGTCGAAGTGGACAAAGAAAGTAATAGTTGGAGCACCCTGAATGAATATCGATGAAGATCAGAGCATAGCACGCTACTATATGGTATCACAGTTATCTCATTCAGAACCTGCATCACTTCCTATTTTCTCGAAAAAAATAATAACTTGGCAACGGCGCATTGTGGTAAGAAAAAAATTCAGTGCTGAGTAGGAAACGAAGGGACAATCTCAATGACAGAAAAATAAACCGGTTGTTCTATTTGAAAAATACATATTTCTTGGTATTACGGCAAAATACCAAAATACAAAAAGGAAATAAATCCTTCTGGTGAAATCGGGGATGTCCAAAATCACGTGAAAGTATAGGAAGTATAGGATATACGGATCTAGAATAATGATTATAAAATTCCAAAGAAAAATTATGAATTTAAATAGACATTTAGAAGCACTCTGCTATCGCGTCAGTCTATCAGGAAACTACCTTCAGAAGTGATCTAGAGGAATGACCACTCTTTATTTTCCAGTACAAGAGTTCTACAAAATATTGTCAAGTTTCAGAAGATTAGTCTACAGAAATGTCTTCGTGGTCATGCAAGAGATGCACTGCTGATTAGTTCTAATGATTCGAATACTGAAATGGAACCTTCAGAAATGAATTTTGGAAGATCTGAGAAGGCGAGGAAAGTTGCATCACCTGTCAGAGGAACGAAAGATTTCCTGGTCCAATTTTCGAATGCAGTATTGAATTTGACTCAACCATAGAAGCACTGGATTCAAAATCTCACATGAAAAAACTGCAGCCGGTAGAAGAAATATCAAGAAAGCTTCCCATACTTCCTACTCATACTTCTCTCTCATTCTCATTACTTCGTTTTCATACATAAATAACTTGCTCCTCAGTCAGGGGGAAAATCCATGACCAGATTATGAAAACTTCCACATATTTTTGGAATCCTCGAAAAATGCTCTATTCTCGAATTTCTAAAATGCCCTTACATATTTGGAAGCAGCACAGATAAGTAAATTTAACTGTGTATATACCTCTCATTACCCCGCATGCACTTTCACTACTGAGTTTCTCTGAATTTTGCATTCATGGCTTTGAGAATTTAGATGGCTGAAACCGAAATCTTCTGAGTTATTTTCTAGTGTCTTATTGACATTTTGAAATGTAACAACAGAATTAAATTCCATTTATTAGTTACTGTCGGCATTCGTATGACTATGGAATACGCCTCGTCCATACTTTGGTTTTTGTGACATATTTCCAAACACCCTGAATTCACATATTTCAATATAATTATCATTTTGACGGTCCAATTTCATGTATGTTTTTGCGGAAAGAATTGGAAATATTGGACCACATTTATCTTAGTTGAAACAATTTCATCGATTTATTATATTGAAATATAAATGAAGTAGGAACCTGCTAGCGTCTTCCACAAGCATATGAATGAGTGGGCAATAACTGTCAAATGGAATTCCAATGGATACATGTGAAACTCATAATTCAATACGGGAAACTCAAAATATATCGTTTTTAGTCATCTGAATTCACAACAACTTTAATGCACAATCAAAAGTTTGGTAGTGAAATATCATGCGGAAGAATGAAAAGTTACAGTTTCGATCAAGCTTTTTTTGGTCTTTCCAGATATGTAAACGGATTCTGGAAATTCGATAATAAGAGATGTTTTTTTCTAGGATCCAAATATATGTGCAATTTTTGAGGATTCGAATATGGATTATTCTCCTGATCGATAGGCAAGTCGCTTGGATCGAAGTAGGAGAAAATGTGCTCTAAATATCGAAAAATATACCTAGTGATTCGTGAGTTATGACCCCAAGAAGGAATGAGCAGAATTGATAAAACACCCTATATATCGATTATACAACTTGTGAGAGCCAACAAGTATGGTTTATTCAGAACCACCTTGGTGACCTCTATCCACCGTTGACGTATTTCCGTTTCCCAATGGATTGTATAACGTTTTTTATATATTCTAAAAATTTCACAGTTTATGATCGTTGTGATTACATCATCATTGGCTTGATGTGGAGAAGATTCTAGTGAGCTGATTTTATTGGTTGTGCGTTTTCTTTATTCTTAGGTTGGGAATCCTGTGGCAAAGTAAAACTTGTTTTACTAATTTGTTCAGAATTTGTGTTGAATGTGTATGAGAGAATAAAATAGTATACCTCCCAAATCAGCTTTTCCTGTTTGTAATTCACCTATCATACCGGTAAAAATATTCGTGCTAGCATTTCTATAGCCCCAAGTAGATTTGAAATCTGTTGTTGAAGTTGCGTTCAAAATAGCCAGTAAATTGTGATGTACTAATTTCCAACTCAATTTCGGGATCGGGTCAATATGTTTGTATCTGTAATGAAAAAAAATAATAATAATTAATAAGTCTACACATTGTCTACTGTAACATTATCAAAATATAGATCTAAACGCACCTAATGATGATAAATGAGATGGCCTATTCAAGACCAGAATAACAAAATTTCAACTCAGTGATATCCTCACGGTTTTCATTATCCATCATCAATGAAAGGCCGAAGTACAGAGCTTTAATCTAACCAAGAATAAAATCGATCTAACATTCAAATCCAATGATTGCTTTTGTGCACAAATATATTACTACTTTTTGCAAATACGTTTATGTGAATACTGTGGCATTGAAATGTTCGATATCATTTCCACAAAAGAATGACCTTGATAGCTCGGCTTCAAAAATTCAATGTATTCAAGAGCAATTAGCGAAAGAAGATAATTCGAGATCTTACGACTTTTCTGATTTTCGATCTTTTTCTCGTGGTAGAGTATTGGAAGAGAAGGAAGGTATTGGATTTTTTCTTCAAAGATTGGAGATAATAATATAGTAATAATAATAATAATATTATTATTCATCTTACACTGTTAATAATTATATAAGGAGTATTTTTATAATAGATTCATCAGTTGGGCAAATAAATAAAGAAGACCCACAAAGGCTCAGCCTGTGCGTGGGTATCAAAATTATTGGTAACATTAACGCCTATAGAAATATAGAAAACATTTAAATACATAGAGCTAGTTACACTTTTGAAAATTAACATAGATACACATATACATCCATACACATTCTTAAGTATACATTGAATTCATACAAAAATACAATTTAATGATTATAATCAATTATTTTTCATATCGATCCAGTGATGAATATTTGCTCCAGGAGTATGTGTTAACCATTTTTCAATTCTAGATTTGAAGAGAGTAAGGGAGTTGATATTTTTGAAATAGGCGGGTATAACATTATATAACTTAGGAGCAAGATAGGTACAGCTGCGTTGTCCAATAGTTTTTGACATTTTTGGTACATCAATCGAATGTATTCTGTATCGTGTGTGATATGAGTGATCAACAGTTTCAGCCTCCTTGAGATTTTTTCGTTGGTGTATTAGTAACGTCAGAGCAAATATTTGTCAGATGTCCATTAGTTCGGCTTCAGCGTATAGATCATCGCTTGGATATGTATAGGGTCTATTCAATATGATCTTAATAATCCACTTCTGAAGTGTCTCTAAGTTCTTAAGGTAATTATTAGTGACCCCACCCCATGCAATAATACCATACAGCAGATGTGTTTGTACTAAAGCATGGTAGACAATTTTAAGATGTTTCGGGCCAAGGATTTTTTCAAGTATTTGAATTTGTATACCAAATATCTCAGTTTTTTTGTCAGATTATTTATATGCGTGTTCCAGTTCAAGTTGCTGTCAAGCGTAATACCTAAATATTCAACTATGTTGGATGATTTGAGCTATACTATATCATCTGATACCCGAACATCTATAAATGAATAGTTGGCTAGATTTGATTCGTAGCTTGTGAAAGGTGTATACATGGTTTTCTTTAGATTTACCGTGAGTAGTTTACTATTCAAATATTCCATGATTACAGGGAATGAAGATGTTACTTGTTCTTTCAGGACCTCCCAATTCCTTTCTTTGAAGAAGAACACAGTATCATCAGCAAAGCAAGTTATCTCAGCAGGAATAGGTAGATCGAATATTGAATTTATATAGAGAATGAACAAAATTGGACCGAGCACTGTTCCCTGGGGGACCCCATATCTTACAGTTCTGTTTGTACTCGTTTCATCATTGATTATAACGCACTGTTTTCGGTCGTTAAGATAGCTTTCTATCAATCGAAGTGTAATGTTCTCGAGGGTTTCTAATAAATCTGGATGGCTGACGGTATCAAACGCTTCTGCGAGATCAACAAACAGACAAATGGCGGGCTCTTTCGAATCTAAAGCATTGTACACTTTATTTATCAAAACCGCTATGGCGTCCTGAGTTGATCTCCCTTTCATAAACCCATATTGCTCCTCTGAAACCAAGTTGTATTGTTTGGTATAATTTACTATTCGTGCTTTTATGATTTTTTCGAAGATTTTAGAAATATTTGAGAGAATCGATATGGGCCTATAGTTTGATACATCATGCCTGTCCCCAGATTTGTGAATTGGTTTGATGACAGCAATTTTCATGGATTTAGGAAATATTCCACTCTCGAGAGATTTATTTATTATGTAAGTTAGGGGTTTAACAAGACTGTTAACACATTCTTTAAGTGTGCTCGATCCAATCTCATCCATCCCTGGTGCCTTGTTTGGTTTCAATTCTTTGATGCATTTAATCACCTCAGACTCTTCCGCTGTATACAAATATAGAGAATTCAAGGCCATTTTATGTGGGAATTTTCATTCACTTTTCATTTTGCTTGTCAAGTTTGCACCAATATCGGTGAAAAAATTCATTGAACTTTTCCGCTATGAGTTGTTTATCTTGAATTAGGTCACCCCCAATTTTAATTTCTTTTATTTCAACTTCGGTTCTCCTGTTTTCAATATTTTACAGGCAACGCCACATATTTTTCGGGCAACTCTCATTTTTTTCCACTTCACTTCTATAATAATTATATTTAGCAGTTCTAATCAAATCATTCAATCTATTTCTATATGTTTTGAATTTGTTCAGGAGTTCATTGTTTTCCGGATTTTTAGTTATTTCATGGTACATTTTATTTTTTTCATTTATTGATATTACTATCCCTTCTGAAATCCACGGATTTCTTTTGATGTGTTTTCTCTTTATTTCTTTTCTCCGAGTGCAATTTGTTATACATTGTTTGATAGCTGTGATAAAGAACTCAGTTGCTTCATCCACGCTTTTACTTTCATAAACATTCAACCAGTTTATTTCCGCGAGCATTTTCCTCAGTTCATGATAATCAATAAAAACGTTGTTATTATTTTTAAGATATTCATATAAGTGCGAATTGAAAGTGTGAGGGCAACCTGATGGTGACCGATAGATTGACAAAATGTTTATTTTTGTCATGTTTTTGATGACGGAGAGTTCAATAACTTTTGAATTGTTCAAATTGAAAATTCGAGATCGATATACTAGATTGCTTTTTATATATACCACAATGCCATCACACTTATTCAAATCTCCCTCTGAATATATAATGTCATATCCCTCCATTCCAAAATATCTAAATTGTTTAATCTCCAAGTTTCTGTTAACACTATGCAGTCAAAATTGAGGTTGAACCCTTTGAGCATCACCTGCAATTCATCAAAAATTTTTTGGAGACTTCTCACGTTATTATGTAACAGAGAAAATGCTTCATCTTTTGTTTCACTTAGTTTTTTGTTACATTCTGAGAGATTTGCAGTGGAAAATGTATCTATTTGAATCGCCTCATAGTCTCTTATAAATGCGTCCATGACTACCTTTTTTAGTGATTGTTTCTTAATTTGTTGGAACGGGTTTCTACTTTATTTTTTTCTTCTAGCTCTTTTTTGGTTAGCTGCTTTTTAAGAGTACCGGTAGAAGAGAGACCTGGAGGGGAAATAGATGGTTGTCTTGATTGTTGTCTAGCTCCTACATTAAGTGAGTTTTCTGGTTGTTTTTGATGCTTTTGCGATGGGTGGGTTGGGCTGCCTGGGGCGCTGTTAGTTTTTTGCTGAAATGACATAAGTTTCGCTGGAGGCCTTGGTGCGAAACTCGGTCAAATACTTTGGATTGACAGCTGCTACTTATGTGTCACGTAGGCGAGCAGATCTCCTGTTGATCACTGGTGACGAAAATCATATTGCCGGTCGTTCACGACTCTTGAGCTCTCTAGATATCGGATGAGCTCGATGTAGATTTATTTTCCAACTCCTTTAGATATCACAGACAGTTGTGAAGTCTGTAGTTGCTGGATAGGGATTTCTTGCCATTTTTTGCAATGGGTTGGACTCTAGCTATCTTCCAGTTAGGAGGAATTTCATTCAATTTCAATTCAAATCAACTGAAATTTTGAAATTCAATATAAGATCCATCAATTTTTACAAATTTGTGTTATACAACTGAAATTTTAAACACCCTGTTTGCTGTTACCATGAAATAATTCATTACTCAATTTTGACACCATAATTATTTCCTATTATATTTTACTATAAAAAATAATTGAATATCTTGAATATGAATCATCAGCAAGGTTGCAAAAATACGATTAATATACTTCTTCCAAATTATATACCTGTAATCCTCTAGGTGATTCAGCGTGTCATTGTCGGTGATCACATAACAAATATTCAGCACAGTCCCCATCAAATCGCTCCTGTTTTTTGGCGCACACAAAGCATTCAAGTGTGTAAAACCTTGATCGGGTATCCATTCCGCAATATCATTCTCAACGAACGTATTGAAATTCTCTTTGAGTTTATACAGCGATTTAATACGGTGTCTTGATTCTTGCTGGTCGATTATGAAGACTCTGCTATCTATTCCGAAAAATAAGTCTTGGGATATCGACGAGTTTGGGTGCCCCAAAAAAATCCATCGAAATGGATGAATGAATAGTTTCGATTCGTGTGCCTAAAAATATTATTTCGATAAGACCGTTTGATTTTTTTGTCAGTAATGAAGTAGTGAATATGATCAATGAATCAATGAGCAGGAATTCATGAA
Source organism: Gastrophysa polygoni (assembly GCA_963576655.1). NCBI lineage: Eukaryota > Metazoa > Arthropoda > Insecta > Coleoptera > Chrysomelidae > Gastrophysa > Gastrophysa polygoni. Next base: position 17,964,460 of record OY755086.1, read on the forward strand.
ATCCTGTGTTCATTTTTATATGTCTGGATAGAGCTTTATTTTCAATGGCAATGTATACAGATAATTCAAATAAAACTGAGAATTATCATTCATGGATTCCCCATCAATATTTGTACTGAACCTTCCTATCTAGATGAGTTTCTCTCGGATATATGTATGTATAATAAATGACAAATTGGCCATGACAGCAATTCATTTTGAATGGCTATGAACGTCAAATAACTAATTTTTACGAGATGGTTATAATAATTTTTCATGAACATGATATAAACAAGATTACCCACAGTGTGTCAGGTATATGTACATGTACACTATTCATTAATACCACTTATTATCCAAAATTTCGAGAAAATTCGCAGATTTTAGGAAAACCCATCGTGAACGCTAAGATCGTCGACATATCAGAGATTTACTTTTCACATTGCCGCAATTTCTGAAATGAATTGCTTGTAATATGCCACTGGAAAATCATGCTCTAACCATTATATTTTTATGCAAATATGAAAAACTCCACCAACCATTCTGAGAACTCTTCCTGAATTTTCACAACTCAAATCAATAAGGAATAATTGATATTGTTCAGGAAAGGATGGCCTAATTGCTTCATTGAATTTTCCAGTCCTTGATTGTAATCCATTATCTGCCAGTTTCTTGAAAATGTTGAACTGTTCTTCTACAAATACTAGTATACAGGGTGGTCCATCGAAAACGTACCGCAAGGCATTACAGACTGGGAAAGAACTTTTCGATAAAATCCGATAACAGGTCAAGATTGTTCGTCAGGGGGACACATTTTGACGAAACCTTCAACCCCCTAAGTAGGGGTGTCACCCCAACATTTTTTTCAAATGGGAAGGGAGGTCAAGCGATACCTCTTTAGAAGGGGCTTGTCATTCCCTAAACAGTGCTGCTTAGATTTTTCGAATAATTCTACCCTTTCAGAAAATATGGAGCGTTGAAACTGCAACCATCATGTGGGACGAAAAATACAAAGATCGGTTCAATTGTACTTTATCGCAATAAGTTCCTTCAAATGAATTCACTATTTTTGCCGAGTCGCTGTTTTTGCCGGTGCACAGATTTTTTTAGGCTCATTTTAAAGAGTAAAAAATTAATAGGATTCATTTCTTCACGTTTGAATTAGGTCAAGTAGTTGCTAGATACAAGTCGTGGTTGAAGTGCTTACGAATTTTTCACTTCAAAATTTATTATTATGGTGTATTCAATTGCAGACAGAGTGGAAATCATTGAGCTTTCTTTCAAAAACGATGAATGCGGAAATCGGGTCGCGGAGTTGTTTAACCAACGGCATCCTTGCAAACATGCCTCTGGAAAGATTGTTCGTGAATTGGTGAACAAATTTCGCGAAGCAGGTTCAGTTCATAACAAAAAGAGAGAGCTTGAAAATCCAGTACTAAATGAACCTACGGAGATAGCAGTATTGGGGCAAGTTGCAGTTGATAGTACGCTAAGTACAAGACAATTGCATGGCCATTGCGACGGGTGTGTCTCGTACCAGTGTCCGACGGGACTTGAAAAAATACAAATTCAATCCTTATAAAATACGCTCAATCGCCACAATTGCCGGTACTGGGCCGACACCAATCCAAGGATTTTCCACGAGATACACACGCAACACCCCCAGAAGTTAAATGTGTTGGCTGGTATTTTTGGAAATGCCTTTGTAGGAACTTTTTTCCTTCCTGGAAATTTAACAGATGATATGTAATTGGATCTACTACAAAATGCCATCGACCCAGCTCTATAACAAATATCATTGAGAACGATCCCGCATACGATGAACAGGAACTGATTTATCATCAAGACGAAGCTCCTCCACATTATTCCCACAATATGCGCAATTATTTACATGACACATTTCCAGGACGATGGATAGGACGACGGTGCCCAATAGAATGGCCACCTCGGTCACCCGACTTGAGTCCTTTAGATTTTTTTGTGGGGTCACATCAACGTCGTTCACAAACACCCCAAATGCTCCAGAATGTACGACAACGGTTTGAAAATAACTTATACCACTGTATGCAGGTTGACGGACAGCAATTCGAACATTTACTTGACTAATAAATGAGTTTTGAAGTACAATTGAATCAATTTTTGCATTTTTCGTCACACATTATCGTTGGAGTTTCAACGTTCCATATTTTCATAACGAGTGGATCGATTTTGAAAATGTAAGCAGCACTGTGTAGGGAATGACCAGCCCCTTCTAAAGAGATATAGCTTGACCCCCTTCCTATTTGAAAAAAATGTTGGGGTGGCACCCCTACTAGGGGGTTGAAGGTTTTACTATGCTTATTACGTCAAAATGTGTCCCCCTGACAAACAAACTACTTGACCTGTTCCCGGATTTCATCGAAAATTTCTTTCCCAGTCCCAGCCTGTAATGCCTCGCGGTACGTTTTCGATATGGCGCATGTATATGAAATGAAGATTTTCAATTATTATTATTATTATTATTCGTAACTGCTGTTATCGCAACTTGAAACCAGCGTATCGATTTCTCCAAAATAATTTCATCATCAGCTGATTTTCTTATCTGCATATATTTTATATGATTCACCTAAAGATTGACGTCAACGGATCAGAACAACTTTCACAGTAGATAATTTAAAATATTCTGTGTTAACATTCCGTTGTTTCTTTGTTGCTAGCATAATTCATAAATTTTTGTCCCTTCCGTAAAATCACATATACACTTACTTACTTTTAGGCCAACACAAGAATGAGGTTATCTTGGTGGGAAAATTCTGTTTCATGAGAAAATCGTTCACCAAGTTGATGATTTCGAAATGTATTTCTTCACACGAAGAAAAAATTATCGAACAGAGAATAATCAGTACGAATTGTTTCGACTGCATTTCGCTGTGGTATTACGTAAATTCCTTCAACCCACATTTATATGACCTAATATGAAATGCTGAATTATCTTTGTGAAAAAGATGTGAATACTATGTCAGAACATATCATTAGGAAGCTACTGTAAAGTGGGGATAATCATATACATGCGGTATTATAAATGTTTCATTGCTCATTGAAGCATCAGGCAAAATTATTTGGAAATAATCGTGGTTTGATTGAGACAAATGCAGTAACGTTGATTCATTCATCAATGATTTATAATAATCAGGTTGGTTTATACATTATGCATACCTGCATTGATGATGAAAATAGTCTACCAGCGTCTCGAAGTACAAATGAAAATACTATTGATATTATTCATCCATGCGAAGTATAGAAATTGTTGGTTGAGGCGGAAGCATCTTCATAAACCATTCATGAAAATTGAAGACAGCTGGGGCACAAATGTGAGCCTTGTGGCACTATAAAGATCTGCGATTGAAATCTTTACATACAACTAGATATAATATACCTATGGTTCACAAATTGAGACTAATTCAAAATGTATGAATCATATTTCAACGCACATTTTCATGTTCATGGATAATTATCTCAATACCAATCATGACAATACGATTATATGTGTGGTGGCCTACTTGAAAATTAAGTGTTGTTAAATAATAGGTGAATCAAATATGTTCAAAATCACACCATGAAATGGAAGGTCAATACGTATGAATATTGAATCGATTATTTCTCTCCAAATGTCATGCATTTTAACAGGAAATCTGCCAAACATTTTTCATTTCGTTGTTAGAGGTATCGATATATTCGGAAAAAAAATGTGAAATGGAATGCAATCTTTTACAAACTACATCTACAAATCTATAAACTTATTTCCCAGTGGTACGTATTGCTAGTTCGAAGGACCTAACTATCAAGGTGAAAGCCTTTTTTGTTTGATAGGCCGTTTGAAAATATTTGTCACAATAAACGCCATCTATGATGATTATGAACCAGTTCTGAATATGACTCTCAATATGGAGTTTACATTCGTTTATGGTGGCTAGTACTGTATAAAAAGAGTTCGGAATTTATTGACTTCTTTATAGATGGTTGAAGAGTTGATGGCAATCATTTTGTTTTTGCAAGCTCAGTGGCAATCTAAACAGCTGTATGCATGTAATTAAAAATAACAATAGACAATAACAAGATTGCGAATGCAAGAGTGATTATGCTTGACAGAATACCTATTATGGATACTGCTATGAATAATAAAATATCATCTTACAATAAATTTCTGCAAATAAGAGTGTCATGTTCAGGGTACTTGGCTATGGATCCACCGACTTCAGCAGCTTGTTTCTCGAAAACAGAAAGAGATAATTTCCAAGACTTGAAAAAATGAAGTTGAATGAGAGCCGACTCAATTTCTTCATTTTGCACGAAGGATCTGTGAGAAACTATTATTTTTTGAATAATTTTCATATTTCATAATTTGATACGTCAAAATTGAAATTACATTTTCCTCTATTATTTCTTCATACTATAAAGAGATATAGAAATTCATATTCACTATTCGATTCATTCACATCATGGAAGATGATTTTACGTCGAATACATATATCGTTTCATTCTGCCAAAATTGCTTCAACTCTCTGATATAGGTAATATATGGAAATTATATATGTTTGGAATGAGGAATCAGGTTCCCATGACGAACATATGCTGATGCCAATTCAATATGTACCGCTTGAATAGTGAGACAAGTAAACAGTCGTAACACATTGATTGAATCATTTGTCTAGGTGAACTCAACATGATTGAGATTTCAATAATTCCAATTCATAATATTGACGCAAATTATTCACTAAGTATAGTTTCGATGCCAACATGTCCAGATTCCTCATAATAATTAAATGTGTCACAAGCTGTGTATATTTATGCTTCGGATAGACTCGAATTCTTCGAGTCATACCAGGTGTTGGTTTCAAATATCCCGTCAAGTTTGATTATAGCGGATTTGTCTAAGAATAACTGATAATTGAAAGAAACAGACAGCTGCATTTGAGAATTGTTTTCATCTATATTCCAATTGCCTCAGTTCTTTTGGAAATGACTCACTTAGACTAATTCGACCCATAGAGTGGAGGCATCATCCATTGACTTCAAATTGGGAATTGGTGGCAGTGGTCTTTCCTTATTGAGAAGACAAATTACTCCAACAAGCTGTAAAACACATTCAGTGTACAGAACCATTTTCAACCACTCGATATCAGGAAGCTCTATTTCAAACTCTAACGTCAACCATGCAGACAAATATATGTATTGTCATTGTTAGCAGGCCTGTATGTATATGAGCTGTGTATTTTTGTCTATCAAAACAGAGATAAATTTTCTAGTAGTGGAGAAAATAATCTGCATGAAACAAGATCTAGAAATTTGCTGGTCCCAGGCCCACACCGCACAAAAAAGTATCAGAAAAGTCACCTGTTTGTTGGCTGCAAAGTCTACAATAAATTAAAAATGCCTCTAACATGAATATATTCAAGGAATCATTGGAAACCCATCTAAAAAAAGGACATTCACACTGTTGAAGAATTTTTTTCGCTAACTCTGGGTGTATAATCGGAATGTGTCTGTTCTTTACCAATAATTGTGTAGTTATATATTATATAGTTTTAACGTCTACATTTATTTTATATTCCAGACTTTTTCTTTGTTATCGTACCACGGTACTTTTCAACAAATGAAATAAATTATATTCATATTATTATTATTATTATTATTAATATTATCGTTATCGTTATCGTTATCGTTATCGTTATCGTTATCGTTATCGTTATCGTTATCGTTATCGTTATCGTTATCGTTATCGTTATCGTTATCGTTATCGTTATCGTTATCGTTATCGTTATCGTTATCGTTATCGTTATCGTTATCGTTATCGTTATCGTTATCGTTATCGTTATCGTTATCGTTATCGTTATCGTTATCGTTATCGTTATCGTTATCGTTATCGTTATCGTTATCGTTATCGTTATCGTTATCGTTATCGTTATCGTTATTGTTGCTCATCTCCTTTGTTGCCGATGCAACCCACATAATCCCCGAAGGGCTTGTGCGAGTGAAGGAGACGGGGATCTACAGTTTAAACAAGTGGAATCCAAACCACTGTGGCATTCGGGATAGTTCTATGTAGGAGTTTATGATATACATTGTACAGCGCATAAATATACCAAATCCAACGGCCAGACAGAAATCGAGCCCACGACCTCATGATTACTATGATGTCATTTGACCATCTCGACCACCTGGCCGCCTCATATACCTCATCCATTTCACGCACTGTTCTTGAGGTTCTCCAGGCCAACCAGCAACAACCAACAATTTGGCAGCTTGATCTGCTTCATTCAAATCCGATGGAATCCATTGCATCTGACGTATAACTGTATTTTCTTGGATCACTCATATACGACATGCAACAAACATCGGTAACATTCTCCAGGTTGTGATCTCAGCTGTTTCAGAACCACTAATGGATCCGCCCAGCCGGAAATGAATATTTCTCATACAAAAATCCAGTTCTTGCCATATCGTTCAGTTCATCTGCTTGCTGGTACACTTGCCTGAAGTTCAAGTTTGGGACATGTCTAACATCTCATATAGGCTACAGCAGCATGAACATTATTACTTGCCTCACGAAACATATCAACATCATTTCTTATGTGGATCGCTTTTTTCTGTTGACATTTCCTGAAGATCCATTTCTTTAGTCAGATTTGTTAGATGTCTTTTCTCCATTAATCCCAACTTTTCTTAACAATGCTTTGGAAACATCTGTTTCTGCTTTTGAATCGTCATAAATTCTAAATTCGACTCACAAATATACTGTCCCTTGTGCCTTTTAGCTGGGTACTCAAGAAGCCCTGTTAAAGACATCCAAAATAAAAATGAATCTTTTTATAAAATTTCGAGTTATAATAAGTGGGAATTTTACCTCAAAAACACTGAATTTCAAACTTCTGAGTTAAATCTCTGAAGTTTAGGTCAAAATCCCGACTTAAAACATGAAAGTTTGAAATTTCTGGTCATAACTTGGAATTTTACATAAGTCGCCAATTCAGGACGTGAAATTCCAAGTTATAAATCGGAAGTTTGAAATTCCGAGTTATAACTCGGAATTCTGAAGTCAAGGTCCGACTTAGAATACATCGGAATTTTAGAAAGATATCTTTTTCTATATTGGATGTCCCTTTAAGAATCGAAAAATTCTAATTGAGTCATTCCTTTTGATATGTGATATTTTCCGAACCATCAATTTCAGATTAGTGAATTTTGATTAATTTCCTGATAAATTCTGTTGTCTACACATTTTATCTCCTCGTATGTTTTACTATAATCGTTCTCCCGTGGTGACCATTTCTTCTGTCTCGATTTTGTCCCTACTAATGTGACGACACGTGAGCAATGCTATGGCCCGGTGATATAGAGTAGGCCCTGCTTGGCTGCTTTGCCGACCTCAGAGCAATAATTGCTCTGAACTGCCGACCGCCTTTCGCTGTCCCCTCCCCGCAGCCGGCTGTAACGCGACATGTAATAAATGGACAAAAAATTTGAGGCGATGTGATAAAAGTTTCGCTTCAATAAACCAATAGGTTGGTATGAGGCATACTGGCGTCATAGCTGCACTTAGCATTGACGAAAAGAGCTGAAACGTGGTTCAAACTCTCTCACAGCCATATTTATTTTTTCTTCATCTGAAAACGACATGTAAGTCTGATGAGTGCACTTTTTTATAGGTTGATTCGTCAAATTTTTTCTTACATTCTTCACATATTTCATATGGTGTTTAACAGATTTACAGTTAATGTACATAAAATGATTATACCTCTGATAGTTATTGTTTTTGACCGAATTTCACTGTACTACCCTACAGTGAACAACAAATAGTGGTTTGATTGTGACCTTCACAGTACCTACTTTGCTGTCAGAAACCATCATCAATTTGAAGTGCCTATATTGTCAATTATGATTGAGATACTGATATCAAATGATAGCAGTAGAGGAAGTTTATGTTTTTTCAATCATATTTTTCAATCAGATCAATTTGCTTGGTTGTATTTGAATCTTGTATACTTCTGGTATTCGAGATTCTCATTCAATTCAGAGTAACAGTATAAATTAATCAAATAGAATAAATTATTCTTAGAATTTTCGAACAAAATCTGACTTTCTAAGAGTATATTTAGAAAAAAATCCAAATTGGGTTAGAGCTGCATAAAATTTTGTGATTAGTTAAATAACTTAGAAATGGGTAATAAGTTCTGAATTTGATAAGCGAGAGAAAAATTATGTCATTATTCGCTATTCATCTACTTTCTCTTTTTGTCTCAGATACATGGGATTGATGTTCGTTCTGTACATCATCATTGTTATATAATACAAATGCACTAGGCCTTGAACTCTATTTGAAGATGAATTGGATTATCTGACAATCTGAGTCCATGTCATTGAATTACCTATATTGTGTTTTGTACTGATTGATACATGTGAAAAGTGTGAGTTAAATACTGATGATATGAAATGAATGTGAATTGGATTGTTCGAAAAAAAAAAACGGAAAAAAACCCATACAAACTCTGTAACGATTTCTTTGAAATATTATGAAATATCCACAGTAAGTGTGGAATAACCCAAAATTAATTGAGATACCTTATGATACCAAATTGGAAAATGATTCACCCACTGTTCCACATTCGTTTCAAAAAATGAAAAAGGAAATTGTTTCAATATATTTTTAGTAAGGAAATTCAACACTTCGATGAGGATAATTTTTTCAAATAATCTGGAAGACAAATATATTTCGAACAAATATATGAAAATTCCTACATATTCTAGTGGTGAACGTTTCGGGAACGAATATACTTCCGAATAATTTCCGAAACGTCTACCACTACTGGACGTTTCGGGGACGAATATACTTCCGAATAATTCCCAAAACGTCCACCACTAAAATAAGTAGGAATATTTTTTTACATTATCTTCCAAATTTTCTGAAAAACTTTACAAAACCAGTGTCACTAACGAATAGAGAATTCCTCTTTCAGGTAGCATATGCACTATTTTGTTGAATGCTCTGTGGAATAATGTCGTAGTATAATCCTTTGAAAATATTAATTTTTCTGATTCTTCTGGTTTCTTGGTTTCTGTGTTTAGGTGCACTGGTGTCTTTTTAAGAGAGGAATGAACTTGTCACCAATAGTGTACTTCAAGGAATGAGTTTTTTGACGAGATGGCTTTGCTGAAATGATTTTTTGACGTACAATACTCCTACCTCCTACCATGCATATGAGTGTGAAAAATTGCTAGAAATCTGTTGCTCTTGTTGAAGGTGGACGTAATTATCAATACGTTGTATTCTTCATGTTCATGTTCTATCATGAAAAAATTGGTTGAAAGCTCTAGACAAGCTGGTAGAAATAATACTGTCTGTAAGTTCTTCGAGGAGGTGGTAAATTCATTTTTCAGTTTTTGATGGGATTTTCTCTCCTCGTTTCTAAAAAATAGAGTAGAAGTTATTAAAAATTATTGCAATATATTTGTAGTAAGGACAGATTTAGGATCTGTCCCAAAATGCCACTGCGCTTGAAATTAAACCTTTAGATACCTAAAAGAGAAATTCTCTATTGGTCAGTGACACCTTGTTTTTGAAAAAATTTGGAAATACAAATATATTTAATAATAATAAAACCTCTACTTATCTTGGTGGACGTTTCGGGAACGAATCTGCTCCCGTTCTCAACACAATTGAAATATTTTTCTTCGTAAACTTTTTCCGATGTTTCCGATTTTGACACTGAAGAGTGACTCTTCAGTGACAAATTCATTTCGCTCTCAAATATATAAGTGCACCTAGAAACATGAACCAAAAATTATAATGCTGGGAAGCAATGGTTCTCAACAAAAATTGGCTTCTTGAAAGAATTTCGCTATGAAATAAGTCCACGAGGTGTTTATTCCACAGAATTAGGGTGACACAACAACCTTTCGATTAACCCTGTTGATGCCAAATACGGGATAATTATACAGAATATGGGAAATGCAAGCTGATACCAGTCATTACATCTACAATATGTGAAAAATTCATCAATTGAACATAAAATGAAAAAAATATGACACCACAAATTTCACTAATTATTAACTTGTTGCGTTTTTTTGCAAGTAAAGGTTTTTATAATGAAAGAAACTATAGATCAACAATATTTTCAGTCTGAAGGATGGTACATCTGTCATTAGCACCAGGTGGAAAGTTACCTCAAACCGGCGCTGAGCAAAACACGTATTTATTTAATTCATTATTGCATCGACAATCGGCGTTGAAATTGTTACATGACTCTACGAGGTAAAAGTTGATGGGACGATTGATTGCGAATATCTGTGTCATTGACTTCTGACTGAGTCAATATCATTCATATATCGACCTAATATATGTATACAAAGAGTCCCAACATCTATAGTTCCATAGATTTTCTGAAATACAAAACGACAATACGAAAATTCGCTTCAATTTCCAGAATAGTTTCCACCTCGAATTCAGTATTTTTTGCAGGATTAATTTATTTAAATTCAAAATAAGTGCTGGAATGGAATTATCCATTGAATACATAGGTACGCCCATATGGCTCTTTGATTCTTTCAATTGTGGCATTCCGATATATTTTCTCAATAGCTATACTCATTTCATCATCCTACTTATATATATTTTTCCATGTTATGTACGATAGTAAAAACGCTCGATCGTCCAGCGATAACAATCAACAATTCAATAACAGTTATCAAATCTGAACCGGTTGACCGAAAATGACAACTCATACCCAAATTGATGGTATTTTTAATGCGGTTGTTACTTTTCACGCAAACCGGTCTCCCAAATAGGCATGTGTTAATACATCAATCCATACGCGATTCAGAATCCTAACAAATAGTGGGAGGAAAACTTATAAACAATCTCCTGCATATCCAACACCAACAATTGTGTCCATATTTATGCGAGTAAGGTCAGGATTACCTACTACTAACAGCATATTAAATCCCAATACACTTCACGCTCCAAATATGCGGTGTTTCGCAATTTATGCTGCATTGGTGTGTATCGGTGGTGTTGCAACTGAACTCAACGAGGATTTTGCTTGGAAGGAAGTCTCTTTCAACTGGCCAAACGAGGATGTGAAAAACAACGCTTTAAAGTCAAAGGAGTACACACCTGAGAATAATTTACCCCTTGGTCTGGAAAGGTGGAAGGACAAATTGTTCGTGACAGTGCCCAGGTAAATAAAAATCGCAGTATATTACATCTTCTATCATTGATTCAACTCCCAAATAGATTGTTTTGTCATGAATATCAGTCCGATATACGATAGTAACAAAAGTGATATTTATTTAAATATACAAATTCATCATCGTGAAATCATCTCGATTGAAATAATGTTGTTAATGAACATGACTTGGACCATCATGTTTTACAGTATTTTTGCAGCAAGTCATCAAAAAGTTATGAGTTCAAAAGATATATTTTTTCTATATCAAATAAAAAATGCAAAATTATTATAGCAAATATAGATTTTTTTATGTTATTATTTTTTGAAAAGTAATACTTCTTTCTTTTACCATCTTTTTTTTAAGAAAACTTCCTATTTTGATTTGTAAGATGAAAATTGGCACATATTCTCCATCTAGAAATCAGGAAAAGACCGACAATATACGGGCTACATTAAAAAAAACTACATGTAAGAATTCGACACAATCATTTTTCATTTTTTACAAGAAAATCTGAAAATTCTGACAATACAAGGAGGGCCAGTAACGACTCGGTCTGTAGTGGGATAACCATACATCTTCTAGAATTTCTCTTTCTCTAGAAAATACTTAGAAAGTTACAGGGTGTCTCGAGAAAGCGCAGTATAACAATTCATACTTTTTGTAATGAAACACCCTGTTTTTTAGGTATTTTTTGATTCCTCATCGGACTTATTCGTAGGTCCCCTATACCTATGATTCATTGTTTCCGAGATATTGTATCTACTTGAGACCCTCGAATTTTCGATCGCACTACTATTTATAGTCTCAATTCGATTAAAGAATTTCATCGTTCACTTATTTCAAATATTACACACCCCCTAACCTCGAAAATGAATTTTTCTCAGATCCTTATATCATGGAATTTTTTTCCTCATTTTCACCTCTTCAATACCTCCATGAAATTATGTTATACTCTCCCGATACACATTCAACCTTGTATTACGTATTTTAGATTGTCTTCAGGAGACAATCATTTTCCAAAGTGATACCCGAAGAAGACAAAACAAAAATATGAAGAAAACCTTTTAGGATATATCTTTTCATGGTTTTTCTAAAGAAATAATTGAGCTTTTCTTCATGAAGCTTGTAACGGATTTATTACATCCGTTATCAAGGAACGTCAATTTTTGGAGTTGAATAGTAGTTGGAAATATATTTTTCCATTCGACAAACCAAGTTGACTCAGCAATACTAAACAGTAAGAAAAGTGCTGGAACACGTGAACTGATTTCACGGTATGATCCACATAAGTAAAAGAAAAGAGAAAGGTATGGTGAAATTCCATTTTTCAAGAGCCTTTCAATGACCTGACACACGACATATTACATTTGCATTTAAAAAAAAGTGGTTAGGGTTGCAGCTGAGGGGTTGGAGCAGAACAATTAATTTTATTGACAACAAATACTTTCAATGTAAAACCAATAAACGTGATTCAGCGTTTTTTTTTCAAATTACTGGTTGAACAGATAATTATTTTATACCGGACTTTTGCGCCACATTAAATATTAATTAACTAAGCAAGAACCTATCACTATCACTTATGCTATTACGTAGTCAATAGCACCTATACTGCAAATTCATTGATTTATAATAGTATTCAGATTATTCTTCCAAGGTTTCATGTGAGAGGAAGATAAATATAGGTACGTAGGTAAATACATAAGTGGATAAAATAAATGAGACCCATTTTGATATTTGATTTTTTTTTTTGAAAGAGACGTGAACGATACACCCAAATTGATATGTATAATACATTGTGTCCTATATGGATATATAAGAAAATACGAGAGATACGAGAATACGAGATGAGTATTCAGGAAAATGAAAATAATAGCATCAGATGATGGATGATAGGGTGAGGAAGTGGTATGCTTGATATTATTATTCTTCAAAAAATCCTCAAATTCTTTCGAGCTAAAAGATAATCCATCATCCAGTTTCCAAATCTTTAGGTAATCCAAATTATGCAAACAAAAGATCTCAATACTTGGATGGATGAGTCAAGAAATATCGAACTCATTGGAAAGACTTCTAGCCATTCTGAATGAGCATCAACAATTATCAAAAATTGTTTCTTCATATGCGGACCCAAAAAATCTAGATGTATGTATGCAACTCTATAGCTCTGACGGCCAATTCCAGCAACTCAATTCTGATTTATTTGGTTACTTCCTATATAAATTAAAAAAGGAAGGTCTAAGTCATCAAGACGTGTTGATGGTGTTCTTCAGATATTAGCATATTTTATCAGTTATATTCCCCCAAAGAAGTGCAAATTTGGCTCATTTATGAAATAATCTCATATCAGTAGTTTGATGCTTGTACAATGTGTAAAATGTCATAATAATTAGATTAATCATAGTGATAAAACCTTACCGATAAAATATTTCCCAATTGAAAAAACAGTTGAAATTCGTAGTGTTCATTGTCAAGAAAAAAACTCGATTTCAGATAAGGTGGTCAACATTCATTAGGTATTATCAGCCTGTGCCGTAGGCAGCTGAAAATTCTCAAAGGGTTTTTGTTCAACTAAAATTATGTCGTACGATATTTGATCATCGCATCCTGAAGAAGATGAAAAAGTTATCACATCACTCAAAAACGCACCCATCTGCTGAGAAAAATTTAGGAACTGAATTCAGAAGTGAACAAGTTGGAAACAGACATTGAGACTTTGAAGAGGCCGCATAACAAACAAAAATTTCATTTACCAGAGGAAAAAGTTAGCAAGGTAATGAGGGTTCGATGTTTACCAAATGAAAATAAGCCAAGGCCTGTTGAAATAATTTCCAAAGATTCGGAGTCACCCACACTTGCATTGAACTAGAAATCAAAATGAGGAACTCAGTATCAAGTTAGTGATGAGATAAGCAGTTCATAAAATTGAAGGACGAACTCAAAAGTCAGAGTAATAGTGGCAAAAACAATTCAACAATCAGGTATATAGTCGGCGTCCCAAAAGTTGTAGATCAGGACTCAGAAAAGGACAAGCAGTCCCCCCATTACTCGTTCATTATCAGAATGTAGGTTGGAATCAATACCAAATTGAATGATGTTGCCCAAAGTATATCAACCACACACTATGATGTATTGTTTCTGACAAAAACATGATTGAAAAAGGAAGTTGCAGCTGGAACAATCAGAAAGTGTATCAAATATTCAAGAATATCAATGAATCATAATGGAATAGAACAGGTATTCGTCAACTGCACTTATGCAAATTACAAATTTATCATTGGAGAAGTTTCACTCCTCCACTTTCCAGCCTCGAAACTCACACTGCTCACTGCCACAGTTTAATAAATAAACAGTTGGACGACTCCATGTCGAGCGTTTGAGATTCTCAGCTCAAAAGAGTACCGCCTGCTCGTGTCCTCATGGCGAATTCGCTGTGGATACGGGGTAACGGAAAAGCATTTCGCGCGATAGCTGATGTACCGTGACGACCCAAAAATTTGAGTGGATTGGATATTTACCATGATTTTGATATTTCGAGATCGGAAGCGCTCCGCTACCTACTTCTTCTGATTGTTAGCAAAAGACACTGTCAAAATTTTGGAAATTTTCAAAGTACAGATAAATAAAAACGAAATTGGACAATGAACCGTTCATTATAATATATTGAAAGACATTGAGAAAAATCACAAATGATGTAATATTGCTTTTCATATTTCGATTGGCAGATTTCCATGTGAAATAAATACGAAATCTGCAATACAAATTGATGAAGTAGTCCAAAGGAAACTTGTCACATGGATGACTGAAAAATATTTTTGCGAAATGTTTTTCCAAATGTGTTTCCAATGTTAACTTGGGAAACCAGTTCCTCAAATTCACTTGTGAAAATATCCTCTAGCGCAATAACGAACTCGACTATATTTCTGGAGGGCAAAACTAAACCCCCTGATACTGTCTGTAAGTTCTTCGAGTTCATTTTTCAGCTTTTCATGGGATTTTCTCTCCTCGTTTCTGAAAAATAGAGAAGAAGTTATTTAAAATTATTGCAATATATTTGTAGTAAGGACAGATTTAGGAACTGCCCCAAAATGTCAATGCGCTCGAAATTAAACCTTCAGATACCTAAAAGAGAAATTCTCTATTGGTCAGTGACACCTTGTTTTTGAAAAAATTTTTGGAAATACAAATATATTCAATAAGAATAAAACTTCCACTTATCTTTGTGGACGTTTCGGGAACGAATCTGCTCCCGTTCTCAACACAATTAAAAAAAATTTCTATTCGTAAATTTTCGATTTTGACACTGAAAAGTGACAATTTGGTAGGCGGAGGAATTCTGGTTACAAGGTGTTCTAATTAACTGATATCGAATTTTCCATTTTCATATTCAAGTTTCAGAAGTGGATGCCAAGTTCTATCTATATCAACTGAACAAGAAGCAATATTATTGTCTCCGTTCAGGAGAATGCAAGCAGACTCTTGTCCTTACTACAAATATATTGCAATAATTTTTAATAACTTCTACTCTATTTTATAGAAACGAGGAGAGAAAATCCCATGAAAAGCTGAAAAATAAACCCCCTGATGTTGTGCTACTATATATGATTTGAGATCGCAGAACGAGGTTTCTCTCTCATCCAAAGTGTTTGAGTT
This sequence comes from Gastrophysa polygoni, assembly GCA_963576655.1. Classification (NCBI taxonomy): domain Eukaryota; kingdom Metazoa; phylum Arthropoda; class Insecta; order Coleoptera; family Chrysomelidae; genus Gastrophysa; species Gastrophysa polygoni. Next base: position 17,980,294 of record OY755086.1, read on the forward strand.
ACTGAAATCATGGCAAATTTCACGAGAATGTTGTAAAAGACATTGCCTCAAAAAATAGCCGGTTACATATACTCATGAGTTGCCTTCAGGAGTTTCTAGATTTCGATAATCCCTTGTGTATACTTTGAGCGGAATATACGTAGGTTTGAGAATTAAATCTCGATTGACATTTTCGACGATATTTTTTGAAACGATAGTAAATAAAACTTCATTTATGTCTTCCATACAATTAGTACCGTCGGTTTGATCAAAATATTTCAATGCGAACATTCTTTCAAACGAACGACTGAATTGTATGGGAGTTGGAATTTTTAAATTACCACAAGTGTTCCTGATTTGTCAAAAAAAAAATTTGCAAGCAATCTTGATTGAGATTTCGAGTGAATAAAAACTTATACCCGTTGGTTTGTAATTTTCTAAATAAAATGAAAATCGAATTAATTGTCAATCGCCAACCAAAAATAAATTTCAGCTGTTTGGTAACATTTTTCCATCAATATTTTCTACTCGTAAATCTTTGAACAAATTATCCATCTCTTCCAAAACGGAAATTTGTTCTTCAGTTCCCATAAAGGCTCTGAAATTAGGAAGAGTGTTCGAATCCAAAATGTCGAAAAATGAAATCATTTTCCTGATAAAATCCATGGTATGTTTTGCTTCTTTCGGTAAAATTTGAAAATCAATATATGTTGACATGGCAACTGCAACCCAGTGTCTGAAAACCTGAGATGCCAGTTTCACTTTCATTTTTTGTTAGGGAACATGTGATCATTTGATAATTTCGGTCTTGACGTGAAATTTCCCACAGGACAGGACAGCACCACAGGCATTATTATAATATCAAAAACGAGCACTAAAGAATTATAATACCTAGTTATTTTCTCGCACTCTATATTTATAGCCTACGGCACGTTACACTAGAGCCACAGTGTATTATCCCTATACGAGACAGTAGGTTCACTTCCACAGAAATTTGGCAAGCGTCCCCACTTCTGCATTGAAACTCGCGGTCGATGCGCAGTAGCTCAGTCGAGCCAGACGAATGTACAGAGAGGCTCAGCACCATGTTTACATCGTGTCCCAAAAATATCGTGAGTCGTGAATCGTGATCTTAAGAAATGAAACATTGATTCATGCATGAATCCTAAGAAAGTCCTAATCGCTCCAAATCAAATAGATATTCTGTGTTTGTAATCACAAATTGATCTACTTTGACTAGAATTACTAGAGACTGGCCTGTATATACTGGTTTCAATACTTTTGTATTCAATGCAATAAAACTCAAAGTAGATTTATTGAACGAAAAAGATAGAGACTGTCTGATCTGCATAGATGAAATGTCTATAAAATCTCATTTATTTTATGATATCGGGAGAGATGAGATTATTGGATTTCATGAAGTTATCGATCTCCTTTGAAAGTAGACACAAATGATTATTCAGACTTGACCACCGCCGAAGGCAATTGTCTTACATATGTGGCTGGGTACCTGATAAGAAAATGCTTGGAAAAGAAACATTCATGTGAAATATGCATTGATTATGGGTCTTCTAAAAGTACACTAGATCAAACTAATATATATTTTCAATTCGAAGCATATGAAAATAGGAATAGAGACATGTTTGGTAACTTGAAAATGCCTCCTGATGAATTTCTGAATTATCTTGTCTCTCTAGAAACTGAATTCGTGTCAAATTTTGATGAGTGTATTGTTGGAAAGGTCGGACATAGACTAAAAGAAAAATGTTCATCCATAAGCTTCTCACACCCATGTGAAGATTTTCCAAAAGAATATTTACTTTCATTGTTCATACGTGTTAGGATATATTATACTTTAAAATTTGCAAACAGGGAATTGAAACCAATTTCAACTAACAAAATGAAGCCAAAATTGGTTATTCTCAAAAATATGTAGAATTTGTACTTTTCAGTTTATATTGTTTTGTTCCATCTATAACATTGTGTTCTTTTTCGTTAGTCATAATAAAGTTTTTATAGAACTGTGGTGTTTCATTTACCTCATAATGATAATGAATTTGTAAATCATGTTCGTTAAAAGACCATAGCAACTGTTCGCACTTTTCAATATTTTTTATGATTGTTTTCTCGTGGGAAATAAAATAAAAAAACATCCTCGTATGTTTGTGGACTAAGATTGCGCCTCGTATATTACGCTTCAGTTGACGTTCGGCCACAGAACAACAAGTTCTGTCGACGCGCAGTCGATGCGCATTGGGAAAAAAAAATCAAACGTCTGCCACGAAGATCAAAGGTCCCGACGCCAAGTGACCCTACCGTCTCGTATAGGGATAATATACTGTGCTAGAGCGCAGAACTGTTCGTTAGCCACTGCGCAGCGGTCTGGGTACCGAGGGGCCTGAGGGGAAGGGAACCGGTAAGCGAGCACGTAGGCCAGAGTCGGTCTACTGTATTCTCTATACTGTGTCACTGCGAAACAATTGACTACCTACCTACTTCGAAGAAATTGGTGTTATGTGGAGACTACAACATCCCATAGGCAATGTAATTCGATGATGAACATGAGGTGTCAATGTGAACTGCCGAACAGCTGCAAATATACTAGCTCAGTATTATGGATTTTTCCATCTTCATCAATTGAAATCAATTGCTAATTCTAGAAATGTTTTCATATATTTGATTTTTTCACATGTGCCTAACCTTGATATAACTTTAGCTTCTAATCTTCTAATCGATGATATTATGATGATCAGTACTCATCATTGAGCTCTCGAGTTTGAATTATCTTGAATTTCTGATATTCCTGATACCATTGGGTTCGATGAGCTCGGAGAATTTCATTATGACTTCAGGAATGGCGATTATATAGGTCTGAATAACTACCTAGTTTCAGCAGGTAATGCGGCAGCGGATATTTTAATGAAGTCACCCATACATCAATAAATTATTTTGATCCCATAAAGAGGTTCAAAATATCAAATTTCCTGAAATGGTTCAATGCAGAACTCAGAGAATCAGCTAATAAAAAAATGGATGCAGAAAAAACACACATAGGCTCTAAAAATGGTCGAGATTATTTAGTATTTTCAAATCTAACGTCAAGTTGTAAGAAACTTTCAATAATTCGCTTCTCAAAATATACCGCTCGCTTCTCAAAATAGTGCGACAAGTAGTGTAATGAACAACCCAAAATATTTTTGGAAATACATCAATGATAAAAAGTTGGCATGCAACTACATGGCAACATGGATACATTGGCAACTTCATTGGATACATTGTCAAAATGTAGCCAATCATTTGTTCGCAAATTACTTCGCAACAGTATATCATAATGATCAAGTTCTTGTCACAATAGTAAACTTCTCCTTCCCTAGCATCAATATTCGTTGCACATCTATTACAAAACCTGATGTTTTCAATAAAATCCTCAGCATTCCTAACAAGTTGAGTAGTGGTCCGGATGAAATCCCAAATATTGTTCTGAAAAAATATATTCATACTCTGACAACTCCATTGTATAAGCTTCATAACAATGAAAGGTTATACATACAGCTCTTACACTTTCCACTCATTTCTTCAATATCCCAACCAGGCCAATAATATCAAACCAGGCCACCAATAAGATCATGCTAAACTTCTCATTTAAAAAATTCCCATTTGAGAGCTGTGGAGTTGATTAAAAAAAAATTGAGACACTGGTTCATGATCTGTCAAAATAATAATTTTTTCGTGATACAAATATTGATGAAATTTACCTAAACCAAAAATGATTGATATCTCAGAATTTTTTATCAGAATTCGATAAACTGCTTGAAGCATAATATATGCTATAGGTTGCTTACTTCCATCTGGCATCAAGTGAGTTAATACAGCACCAATGCCATGATCAGATGCATACTTACCTAAACTTATAGGCAAATCAGGATATTTCCGAGTGATTCATATAATTCAATTATAATTATATAATAATGATATAATTACCAATTGTGTGTTGGAATTGTTGTTAACATTTTCGAATTTTCATCAAGAAGAATCTGCTGATAAGCATTAGACAAATCCATTTAGACAAACAAGTTCCATTATACAATTCGAGGAAGCTCTTGAATCCTTGGGTTTGGAAATTGATCAATTTCATTTGCAAGATTGACAGCTACTTTATAATCTCCAGTCTCCAGACGATCTCACCGAACTATCTTCCTTTAGAACAGGAACAATTGATGTTCCCCAATGATTCACTGATTCCAGACTGTTCGAATCGATTCAATTCCTTTCCAATTCTCAACTTTATTCCTCATAGCAAAAGGTAATGGGCACGCTGTGAAAAATTCAGGTGGGGCTGATTCAGATTTCAATTCAATAGATATTGAACCTCGTCGAAATGATCTTAGACAGCTAGAAAGTAGGTACCTCATCATAATTTTTCAAAAAATATTTCAAATCATCTAGAATATTCAGAACTTTCATATTATGAATCTGGAGATTGAATTTGTAATTAAATTGTAATGGAACATCGTTTCTGCTTCCAGATTTCGTAAACTGAATCATTGAATTATTTTTTGATGTATTTGGTGTCTTTGCTCTAGCTAATTCAACGACTTCTTTGTAACTGTAACTGTAACTTCGTAACTCAGTAACTATTTTCATTTCCTCGAACAATCTGTCTTGGATAATACCATCTCTAATTCATTAGTTTCAAACGAACATGAAGAATGAAGAAGCTGTACGTAGCCATTTCTTGTTCCAATATCCCCGTCGCCAATTCGTAATAAATTAGTTTTGGTAAACATGCCTATAGCTTGTTATACTCATCACAGCCTATTTCCTAATGAATACAGATTTGGTTGATTTCGAAAGAAGGTTCGTAATTTAGGGGTTCAGAAATTGACGCTAAGAAAACTGTGACACAATGTTTTTGAGTGATTTTCAAAAACCCATCTCCCATTTCTTTCCGTCCTCAATACTCTCAATAGCGGTATGGCAAAATTGTTGGAACTTCTCTTCTGAAACCATAATCAGCTTCATAATTTCAAATACGGTCCTGATTCAATTATATTTTTGAGAATCCCTTTCGATTATGAAGTCAGCGATGTATATATTATGTTTCCATCACTTTTCCAGTTCTTTTCGACCATCATCAAGAAATTCTCATGAACAACCTGCATTTTCATAGTTCTGGATGTTCCTTATATTTCAATGTCAATTAGACGTAATATCTCAAGCAATACAAACGACAAATACATTACAATTGATTTCCACTCTTATTAATTGAAATTGCGAAACAACTGAAAGAAAATACAGTTTGGTCATGACTTTGTGTTATCTCAATCATCAAATCCAAACCAACTCATGGATCCTAAAGGACCCAGAACCTGATCATGAAAATGTGTTCTCAAGCATTTTCCTTCTAGAGACTTCAGAAGACTAGTTTGAAGAAATATATTTTCTTCATTTTGTATTTTATATAGCACTGGCAACAATGTCACAATTCAATTGATTATTCAATGTGTCTCTATGCGAAATGATAAAAATGTTTTCGTGAATGCAATGAGAAAAATTGCCGATCCAATACACCTTTACCAATCACGATTGAAAACAGGCATTCCTGCTAGCTTCTACAACACTTGTATCAAAGTTTAGAAATGTTTTCTTTCGTCAATACGTTAGAAGAGTTCGCCAACTGATTTTACCCACCACGACAATTTTGATTGGATATTCTGGACTCTGGACGCTAGAAAGTGACAACTTTTGGAATCAAATTCAATATGAATTAGCCGTGCATTCATACAAACGTATACCCACATAACATATTGTTGCTGAAATCCCGCTAAAATAATATCCCCATCCTACGAAAGCTCTGAAGGGACATGGTAGATTTTATTTTTATCTCATTATAATGAGTTAACTATCTTATCATTATCAGATACATAACTCATTATTATGACTTAAATATCTCATTATAAAGAGATAGTTTATCTCATTATGATGACTTATTCATCTCATTATTATGAGATACCGTAAGTCAATTTATCCAGTTATTCCAATGCAATGTTGCCAATAAGTGCTAATTTTCCTGTTGAGTGAGAATTATTAATGTATAGGAAATTATTTTTTTGGGTTAGGTAGGTATATGGATGAAAGATGTACAAAACACATTTATACATCGTTGTTGGATGTTATTTCCTGTTGGACCTGTTGTATGTGAAATATGTGAGAAAATGAATATAAAGACACATATCAATGTTTTCACATTTGAAAGAAACAAATACCTACCTATCAAATAAAATTAAAATTGAAGCTGAAAAATCTTATTAGTGGTAATCAGGGTGATACAATCAGTTCAGATTCAGATGCATTTAGCATTCATCTCTTCTCAAGGGTGTCACTGGCAAGTTAAGTATCAAGAAATTCTGACTTAAGAAAACTCAAATAGCCCATAAAAGAAGAAATTTAATTTTGTTCCAAGACAATTTATGATGGCAACTAACAAATCCAATTAGCTGATTAATAGATTATAAATTTCAATTCGAATTTTTGTGTACATATTCGAAGCATCATAAACATCTGTTGGTGCTACATAGTTCTCTCCATCCATCACGATTTCACACAGTTCCATAACATCTCCATCACATATAGGTTGTTCATGTACAAATCGACACTCGTTCTTACAAATTCCTATTTCATCATTGGTTGACTCAATCGGATAGTCATGAGTATCAAAAAGTTCTGGTAGATTATAAAGTATGTTTGGTTTTCCAAGTAGAGCTCTGTTGTTTCTTGAACCAGTTATCCTATGGTTGTTCCATTCTTGACAAATCTCGTCAAGCTCCCCCTGTGGAAAATAATCGAATTAGTATTGCGCTAACACGATGTTCCCCGAACATTATAGGATTTCCTTCCGTGTTGTCAAAAGATACTCTTTAGAATGCCGTAAAACGAAACCGTTTTCGATAAAAGTATAATTTTGCATTTTCATTATACTTAGTTATATGTTTTCCGTACCACAAAATGATTGGTGGCAAATTACCCTTAGCTATACGGGTGTCTTGATAGCAAAAATTGGAATATATACGTATATTTTTGTTTTGTCTGACAGAATATATGGAATCACCTAGAATATTGAAGTACCTACATATTTTTATCATACATTCAGACTTACTTGTATTATGTTCATGAAACAGAACTGTATGAATGCTTTATCCAAATCTGTTCCATTGAAAAATCATCATCTTTTAGCTGCTCGAAGATATTCATCCAAAATTGTGAATTATGTTTACGAAGAATACTCCACCAAGCCTCTATACGTTGATTGTGAGGACTTGTACCATATAGATGAGCAGGTAAAATATCATTTATAGATATTTTTGATCTCAAAAATTTCTGCATCTGTTCAATGTGCTTATTCTCTGTTCCCAAATCACTTCTAATAGTTCTTTTTTTTTTTTATCTGTGGACAACACGAAAGGGAAACCTATGATGTTCGAGGAACATCGTGTTAGCCAGCGGTGGAATTTTGGGAAAGAAGGAAGGTGTTGGAATTTTTCTTGAATGTTTGGAGGTTGTAAGCATCAGGAAAGACTTCACTAGGCAAAGAATTCCACAACTTTGCCGTTCTATTGATGAATGATGCTTGGTGTCCACTGATTCCACATGATATCCAGAAATTATACGGGCATTATTATTTCATTTAGCAGCTCTCAACCAAATAATGCGTCTAGAAAATCAAATCTATACATCTGTTGATTGCGATACCATATGGCTTCAACTTATCGTATGAATCAACATGCCACATATAATTAGGTCCTTCATTGGCATATACCCTTCGTCTCAGCCTATTTCTTGACCTCAATCCAACTCCCTCTGGGTCCTTCTCCTTCAGGTTCCTCCTTACTTTACTCTGCCAGACCACAAAACCATTCTGCAAACATTTCAGGTGTATCCACCTATGGTTATGAAGCTACTTGATCCTTGTAATTTGTTCTCAATAAATTCAGATATGGTCGCTAAATCTGTATAATGTTTTCTCCTAAACAAATGCAGTTGATTCAAGTACCGTTTCACCTGCCTTCAGTTGATAAATATGTCTTGATGTAGCAAAGAAGCCCTTATTTCATAAATGTTGAATCCTATTCGGAAATAACTTTCAATCAGTTGCTTGACATTCATCTTTGCATGCACAATAATAATAATTCAGTTTATTTGAATGTTCCAATGGAGTGGAATAATTTATCACTCTAATTCACCTCCTTATTATTGTTAGTGAGACACGAGAAAACTGCTCAAAAACTGTGGCAACTCAGCAGTAGCAAAAATATTTTCTCAGAATTCTCTGTTATCTCATTATAATGAGTTAGTATCTCATAATAATGAGTTCTGTATCTCATAATGACGAGATAGCTAACTCATTATAATAAATAATATATAATATATATAAATAAAGTCCCTACCGCGCTTTCGTACCATCCTGCCTTGAAATTATGAGGTATTTTAAATATCACTTGGTCCACAATTCATTTGGTGGACACAACCCACTGGTAAATCACCCGTTCACAGACACAGAATGGTCGGATTAAAGGAAAGTTTAGCGTTTTGACACATGGCGAAGTTTGATAGAAAACGTTGCTCGTAAAATATGGCAAAAAATTCAAAACCAAGTAGTTATCTTTCTTCCAATCATAATTCTATGAGATGAAAAATTGATGAGTTGAATTTCAGTACAAAACCCAAATAATACACGAGGAATATTATGAAAATATTGAATTTTATACAGGTTGAACTATTTTCCATATACAGTACCCAACTTTATTATTTTTTTCTTATGGCGGCGAAATTGGATTCCAGTGCCATTGGAAAGAGCGGATTAGTGTTATAACTGAAAGAAGAAATACTTTCTTTCTCTCATATTTTAAGAAAATAATTTTGTCTACCAAACTCGGTCATAAATCGTGTCTCAATAGAGGGCGCAATATTTCAAAAGCTTTATTTTTTATTGAGTTTCAAATCTTCAATTCCGGATATTTCGAGAACGACTATACTGAAGTATAGGGGAAGCTGAGAGAGATTATGATGAAAACCTAAAAACATAAAGATGATAAACAATGAAAAACAATAACACAATGAAAAATATAGGATTCCATTCGAATTATTGGAGTTGGTGTCTACTTCCGGTATAACCGAACATTTTCATCAATCAGCAAGTGATCGATCATGGCTCTCCAAAAATTTTTATCATTGGAACCCATAAAACTTTCAATGTGCGCTCTAGATGAAACAGGAATTATGAAACAACAGATCTGGTAGATAACGTTTTTGAATACATGTGGCGACAAACTGGTGCGCAATTCAAATATTGCGCTCTTTGTATTGTTGTTCAGCAACAAAAGCCGATTCTTTCCTCTAATTTGATCAACCCTGTATCTGTACTAGTTTACGAAATCCCAGTGGTTTGAAAGGTTGAAAAAACGATATTGAAAATAGTGTTTTTTTCAGATGGAAAGCAGGCGTGGCCTCGTCTCTGAACTACATCCCCTCCAATTCCACCGACAAATCGCCCGCTCTCACCCCCTACCCCGACTGGAAGGCCAACACTCTCCCGAAGGAGAGCGAGACCCTCCCGGAAAACCACATCATCTCCACGTTCAGGGTGAAAGTCGACCCCTGCGACAGGCTGTGGGTAATGGACACCGGCCTAGCGGATATCAAAGGCGACGCCAAGCTGTTTTCTCCGCCGGCGATTGTCATTTTCGACCTGAAGACAGACCGGCTGATCAGGAGATACGTGCTGAAGGAAAGCGACAGCAAGGGGGACTCATCGTTCTTTGCTAATATCGTGAGTACATTCATTGTTGAAATTAAATTCTTCAAAATTGTTCCTCACCAACTCTCTTTGATAAAATCATGAAATACATTGTGCGTCTTAAACTTAATTTCCTTACCTGATGTAACAAACAGCTGAAGCGGATTCATGCAATATTCAGAATAACTACATTACCGATTCTAAAGAAATGCAAGAAAACCCTCCCTAACAACTATTCACTGATTACACTACTATTATGGTATCTAAATTAATTGAGGAAGCAATCAACATCAAACTCATCCGAGATCTAGAGAGCTCATAAATCTAGAACGATTGGCAATATGGGTTTCGTCGCCAAGGATCAACAGGATACCTGCTCACCTGATACATACGTGACAGTCGTCAATCGACAAACTAGGGAACTGGTGATCCACATCTGTTGGACATGAACTCCTGCCCAGTCCATAGCTTTGTGGATGATGGTACACTTCATACGACTGTTCCTTTTATAGAGCTCCTATATCATCCAATTAGATCAGAGATGCAAGACGGAGACAGTTCGTCACTTCAATTTTTTTTTTTATCTGTGGACAACACGAAAGGGAAACCTATAATGTTCGAATAACATCGTGCTAGCCAGCGGTGGAATTTTGGGAGAGTAGGAAGGTGTTGGAATTTTTCTTGAAAGTTAGGTTGTAAGCATCAGGAAAGACTTCACTAGGCGAAGAATTCCATAACTTTGCCGTTCTATTGATGAATGATGCTTGGTATAGCGATGTTCGCCAAGTCTCGAGCCTGACAGTGTAGGGGTGACCAGCTTGAGCTCGTCTGGTTTGTCTACTAGGAATAGCGCGTGGTGGCATAATAGATGATATTTCCGTTGAGCACCGACCGTGAAAGTACCTATAAAAAAGGCATAGATCGCCGACCTTTCTACGATGATCTAGAGAGGTCAATGATTTGGTGAGTGTTGTATCATCGACTAGGCGAATAGCTCTCTTCTGAATTGAATCTAAGTGTTTTAGTGTATGTTTGGGGGCTGAGCTCCAAACATGTGAACAGTACTCCAGGACAGGTCGAATTCGTGCTTTGTAGATCATAAGCGGTTGCTGGGATGTGAAGTATCTCTTCGCACGGAATAGAAAACCAAGTTTTTGTTAAGCAGTTTTCGCAATGGACCTCACATGATCGTCCCATGAGAGAGCACTGTTGGTGGTGACACCCAGCATGGAACAGTGGTACCCGACATCATCAAATTGGGCATTGTGTGATCAGCCTTCTTGTTGAACATACAAGCTTGAGTTTTAGTTGCATTGAACTGTACTAGTTTCTCAGATCCCCATTTCAGAATTCTTGTCAGATCCTCATTTAAAGCATCAACCTGTCTTCGCCTTGCTATGGACTGGGCTGGAGGTCACATTCAACAAACCATTGATGTGTAGCAAGAACAGAGTTGGTGCCAAGACAGAGCCTTGTGGAACACCAGCATTGATCATCATTGTATCAGACGAGACCCCGTCTACCACCACGTAGAGTGATCTATCTGCAAGAAAACTCGATAGTTAAAGACACAGTTGGGGCGGCAAACCATATGACGGAAGTTTCGCTAGGAGGCCTTGGTGCCAAACTCGGTCAAATGCTTTGGAGATATCCAAGGCTACAGCACGAGATTCCCTATGTTCCTCTATTGACACCTGCCACTTATGTGTCACATAGGCAAGCAGATCTCCAGTTGACCTCTGGTTACGAAAGCCATATTGCCGGTGGTTCACGATTCTTGAGCTCTCCCGACATCGAATGAGCTCGATGTTGATTGCTCTTTCCATTACTTTAGAGATCACAGATAGTAGTGCAATCGGTCTATAGTTGTTAGGTAGGGTTTTCTTGCTCTTCTTTGGAATCGGTTGGACCCTAGCTTTCTTCCAGTTAGAAGGGAATACGCCGAGTTTGTACGAAAGGGTGAACAACCTGCAAAGAACTGGTGTTAGTTCTGGGGCACATTTTTTGAGAACAATAGGCGGTATTCCGTCAGGCCCCATAGCCTTCTTGATGTTGAGGCTAAGCAGAATGTGTCTGCGTTGCCGGATGACAATTTCTGGCATACGGTTATCGATGGTAGCGACTTTCGGAAGTTCGTGGCCTCGTGGATCCAAGGTAGAATTATCTGCAAACATTTTGGCGAATGTGTTGGCTTTTTCATGAGGTGTTATAGCCAATGTATTATCATCCTTTGTGAGGGGAGGAAATGAGCTAGAAGTGAAATTTCTCCTGATTGCCTTGGCAAAGGTCCAAAATGAACGGGAACCATTTCGTGTTGTATGCCTCTTCAGACTCATCTATTGTTCGATTACATGTATTCCTAGCTTCAACATATTCAGCTCTAGTTTGCGGGCTTGGGTTTCTGCGCCAACGACGGTATGCTGCTTGCTTCAGAGCGAAGACCCTAGAACAGGCTCTATTGTACCATGGTTCACCAGTTGTTCGTGATTTGGTGCTATGTGGTATGTAAGTTTCCATTCCCAGCATGATGATTTCCGAGATCTCTTCAGCACGTTGCGTGGGATCTCCCGATTCAAAACACATTCTCCTCCAAGGAAACTCAGAAAAAACATGCGAAGGCCATCCCAGTTGGCTGAATTGTAATGCCAAACAGTGCGTGGGGGTGTTGGACTGGTTCGCGGAGTGATGTAAGGACATATCGTGGAGATGAGTGTGTGGTCTGAGTTTCCTAGTGGTGCACGGACTTTCACTTCATACGGTTCCGGATTGTTAGTGAGGAACAGGTCGAGCGTATTGGCATAATGATTGCTGATATCAGGGATCCGAGTAGGTTCATTTATCAGTTGCTCAAGACCATAGGTGATAGCGAAAGTCTCGGCCAGACGTCATGCGTCATCTGTTTTGTTCGAGAATTCGAGCCAGGTGGAGTTGTGGACATTCAAATCCCCCATGATGATGATTCCAGCTGCTGGGTGATTCTGTTGGATGAAATCGAGTTTCAGAGAAAGGAATTCGAAGAGGTCACCAGGAGTCGGTTCCTTTGGTGATAGATAAAGGCAGCAGATGAACTTTGTCTGTTTGTGGTTATCGATCTTGAGCCACATATAATAATAATGATAATAATAATAATTACTCCCTGAAAGCAAAAAAACACTGTTATTGAATCTACTCAATGAAATATGGAAGCATGGAACATACCCCAATCAATTGAAACAAGCCATAATAATTCCAAATCCAAAACCTGGAAAAGATTGCCAACATCCGGAAAACTATCTTCCCATCTCATTAACTTGTTGTCCTGGAGAAACCATGAAAAAAAAATGATAACTATTAGACTTATGTGGTAGACACTTCAATGTGCGAACAGGTCAGATCATGTCAGGTAACCAAGTTGGAATTATACGGATCCGATATAGAGATAAAAACATCAGGAAGATTTTTAGGTTCAACACTCGATGAGGAACTGCTGTGGAAAAACCATATGAACGATTCAACTAAAAAATGCAAAAAGAGACTGAATATACTGAGATCTGTATCTAATATCAATTGAGGATCCGATACAAATATTCTGATCAACCTCTACAAAAGCATGATTCTTTGTAAAATTGGTTACGGTTGCATAGTTTATGCATCAGCCAGTAAATCAACCCTGAAAATATTGGATCGAATTCAGGCAAATGGATTGACGCCAGCTTTAGGAGCTTTCAGAACCAGTCCATATGCAGCACTTTGCTGTGAAGCCGGTATTCCGCCATTGGAGTTCAGGAGAAACTACTTGCTATCGAATTACTATAGTAAAATGAGATCAATACCTTTTCACCCAGTACATAAGATCTTATTTGAAGAAGAACATCATCAACAAAACTATAATCTGAGTTTATCCAGGCAATTCGTAGCAAGAATAGGTTCCCTAATTTCTGATAAAGAAGAACCAACACCGAATGTATACACGCTTCAACCTGAGACCCCAGCACCCTGGCTAATAAAAGCACCAAAAATATACCTGAACTGCCTCGAATATAATAAAAGTATTGCTCCCTGGGCATTGATCGATAATGAAATACATCATATTTCAGAGAAGCATAATGACCCCATACTCATCCATACAGGTGGATCTAAAACTCAACAACAACAGCTTTGAGATATATAGAGAATCATGAACTCAAACGAGCTGCAATTTGCTCTGACTCACTCAGTTCCCTGAGAAAACTTGGAGATTTATATAATCAGGATCCACTCAGCAATGTCATCTATTCTGCAGAGAATACAGGATTAAAACTCAGAAGTGATCTTCATTTGGATCGATTTGGATACCTAGTCACATAGGTATTGATGGTAACGAAAAGGCAGATAAAGGCGCTAAGGAAGCAGCAAACGCGGCTGAGATAGATTTCGCAACCAGAGAAACTACTTTGAACAAAAAATGATCAACTCATGGCAATCGGACAGGAATCATACTGACACCAGTCTGAGACGCATCAAACAATCAATTCAGTTACAACCATCTCATTTCGAAATAAAGCGAAGAAGAGATCAAGTGATAATTACAAAACTTCGCATAGGGCATACTCACCTTACACCATCATATTTACTCTTCGGGAGAATACCACCGATAGGTGTCATATGTGATACTCAATTGGATGTTAACCATCTCTTGACTCAGTGTGCTGAATATGACTTGTCCCACTTTCAACTAGGTTAACAGATTGCCTGGCCACTTGCTTAGTAGCCCGACAGAACCAGTTAAAAGTACTTCAATACCTGGAAGATAATGAATTATACCTGAAGATCTGAATTGAAACATGAAAAATATGATGAATATGGCTAATGGCCTTTGTAGCCGATGTCCAAAAAAAAAATAATAATGAATCGTATTTATTGGTGAAGGTACAAAATAGGCGCAGTTTAGCCATGGGCTACTCATACACTCAACATAGGATGTACAATTGAAATATTGAATATAATATGGGTACCTAGATGAAATAATGTGACAGGCAATTGAAGGCTGAAATGAAATTCAAGAAAACACATTCAAATTCATGTTGGTATTCAGGAAGTGTTTTTTTCCGATTAACTCCTAATTTTTGATTTCGAAAGTTGTATACAACTGATAAACAGTGAGTTGTAGAATTTGACGGAGAGATATGTCAATGACCTCTGAAACAAAGACGTTTCTTGACGAGGAACATGTTATTTGTTTTTTGATCTAACATCTGAAGAATGTATCATAGACCAGGGAAACAGTTCATTGCATAGTGAAGAAGGAGTTTTGGAACTTAGAACTTTATACACAAAGTTGCAGAGATTACAATTAGTACGCTCATTCATTGTCAACCAGTTCAATTCGATTATTTTGCTAGAGACATGATCGTATTTTCTCAGAGAGTAGACAAATCCACAACAGAAATTGTGTACCTGCTGTTTCCGATTTAGATCAAATTCACTCAAGAGATTGCTGTACACAATATCACCATAGTTGAACCGGGATAAGACCAACGACTCTGTAAGAAGTTTCCTGATTGATAGACTAATAGATTGAGAGTACTAAACGATTTCTTGAGCAGATCATTCAAATGCAAATCAAATTTAAGTCCGAGTCGAAAATAATACCCAGGTTTTCAATGGAATTCACAACAGATAGAATGTTGTCGTCAATTTTGATTGTGAGATTTTGTGAGACAATAGCCCTATTCTTCTTATCACCGAAAAGCATCAAGTAACATTTATATTTATTCAATTTCATATTGCGTAGCTATATAGATATAATGAAGATGACGGAGAGTGAAGATCTCGACAAAGTAGCTCCCGACAAAACGAAAGAAAACGCCGGAGGAAATAACGAATTTCCAAGTGAATCCAACAAGTTAGGTTTATACAAGTGTTGTGCCAAAAAATGCCAAATAGTTGTTTGCATAAAGTGTTATTCCATGTTCCACCCAAGCTGTTGTGAAAGGATAAAAAAACTTGTCATACTGGATAACTTCAGAGTGATTTGCTGCAAAACTGAAAACGTGAGTGAAAATAATAAGTACCAAGTGGAAATGCTAAAGCTGGAGAATAATCTACTGAAAAGATTATTAGTCAAAATGGAAGACAAGAATAATATTTTGAAAGGAAATAATTATCTTCTGCTACAAACAATGAAAGGCATGGAACAAAAAACCCAACAATCCCAACATCAAGTGAAAGAAAAAACGCACTCCATGGATACAAACAAAAACAATGAAAACAAACCGCAGCCAGAACACAACAAATACGTCCTTGAAATGTGCCCCTCTTCAAGTTCTAGAAACAAGACTTATTCAAAAAGTGCACCATCGGGGCAACGACCAGGGAAGTAACAAAGTTGGTAACACTGAGAATGCGGACATTGACAGTGATGACGTAGGCAGTGATGACGCTGATAATGATAACAGTGTTATGATTGGAAATATCGGAAATAATACGGGGAAACTAAATACTGGTGACGGTGGCTATTCACATCAACGCCACCAGAGGAAATTAATCAAGAAGAGACGGGCGACAGTGTCACACAGGAAGATAGCGAAAATGGCTTTTCAGCAGGAGACAGAAAGTTCTGGCTTAGTATCTATCGTGTGAACTCACATGTAACCGCCGATATGATAATGAAATACATCAAACAGAAAGACCCATTCCACGAAGAACAGGTGACTGTGAAGGAAATCCCATCGGATGAAGGGCGGCTTAAACGCTTCGTTGTCGCAGCCCCGTTACAATACAATGGAACAAGTTTCTGGCCAAACAAAGTCGGCATCAAGCGATTTGATTTTAAAAAGCATCCCGACCTATTTGAAGATGCGGGGGATTTTCGCTAAACATGCAACAACAGTGCAACATCAATCACAAAAATGATAGCAAAAGGAAAGTCAGGTTAATGCACCTGAATGTGCGAAGTCTCAAGTGCAAAGTACCAGAAACAGAAGTTCTACTGGCAGACCAACGTCCAGATATCTTCTGTGCAACAGAACACTGGTGCAACGAGGAAGAAATTAATGAAGTTAATGTAGACTCATTCATACATATCAGCAGCTACTGTCGGAAAGAGAATCGGGGAGGTGGTACAGCCATATATGCTAAACATGGATTCCAAATAAACCCGATTGCCAGCATAGGAAGCCAAGTCGAAAAACAATTTGAATACACTTGTTCTAAATTTAGTATTTTTGAAACTGTATGAATTTTAATATGTGTTTATAGGTCACCAGCAGGTAGCTCAGACTATTTCATAGAAAAACTGACTGAAATTCTAGATCACCACAACAATCAAGGACAGTTCATGATATTATGTGGAGATTTTAACATTGACTTCAAACAAAAAGGTGGGAGCTCTCTGAGTCTTATACAGGTACTTTCTTCATACTGCTTGAAACCCCATGTATCTGATGTGACGAGACCAGGTAATTCATCAGAAGGTACACAAATCGATAACATATTCAGCAACCTACCAGATTCATCCATTAATTGCTTTGTGTGGAAATCAACAATATCAGATCACTACAGTCAAATATTAGATATATAATATGATATCGCACCTCTGGATAGTAATGGAAAGAAACGTTTTTATACGGAAAGTAATATATTGCAATTCAAACACACTCTGACTACAGAAACATGGGAAACTTTTTATGATACAAATGAAATAAACGCCAAATACAGAACTTTTTACGACATACTCTACTATTACATTGTCTCTGCTTTTCCAGAAGAAACATTTAAATTTAAAAATAGTGAATCTAATTGGATAACAACTGACATAAAAAATCATTCACGTTATATTAATGATCTACATATGCTATATAAAGAAACCAAATGTGAGAATATACTTATTAAATATAAAAAAGAACGGAAGGCATACAGGAAATATCTATCAGAATACAAAAAATTACTAAATGACAGTAAAATTTCTTCATCACATAATAAGTCAAAAACAGTATGGAGTATATTCAACCAATCTAAAAACAAAAACAAAGAGAAAGATAAATCCATAGTTCTTACAGATGAGCATAAAAAATCAATCGGGCACCCAGGAGAAGTAGCTGAATACTTTTTCAAAATTTTCAGCCACCCAAACATCACTCACAACACTGAAGATATTAAGGTTACCCACAATAACACCACCATTTTTATAAGACCGGTTGATCGAACAGAGATACTCAATATCCTGAATGAGATGCAACCAAAATATTCATCTGGTGTAGATGGCATTCCACCTGCGATATTAAAAATAATTTCCGAGTACATCTGTGACCCTTTAGTAAACATGATAAATGAAAGTCTATCATCTGGCATATTTCCAGATGACTTAAAAGTAGCAAAAGTTGTACCGATTCACAAAAAAGGCAATAGAAATAATGTAAACAACTATAGACCAACTTCACTTCTTCCTTCACCCTCTAAG
This sequence comes from Gastrophysa polygoni, assembly GCA_963576655.1. NCBI lineage: Eukaryota > Metazoa > Arthropoda > Insecta > Coleoptera > Chrysomelidae > Gastrophysa > Gastrophysa polygoni. The sequence continues at coordinate 17,998,485 of OY755086.1, forward strand.
GTCTTTGAAAGAGCGATATATAATAGGTTCATATCATTTCTCCAACTAAATAATATATTAACATCCCAACAATTTGGTTTCAGACAAGGCATGTCCACTGAGCTAGCTATATTCAATGCAGTCAAATATATCACTGAAAATGTTGAAAAAAATAATAGCCCGTCAGGATTATTTCGATCTTTCAAAGGCCTTTGACATGGTAAATCATGCAAAGCTGTTGTACAAGCTTGAATGCTACGGATTTAGGGGCGTGAGTCAACAACTTATCCATTCTTATCTAACGAACCGCACACAGGCAGTATGTGTCACAAAAGATCAACAACTATATTACTCAAATAAAGCTACCATCGAACAAGGCGTGCCACAGGGGTCAATACTCGGACCAATTCTTTTTCTATGACCAATGATCTCGGACCAATTCTTATGATCTACCAAAGACTTTATATCCGGGTAGCGTATACCAGTTTGCTGACGATACCTCTGTTATTGTCACGGGCAACAGTATAACCGATCTCTCAATTAAATCTTCTCTGATAAAATGAATATATGGTGTAAAAAAAATGATCTTAAACTGAATGCAACGAAAACAGGTCTTATAATCTTCAACAAGACAAATTGCTATGAAGAATCCCTGTACGTTAAACTACAAAATAAATCAATCCCAATATCAGATAACTTCAAATTCCTAGGCGTAACGCTGGATGCAACACTCAGCTGGGAAACTCATATAAACTTATTAAATAGCAGACTGAACTCAATCTGTGGAATAATTCGCTACCTGAGGGTTCAAGTATCGACCAATAGTCGAAGAATATATTACTTTTCTCACGTACAATCAATTATATCATATGGTATAATGTTCTGGGGCTCATCAACAATAGCACAGAAAATATTCATAGCCCAGAAAAAAAATTATTAGATGTATGTTAAAACTGGATCGAAACACCTCTTGCAAACCATATTTCGCTGGACTTGATATTATGACTGCCTTCATTGTACTTCCTAGGTCTTGTATGCTTTGTAAAGAAATATTCTCACTTGTTTCCAAGGAACAGTGATCAATATTCTGTAAACATGAATGTGAGGACTAGATATTGCAATGAATTGACGATATTAAACCACAAATCTACTTACTATGAGAAAGGCCCATACTACCAGGCAATCAAAGCGTATAATTCCCTACCCCAAGAATTGAAAAGCATCAGAGATACAAAGAAATTTAGAATCTCTATTATTACATATCTGAAACAAAAATGCTACTATTGTCTCAACTGTTGGTGGCAATAAAACATTGCTGTTAATATTTTATTTTTAACTTATTGTATTATATTCAACTTCATTTCATGTATAATTTACAGCTGTGTATGTATGTATCCTGTCAATATTTTTTTTTAATGTAGTTCTAAAATGTACCTCTGCTATTGTACTGTAAATTCTGACGTTTGCTGTGTCCCCAGTTGATCGTACGCAATAAAGTATTATTATTATTATTATATTGGCAATGGTTTGTGAGTCAGCATTGATGAGGCTTTGAACAGTTCCATAGTTGAGAATGTTTATGTTGGTATATAATTGTGTATCATTCGCATAAGCCTGGACTAGAGTACTGAATAGAGGTCAAGATATCACTGGTATTGATTATGACGAGTAACGTTCCCAAGATTGACCCTTGAGGCAAACCCGAGGTATCATTCAGTATTGACGACAATTCATTTTTATAACATACCGATTGACAGCGATTCCTAAGATGAGAAAGGAATAAAAAGACTACCTCATCGGAAAATCCATATTTCAATTTGTAACGAAGTAATATGTATTGTTACAAATTACCGACGTCACTGGGAGATGGGACGCCGCTGGAGTTGCCAGCATGCCAGCCGTTCGGGAATTCTGAGAATTGCCGACAGCCACAGAGGCCGTTCTAGAATAAACATCGATGTAAACATACCGTCAGAAGAGCCCCGGTAAATCTGGAACGTCGAATTCTCTGGAATGGAATTTTTCTGAATTACAGACTACTATACAGGGTGGCCAATCGAAAACGTACCGCAAGGCATTACAGGCTGGGAAAGAACTTTTCGATAAAATCCGAAAAAAGGTCAAGTTTGTTCGTCAGGGCACAGTATAGAGAATACTAACAGTAGACCGACTCTGGCCTACGTGCCCGCTTACCGGTTCCCTTCCCCTCAGGCACCTCGGACACCGTTCGGTACCCAGACCGCTACGCAGTGGCTAACGAACAGTTCTGCGCTCTAGTGTAACGTGCCGTAGGCTATAAATATAGAGTACAAGAAAATAACTACGTATCATAATTCTTTAATGCTCGTTTTTGATTTTATAATAATGCCTGTGGTGTATTGTCCTGTGGGAAATTGCACGTCAAGACCGAAATTATCCAATGATCACATTTTCCCTAACAATTTCCAAAAATGAAAGTGAAACTGGCATCTCAGGTTTTCAGTCATTCGGTTGCAGTTGCCATGTCAACATATATTGATTTTCAAATTTCACCGAAAGAAGCAAAACATACCGTAGATTTTATAAGGAAAATGATTTCATTTTTCGACATTTTGAATTCGAACACTCTTTCTAATTTCTGAGCCTTTATGGGAACTGAAGAACAGATTTCCGTTTTGAAAGAGATGGATAATTTGTTCAAAGATTTACAAGTAGAAAATATTAATGGAAAAAATGTTACCAAACAGCTGAAATCTATTTTTGGTTGGCGATTGACAATATTTTCGATTTTCATTTTATTTAGAAAATTACAAACCAACGGGTATAGGTTTTTATTCACTCGAAATCTTAATCAAGATTGTTTAGAAATTTTTTTTTGACAAATCAGGAACACTTGTGGTAATTTAAAAATTCCAACTCCCATACAATTCAGTCGTTCCTTTGAAAGAATGTTCGCATTGAAATATTTTGATCAAACCGACGGTACTAATTGTATGGAAGACATAAATGAAGTTTCATTTACTATCGTTTCAAAAAATATCGTCGAAAATGTCAATCGAGATATAATTCTCAAACCTACGTATATTCCGCTCAAAGTATACACAAGCGATTATCGAAATCTAGAAACTTCTGAAGGCAACTAATTAGTATATGTAACCTTCGACCATAAAACAAATAGACCCGCTTATTTACATTCTTTCATGATCCAAGACCTAGAGCTACAAGACTGAACTGGTCGAATGTGATAGGGCCCACTGATGAACTTGGTGCTGATGTGCCACTTGTTCTCTTTTTTGATGCCCAATTTTATTTGTTTTCAACGATAATTCGTGTTGAATTTTGTATTGATATCAAAGTTCGCCATGAAGAAAGCTTAGAACTTGGAGATTCCAACTCAATTTTCAGTTTTTTTTGTTTTTCTCCACGATTATTAGTCTACGAGTAACAACGACAACGCAGCATTTCATTGATGATTATCCGTCTCTTGCCAGTCACGTCATCAGCGTACTATTGCAGCGAACGCGTTGTTGCCAAGAATTTTGTTGTGTTTTCAAGTGTATATATTTCGATTTTAAAGTGTTTTCATCAGTTAACAGACAATAAAGTGAAGTTTTAGTGTTTGGTCGGAAAATATAGGCCGAAAATGTCATGTTTGTGGGAAATTGGGGTATTCTCTCCCAGAATTATGCTTTCGCAGGTAAGTAAGTTAGGTTAGGTTTGATTTCCCTAATCATTGCCGTAGGTAGAATTTTCGACCAATGGTTTATGACTCGGTTCATGAGTATTTTCATTTGATTTGTTTCGATATGATGGTTACTTTACAAGCTGTTGGCAGCGTGAAGATTTTGGGTAGAACATTGAATGATCATGCAACAATTTGCTCTGGTATGGAATCGTAAAAAAACATGAATATTTTTATATGAACAATAACAATAAGGTTTCGAATTCACAACTGTAGTAAGCATATAATGAATCCAAACCTCTCACATTAAGATATTCAGAATACCTTAAGTTTATTGTCAAGGTGAACAGAATGATGAGTACCTACTTATTTCGAGTAAATCAAATCAATGATGCATATCCTATTACAACCATGATGTAATGATTAAAACATTATGAGACTTTTAAGAATATTGCCCGCTGATATACTATGCATTTCTATCATTGCCTGACATCATCTGACAATAATATTTCTGTAGCATGCAATTAATTATTCTTTCACATTTCCCGTTGACCCAGAAAAGACCAGATGGTACTAAATTCACGAGTAAATTCATGCATCCAGCAGCAGTTCCTAGAATTAAATTTTTATACAGTTTTTCAAATCTGTATTGTAATGATATTTTATTTATCGTGGACAATAAAGATTGTTTGATTTGATTTGTTTTAATATTTTATATTAACTATTCCTCATGAAATATGATAGGGAATCACCACCTCAAATTGATGACATCATTTGATTTACATCTTTTAAGTACGTATAGATATAAATATATATAAAGGGTGTCTCAGGTTTAACTCGTCTAACTTTGCAATCGATAGCAAAAATTAAAATATTATACACGTATTTTTTTGTTTTGTCGTGGAGAATCTTGTTTTTATCATAGGGAGTGTTAAAGTTCACATAAATTTTTTGTTTTCATTCTTTATCCCTGTTGAAACAAAACCTAACGATTCGAAATTTGATGAGGACTTCTCTATCGGCAATATGAACAGTCTTTATCAATAGAGGAGACTTAGCTACACTGGATGTTATTTTTTTCATATCCACTGATATGGAACCATATAGATTTTTCCAATTGGGACGCTAATGGTTGATTATAGCTGATGAAAAATGATCCTCATTCATTCACCTTGCTATCTGCGCTTCATTTGTTTTGATATCTTTCTGAGTTTCCTTATTATTAGAAATAGAAATAATATTATACTATGCATAACAGTTTTTCAACCTGAATGTTTATCTTCCATCAAATTATCATTAGAATTGAATAATTAATGGACCACGTACACAAACAATTCATTTCAGAATTTCATACCTAGTAACTACTCCAGTTATTATTGATCATTTTCGATAAAAAAATCTGATGGTTTCCATTTCAGTGGGCTCGAAAAAGAATAACACCCAGTGTAGCTAAGGCTCCTCTATTGAAACGGACTGTTCATATCACCGATAGAAAAGTGCTCACCGAATTTCAAATCGCTAGGTTTTGTTTCAACAGAAACAAAATAAAAACCGAAAATTTATGCGAACTATAACACCCCGTATAGTGAATACAAGTTTCTTCACGACAAAACAAAAAAATACGTGTATAATATTTTAATTTTTGCTATCGATTGAAGTTTGGTGAGTTGAACCTGAGACACACCCTGTAGATATCTATATTTGGAGAGAGAGCGATGAAAATGAAGCAACTGATAATATTAATACTCGAATTTTGAATCATGAATTCATTTATCATTTGAATATTATATTATTATGAACTTTTCACTGCATACATGTCATTGAGTTCAACCTGTTCATGATGCAGTATAAATAACATGATATAATTGAAAAACTGATACCTATAATAATTAGTTTATTTCTTGATGTGTTGCATTTGGTTCCTACGTAGGCGTATAAGGCACATGCACACACTAATTTCGACTCAAAACTCGAAATCAGTACTAATTAAAAACAAAAAGACTCAACTTTTTGTGAGTGAAGTTTCAAAGAACGTAAATTTACACGCCACTGGCATCGATATCTGTAAACGTTGGCGCGCTGTTGCCATTTTGTCCACGACCCAGTGATGTCTGCAACATGTTTCCTAGCGTTTTATGAATGAGTTGCCGGGTCTATTTGTTTTATGGTCGAAGTCAGTAATAGTCCAGTCAAATGGTAGTTTGAAGTGGAAAGTTTTGGAGTAATTGTTTTTATTGGTTTATTCTATGTTTTTTGGGGTGCTGAACACGAACCTGAAGTTGTCCAACAAATATTTGCTCGGAAAATAAGAGAAATCATCAAAAAAACTCTAAAAATCTTGTTTTTTAGTGGTTTTCGGCTCATAACTTGCAAAGCAAGCTATTTATGCAAAAAGTGTTGATATAGTAAAATAAAGGAGAGAAAATTTCCACGCAAAAGAGTGGTGAAATATGGGAGAAATTAGCATTTGCAAAAAAATAGCAGAATACGGCATTAGTTTATATTTTTTATTTTATGTAGGTGACCATTATTTGATGTTTTGTAAAATGTTTTAATTAATTATTCGATACATCAATGAAAAAGGTTATTAAACAAAAGAAAACAAAGGTATTTAATCATTTCAACACACTTAAATATTTATGACCTAATACGAGCCCTCTCAGACACCGGATTCCAGCAGGGCAGCATTCCAGTTCTTCTAGGTCTGAAACAAAAATCATCGACTTAATTGCAAAATATTCAACAATTTTATTTATCGAAAAAATATGAAAAATATCAATTTATAAGTAGTAGTACCTATCTATTTACTTGTACGAGCCCTTTTAGGTGCCGGCTCCATGTTTTCCTCAGGGCAGCCACCCAGTTCTTCAACGTCTGAAATAAATAAGAGACCAAACACTTGTCAACATATTGAATAGATATGAAAGCAGTAGACACATATTTTGACACACAAATAATTAGTGAGCAGATAAATGATGGTAAGATAGAATTATCCATGCACAGTTACCTTCAAGTAACTCCGGATCATCCTCTGCTTCTTCTTCAATTTCTGCAATTGGCATATTATTGCAGCCGTTCTCGCAGTTGAGGCAGATATTGGAACAGTTAAGGCCAGCTTTTCTACATCCACAGTTGGTCTGACAGGTCTTGATGCATTTGCAAGAAATTAGTTTTAATACTGCGTCTGGTGCTGGTGGCTGTAATTTTGTTACAGGTTGCAGACCTGCTTTGGTTTTCTTCCAACCCCATTGCTCAGGATCTTTTTCATTTCCAAGCCATTGTTGTACTTGAAAGTACACTCTCGAAGAATGTTGCTGAGCTGCAGCTTCGGTAGGAGGTAGCATTTATACCTCAATTTGTTCAAGGACGCGCTTTCCTTGTCACTTAATTTGTACAGCGCAGTGAAAAAGGAAATACCAGCGTTGATAACAGCGTCAGCATGTGCCGTGGGATCTTTGAAAATTTGAATGGTCTTGGTTAGGGCAGGGTTTTTCTTGAGGGTTTGAAGAAACCTCATTTTTCCGACTTTGAATGAGGCTGAGGTAGTGTCACATCCCCCCATGGCGTGCAAGAACAATATGTTGTCACTTATGGATTGGTCTGGATGGCAGTCAGGAGAAAAAATGAGTTGGGAAACTGCCTCTTTACCTGGCTTCAGAAAATATATGTTTAAATTTACACCCCGGCAACGACTAATCATGATGACCAGCAGATCCACATCTTCACCCACAATAACTACACAGTTATGCTGCTGTGCGAGATCCATTGCTGTTGTGACAATAACAGTATCTGCATCCTCTTGTGCCTGCTTTGTGTGAATGCCAGCTTCAGCAAAGTTGTCCTTCAACATTGAGATGAGACGGATTTTGTTTTTCATATTGCCTAGAAATTTTTCTTGTGGCATTGTCGGGATCATTGTTTTGTCGAACATGACATCTACGACATCTGTTGTCGTGATCTTCTCTCTCGTTCAGCATATTCAGTGCCTTCTTGGGGGTAACCATCGAAGACAACTACTGCACTGTCCTTGTACTTGGACTTGACAAATGAAATATAGCTTTCACAAATGGATGAGAAGGATTGACCCCTGGCCCACACGACTTTGTGCAGCAAATACCCTCCATCTATAACGTACACTCACCCTTGGAGATTCGCTTCTTCTGTTGGTGTGAATGCCTTGTATAAAGTAGACTTGGTTCCTTTCCTCATACCATAGTCGTCGAAAAGAGGCAATGGACACAGTTCATATTTCAAGAGTTCTTCATCAGATTGTTTAGCAATTGCTATTCTTTGAAAAATAGTCGTAGGGTTGATGGGGATGGTTTCATCACTTATTTTGATCGCATTTTTCATCGTAGGATGAGTGGCAAAACTCTGTCTTTCCTGTAAAATTTGACAGTTTCAAAATCACCGCCCACAATCCTATCAATTGAGAGAAGTCCAATCTGCTTGACAGTTTATGGTGCTATCTGCTACAACACCAGTGGTAAGACATAAGATGTCTGTCACATTAGGAAAAGGTTGGTGTTGCGTAAACCAGTCCATTAACTTTTTCGAATCACTTGTATCCCTTTTAATCCTTGATTCTCTCATCTCCACATGTTGTTCTGAGCTAGTGAATGCTACTCCACACATCTTTTCCATTTCCTCACCAATATTTTGGAGGGAAGTCATTCCTTTAGTCCACCTACTGAGGATACTTTCACTAACCCCACGACCATGAGTCAGCCCACCAGCAATTTTCATTATCCTCATTAAGGACTGCTCAATGGTCATATCGGTCCATGTTCCACACCAGAATTTGCTAGTCCTTCTTACTGTGAACCCGCCACCCGTGAACATCTCGTATTCCTGAGTGCTCATTTCATCTTTTAAGCTATGCATGTCTTGTAGGTAGAGGTGACAACATCTAGCATACAGAAAATATCCGCTAGCATGGAAGTACGGGAGCATTTGGTAGACGACTTGTAGATGGAGATTCCAGTTTCCTGTTCTTTCAGCTTCAATGAATAGTTTAACAAGCGTAACCGTTTCGAAGTATTGAATCCATAGCTTTGGAGTAGCACCACGGTTAGCTATAGCTTGAAGCTTTTCAGAAAACTTGGTTTTCAATTCCTCTACACAGTCTTTTTCGTTCGCTAACAAAATTTGTGATCTGTAAGTTTTTCATGAAGGACTGGGGTTAAATCCATTGTCTCAAATATTATTTTCGCCAGAGTTGCATGGGCCAACATATGTGCTCTAATAGCTCTTGAATAGGCGTATCCCGTAAGGATTTTCTCTGTTGAGCGAAGTGCATATATTGAATTTAACAATTCCTTCAACCCACTACCATCCATTAAGTAGCCTATAGTCCTCAAGAATGACAACAGCAGGTGAAACCCACCTATTCTAATGATGACGTTATCAAAATCGGGATTTCCTTGTTGGCAAGCCACTATAAATCAAGCCTTTAGGTATAGAGGCTGGTCAAAGGTGTTAACAGTTGCTTGGTGATTCATCGATTTGCTCTGCTGTATTGAAGTCAGTAATGCTGTATATACTGTATTGTAATCAGATGGTGAAGAATTTATAAATGGCAGACAAGCAACATATGTTCTGTCAACGGGAAGACCACTTGTGATCTGCTCCATAAAACCACTCCATCCTGGTATCCCGGGCACATCTTTCCACTTGCCATAAAGCCAAATCAGGTCTTTCAAAGAGGGGGTGATGATCTCAGGTGAAACAAATAGATGTTTAAGATCCTCAATGTTGATATTCTTCAAACCAACAGCACCTGCTTTCTCAAAATATTTCAAGGAAACAGCTCCCATCTCACTAACTAGTTGAGCCGGTATTGTTTTCTTTACTCGGGCAATTCTTTGATCTGGAGCAACGGCTTCTCTTGGGGTGATCAAATGTATTCCCCCCATTGCATGGAAGGTATTATATCCATCCAATGTACGAGTGTTGAAGTCGGCGTTGTCATGTACAAATTGATGGAAACCTGTCGGATCTATTTGTAGTGATGGTCTCATGATTGCTGACACTTCAAGTCGAACAGCTTCGGAGTAAGAGGCGCAAAATCCCAAAGATGATACAACATCAATTAGTTTTCGCGATCCAAACTTCTTATAAAAAAAAAGCAGATAGCCCTATTTGTAGGGGAGAAAGTAAAGAGCTTGGCCTGACAGCACTAATAACACTATGTGAAATGGCTAGAACTTTTGTTTTCCACTTGTCAGTATTTCCTCAGTCAGTATTTTTTTTTAGTATTAGTCTTTCCAAGAACACTTTGAGAACCTCCGGAACAAGGCTTTCATTTTCGTCCAAGAAAGAATCTGGAGGAGGATAGTCATCCATCGCATACGGTACTGATCGTATCTCTTCAAGAATCACATCAGCCGCTGTTTCAACTATTCGAAGACGTTCTTCCCGTTCTGATAAACGTTTTTAATGTACCAAGCATCTGTCAAGATTTATGGCCAGTCTGTTTGATTTTTGATATGATAACATCTTCCCCATATCTTTCTAGTAAATGTTGTATTACAGTTTTTCTTTGGGGAATATAGTCGCCCTCTATCTGAGTCATTAGCTGGTCTAATGAAAATTGACATTCCTCGTCATTACTTTCCATAAAAGAGAAAATGTCATTCATAGCGTTGTCAATCTCTTCAGAATGAGGGCCAACTTTCTTTTTTTCATCAACCTTGGGCTTACTGTACAGATTTTTTAAACATTTATCATGGTACTGACAATCAGCAGCCACCATATCTGTTATCGGTTGGATCCTCTTGATAACTGCTGCACCGAAATCATCTCCACGAAGGTGAGCGTATTTCATAACTGTATCTTTCATTTCTATTTACATCACCTGATGTACCAAATTACGTTTATGGTGAGGCAGTCGTTGTTGTGACCTTGTGTAATCTTCGGGAATTCGTGTTCCGCACACAAAACAATCTGTTTTGAAGCAAAAGTCAGAGGATGATCTTAGTTTTCCCGAAGATGTGCTTGGTTGAGCAGCATTTTTCAGGTAAGCAGCTATCATTTTGTCATTTGTGTAACTTTTCTGACATGAAACATGTATGTTTACTGACGTTTTACCAGCCAAAACATTTCCCTTCCTATCATTTCTTTTTTTACTAGCATCTCGTAAAGTTTCTACTCCTTTTTCCTTTACCACTTTCACTGGGCCCTCACTTAAATGTTTTTCACAAATAAAATACTTATCACTGGTCATTGTAAGGAGTTGTTGTATTGTATCTCAACGAAAACACTCGGAAACGAGAATAACAGGACTTCGCGCCGCCACAGAAAGAAACAAATGACACGGCCACGGCAATAGCAGTACTGAATGCATGAAGACGTGCCCTTGACGCTCACCCTTTTCAGTCACGTGATTTTGACAGATACCCCCTCCAGTCAGGATAGTCGAACCGAACTGTCTTTGCTTTTAAGTCGAATGGCGGGGTGCTGCAAATGAATTGTTTCACTTAAAGGGAAAGTTGCATTAATTTATTCATTATGTTTTGCTTTTTTCCAAAAAATACTGATTAGCCCCATATTTCAGCACTCTTTTGCGTGGAAACCATACGATATACGAAAAAATGTTAAGAGACATAAATTGTAGGAAATTTTCTCCTCTTTATTTTACTACATGAACACGTTTTTCATGAATAGCTTACTTTGCAAGTTATAAGCTGAAAACCACTAAAAAACAATATTTTGATTGTTTTTTTGATGATTTCTCTTATTTGCCGAGCAAATTTTTGTTGGACAACTTCAGATTCGTGTTCAGCACCCCAAAAAACATAGAATGAACCAATAAAAACAATTACTCCAAAACTTTCCACTTCGACCTCTTTTTGTGCACCGTTTCACTGGCGTATAACTCAAGCACTTTGAATGAGAGAGAAACCGCGTTCTGCGATCTTAGTTGAGCCCTCCAGAAATATCGTCGTGTTCGTTATTGCGCTACAGGATATTTTCACAAGTGAATTTGAGGAACTGGTTTCCCAAGTTAACATTGGAAACACATTTGGAAAAACATTTCGCAAAAATATCTTTCGGTCATCCATGTGACAAGTTTCCTTTGGACTACTTCATCAATTTGTATTGCATAGTTCGTATTTATTTCACATTGAAATTTGCCAATCGAAATATGAAAACAGGAAAAGCAATATTACAGCATTTGTGTTTTTTCTCAATGTCTTTCAATATATTATAATAAACGGTTCATTGTCCAATTTCGTTTTTATTTATCTGTACTTTTTCCAGAATTTTGACAGTGCATGTCTTTTGCTAACAATCAGAAGAAGTAGGTAGCGGCGCGCTTCCGGTATCGAAATATCAAAATCATAGTAAATATCCAATCCACTCAAATTTTTGGGTCGTCACCATAGACTTATTATCCTGAGGAGACGGAACTATTTACATTTAAAGAAGATCAGACATTGCCAATATCTGGTCCACTGTAGGATACTATTGTGACCGATTGGAAAGTGTCGTTGCCATATTTCCAGATTGAGAACGAGATTTGCAATAATTATTGACACGTTCATATCATTTTTTCATTGTATTGCAAGTAATACAGTCTCGATGGAACATTTTTCTGAACGGTATTTTTATACATAATGAAAACCTGAAATGTACACGTTGGAATTACCAAATATTCATTTTGTGAACTATCACATTGTAGCACCATAGGATTTGTTACCCACAAAGCGACATCGGCGCGTCCAGGCCACGCCTATTGTATGAATGATTTTTACTACGAAACTACGATCTGCCCATTTCTCGTTGCGGTGTTGTAGAGGAGTGATCTTGTGTTTTGAAGTGTTGTTTTTAGTGACTTTGAATAGATATTGTGGAATTCAGAGTGAATTTTTGGACAATATGGTCCGTCACTGCCGAGTGTGCAAAAAACTTGACATTTCCAGCCCTGATGTTTCTTTTCACAAGTAAGTTGGAATACCTAACCTCCAAATTTGTTTGTTATTCCAGTGGCGTGAATATATGATGATTAGGTACTGTTTATTCATGATTGTTAATGATTTAGGTAGTGTTCATGTTTCCATGGCATAGACTTTCTTGTACATTGCATCAAAAATTCTAAGCAATTTAGTATACCTATTTCTGTATTACTCCAGGTTTCCCGCTGATAGTGAAAAAAGAAAAATTTGGGCATCTCTTCTTGGCTGGCAGGAGAATCGTCTGAGCAAATATCTTTATGTATGTTCTGATCATCTCGATTCAAGGATGTCATAACAAAGAAAAGTGGTGCCAAATACTTGAGGCCAGATGCAAATCCACTACCATGCCATTCAGCGTTTCAGTTCGCATCTGATAGGTAATTTGCAGTTGATACTCCATTTTGTTTCAACATCACATTTTTCCAATACAGTACAGAAAAACAACAAACTATGTTCACGAGCGACTTCATTTATTTTCTTTGTGAATTATTGTCATTGTATTTAATGATCTATTGTTTTCTTTTGTATAAAAATCCAAAAATTATTTGCAGTTCAATTTGAACCAACACCTTTTTTCCAGTAATGAATCAAAATGTGTCATCATTTCATCATTATCCGAATAAATTTGTTGTATTATATGAATATTAAAAGTATGGAAGCTGTGTTTTTTGTTTTAATCAAAACAGAGAAATTTGTGTGCAAATTATAAGGAAATTCAATTTTATACAACTGTCTGAATGCATGATATTGCACTTGTTTCAGTTGAACATAATATCGGGAACTGACAAGAATCTGGTTTTATATTTCCAATGATGTTTCATTTTTCAGAATGTTGATTGACAAATACAGAGAGAAATTACATGTTTTCATTGAGAGTACATTCGTAGCTTATTCATAATCAAACGGAATTTGTTTATCTTCCTAACTAACAAACACGACGCTTCGACTCCGTACAGAACAATATTTAATAATATAGTTATAGTTAAAATATATTTCCAAGTTATGGAACCATTAGAACGGTACGCCACTTGCTGAAATCAGGGAAACAAGACACATAAACATAACAGCGTTGCCAACAAGTTGGTGAAGACAAAGAGGTTCGATCGGTAGTCTTTCTCATACACGTGCTGTTCATTTTCAATCATTGCTTCAAAACAAAAGCAGTTTTATGAATGAGATGTTCCGTCTCCTCAGGATAATAAGTCTATGGTCGTCACGGTACATCAGCTATCGCGCGAAATGCTTTTCCGTTGCCCCGTATCTACAGCGAATTCGCCATGAGGACACGTGCAGGCGGTACGCATTCGAGCTGAGAATCTCAAACACCCGACAGGGAGTCGTCCAACTGTTTATTTATTAAACTGTGGTAATGCCTTGCGGTACGTTTTCGATGAGCCACCCTGTATAAGCATCGCGGCAACCCAGGAGAGACAGATTAGAGTATTAGAGAGTAATTATTGAAATTGTTCGAGTACTGTTTTGTTTGAATAAAACGAACCCCAGTTTCGTAACAGTATCATTTATAGTATCAAATGCCTTCGAGAAGTCCAAGGCAACTCTCTGTTATCAGAATTTCGAATTATGTCATCTGTAACTTAAACGAGGGCTGCTGATGAGCTATACCCACTTCTGCTTGACAATCAGGAATAATATTCAGTGACGGCTCGTCATGGACGGCAGGGTCTGCCGGGCCGTACCAGATTAGTTGGAAAAAACTATTTGATGAAATGAGAATTTTTCAAAACTGGTTAAAATAATCAACGTTCGTTATGAAGTATTATTCCAATATATTTTCAATGCATCATGTATGAATTGAAGGATAAAGCCAGTGCATGAAATTCAAAGGAAGCATCTACTTCAAATTTCATGAATTGTAACGTTTGGGTAGCCAGAAGAGCGAACACGTTCCGAAATTACCGAACTAATTCAGGTCTTATACATCTGGTTTTCCCATCTCCAGAACGCCACGTTAAGTTGAAACCCTCGCGTAGCTCATGACACTAAGGTCGGCCAGCCGATATTAGTTTGACAACCACGAAATAATTCAGACAAAAATTATTTGTATCGAATTTGATATTTACTGGAATATTGAATTATCCAGTTTATCATGATTTAATATTCATTCAACATTAAAATCTGTGTTGATTTACCTGTCTCGGTTGCGACCTAATATTGTACTGCTGCAAAACAAATTTCAAAAGTCTAGGAGTCAAGTATTGAACAACAGCATTGAAGCTCTGGAAATAACTTTCGATCTACTTCATGCAACGACACATGTAGCAGTTATAATATACAGGGTGTCCTTAAAAGGTCTTTACAAAAAGCTACCACATATTCTTCAGACCAAAACAATTCGATACAAGCAAACTTACCTCAGTAAAAAGTTGCTTAGTTTGGGCGCTAGACGGCTCTGAAGTTGAAATTTTCAAATCGATTTTGCTTCATAACTTTTGAACGGCTCATGAGATTTTTTTCAAATTTGGTACGTTGGCATAGACTCATCGGGCAATGAAACTCATATCATAATCATAATGAATATCATTCCATGGGCGTAGAACTTGATTTTTTCAGTAAATAAACATCTAAAACTCCTACGCCAATGGAAAAAAATTAGTTTCAATATGAAATCTAAATTATTCAACTCATTCACTACAAAAAAGGTACTCTTGACAAAAGTCGATTCCTCTCATGGTTTCGACAAAATTTTAATTTTAGTGATTTAGAGCATAATTAATAATAAAACGATTAACAGATATTTCATAAAAATTGTTCAAAATGTTCACCATTTTCACGTATAAAATGATTTATACGACGCAAAAAGTTGAGATGTACTTTTTGCATAGGTTATTTCTATTGAAAATAAGTAGCACTGGTTTTTTTTTCTGAAGACTATTATTATCTGCTCGAAAACAGTGATATTCACATTCTTGGTTTCCATAGTTTCATCTGTGTTGATTTGTCGAGTTTTATTGACGTTGATTGTTGATATCGGACTTTTCTGATTTATCATGGCCGTACAATACACCAATGAAGAATACACCGATATGTTATTGGTATTCGGATATTGTCAAGGAAATGGTCGAGAGAGTGTGAGGGTGTATTCGGCAAGGTTTCCAAATCGTCGCATACCAAGCCACCCAACCTTTGCTGCAGTTGAGAGACGTCTTCGGGAGACCGGTCATTTTGCTCCTAGAACTGGTGATTATGGAAGACAGCGTTATGTAAGGATTCCCGAAGTCGAAGTAGAAATTTTAGACCGTATTGAAGAAAATCCAGAATTGAGTACTAGACGGATAAGTAATGAACTAGAAGTTTCTAGGAATGCCGTTCATGAAGTACTAAGAGAACAATTATTATACCCATACCACAAGACGCCAGTTCAAGATTTATTAATCCATGATTCACAAAGTCGTCTGATGTTTTGTAGGTTCATTAATTTGCAAAGAGAAATGAATCTGAACTTTGGAAAGAATATTTTGTTCACTGATGAAGCCTGTTTCACGAGCAATTGAAAATCCTCATTCCATTGAAATAAACCATTTTCAACACGAATTCAAAATCAACGTTTGGGCTGGAATAATAGGAAATTTTATAATTGGTCCTGTCATACTTCCACAAAGATTAACAGGAGACATGTATTTACAACATCTACGAAATACGTTGCCAAATTTGTTGGAAGATTTACCACTCCAACATCGGGTAGATATGTGGTTTATGCACGATGGAGCTCTACCACATTTTTCGGTGGATGTTAGGAATTTTTTAAACCAACAGTACCCAGAGAGATGGATAGGTAGAGGTAATGATGCACCCGTGAATTGGCCACCACGTTCTCCAGACTTAACACCGATGGATTATTTTGTATGGGGTTATCTCAAGTCTACGGTTTACAAGACCCCTGTGAATACTGTAGAACAATTATGGCAACGTATCCAACAGGCGACGAATAATCTTACAGGCGATGAAGAAGTTATGCAAAGAGTACATTTCAACTTTTTGCGTCGTATAAATCTCTGTATACGTGAAAATGGTGAACATTTTGAACAATTTTTATGAAATATCTGTTAATCGTTTTATTATTAATTATGCTCTAAATCACTAAAATTAAAATTTTGTCGAAACCATGAGAGGAATCGACTTTTGTCAAGAGTACCTTTTTTGTAGTGAATGAGTTGAATAATTTAGATTTCATATTGAAACTAATTTTTTTCCATTGGCGTAGGAGTTTTAGATGTTTATTTACTGAAAAAATCAAGTTCTGCGCCCATGGAATGATATTCATTATGATTATGATATGAGTTTCATTGCCCGATGAGTCTATGCCAACGTACCAAATTTGAAAAAAATCTCATGAGCCGTTCAAAAGTTATGAAGCAAAATCGATTTGAAAATTTCAACTTCAGAGCCGTCTAGCGCCCAAACTAAGCAACTTTTTACTGAGGTAAGTTTGCTTGTATCGAATTGTTTTGGTCTGAAGAATATGTGGTAGCTTTTTGTAAAGACCTTTTAAGGACACCTGTATATTATCTCGCATCTCATGCATGAATACGAACGAGGGACGGCCAGCCGTACTCGACCCGCGTCCATTAGGGGTGACGTATTTTGTTTCGCACATGCTCATTTTGAAAAATGGGTGAATGGATTATCAGTCAGTGTTGCATTCCAATAGAGCAGTGGTGATAGAATATTTGAATGCCATTGACACAAAATACATTTATGAGTCAACATTATGATTTCAAGAGAATTCATTTCTGCTTTTTGTTTGAGAATCTTTCTTTTTGAGTTGACATTACGATTTCAATAGAAATTTTTTTGCTTGAGAGTCATTTTATTCTAGCAGAAACTGTTGATTTCATCTGGTTGAACAAAAACAAAAAACTAAGTTGACTAACTAGAGCAAAATCTTCCCTGGCCGACAGAGGTTCGGAGGGCACGAGCCGTCACTGATAATATTGATTTCATTGAGATATGAAACTACTTGAGGATGGATGAGTTTTTCTAGTATTTCCGAAGGCGCAGAAAGAATACTCACTGGACGGAGGTCTGAGAAGTTCACTGGGTTCGAAACTTTACTGAGATGTCTGACAATAACAATTTTCCATAGATTAGGAAAATAAGATTTTTTTAAGCAACAATTCAATATATGAGTGAGATGAGTATATATAAACGGACTTCAATAGTAAATCATATCGATGGATGTGCACTCAATGCCAGTGGCATTTGATTTCATAGTAGATAAGACTTGTTTCATTTGATCAACAGAGATGAATTTCAATTTGAAAACACACTCTTGATTCTTCAATTTTGGGTATTCATTGTCATCGGTTTCTTCAGGATTTTGCAAAGAATTTGGAAAGTCGATATTTTTTTAGAGTCTTTAGATTTGAATGAACAGTCATAATAGGCCTTCTTTTTACGACGAACAGCTGATAGCGTGAAGTTTCTCAAATTTTTGTAGTGTACCCACTCAGTTTGTGTTTTTGAAATTACAAAGGAATTGACCCTATCAACTGGATAATCAAAGCCTGTTTAACTACGTCGAAATTGGATGTTTTGAAAAAATAAAATGAATGAATAACAGTTTCTCCTGGAAATACGTTATTTGTTGCGGTTAAGACTTTCGTTACCCTAAAAAAATTAAGAATATGCAATGATAAATAAAATAAATGCCTCTACAAGCGTGAATTTCGTTTGAGGAGAAAAGTTGATTCGGCTCAAGATGTATACTAGTAATTCATTTATTGATATCATTGCAGTTTTTGATGAGAAGTGTCACTCCATTAGTTTGAAGAATGCAGATTTTCCCATTCTGCGACCATACCTTGGATCTGCCGAACTTTTATTTTGCCAACACAAGTGCATTATACCTGGCTTCAGTTGAGTCTTCAGTGATAGTCCCTTCAGCTGTTTCTTTTTATAGAAAACGTTGTGCTGACCTTGGATTGATGAGAATTTCACTACAATTGGCATAGGTTTATTTCTTCTATCATTAGCACTGGATTTCATGCGGTAATAAGGTTCCACTTGAAAGTCAGTTTCATTTAGTTTCAACTTATTCATGCAGATAATCCTGGACCACCATCCGTATGTTTTCATTGGCATTGAATTTTTCTTCCATATCATCCATGTTATGTAGTAATCTTCTTATTTTCAGCAGATATTTCCTGGTAGTGTGTACGTAGTGTTGACTTTTTCTTCCAGCTCACCAATTCTACTTTCAAGATTGGATATCACTAACCCAGCCAAATTATCGGCAAAAACCTTACGATGTCAGGTTTTTCTGATATATACTACGTAGTCGTCAATCTCCATGCTCGTTATCACCAAGAATCGCGTTATCTCATGGGACGACCATGCGAGAACTGCTTCACAAAAACCTGTTGTGATCCCTCATGATCTAGAAAACGCAAATTCGTCCTAAAGGTGTTTGGAATTCAGCTCCCAAACATACGCTGAAGCTCATAGATTCTATTCAGAAGAGAGTTATATTCTCCTAATCGGTGAAACTATACTCACGATGTGGGCAACAACCTCTCTTCATTTGATTTACTTTTCCACTGCCAAAAGGCGAACAAGTTCATATGTACCGAAATAACTAACAGATCAAATTGAATTGAACTAGTTAATAAATTAATCAACTGCCAAATGTTTCTTAGAGAAGACCAGGCCGCTTCCTATAAATCGAAATGTATGGAATTCGAAAGATAAACTTAAAATAAGTATATATCTATATATTATCATTTTCTTAATTGTTGTTCCTGAACTCTATTTGTTCTTGCCTATTTAGTCTATTCAATTCCCCTTTCTCATTCCATTACAAACGAAATCTGTTCCAACTTCTTGATGTGCTAGAGTGATTGAAATTCAATAATATGCTTATTTGAAAGTATCTCATAGAAAACTTTAGTAGTGACATTTTCTTTATTTATTATTATTTGTGATAAGTTGCCGTTATAATATCAACTTAGTTGTCAATTTACTTGAGAATTTGCATTTATGCATTGCATTTGCAACCAAATGAAAAACTGAGTAGAAATAGTTCTTCTATTATTTGCTTATGACTTGAATAGTTTTTTTGCTCTACAGCTCGGCTCATTTGCAGACATATGTTTTATGAACAAAAATGCTTGTTTTGATGTCCCCTATACCCTCTTGAAGTTTATAGGTATTTTTTCGGGACACCCTGTATATTTCGCCTCTCATGGACTATCAACTTTCAATAAATGAACGCTGTTCGAACTCGAAATATGAATTTCGCCTACAGCAATGGTTCAAAATTCATACACGAGGGAAATGACTATCATTCATGATCGTTTGGACGACACACTATTTGAAGTTTCATAATCCTGAAATAACATCAAAATTCTATTATGGTATGCCAGATTCGGGAAGAAAATAAGTACCTACCTACTGATAAAGATTTTTTGAAGCTTCGCAAAGATTTGGTAAGCTCTATATCTATATGTTTCATTCTTGAGAACCATGGAAATAGTTAGTTGGCCTGACTAATTCAAATATAAAAAAAATGGAGTGCTAGTGTAGCAAGTGACATATTTCGCACAGATATATATTTAGCACGAGCCATGTTGCGGCAACTGCGGAAATGTAACAAGTGCATAAAGTACAATTTCCAACGAGTTGTTTATTGATGTTCCGAAAGATTTGGATGCATAATCAATATAATGAATATGAGTAGCATATGTCGTGATGTACCAGTGGTAAAATGTCCAGGTAAAATATCATTACAGTCATGAATCATTGCCATCGTGTGTTTTTGAAATATTTCCACACTTTCTGCCTCTTACTTTCCAATTTCCTGTTGCCATAGTGTGATGGTATCCGCTGTTTTCATAGATGGTCGTAGGAAAATATCATTATCATTGGCACTCCAGCGTTTTCGTTACATAATATCTATGGTGACATAAAAAGGCCTCATAGAATTAAAAATTATAAGTCATAATTCACAACTCAGAATTGGTGTATGATTCCAAATTCACAGAATTGATATGATTACAAGTTAGTTCACCTCTCAGAACATTAGAGATTTTCTATAGTTCCACAACTCAGACTTTTAAATTCCAAGTTCACAGCATAAAATCACTAATATGAGTTCACTAGTCAAAACTATAATCCCGAGTCCGCAACACAAAATTTGTAAAATTTCGAGTTCACAACTCACAATTGAAGTTATGCATAGATTATCCAAGAAATGTCGAAAGATTTTACATTTGTACACTGTAAATATTTCTATTATTATTATAATTTCTTTCGATTATAGGTTATTGACGTGACTAAAGGTACTTGTGACAAAGCTTTCGCCTACATTCCTGACTTAGGTGGTTATGGCCTAGTAGTTTACTCCTTCGCAGACAACAAATCTTGGCGAATTTCTAACAACTATTTCCATTTCGATCCCCTCCAAGGAGATCTGACAGTGGACGGAGTGAACTTCCGATGGACTGATGGCATTTTCGGACTTGCACTTGGACCGATCGATGAAAGGGGGTGAGGAAATATTATTCATAGTTCTCGATTGTGCAAACCAGCATACTTAAGAAAAAAAAATAGAATATTCTAGATGCTGTTTTGGCGTATGAACGAGCGAGTAGTACTTCAAGTTAACGATTGCGACAATATGGGTCGGTTGCATAAGGCATTTCGTTAATTCAACGTAGAATTATAACTTCTAACTCATCAGCTACTAAAAATTATGAATTAGTGCTGAATATAATGACAGTAATACTGGATGATGGATGGAAGATGACGTCAGTATTTTACAACTATTTGGCGTCTCATATTTCATGGTATCTAACAAATGTATCGATTCCACTCATTTGAATCATTTCCTCATCATTTTATCAAATATACAACAATCAAATTCGTTTGAATGTACCAAAGTCCTTTTGTTTTTCATTTTTTTTTTTTTTTTTCATTGCAAGTTTGGTGCAGAATTGTACTTCTCACTGTTTCCAGTTCTTTCACCCTGAATTTAGTCGAATAATAGTAACCCCTTCAGGAAGACTAGTGAATCCTACATTATCAAGGTAAAGCGATTTGTTTTAATTTTTTCAACATTGCATTGAATAGGGATGCTCCACCATGAAGACATGGCACATATGTCACGTACTGGCGTTCACGGCCACATGATTGAATCAACGACATTTATTGCTACGTTCAATATGACCCAATGTACCCAACATTCATTGAGAAGATTTCTTTCTTTTCGAAGTACCAATTTTGGAGTCAGGAAGTCAACTTATTATGTACATGTATAACAGTGCTCCCTCATGGGACGATCAATGTGAGGGCCATTGCGAAAACTACTTCACAAAAACTTGGTTTTCTATTCCGTGCGAAGAGTTACTTCATATCCCAGCAACTGCTTATGTGCAAAGCACAAATTCGACCTGTCCTGGAGTCATGTTCACATGTTTGAAGCTCAGCCTCCAAACAAACGCTGAAACTCTTAGATTCAATTCAGAAGAGAGCTATTCGCCTAGTGGATGATACAACACTAACCAAATCATTGAACATCGTAGAAAGGTCGGCGATCTCTGCCTTTTTTATAGATACTTCCACGGTCGGTGCTCAACCACATGCGATTCCTAGTAAACAAACCAGACGAGCTCAGGCTGGTGACCCCTACACTGTCAGGCTCGAGACCTGTCGAACATCGCTATACCAAGCATCATTCATCAAAAGAACGGCAAATTTGTGGAATTATTTGTCTAGTGACGTCTCTCCTGACACAACCTCAAAACTTTCAAGAAAAATTCCAACACCGTCCTTGTCTCCTAAAATTCCACCGCTGGCTAAACATGATGTTCCTCGAACATTTCGTGTAGTCAACAGATTAAACAAAATAGGTAATATCTATAAAGAATAATCAGATTAGAGAAAGAAAAACTTAGTGTTGCCTTGCAGTACTCGAGGAGTCATTTCGTTTGTTTTTTTTTGTTTTCAATATCGGCCAATAAATAACGGCCATATGACTTGGTGCGTTTTTTGACAGTCACTCTGTATATACTCTGACGAACGATGTAAGGAGTAGAGAAGAATGGTGAAATCAATGATGGTGTTTTGTTTTGCCAAAATACTAACGGCATTTTCCGCTATAATGGCAAAATAATTAATTGTTAATCCAATGGAAAATTTATATCAAGGTTTTAGAAAAAATAATAAAAATCACTTGCTCAGAATATTTATTGCATCAAAATAAAATTTACAATCGTTCTGAAGTATTCTTCAAAATGTTGAAACCTTGAAATATAAGTGACGTTTTCTAAAATTCGTAAAATCAAGTAATTTCTGAGTGTAACTTGAATGACGCCTCTACTCTTTGAAATCCGTAGAAGAGAATAAATTTAATTCCAAAATATTTATTTTTTTCTAGGTACCGTACAGCTTATTTCCATGCATTAGTCAGTACAGATGAATTTTCAGTCAGCACTGAGGTTTTGCGAAATGAAACTCTAGCAACGGATCATAATTCATATGAATTATATAAGGTATGAAGAATACCTTTCAACTTGAATAATGTTGACTATTTGATAAAATTTTTGTTTTCGATTCAAATGATTGCCTTATTTTTAGCATGAGGGAAATAAAGGTGCAAAATCTCAAACATCATCCTCGGTATTTGACCAACAAACAAATGTTTTATTCTTCACTCAACTTCAAAGAGATGGAGTAGCATGTTGGAACGCAAAAACAAAACTGGAACCTAGTAACGTTGCCCTAGTAGCCGAAGATCACACGAAACTGATATTCACTAATGATGTATCGGTAAGCATAAATAAAAATTGTTTTGAAATGGATGTCTAAGATACTTTTTTTAAGATTGATGAGGATAGAAATTTGTGGATACTTTCTGATAGAATGCCAGCATTTTTGTTCACTAAATTGGACCCCAATGATGTGAATTACCGAATTTTCAAAATCCAAGTGGACGAAGCCATAAATGGAACCTCGTGTGCTGTGTAATTTGATATTGAACGTTTTACTTGTAGTGATTTGAAATAGAACCATCAAGATAACTCTTATTTCGATCAAAAGTTCAATTACAGCAAACAGTTTATCAACACCCGATATATGTATAGACTTCTACCAATGATTATAATATTCATTCATTCCAATAAAAGGTGGAGCATACGTATTATGTCAAAAATAAACAAAATGGCCTTAGGATGAACAGAATTTATGAATTTATCAGCGAATAGACACGAACTGGTTGATTTTGTAGTTCCATCAGCGAGGAGAGCCTGGAGAAAAATGCCAGAAACCTGCATGATATAGATTTGTCGAAAAAGCGCGTAGGCGAAACTAGTTAAATCTCTCGTCGCCAGATGTATTGGTCAACTTATTCAAATCCAAATAAAACAGTCAGTCGCCTAGCGTAAGTGACATATTTTTCACATCGGCAGGTGTCTAAAGGTCATCAGTCGGGGTCCTTCAAGAACAAAGGATTTTTTGAAGCGAGCACATTCTTGTATATATTTTATTTTCGCTGATTCCACCATCACCGATGGTCTAAATTCACCTATTGACCTAACCACATTTACTATGGTACATTCATGAAGAATGATTTGCGATAAATTTTCTCATGACGATTTCCGTAATGCATTTTTTAGTGAAACAGAATTTCATTAATTCAATAGAAATCTATAATTTTTTCTTGTACAAGAATCAGTGCAATAATGGAAAATATAATGTCAGAACAAAACAAATAAAATAAATAAATAGCTCTGATTATTATTGATTATCAAAAACATTATAATATTTTCAATTTGTAAATTATTTACCAATAATGGGAACATATAATAATCAATGTTGACTCTTGATCAATCACAATAGTGTATCAAACATTTCATAAGCCCAAAGTATATATAAAGAATTAATCTTCATATAAATTCAACAAATGCTACGTAGAACATGAAAACATAGCTATAGCAGGATCTTCAGTTTCATAGGTTATCAAAACATCTCTAAATTTATCCAAAAGTTGCAATAATTGACTTCTTCTCAAATTCTCCAGGTACATAATCTCTTCAATGTGATGGTTTCCTTGAAAATATTCTTTTCTACATAATTTCGCGAACAATTTTAGATCCTCGGGTGTATTCGTTGCTGGAATCTGATAAGAATAATATTTAATATTATCACATTAGAGTTAAAATCATAGTATTTTGAACGTTAATAACCGAGTTTCAATGAAATAACAATATCCCCGTGAAGAAATTCACAGCAGATCGTGAAAAACTATCAAAAGTAAACAGTCTTGCATATCATATCGATATATCGTTATTTTCCTAATAATTAAGTGCGCAAATTGTTACTTTTCCGCACGCAAATACGATTAGGCGAAAGAAAGCTGTGTTTGTAAGATTTTGCCAACCATAGAACAATTATTGAAATTTCACAAATTGGTTGCAGGTCCAGTCAGTTCATTTATATTATAGATAATTTTTCATCAGTACTCAAAAAATACAAGTCTTCTTTTTTTTTGTTTCAAGCTGAAATACAAAAATAAAGAATTACATTCAAAAGGTGAATGAGAACACACTATAGATAGGAAGTACACTATAAAGCGGAAAAGTGTAATTTTGCGCACCAAAATACGTGCAGAAAACAACTACTTTGTGCACACTCGTAGAAAAAAATTGTATTCCTTACGAAAACAATCCGACTTGTATCTAATTCTATTGGAACAAATTTGCCACAAATGATACAACAGTAGTGTAATCTATCAAAATACGATGAAAATATGATATTTAACATCGCCAACTCATTGTTAGTTCAGATATTCCATGATTTTTGTTTCATTCAATATGATTTTTCAGTATGATAACCTTATTTAACTGATCCAGTGTAAGATGATATAGAAAACAACTAGTTACTTGCTTATTTTACCTTGAATATTGAACTCCTTTCCTCATCTGTGAAATCGAGCAATAGTTCTTCTTGATAGTCCTGCTTATCATCATCAGTCGATGTGAAGCTCACATTTTCGATACTGGAAATAAAATTTCAAAAAGAAAGAGAAACTTTGAAGAGTACAGAGAATTTCCAAGAGTATTGCAAGCAGTAACTATATTGAAACACGTAATATATTTTCTCATAGTGTGTGTGGGTCAGAGCTATTAGTATGGAAGTTTTTTTTTTCATATTCCTGGAATTTCGGAAATTTTTAGAACAAGAACGTTGAAATTTGGGAGACTTTGTAGAATTGAAATAGATACAACATTCTCCATGATTATTTTCAAAATTCAATGAAATAAGCCTATTAGTGATTATGTATTATTTGACAATGGAACTTTTGAAAGGTAGAAAATGTCATGTGACTCCGTCGGAGTAGGCCATTTTTCTTATTCTCCTCCAACTTAATGCCCAAGTTGAATTTGAAAACATATTTTTATTAAATGTTCTTCCCATAATATGATACCAACTCTCTGAAAGAAACTGTACATACTGGAAAAATGATCAGATTTTGAACTATAATTATTGAAATTGTTGAAATTAGCAAACCGTAAGTTCAAGAATATAATTCTTAGCTTCTGATATTTGTTTTTGAAATTATAACAAAATGACGATCTCTGATCCTCATATTTTGAAAAATATAAATTCTCCCAAATATTTTCAAAAGTGTAACTTCCAACATCTTCAAATCCTTTCAAGATAATAATTATGGAAATATTCCACTCTAAACTTATGAAAGGAAGATTTCAAAGATATACCACTGAATAATTTCGATGTCACTTAGCCAACTGGTCAAGGATTTATATAAGTAATATTGACATCTTGAGCCTCTACTGGTCTATTTTGTTTCATGCTTTAAAGGAATATTATTATTATATATTATTTCAGAATGAATATCTAGTTTGTTCATTTGAAATTTACTATTAGTCTATTGACTAAAAAATGTGAAAAAGATTAATTCAGATGAATCTTACATAATAGTTTTTGACAGAAGTTCAGGTGCTTCTGAAATAGTTGATGCTCCACTTTCTGACTCAGTCCTTGGATAATCTGTACTTGTTGTTTGATAATTAGACATTACTGTGCTACTTGGTGAAGGTGATGCCATATGTTTTTTACCTTGATCTCTAAAAGAATGCAAATATATAAATGCATCAGAGATTAAATTTCATTCCAGCTGGATTTGATTGGTATTCATACTTCAGATTGGAGTTGAATTTTGGGGGATTCTAATAACAGTTGTAGAAAATAACACTCACGATTTGATATGTAATGATCCATTCTCTGTTGGCATGTATTGTATATAAGTGTGCAGTTGCAAAAGCAAATGATGTTGCAGCATCCAAATTATCGTTTGCACAAGATGAGATTGCTGTGAACGATGACAAAGTGGATTGCACTTTTGTCCAAGTGATGTTGGAAGTGAAAATTCACTGATTACTCTGATGAGGTTTACACCAGGAAACGTTTCATAGAAACTTTCAACTAGGGGGGAATTAATGTGTATTGGAGCATTAGGAGATATAACATATTTGTTAGTGGAACATACTGGAAAAATAACTGTGGCTTTCGCCCAGTAGACTAAATGAGCTGTCAATTCGAATACCTGAAACAAAACCATTATGAGTAATAGATAAAATTATGGCAGTGAAGGTATATTGAAAAGAACATTTATTTATTGTTCTCCTTGTATGTGTCATATGTATTCTTACATGTGATAACGTCAAATCTGAATCTGCAGCTAATGTTTGTAGGTTTTTCAGTGGAGAATACTGTGATAACATTCTCACTAAAGATGGAGATCCATCAAGTGAAGTGAAGTCATTCATTTGTTGCAAAGGATGGAGTAAAAGTAAACTGTGATATGGTCTTAGAGCGTTGAGACACCTATGAAAATAAAAGAGATGAATTCATAGAATTTTGATGACCAAAAATAAATAGTAGTACTTGTCTATATCTTCAGGTTCCACAATTTTTCCTCTCATGTGCCACTGATGTACTTTTTGTGGAAGACAAAAACTCAATGGTATCCACCTATTGATTCTTAAATTAACAAGCCCTAAATAACAAAGTTTGATATAAATTCTGTGAACTAACAGTAGAAAATTGAATACCTGTGCTGCAAAGATCATCATACATTTTTTTGATATTACTGGCTAATGGACACTTTTCCAAAATGACTTTGAAAGCAGTGCCTGGTCCGTTTGTGTATCCATCATCATGTGCAGTGGTCATTAATTGTGTTTGTTCAGAAACATATCCACATCGCTTTTCTTCATATTTCAAGACAATTCCTAACCTTTTGCTCAAATCATGATAGCACTTTACTGAAAATTAGAGTTTTAGCGAAATATGAGAAATATAATGAACAACAGAATTCAAATCTGAAGAATTGAATTAACAAGATCGGAAAATTTTTCTGAATGGGTGCTCTCATTCTCTATGGTATATGTAGGACTTTTCAGTGATAATAGTTAACACAATGAAACCAAGAATGAAACACTCCGTTTCAATGGAACTAATCTCGGAACTAATAGTCCATTATGAAACTCAACTATTGGTATTTTGAAAACTACAAAATGAAATTGGTTAGTTTTCAAAAATGAAAAGCTGTGGATGGTTCATTTCATATGATACTTTGAATATCATTTCAATACCTTTTTTTATATCATTTGTTTCTTATATGCTAGAATCCAACGTCCCATAAATGGAAACTTGAGCTGGTTAAGAAGAACACGAGGATATTTTATGAAGGACTCCCTTAACCACTCCTGGGGGACCGTTGAAATCACTCAACCAATTGATTTTAATGAAAAATCAACAGCCATAGTTAGGTTTCAACCCACTACCCTCTGGCAGCTCGATTATGGTTCAAACACCTTAACCATTGTGCTATAGTCCCCCCATATTTGGATAGTCAACATAAGTAGCCATACCCTTTGCTATGGCAAAGGGTCACAAGTTTCCAAGAAACTTTGAAAAATGAATAGATTAGGCAAGTGAGACATTTTGAAATTTTTATCATATTTTGATTTTGTTTCCTGTGAACTTGAGAATCAAGATCACATTTTTTGGCTCATGATCAAACTTCCAAATATGTGATTTTATCCTCATTAAAATCAATTTCAATTGAATAGGCCTATCCAAACTTAATGAATTTGATGACACATGGCATTTTGACCTAATGATCTAATCCTGATAGGGATTTTAGGGACTCTTTATGAAGAAGTTATATTTCATTATTTCTCACCTACTGAATGACTTGCTAATGCCTGGAGTGCAAAAACAATATTCACCAACATAATACCAGAATCATCCTCTTTCTCTTGTTTATTTCTTAATTGCAACAAAGTTGGATGGCTGACAAACCTCACTTCATTGACTTTCAGTTCAAATTTCCTATTGCACAGCTCCATTTTCACAGCAAAAAGTGATGATAGTACTTCATCAGTCAACCCAGTTAAATTTTCCTTATTAATATTTGAAGACGTTTGCATAGGACTTTGTAATAGATCTTCAACTATAGGAAGAGTGTAGGGATTTTTTCTTCGGGTACTTGAAGGTTCGTTGTTCTGTTTGATCAAAAAAGGGTAGCGAAACAATAACCTATCGCCTTTACTGTCCGATTTCACCAATATAATACTGAGAGGACTTACGTCCATATTCATTTTGCAGATTCCTGATCTATTGAACACTAATTATGATTTTGAAAAACACACATAATAATGTTGTCCCATCTTGTTTTTTAATCATTTTCAAACATTAACCTAAAACATTATGACACTGTCAGTGACAACGTCAAACAGCTGACTAGTGTGAGAATAGCTAACAAAAATGGCTGCCAAAATCGATCAAAAGTTCATGGGCGTCGAAATATTATCACAAATAAATCCATTAATAAATGTAGAGATGGTTAGTTTGAGCTCGTTTATTTGTCCACTTGGAATGGACATGTTTAGTGAGAAAAGAATATATCAATCATTGATAGTACTCACTCGAACTAGCTTCTTGTACCATCCGTTTTTCTCTAAGTACCTCATCTTAGGTTTTTTGAATAATTATTGAAATTCGCTATTTTTATAGTGGTAGTAAACCTTTGTAAACGAATAGATTTAGTGACGCCAATGGCCGTGCAATTCGGCTGCTATGCTAGAACAGAAATGAGCTGAAATTATTGCGAAAATTCCTCATTTATTACGACAAACGTTTCGACTATATTCTTATAAAATACTCATAGTTTCTGACAGAGATAACAATTACTCTTGTGAAAACACGGCTGAATAAAAGTGACTTTTATAACTCGTCTAGAGTTTTCAGTTTTTAAAAAACATTTATTTTTCGAAACTACGGTATACAAGTGAAATCGATGTTAGCAGTACGAATATTCTGTCAAGACTAACTACATGAAAAATGAATTAATAAAATGTGAGATAAGAACGCTGACTCAATTCCTGGAATCCATCTCGCATCTCGTGGGGACGCAAGGTGCTGAGTTGCGGAATTGATGATGCAGAATGTTTCCCATGGGTTTCCTGGGAATATGGTATGTAACTAGCGTCATAAAGCATTGACATGAGATAAACGTCTAGCGTCTAGTCGTAATACGTGGAGAAGAACGACAACAAAGGCAGTTTCAATGGGTTTTTGGCATATATGTATTAACTACAATATTGACCAAACGCCATAAGAGCAATGTTAGAAAAGTGATGCTTCATTATATACGTCTTTCCTTGTCTAATTGGCAACGACGATCGAGGGCGCATGCGCAAAATTCAAATTTTGAAACTTCATGTGTAATGTGTCAATCTCTTCAGTTCACAGGTTATGTTTGTACTACCAATCTATTTTCTCCTTAAATCATCCTCATCTAAGATTTTATGTGTAAATAATCATGTTATTTGGAAAATATATATATTTGAATATGAATATATTGATGGTAGACAACATAACATATACTTAGCTTCGATATAGAGTGATCTGGTTATACAGGTACGTTTTTTTCAGATTGAATAGAATGGAGCAATCAATATTTAAAAAATGGTAGAAATCTCGGTAGAAATATAAGATATCCTCAGTATTGAGTGTGATAAATTCCTTACCGATGATATCTTCTTCAATCTACGATGGTTAAAATTAATCAGCATTCCTGTAAAGTGAGCTGGTTTAATGACAATCTTAGGAATATGAGGGGTAGGCTTCAAACACTAAGTCTCATGCACAAACAAAATCCAATTCTGGTCCCCAAAAACATGGTCAGTAACTATAAACTTCAATATAGACAAGCTATAACCAACTCCAAAAAAACTGCCCATGATAATTTTATTAACAATGCAACAAACAAATCTCAAGCAATGTGGCAAATCATAAAATCTCACAGGAACTCTACCCCTACCCCTGAGGGAACTTGGCTTAACGCTCATGTCTTTAATAATTTTTTTACCTCCATAGCTGACGAAATAATCAAAAACCTTCACACTACAAATTGCTCCTACAACGATTATTTAACAAGACAATATACAGGCTATAGCTTTGTGTTTCGAGAAGTCAGTCAAGATATGGTTCTATACAATATTTCATGCCTTAAAAACAGTAGCAGCAAAGACTGCTATGACATTAACTCTAAAATTATCAAACATCTTAAGGATATATTATGTAAACCCTTGACTGACATGTTTAACCACTGCATTCGTGTAAGCAAATTCCCATCTCATCTTAAGCTATCAAAAGTAAACCCATCTTTAAGAACAAGGGTGATCCCGAAGATCAAACCAACTACAGGCCGATATCATTGTTACCAATAATAGCAAAAGTTCTTGAATCGCTGCTAAGAGATCAAATGAATGAATATTTTGAACAAAATGACATCTCTCCACCAAACTAGTTTGGTTTGGTAAAAGAAGTACTTCCTTAGCCATAGATCGACTAATTGAGTTTGTA
Source organism: Gastrophysa polygoni (assembly GCA_963576655.1). Lineage (NCBI taxonomy): Eukaryota > Metazoa > Arthropoda > Insecta > Coleoptera > Chrysomelidae > Gastrophysa > Gastrophysa polygoni. Next base: position 18,029,994 of record OY755086.1, read on the forward strand.
GCTAAAGGCTTTGATAATAAACAGAACACTTATGCTACCTTCCTCGATTTGACAAAAGCGTTCGATTGTATTTCTTTCGAAATCCTCTATGGAAAACTAACTCACTTCAATTTTCATCAAAGCAGTGTAGCTCTTGTCAAGTCCTACCTGGAGGAGAGGGAGCAATATGTTTCATTCAATAATGTGGAATCAAAAAAACAGAGGATTCAGCATGGAGTTCCACAGGGCTCTGTGCTGGGTCTTCTGCTGTTCCTCATTTACATAAATGACCTGCCTTCGCCAATTTCATCACTCTGCTTATAATTTTATTTGCCGATGACACCACTACGTTGATGCGTTATCACCCCTCAGACCCAACTCCAGTGGACCCAAAATAAAGATGGCCAGATTAAGAATTGGTTTTTGGCTAACAAATTAAGTCTAAATGACGACAAGACACATAATATAAACTTTACTTTGCAAACCTCTTCATCAAACTTGGAAAGTCAGGCATCGGTTAAATTTTTGGGGGTCCACTTGGATCCAGGGCTGACTTGGAACGTTCATATCAATCATCTAAGCTCCAAGCTGTCCAAAATAACTTTCCTAATAAGAAGCTTTTCAAAAAATGTATCCAAGGACACCCTACTGTCTGCTTACCATGGATACTTTAATTCAAATTTATCTTATGCAATCTTAAACTGGGGTCATTCCCCCAATACTGTTCAAATCTTTAAATTACAGAGACGTTGTGTCAGAATTATCGCAGGTCTAAGATATCGAGATTGTTGTAGAAATAGTTTTGCAGAACTGAGACTCCTTACACTTCCATGTACTTTTATATTTCACTGTTTAACCTACATAAAACAGAACCTAGTCAACTTCAAATCACATAGTGATATTCACTCATACTCTACTAGAAATAGAGATAATTTAGTCTTCAGCTACCACAGGTTACAACGCACAAGAAGGGGCGCCGATTACTATGGCAAACAATTTTTTAATGCTCTTCCAATAGAGATAAAAAACCTAAATTTTAACAATTTCAAAACCAAAGTCAAAACGTATCTCTTGAAACATGCCTTCTATTCCATCGAAGAGTATCTAGAAAGCGACTTTAATATATAAATGTATTCGTCTCTTTACTTGATGTCTGTCTTCCTATGTATTGTATCTTGCCCAACAAGCTTACGTTACTATTGTCATTTGTTATATTATTTTGTACTAACTGTAACATTTTTTTTTCTCTCTTTTTTTTTATATCTGACCTGTAAAAGCACCTCAGTGTAATACCTTGCCAATAAATAAACTAAACTAAACTAAACTGAACTATGAATTGGAGCTCTTGGAGTCGTAGAGAAAACAAATTTGTACGTTTTTTGCGGACATTTTGTGAACAGTTACAAACTTAAACTACGAATACTACAAACAACAACAACAACAACTATATATGAACTAACGTCTAAACACAAACACTGAATAATCCAGAACCGGAAAAAACAATTACTAACGATAACGCTAATTACGAGTGATAAAAATATTCAATTCTTAAACATAGACAAGACGACAGTTCAAAGAATCTGGTTGTTTGAATAATTGCGCTCCACGAAAAGTATTAGGTATAAGACACGACGCACGATCATTCCCAATTTGAGGACAACGACAGGCGTAAGAGTGAAACAAGACTATGAGAGTCTGTCATCTTCCACTTTCATATTGACGCATGCGCATAAATAGATCCTTGCCAATTGCACTCTTTTATTTTGACATCAGATAGGCTGTCCTTATTATCAATATTCGTAGTTAATACATCTATGGTTTTTGGATAGTGCTGTAATTTTAATTCGAAAATAAAGCAAGTGAGTTGGCTTTCAGGACGGATGATATGCTGTTACAAGATGTTTTCGTATGAGAACATAATCATAAAGTGTGTGTAACCATTTTGCTTGCTGTTGTGATTCGGTAAAACATGCAGTTTTTCAGTAACTATAACGATGTGTCACTATGTACGTTGAGTAATGAGATTCCTGTCAATGGAATTATCAAAATTTCCTTCGATATCCATATTATTTCGTGTCTGTGCTTCCGCTCGACCCATCTGAGATTACCCTAGCACATTCAATGAATCAGTGTGTATTCTGTCCAATCTTTCTGCCTTAATGACAATGAATGTGACAGGATAACTAATCATCTGTCACATCTTGATCTTGGCTTGGTGGCACATATGTGTCAAAGTGACACGGTGTGTATTGTTGTGAGGTACAAAAAAGTTGGAACTTATTACAAGAATTGGCAGAATAACGATCCAAGGTGAGAAATATATATAATTGTACTGTATTAATATTGGATATATGATAAATTACTCAAAGCAGGTATATTGGAATAGCTAGATTTTCAAGACGTCATTCGAAAGCTGAATGTATGAGCCGACGGCTCGACGTTGAATACGTCGGCTCGATGGAGGAGCCTAGTAGGGTTGACGGCTCGACATAATATGATATTATGAACAAATAGCTGAGAAGGAAAGGAGAACAGAATATACATGAGGAGATATGACCCGAAAATTCTAGCGGAACCTTCGACATCGTAGAAATCTAGAATGGATGAGTTAGAAATGCGTCAATCAAGAAGAGAGTTATGCATCCTCGGAAAGAAGCTCACCAATTTCGTCTATAATATTCTATATTTCGAACCACGAACGAGAGAGCAAGAACCATCTATTCCTGATCCATTGCCAGATATTAAGGAGCAAGAACTAAAATGCCAAACATCCAGCTTTAGGAGAGATGGAACAAAAATTCATAGATCCGCACTCAAAGTTCCGATCGACATCCGATGATCTTTTTCTTGAAGTATGTTTGTGGAAACCGTGCAGAGATTCTTGAATCACGTTGGAACTCAATCATGTCACTGCCAAAATGCTACAAAATATATCTCCATCTGAAACGTATTCATTTGATGAAAAAGACGCAGGAGAACTTTTTTCGCGACATGATAATGATAACCGTGCTGAAATCATACGACCCAGGGTCAGTACCAATTATTTTTTTTATTTGATTTCTGATATTAATTCCCAAATGCAATGACTATGTTTAACACATATCTGGTTCCCACAAAGAAGTAAAATCCGATCTTTAATTTGTATATAGTTCTCAGCCAAGTGGGTAGATAATCGAACACGTAGAGCTAGTAAAAGTTGAGACCTTTTTCGATTTGTATATATCCCACCGTAGTAATTTGATATGAGAACACTTTCAGCGTCTGAGTGTGGATTTCTTGGAATCGGTAATTATCAAGGGAATGAACATATCTGTAGGAGGGTTCGTGAGAAAGTTGGGCATATAGTTGGTTGTCTCTTGCATATGAGTTTCGAGATGTTGCATCCTTCTCAACTTACTATAAAATCGCATTACACAGTCGCGGACGGGGATTCTCTCCGAAACCGTGTTAACGTGAACATCTGAAGAATTTTCGTGTTAGACAGCGCACTAAGTCATCTTATTTGAACTGTTCAGAGGACCCTATCTTTTACGAGCGTTCAAGATAGCGCACTAAGTCATCTGGTTCAAATTGTTCAGAGGACCCTGTCTTTCACCTATACGTATTAGGTAGCGCACTAAGTCATCTCGTGAAGACTGTTCAGAGGACCCTATCTTTTACGAGCGTTTAAGATAGCGTACTAAGTCATCCAGTTTAACGGTTCAGAGGACCCTACCTAATACGATTCCGTTGTTTTATCCGTATCAACCCCTTCTTGATCTTTTTCAACTCAGTCCCAGTTTTATAAGTCCCAAATAATGTCCCGTCAAAAGAGTAAAGCAACCTGTCGCGAAATGGGTGCATCTGTGGTATCCGGGGGAGAAGAACCTCCCATTAGTGAAATTCCAGGTGAGAAAACTAATTGAATGATGTATTTCTTTATTTTTTTATTATTTATTATTTATTTTGCAAGTTCATAACATTCTTTGTGGAAACTAAGCTATTCAATTTCATTGCGGTCAGAAAAGATTAGAGAGCTAAATAAAGGGAATTCTTTGAAAACGAAATATAGGTCAATGTTGTATTTTACGAGCTTGCGACAGATGTTGGTGAAAGCAAAAGGGGTTTATTTCTCTCAATGTACGTATATTTTTATATGAGTTCACGATATATTACAGATACTCATTTGCATATTAGTATCACATACTATATTACATTAATTTTAGGGTACACATGTTTTAGATTCGTTAATTTTGTTTCATAGATGTTATCGTAGCTTTCGGCAATTTGAATCGTTATATATTTATTTCAGTTTTATAATGTGTATATTCATTCACATCTGAGTATTTTGAACGTTAACATAATTGCTAATATTGATATTGTCTCATTTGTGTATTTCCGATTTTTCCATGTAAATAGTGATTCCTTTTTTGTCGACATGCCTTCATTCATCGTTTCATTCATTCATGCATCTCAGGCCATTTATTTTGTGAGGGTGTCTATTCGAAACCCTGGAGATAACGAGACCTTTCAAGTACTTTTTATCTATCAGGCATGTTGTTACCTATTTGTGAATATGTGTTCATGTTTCGTCTGCCAGTGGCGGGGTTCTTTTCTGCTCCACCCTACCATCATTTAACCTTCCAGGTATTAAGGAACTTTCTCGGTGTATGAAAGTTTGTATTCGTGCGACTGTGTGTTTGCACTTGAGTTTTATAAGGAAGGCGAGTATGATGTGTAATCCCCGTCAATACCTCGTCTAGCGTTCCGAAGAACCGCAATAGTAATTAAAAGACGGAATATAATTCCCACAAAAGAAGGTCTACGTTCCACATGACAAAAGACGCCTAGTGCCAACCTGAACGGAAACCCAACCTTGAAAGTCCCGGTGGCCTAATGGTTACACTTGGTGTCAGTGAAGCTTGGTGATTGGCGGTATACATTATATTCCACCTGCAATTATTACATCCCGTGTTATCATGGCATTGTAATAGGATGTCGACAGCAGTGAAGTTCTGAAGGTTCCCCTCCGCAACTGTTATCAGTGTGGGGTCAGTTGGGGAGTACCCATTTGATTAACCCGAATAGATCTACGGATCGCATTGGAACAGTGTCCCTTTTATACCAACGGGACGTTACTGAGGTTGGCAAGCCTATGTGGCAATGCATGTATAGTGCCGGTGTTGGAGATGGGATCACGATCAGAGGGGCGTTGTATATAAATATATAACCAATCCTCTCACACGAATCACAGACCGCTGGTCTAATACCTGCATCAGGTATCTCACTACTGAAAAGAATGTTATACACACATTAAATAGACCGCTGGTCTAATACCTGCATCAGGTATCTCACTACTGAAAAGATTGTTATATACACATGAAATAGACCGTTGGTCTAATACCTGCATCAGGTATCTCACTACTGAAAGGATTACTACACAATTATGGCCGCTGGCCTGATACCTATATCAGGTATCGTTTACGATACCTCGTTACCAACATTGTGTAACGCCTCTGTGATCGACGAGCTCTAGTGATGCGAATGCGAGAAAGTTTCTTAGGACCGATAAGGTAGTTTCGGCATCCCACTATAGTAACTATATCTCCACTTGAAAAGGGGATTCCCTCACTGAGCAGACGATTTGATTTTCGAATGATTTACGACAGTATGACCTGCGAGTCAGATGTGCTGAGGCACTATGTGTTTATATGAATAAACCCCTTCGATTTCCACTTGTGTTTTATTTGCTACAATTGTATTGAACTTTAAAAGAACCACAAGGTTATCAACAACGTATTGAGGTCCTAACCATATCAATCAAATAATAAATTATTCGATTAATTGACGATCACAGCCAAAATCAACGCCATTCGGACAGGCCCCGGTCTGTCAGGTTACAGTGCTGTATTCATACATGAAAAATTATGTGGTTCAGCTAGCAGCTATAAATTCCGTATAAATACAAACCTTGTTAAACATCAAAGTCAAGCCAGAAAGATAAAGGCCCAAATCAAGATTCAGATATGATACGAACAAAGACTATGAAAGAGAGAATGATGAATAAGGAAAACAAGTTGAAAAATCGTCGCTATTGACAATCAAAAAGATGGAACATTTCAGGGGGGTCAATTGGTGAATAACGTCAACCAGTAGATACAATACCTCTCGTGGAAGTTTTGCAAGGTTATTCAAGATCATTCAAGGAAAAGCCACATTCTTTTTGACCAAAGAATCATCTCCCAGTTCAATACAAAAATATCACTTCAATTGGACAAGGAATTGTACGAGATGATGAAACATTTTGATAACAGGGACATGGAACTGGGAGATTGCAAAATCTCTTTTGGGGGAGCTGAATTTCGTAGCGTTCGTACTTCCTTTGGGACGTTTACGCTGTCGAAGAATTCAGACAGAGTCTTCAATTATCAGAAGCATTACCTCAAATATTTTAAAAAGTAAGCGATCAAATTATATAAGATCTCAGTTGGTGGCACTTTTCAATTCACTACAGGACCCCTATATTTCGTCAGAATCCACGAATGTTGATAACAACAGACGCATCGGATATAGGATGGGGAGCTCATCTGAGTAATATTCATCAGGAAAGTCGATGGTTGACTTGTCAGAAGTGAAATGTTTGCAGTTCAGATGACAATACAGAAAAATCCCAGCACATTGAAAAACAAAAATATTTCAGTCCAATCAGACAACAAGTGTCATATATCAACAAAGAGGGCGGGACAAAATCGTTAGTTTTACTGCAGCAAACCGTGGAATTGTTGAAGATGGTATATCAGAACAACATGAGCCTGGAAGCCAGATACATTCCAGGAATTTACAATTTATCCCTCCGGGGGAAAAACTTTTCTATAACGAGTATAAACATTTGGTTTCTGGTATAGGTACTCAGGATTGCCTCAGTCGGCAACGAGTGAAAAACAGCAAGTTTATCAATCAGACGGAGTGAAATTCCATAATTTCACAATGGATGCCGACTAGTTCAAGTAAATCATGACGTGCACGAAGTTCACTGTTCATAATAGAAGGCAGTTAGAGTCGAGATCAGAAGTGCATAACTATCATACCAGGAACAACCATATGCACATTACTCAAAACACCATCATACGAAGTATGAAAAGTCCCCTATGTATGTGGGTATCCGTCTCTATAACATATTGTCAAGTGATATAAAAACAGTATTTTTATCAGTATTTTTATCAGAAAAATGTTTTCACACAGTGGATGAATTCATACTTGAAGTTGAAAATATCAGGTCACTCTCATTGTGAAGAATATATTGTAACATGTTCTCTATTTACTCTTTATCTCATATTTTGATATGTATGTGTTTTGTTTTTACAATGTTCATTACGTGATCATTATTTTTCTATTTTTTCTATATTCGAAATGACTTGTTCTATAATTTCATACATATTTTATACATATGTACCTAAGAAATATGACCTGTCCCATCAACATAATGTAGCACAAAGGACTAATAAATCTATCTATCTATCTATCTATACAAAGAACGGTTTTCGCATCGTGGTTCTAGCCAATCAAGAACAATAACGTCAATCTTAGGCAATTACTGTGTACCAAGAAAATGAGAATGGGAATAATAATTACTTAGTCTCATTATAACATAAATATTCAGGGTGAATTGAATAATATAAATAACAAATCAAAAAGAATTCTCAATATACGTATAGGTTTACAGATATACTCACACTTTTTACGAACATACATATGCACTAAACATGGAATAACACAAAACGGTTTTATTATAAATACAAAAAATAAAAATCCTACGCTATGGGCTTTTGCTATTATAATAAAAATACTCTAAATAAAGATCTGATTGTATCGGTTAATATAAATCGTAGATAAAAATGTACTATTTATACATACCTAAATAGATAAATTCACATTTGTTCACGAATACACGGTATGTCGACTAAATATTGAATCGTGTAATGATCCTTACATCATTATTTTTTCATTCAATCATCCGAAAGTGTGCTGTGTTAAAGAATTTTTCATGAGATCTTCAAATTTTTTCTTGAATAAATAAATGAATGGATGGACTTTCGAGAACGTCAAGTGGTAGGCTATTGTACAATTTCCTACCTAAATGATGATAACTTCTTCATCCAATCGGATCTATGTGTCCGAGGTAATTAAAATTGAATGTTACGCCTTGTATTATAATTTTGGGTGAGTTTGGCCAGTTTATTCCTATTCATATATTGTCTGATATTGCTTTTTTCAAAGTATAGCTTCCTGACGTCGAGTACACCCGATTCATCATATAAACGTTCACTCGGAAATCCTGAGCTTTTCAATAACATCAGCTTCAGGAAGCGCTTTTGAAAGACCCTGAGTGGGCGTAGGTAAGTTTCATCCAAGAAGACCGTAGCTCAGGTGCGTTTCCACTAAACTGTAGTATATTGTTCTCTTCTGTTTCAGGTCAAGAATATCATTTAATTGCCTATATTTGTGGAGACCAAAACAAAGCTTTTTGAGGACCAGATTCACATGATGATCCCATCGCATAATTCTAAGGTATTTGATGGCATTTACAGAAGAGATTTGTAGGTTACCTGGCAAAGTTAGATGTTGAAAATCTGGCAGAGTGGTTTCATATGTAGTAAAAGGTATAAAGAATGTTTTCTCAATATTGATAGTGAGTGATATGTTGTCAAAAAATCTTTTTATCAAGGAGATGTCTAATTTCACATCGTTTTTCAGGCTGGCCAAGTCTTGTCCCTAATAAAGAATTACCGTATCATCAGCTGAGCTAACTATTATTCATTCAGACTGTATTAAAAATATTCCATTCACATAAAATGAGAATAATATAGGTCCCAGCACTGTACCTTGAAGCACACCACACTTGATTTTCCTGAACTCACTGTAGGTTTCATTTATTTTGATACCAAAATATCAGATATCAAGATAGCTTTTGAAAAGTTTCAGACAATTATCCCGTACCCCATTAGTTTCGAGTATCGACAGTAATATGGTGTGACTCACGGCATCAATTGTCTTCGCAAGCTCTACAAAAACGTCTAGGCAAGGTTTACCGTATTCGTAAACATAATTTGTAAGTTCAATTAACTATAGTTATATTTGATGCGGAAAGTGCAAACAGCTGACCGTAGTTTTGAGAACTTAATTTCTATATGTGAGAATGGAATCTTCACCTATTTTTCATCTCAAACTAACACAAAACAAATCATGAGAGTACTTTCAATATCAATTTTCTGAAAGTAAACAATCTTCATGATATCAAGACACTACAATGGATACCCTATCATCATGACGATCACTTAGTGCAGATAATATCTATACTGTTTGTAACTATGTAGAAATACATCAGTCATCATTATAAATCTGTTACTTTTAGAGGTAGAAATCTCAGTTCTCAATTTTTTTATAGCTTTCTCTGATCATTGTCAGTTCCTTGGTGAATTGAGTCTTTTGATCTTGTTATAAGTTCATCAATATCAAGCTCTACATGATAATAAATTCATGTAATACCTTGTCCGAGACCTCGCCTTTTTATTTCTAGCAATCAAAGTGTAGAAACATAGAGTGAAAAACGTTCACTGTCCTCGGAAATATCCTTGAAAATAATATTGAACACAAATTCAAATAGTTCACGTGAAAGAATAAATATAAGAGAACAAGACCAAAATGAAAGTACCTAATTTGAGGTAAGGTCACTTTTCGCCTAATATTGGCGTCACTTTTGGAAACTACGCCCATTTTTCGTAGCGATGCGACAACCGTTCTTTCTATAAACCGTGTCATCAGTAAACTTGTGTCCCAGTTACGCCCTAATGAACGTACCGTGTCCAGTGCTCCTGTGAACTTGTCAAACATAGTACCGTTCGAGAATTTGGATCCCCATCCAGTGAAATTTTCCTGTTACTTAGAGCGGTTTGAAAACTATAGTGTCATGAAAGGTGTCACAGATCAATAAAAAATTGCCAGCTACTTTGTGTTTCAATCGGGTTTACCTATACTATATCAGTTATCAGCACTTCTTGGTCACGATAAACCAGCGAAGAATATTTCACATTGTGGATTTGGTGAAAGCATTCAAACAAATGTTCAATCCCAAAAAGAGTGTGGTTGTTACCTGAATATTCTTCAGATGGAAATCCAGACGATCGCTGATTACTTTACAGCTCTCCAGCGCGATCTTGTGGAGTGTGAGGTCACAGTCGAATGTGAATGAACCAAGTCAGCTTCTATTGCCGACGTCCTACTCAGAGCCCAATTTAATGATGGTTTGCGTGACGACTGCTCGAGAGAACTCCTTATACAATACAATAGCTCACTAAGCGCTTTAGTGCCAATCAGACAAATTTCAATTTTTGTGACATAAACAGAATTTCCAATCCTACACGACGTTACTCCAGAAATCGTTTCAAGCCTCGTTGAAAATCACCTGGTTCCAGTTACTAGAACTCGTATTACCAGCGTCGCCAATTATAAAATTACCGATTGCCGTGTGAACAGAAAAGTTTCCTGCGACTATTGTAAGAGAGTTTGTATTGCAACCTCAATTGAATGTTTCCCGTAATAGATGAGCTGTTTACAGTTCCATTCCACTACATTTTGTATTTGACGATCAAATGATTTATCGTATGCTCTCAACATGACGTGTTTGAAATGGTTCAAGATTCAGATAAATACTTCATTTGTCTCACTCAATGGCAAATCACAGAGATTCCAAGTTCATTCCGGAGCAAAATTTTCCTTGTTGGGTGAGAACGATCTCAACGAACTCAAATGTACCTCTGATCAAAACTAATATCGCATTCAGGATGTCTCACTCAGGAAATATCATTCAGCAAAATCTCTGTGAATGTTGTATATTCACAGAATGGAAGAGGGTTGAAACAAGAATCAAAACATGAATAGGATCGTCCTGTATTCTACGTTGGTTCACATTGGGAAAGTACTGTAGTAGAAAGTACTGTTGTCATTGTATTCAACCTTCATAGTTATCAATATACTTGAACGCTATTTCAACTGCTATTTTTCTGTTGCCACTGAACTCATTCCAACTGGTTATGAGCCCAGTTGTACTGTAGCAGAGATATATTTGAAATAGTAAAAATAATATTGAGCAGAAGAGAAGTATATTATGGAGATCTCGAAGGTAGTGATAGACAAATTGGAAGGTAAATCAAATTGGGTCGATTGGAAGTTCCAAGTTAAGATCCAGATACAAGCGTGACTGTTGATAGTACACTAGAATATCTTGTGGAGATAAGTAATGAAGCTACAGCTCAACAACAAGAAGAGTTCAAGAAGAACATGGCAGCTGCTGAGAGAATTAAATATGCTGCTCAAAATATTTGGAACCAAGAAAGTTGTGTCATTATGAGAAATGAATGAGTTGTAGCCCATATAGACTTGGTCTATATTATCTACACATGCGCGTGTTGCTACCTCTCTGGAGGTGTTACTGAAGCAAATGTTTTTGTTGTAGATACATCACAACTCATCAACATCAAGGTCACCAAAATAAAAAGCATATACAACAATTCTTGAAGGGACGTTGAAGTAGATAATCCTGCGATGAGTTCTGCAATTCCTGCATGTATGGCGAATATCAGAGAGGTAGTTTTGGTCATCGTCCAGATAGACCTAGGATTCCCGGAGAATCAATACGTGCTGATATTCGTGGACCCATGCACACAAAGTCTATAGGAGGAGTTTGTTATTTTTTGAACGTCATAGATGATTTCACGAAGTTTATCTTTCACACGAAAAATCTGAGGGTCAAGCAAAGCTTGAGATTTATCTAGCTGATGCTGAAGCATCTGGAAACCCTGTCAAAGAGCTATATACTGATGGTTGTTTAGAGTTCAATAATAATGCTGTTCGAAAAATACTTGGGAAAGGAGAGATTAGTCATCGAATGTCAATGTCATATACACCGGAGCGAAATGGTGCGGCTGAGCGAGAAAATCGTACTATTGTCGAATCAGCCAGAACAATGTTAGATACCAAGAGACTGCCAGAGTTATGTTATGGGCTGAGGCTGTGATGGCAGCCGTATACAGGGTGTCCCTAAAAGGTGCGGAAAAAAAGCTACCACAAGTTCCTGAGGTGTAAATATGACGATCTAACTCAACTTACCAGAGTCCAAAAGTGGATGATTTCATAGATACAGAGTGTCAAAAGTTCAATTTGATTTTCATTTTTTATAAATATTTTTTTCAATAATTGGCGTATTGTCACAATATTCGGCTTGGGGGGGGGGGGGGGGTTTGCTGGTTGAGAAAGTAGAATTTGCTATCATTTTCATTGTAAAGTTAAGAGGGCGCCAACTGCGGAACCTTGCACACATTTAAAACGAAAAAACTTTTTTGAGCCACCCCATATTTAATTTTTGAATAAAAATTCAGATTATCCAACGTCTTTTACATAAGAAATGTATACGTGGTAAAAGTTGATTTGAGCAGCTGTTTTTGAGATATCTGGATTTTAAAAATTCACTTCGTAAATGGCCAGGGCTAAATTATTGTAATAATGAAATTAAACACATTTGAAGCGTAGGCGGTAAATTAAAATCCCAATTTTCGGTACCGATTGTTACGTGCATGTTCCGAAACAGAAGCGAACAAAGTGGGAGAAGAAAAGTGTCAGAGGCTACTTTGATTCTGAGTCGAGATGTTATCTTCAAAGTAGTAGAAACTGGGCAAGACTAATTAGTAATTAGTAGTTAACTACGTTGATGAAATCATCCAAGATTCATTACAGAATGGTTTATAAGGTGAAACATCAGAGAACAAGCAAGAAAAAGTGCATTTATGGAGAATGAAGATAGGGTGTCTGTGGAATATGTGAGAGATCTCAGAGATAGATCAACATTGAAGAAACCTGTACGTTTTGACGCTGGTGCAATGATAGCTGAAAGCCACAATGTACCCGTGATACTCTTGAGAATGCCTTACAATCAGTAGATGCTGTTCATTGGGAAGTTGCGATGGAAAATGGAATCAAATCTCTCTTGGAAAATGCATCTGTAATCACTGCAAAATCTAATCTTTGGGTTTATTGTATCAAGGAAAATACTGATGATAGTATTGCCAGATATGCACGCATGTTGTAATAGCTTTTACTATTCCTAGAAAACACGTGTAGATCATTGTGAAACATTTTCACCAGTAGCACGATTTGACACTATAAGAACGGTTCTTGCTGTGCTGTGCTGTGTGTGTGAAAACAACTTTTTTTTGGAGGAAGAAATCTTCATGGAACAACCTCAAGAACATGATGATGGGAGTGGGCGTCTGCAAGTTGCTCATGAGTTTGTACGGTCTCAAGCAAGCACCTCGTTGTTGGAATCACAGATTCAATGATTTCCTGGAATCCTTGAATATGATACAAAGTTCAGCAGATCCTTGTCTGTATATCCAAAGCTGTATACAGAAACGTCTACTGGTTTTATATGTGGATGACGGTTTCATCGCTGGAAGTCACCAAGAGGCCATTGATGGAATTTACAGAAAGAGTTCGAAATCTCTCAGGAATCTGACGACATGTTTCTTGGAATGCAGATCTCTCAAACTTTTGATGGTATATTCATTTATCAATAGCGATATACTCAGAGAATTCTTGAGAAGTTCAGAATGAGTGAAGCATTTCCAGTACTCACACCATCGGAAAGTGTTAATTTGAGGGGGGAGAGGTTTTCAGTGGTAACAAACACTCTAGAGAAGCGGTTGGTAGTATACTATATTTGGCAGTAGTCAGTAGGACAGATATAGCTTTTGCTGTGGATTCTGTGTCACAAGCTCTCTCTTATTCATGAATTCAATCATCGGAAAAGTGTTAATTTGAGAGGGGAGAGGTTCTCAGTGGTAACCAGCACTCTCGAGAAGCGGTTGGTAGTTTACTATATTTGGCAGTAGTCAGTAGGACAGATATAGCTTTCGCTGTGAATTCTGTGTCACAAGCTATCTTTGATTCATGAATTCAATCATCGGAAAAGTGTTAATTTGAGGGGGGGGAGGTTCTCAGTGGTAACCAACACTCTCGAGAAGCGGTTGGTAGCTTTTTTTTTTATCTGTGGACAACACGAAAGGGAAACCTATGATGTTCGAGGAACATCGTGCTAGCCAGCGGTGGAATTTTGGGAGAGTAGGAAGGTGTTGGAATTTTTCTTGAAAGTTTGGAGGTTGTAAGCATCAAAAAAGACTTCACTAGGCAAAGAATTCCATAACTTTGCCTTTCTATTGAGGAATGATGCTTGGTATAGCGATGTTCGACAGGTCTCGAGCCTGACAGTGTAGGGGTGACCAGCTTGAGCTTGTCTGGTTTGTCTACTAGGAATCGCGCGTGGTGGCATAATGGATGATATCTCCGTTGAGCACCGACCATGAAAGTACCAATGAAAAAGGCATAGATCACCGACCTTTCTACGATGATCTAGAGAGGTCAATGATTCGGTGAGTGTTGTTTCATCGACTAGGCGAATAGCTCTCTTCTGAATTGAATCTAAGAGCTTTAGCGTATGTTTGGGGGCTGAGCCCCAAACATGTGAACAGTATTCCAGGACAGGTCGAATTTGTGCTTTGTAGATCATAAGCAGTTTCTGGGATGTGAAGTATCTCTTCGCACGGAATAGAAAACCAAGTTTTTGTGAAGCAGTTTTCGCAATGGACCTCACATGATCGTCCCATGAGAGAGCACTGTTGGTGGTGACACCCAGCATGGATATTCACCGACATTGGGCATTGTGTGATCAGCCTTCTTGGTGAACATACAAGCTTGGGTTTTAGCTGCATTGAACTGTACTAGATTCTCAGATCCCCATTTCAGAATTCTTGTCAGATCCTCATTTAAAGCATCAACCTGTCTTCGCCTTGCACCTCTGGCCTCTTTGGATGATATATGGGGCTCTAGAGGAAAAGGCGGAATGAAGTGTACCATCATCCGCAAAGCTATGGACTGGGCTGGAGGTCACATTCAACAAATCATTGATGTGGAGCAAGAATAAAGTTGGTGCCAAGACAGAGCCTTGTGGAACACCAGCATTGATCGTCATTGTATCAGACGATACCCCGTCTACCACCACGTAGAGTGATCTATCTGCAAGAAAACTCGATAGTAAAAGACACAGTTGGGGCGGCAAACCATATGACGGAAGTTTCGCTAGGAGGCCTTGGTGCCAAACTCGGTCAAATGCTTTGGAGATATCCAAGGCTACAGCCAGAGACTCCCCATGTTTCTCTATTGACATCTGCCACTTATGTGTCACATTGACCTCTGGTGACGAAAGCCATATTGCCGGTCGTTCACGATTCTTGAGCTCTCTAGATATCGGATGAGCTCGATGTCGATTGCTTTTTCCATTATTTTAGAGATCACAGATAGTAGTGCAATCGGTCTATAGTTGTTAGGGAGTGTTTTCTTGTCCTTCTTTGGAATCGGTTGAACCAGAGCTTTCTTCCAGTTAGAAGGAAATACGCCGAGTTTGTACGAAAGGGTGAACAACCTGCAAAGAACTGGTGTTAGTTCTGGGGCACATTTTTTGAGAACAATAGGAGGTATTCCGTCAGGCCCCATAGCCTTCTTGACGTTGAGTCTAAGCAGAATGTTTCTGATTGTGCGTTGCCGGAAGACAATTTCTGACATACGGGAAGTTCCTGGTCTCGTGGATCCAAGATGTTATAGCCAATGTATTATCATCCTTTGTGAGGGGAGGAAATGAGCTAGAAGTGAAATTTCTCCAGATTGCCTTGGCAAAGGTCCAAAATGAACGGGAACCATTTGGACACTCTATGAGCTTTGATCTCATCTTCGTGTTGTATGCCTCTTTAGACTCATCTATCGTTCGATTGCATGTATTCCTAGCTTCAACATATTCAGCTCTAGTTTGCGGGCTTGGGTTTCTGTGCCAACGACGGTATGCTGCTTGATTCAGGGCGACGACCCTAGAACAGGTTCTATTGAACCATGGTTCACCAGTGGTTCGTGATTTGGTGCTATGTGGTATGTAAGTTTCCATTCCCAGCATGATGATTTCCGAGATCTCTTCAGCACATTGCGTGGGATCTCCCGATTCAAAACACATTCTCCTCCAAGGAAACTCAGAAAAAAACATGCGAAGGCCATCCCAGTCGGCTGAATTGTAATGCCAAACAGTGCGTGGGGGTGTTGGACTGGTTCGCGGAGTGATGTAAGGACATATCGTGGAGATGAGTGTGTGGTCTGAGTTTCCTAGTGGTGCACGGACTTTCACTTCATACGGTTCCGGATTGTTAGTGAGGAACAGGTCGAGCGTATTGGCATAATGATTGCTGATATCAGAAATCCCAGTAGGTTCATTTATCAGTTGCTCAAGACCATAGGTGATAGCGAAAGCCTCGGCCAGACGTCTTGCGTCATCTGTTTTATTCGAGAATTTGAGCCAGGTGGAGTTGTGGACATTGAAGTCCCCCATGATGATGATTACAGCTGCTTGGTGATTCTGTTGGATGAAATCGAGTTTCAGAGAAAGGAATTCGAAGAGGTCACCAGGAGTTGGTTCGTTTGGTGATAGATAAAGGCAGCAGATGAACTTTGTCTGTTTGTGGTTATCGATCTTAAGCCACATTACATCGAATTCTTTTGGTTCCAGTTCCTCCTCACGATGGCATGAGAGATCATTTCTGGAAAAGAGACATAAACCTCCTCTGAATCTGAAACGGGTATGGAGCTCATAACCAGGGCAGAGCATATAGGTCGTATCAGTTGATGAGTTGACCTGCGTCTCAGTTAAGGCCAGTTTATCTGGTTTCTCAGCCTGTAGATGGTAATGAACATCGTTTATATTCTTGTTCAGACCTCGGATGTTACAAAGGTCTATTTTCAAATTCACATTTTTCGATGGTGAACCCCCTCGAGCACCTCTCGCCCGGATATCAGAATGGAGAGGTATTTTACTTCCGGAGTGTTTTACTCTAGGAGAATTCATCATCTAGATTTTTCTTCAGCTGAAATGGGCGGTTTGGGTTGGGAAGAAGGAGATAGGGTATGGGGATATGACCGGAAGCATCGACCAAATACTGAAACTTGGGAGTTACCCGTTTCACAGCACCTCTGTCGATGTGGTGGTGTCGCACCGGGCGATGATGGGAACCATCATTTTTCACCTATGGGTATCCATTTAGTCGCCTCTTACGACAGGCAGGATTTACCATGGGGAAATTCTTGATCCGTCCCCATACGGACTATATTTGGCAGTAGTCAGTAGGACAGATATAGCTTTTGCTGTGAATTCTGTGTCACAAGCTCTCTCTGATTCATGAATTCAACACTGATCTCAGGTGAAGCGCATATTTAAATATTCAGTTGGTACAGCTGGATATATGGAATCAAATATGAATCTGGAATCCGTATTTGAGATTTTCAGTGATTCAGGTCTTGCTCATTATCGATTCATCTCGTATTCGTGTTAAGGATTCGGATTGAGACACTGTCAAGTTTCAGATTTGGTATCTAATAAATCGTTATCATTATCCAGAGTCTTTTATAATCAAGGTACTAATATTGATCGAACAATTCCATCCGCTATTGGATATACTGCAGTAATTCTTCCTCAATTCCATAAGTTTCGGGGTGCATTATTGTCAATAATCAATACTAGTCATCAACTTCTAAATCTTCTTCCTTTGACTTCCTCTTGGCTCGTTGGTTCAGAGGTTGACACGTTGTCAGTACCCATCTTCTTCAAAACTGCCATTGTTTACAGCGGATTCCCATTGCTTTCTGTAATCCTCCGTTTCTTGACATTCTAACGGAAGCGAACAAGAAGAACTACCAATGAGTAAATGATTTGGTGTTAAACATTCAAAATCAGTGGGATCAGTTGAAGCATATGTTAATGGTCGACAGTTGACGATATGTTGAATTTCACATAAGGTCTTCAGTATATTCTTTAGGAACTGCTTCCTTTAATGAAATTTTCAAGTTCTTCTTCACCATGCGGATCAATCAACATCAGGAGTTGTCTATGAATTGAATAATGGGGCCGTTACTTGAATTAGTCGAAAGCAACCTTCAATTACTTTATTTACTACCAAGGCAGAATTCATTGCTGGCTGTGAAGCAGCTGAAGAGACTGTTTGGCTTCCGAGACTTCTCAATGAAATTTTGACAAAAAACATAATCTGTCCTCTCATTGAATATTCATAATGCAGTGAAACTTGTCAAGAACCCTGAATATCACAAGCGTGCCAAGCATATTGTCACGATCAATCAACCATTGGTGCATTGGTGCTTTTCACTGTCCTGGGTCAACAGAGAAGCGCTGTGTACGAAGAGCGGAGGGGACTATGGACTCTTTACCTTTGACTGACTCGTAGAACATGTGACAGTGGTGAACCCACCATCTATTCAACAACTCCATATAGTATTCTGGTGTATTCCTTGTCCCCTTAAGAAGCTACCCTCTGAGCAAACCCCATATAGTATATAGCTGTGTAACAATATTGATGTCAAGAATACTTTCATTAGAGAGAAATATTTTGAAGGACTTTTCAATATTGAAAAGGTTCCTGGTGGAATACAGATCGCAGATATTTCAACCAAATCTCTTCCAAACCAGAAGATTTGAATATCTGAGAAGAATGCTATAACTTCGATCCAGAAATTTTGTTCACGAGGAAGTGTTGTTCGTCCTGTATTCTGCGTTAGTTGACTTTGGGCAAGTACTGTAAATACAAATTTTGTGTTTTTCTGTTGCCACTGAACTTATTCAAACTGAGAGAAATCAAAGACGAACCATACAATTTTCCAGCTGAACATGAATTTCTACTGGGCCGACAATAGATTCGAGGCTTGTGTATTGAACTTCCGCAGATAGGCGCAGAAATGGAAAACTCAGCTCTAGGATATCCACTGAAATCTATGAATTCAATAGAAGATGCCTTATGATCATTTCGCTCCTGAATTGAAGGCAAAGATTGGATGTGTTCCAGGTCACATTTGAACTTCGAAATAGAGCAGAACCTATTTTCACGAGAGAACGAAATATATCCCATATGCACCATTGTAACTAGGAATTAGACTCTGGAAGCAGAAGGTATCATATCTCTTGTTCCTACAAGTGACTGGGGTTCACCTTTCGTGGTGATTCCGAAAGCAGATGGAGGTGTTCGATTATTCGTCGATTTGAAATGTGGCATCAACGAAAGATGTTAGTCCAGGTAATCATCTAATCCGGCTCGTAGACGATTTCCTCAACAGTCTCCATAATTCGGAATATGTCTGAGCTCGACATTTTCATGGCTTATCTCCATCTCAGAGATGATGATGAGAGCATCATCATCCAGACGATTTCAACTCACCATATGGTACTTACGCTACATCTAAATTCAATCCTTTCTCAGATTCTCAAGGTTCTTCATAAGATAGAATCACATTTCAATGACATAATTGTACAGGCTGTCCCATTTTCGATGTCCTTACGGGATATCTCGCTTATTTTCGAAGATACAGATTTGCGGTTTTCGCGAACGTTGGCTACTTCTTTGTGAAACTCACGAAACCGTGAACAGAATTTCCATAGGCCGCTTCGTTCCTGAGATACAGGGCGACATTGAAAATATTGCATTTTGGGACCGGGGGGGTCCCAATGTATCTTTCAATTTACAGGAAAAGTAAGTACTGTTTCTTCCACAATTTTTCACGTAGAATCCTGTGGCGTAGTCAGATTTTTTTATTGAGCTGTCGTTATTTAGATATAACCTAAAGTTATGTTTTTTTTTAAAACACCCTGTATATTTTTCAATATTTGAAACAAGAAAGCTTTGCGCTTTCCAAAAATATATAATACTTATATGATATTTTGAGTATTAGTCCTGTATTTGGGTAATTTTCAGTTTTTTATGTAGGTTTCTTATTAATAGGCCTCGTAAAAATGTGGCAACAATCCACTTCACAATTTTTCATATTTCCTTTATTGCTGACACAGTGTTTCGTCACACACTTACCACATTTACCAATATTCAGTACTATTAATTGACTATGAAAGCTGTGGACCTAATTAGTAGGTAGCTATGAAAAAAAACACAAATGCAGATTGTTTACAATTATTGTCACCTACCTGTCAAAGTTTACAAATTTTTTATACAATGGCGAATAATAATCCAGGATATCAAAACTACGAGAAATTAGATATGGTTGGGATATATTACCAAGTTGGCTTCAATGCAAATCAAGCGAAGGACCTATATTTTGAAAGGTATTTACTATCTCCCAATTGCTGGGTATCAGTTAGTTACAATATGATAAAAAATTTAGGTATCCCGAGAGGAGACAACCAAGTAGGAAAATATTTGGCAGACTGAAAGAAAATTTGGAAAATTTTGGATCTTTTGAGAAGCCTAGACCAAAAAGTTATAGGGAAGAAAATGCCGAAAATGATGAAATTAGTGTCCTTGCAAAGGTAGAAGAAAACAATAATTATACTTCTTGCAGAGAAATTGGAGAATCATTTGGCATTCCAAAGACAAGGTTTTCCAAGATATTGAAATATACCCCCTACATACCACAAACTATTCATTATTTGAACCGGGGTGATGCTGTGAAGCGCATTGAGTTTTGTAGATGGTATATCCAAAAGACGGAAGAAAAAATAAATTTTGGGCGTTCAGTGGTATGGTCCGATGAAAGCCATATAAGTAGCGCTGGAATATTTTTTATTCGAAATGATCATCGTTATTGGTCAAATGAAAATCATCACGTTACGGTGGTTCGCCAACAGCAAGGCAGATTCTGCTTTAATGTATCTTGTTTCTTTTATGGAGGAAGACTAGCCTATCGAATTTTTGACGGTACCTTGAATCACCAAAGATATTTGGAAATTTTAGATGATTGTCTTTCTGAACTACTTGACGAGATTCCGTTGGATCAATTCAGTCACAGTTTCTTCCAACGAGATGGCGCACCTTGTCATAACGTAGGTGCCATCAGGGTTTATCTTGATGAAAGATTTCAAAACCAGTGGATTGGTAATAATGGTCCAATTCACTGGCCGCCAAGGTCCCCTGACTTATCGATATTAGATTTCTTCTTACGGGGTTATATAAAAAATAAAATATATCACACGCGGCATGAAAATCGAGATTCACTGATGAATGCTACGAGAGAAGCTTTCGAATATTTACGTATGAGAACTATATTTTTACTCCGGTCGATTGACGCTATCCTCAGAAGATGTCGGCTGTGTCTTCAACAGAATGGGCAGCAATTTGAACAATATTCATAAGACATTTTCAACAGGAGAAAAATTGTTTTATGTTTTATCAAATTTTTTTTATCAAATTGTTAATTGAATAATCATTTCAAATGGATACTTCTCATTCAACCCTATATAAATGAGTGGTATTTAATTATTGCGCCAGAACATCTATTCTGAAAGTTATTTGTGACTTGCCATAAAAAACTGAAAATTACCCAAATACAGGACTAATACTCAAAATATCATATAAGTGTTATATATTTTTGAAAAGCGCAAAGCTTTCTTGTTTCATATATTGCAAAATATACAGGGTGTTCTATTTAAAAAAACATAACTTTGGGTTATATCTAAATAACGACAGCTCATTAAGAAATCTGACTACGCCACTGGATTCTAAGTGAAAAATTGTTAAAGAAACAGTTCTTACTTTTCGTCTAAGTTGAAAGATAGCTGAGATACAGGAGGGGTTCCCAAAATGCAATATTTTCAATTTTGCCCTGTATCTCAGGAACGAAGCGGGCTATGGAAATTTTGGTCACGATTTCGTGAGTTTCACAAAAAAGTAGCCAACGTTCGCGGAAACCGCAAATCAAAAATAAGCGAGATATCTCGTAAGGACATCGAAAATGGGACAGCCTGTACATGGATCAAAACGATTGAAGAGTGGATGAAAAATCTCAAAGCCTGTCTTCAAAAACTCATTGAATTTGATCTGCATCTTAACACGGAGAAATGTTCAGTTTTCGAAGAACAAATCGAGTACATATTTAGGACACATCGTACAATTAAAGAGATTTCTAAGTCTCAAGTTAAGGTCCACACCAATCAAGATATGCCACCCCCTTCTAATATCGACGAGGTCAGAAGATTTCTAGGCCTTGTAACGTATTACTCTGAATTGGTTTCTGATTTTTCTGAGATGTCTTCGATGTCTCTTCGATATTCGCTCAGAAAAAATTAAAAATGGTTGTGGCACAGTGCGAGTCAGCATTCCTCAAACTGAAGGCTGAATTTTTCAGCGACCATGTTCTCATGCCATTCGATCCTCACATGTCTTTTATATTGACAACAGATATATGCTATATATATGCTATATACTAATATACTAATGAAGGAGTTGACATGCCGATCGCATTACTTCTCGCTGACTAACTCTATCAATAAGAAATTAGAGCCAGCTAACCATGCAGGTGGCACAAGCCATTGTTTTTGGTGTGAAGCCCTTCTATAATTACTCATTATTTGGCAAACATTTCCTACTTATTACCGATAATGAACCACCCTCTAGAATTCTTCATCACCATAAAGCACTTCCACAGATGACCTCATCACGCCTGCTTCGTTATGCGTCATTCCTATCAGGTTTCAATGCTCTTATTGGTGATGAAGTAAACCAGATATGTGGTCAAGTGCTATTTCAGATCGAGCGATCAGAACTGAAACAGAAAAGGATTCAGACCCTAGCAAAATTGCTCATACCACGAAAAAACAATCGAAAGACTCCGAATATACTTCGAATGATGGTATAATTTTTTGGAAAGATAGTAATGTGATTCTAAGCAACTTGAGGTCCAGAATTCTTGAGGAACTGCATAAAACACACCTCAGCAGCTTGCCCGTCGATAAGGGTTGTGAAAACTGTGCACTGACAAAATCAAACCCGCCCAAGGTTCATGTTCACCCATGATCTCCTCCAGCAAGTAATTGGGCTGGTCCGTTTGAAAACCACTACTTCCTAGTATATGTGCATGGACCCAAAATCCTACTGGACAGAAGTTGAAATCATAAAGGATGCATCGACGATGATCTCGACGAGTGAAACATACAGACTTCGAAACATAGATTGGAAACTATTGTGGATGACTGTGAACCTATTCAAGACAAGGTTCAGAACATTATGTTTCGCTAACGTGCGACATCACATGCCTGTGGCTGATCGCCTACTGAATTGTATTTCAATCAATCAAAGCCAGTACGTTTTTTTCCAACTGGAGGAGAGAATCCGAGTTAGACTTTTCAATAACAAAAATGTATGGCAATTCAGGGAAGACGTAAGGACAGACTTTGCCTTGGCAAAGCCAAAACGAACGGGAGTCATTTGGGCCCTCGATGAGCTTTGATCTTCTCTAGGTGTTATACGCCTCTTCAGACGCATTTATCGTTCGATTGCATATCTTGTATTCCTAGCTTAAACATACTCATCGCTAGTTTCTGGGCATAGATTCATGTGCCATCTACGGTATATTGCTTGCTTCAAGCGACAGTCCTAGAACAGGTTTTAATAAACTATGGCTCACCAGTGGTTGGTGATTTGGTGGTATAGGGTACATTTCCGTTCCTAGCATGATAATCTCCTAAATCTTTTCAGCACATTCCGTAGGTTCTCTTGATTCAAAACACATTCGTCTCCAAGGAAACACAGAAAGAAACATGCAAAGACCATCTTCCCTCCAGATCAAAAATCATATGAATATGAAGTTTTAGACAGTCAAATTGAATATGAACGAAATTTCATGCAGCTGATCACCCTAATAATGTTTGTCGCGTGAATGCTTCGTGCGATCTAGCGAGAACAAATACTGACAGCATAGTCAGTTCAGCCACCGGAGAGAAAGCTCGGTGACAGAAATACGGTTGTTCAGTGCTGTTCAGTGGCTATATACAGGGTGTCCTTAAAAGGTCTTTACAAAAAGCTACCACATATTCTTCAGACCAAAACAATTCGATACAAGCAAACTTACCTCAGTAAAAAGTTGCTTAGTTTGGGCGCTAGACGGCTCTGAAGTTGAAATTTTCAAATCGATTTTGCTTCATAACTTTTGAACGGCTCATGAGATTTTTTTCAAATTTGGTACGTTGGCATAGACTCATCGGGCAATGAAACTCATATCATAATCATAATGAATATCATTCCATGGGCGTAGAACTTGATTTTTTCAGTAAATAAACATCTAAAACTCCTACGCCAATGGAAAAAAATTAGTTTCAATATGAAATCTAAATTATTCAACTCATTCACTACAAAAAAGGTACTCTTGACAAAAGTCGATTCCTCTCATGGTTTCGACAAAATTTTAATTTTAGTGATTTAGAGCATAATTAATAATAAAACGATTAACAGATATTTCATAAAAATTGTTCAAAATGTTCACCATTTTCACGTATACAAAGATTTATACGACGCAAAAAGTTGAAATGTACTCTTTGCATAACTTCTTCATCGCCTGTAAGATTATTCGTCGCCTGTTGGATACGTTGCCATAATTGTTCTACAGTATTCACAGGGGTCTTGTAAACCGTAGACTTGAGATAACCCCATACAAAATAATCCATCGGTGTTAAGTCTGGAGAACGTGGTGGCCAATTCACGGGTGCATCATTACCTCTACCTATCCATCTGTCTGGGTACTGTTGGTTTAAAAAATTCCTAACATCCACCGAAAAATGTGGTGGAGCTCCATCGTGCATAAACCACATATCTACCCGATGTTGGAGTGGTAAATCTTCCAACAAATTTGGCAACGTATTTCGTAGATGTTGTAAATACATGTCTCCTGTTAATCTTTGTGGAAGTATGACAGGACCAATTATAAAATTTCCTATTATTCCAGCCCAAACGTTGATTTTGAATTCGTGTTGAAAATGGTTTATTTTAATGGAATGAGGATTTTCAATTGCATAAACGTGTTCATTATGAAAATTAGTTATTCCTCTTCTCGTGAAACAGGCTTCATCAGTGAACAAAATATTCTTTCTAAAGTTCAGATTCATTTCTCTTTGCAAATTAATGAACCTACAAAACATCAGACGACTTTGTGAATCATGGATTAATAAATCTTTAACTGGCGTCTTGTGGTATGGGTATAATAATTGTTCTCTTAGTACTTCATGAACGGCATTCCTAGAAACTTCTAGTACTCAATTCTGGATTTTCTTCAATACGGTCTAAAATTTCTACTTCGACTTCGGGAATCCTTACATAACGCTGTCTTCCATAATCACCAGTTCTAGGAGCAAAATGACCGGTCTCCCGAAGACGTCTCTCAACTGCAGGGTACGCGACGATTTGGAAACCTTGCCAAATACACCCTCACACTCTCTCGACCATTTCCTTGACAATATCCGAATACCAATAACATATCGGTGTATTCTTCATTGGTGTATTGTACGGCCATGATAAATCAGAAAAGTCCGATATCAACAATCAACGTCAATAAAACTCGACAAATCAACACAGATGAAACTATGGAAACCAAGAATGTGAATATCACTGTTTTCGAGCAGATAATAATAGTCTTCAGAAAAAAAAACCAGTGCTACTTATTTTCAATAGAAATAACCTATGCAAAAAGTACATCTCAACTTTTTGCGTCGTATAAATCTTTGTATACGTGAAAATGGTGAACATTTTGAACAATTTTTATGAAATATCTGTTAATCGTTTTATTATTAATTATGCTCTAAATCACTAAAATTAAAATTTTGTCGAAACCATGAGAGGAATCGACTTTTGTCAAGAGTACCTTTTTTGTAGTGAATGAGTTGAATAATTTAGATTTCATATTGAAACTAATTTTTTTCCATTGGCGTAGGAGTTTTAGATGTTTATTTACTGAAAAAATCAAGTTCTACGCCCATGGAATGATATTCATTATGATTATGATATGAGTTTCATTGCCTGATGAGTCTATGCCAACGTACCAAATTTGAAAAAAATCTCATGAGCCGTTCAAAAGTTATGAAGCAAAATCGATTTGAAAATTTCAACTTCAGAGCCGTCTAGCGCCCAAACTAAGCAACTTTTTACTGAGGTAAGTTTGCTTGTATCGAATTGTTTTGGTCTGAAGAATATGTGGTAGCTTTTTGTAAAGACCTTTTAAGGACACCCTGTATATATGGGCAAACAATTATTCTATGATATGGGTGTTCCAAAGGTCGATGCGAAGTCTGAGGGAGGATAGAGTATATTATATACAGGGTGTCTGGTAAATCTCTCGGATTCAGATAGAACCTGAAAATATAAGATGACAACTAATGGAGGTAGTGAAAAATAATACGAAAGAATCTCAATCGGATATCAAAGTTGCACAAATTGATACCGATGCCGAGTGGCAGGTGATGGAATACAAATACAGCATGACGAGGCAACCAGACTTCGAGAAAACGCCGATTAGCGACATTTTTGGCGGCCTTATGTGATCGAAAATCGCCCGCACCGGCGACGATTCCACGGAAATATGCAGCCTTTCTTCACTCTGCAACTGAAGTTCGGGTGGCATTGGGGATGCTGGGGAATGAAATCCAGATGGAATGACTGAAGTCTTCTGAGACGAATCAGGTGGCCGAGGTTTGGCAGCTGGACAAAATGCCTGTCACCCGCCCTCATTCTACATCTGAAATTTTTCGATATCAAGCAAGCTGGTTGCACTAAGATCGTCAAGGCGCTGGAAATTCCCGTCGAACTCAAAAATGATTCCAAGCTAATATCGTCGGATCCGAAAAGCCCTATAGAGAGCAGCAGTATAAGTTGTTCGCTGTGGTGTACCACTAATGATGAAAGATGCATCCATGGCCCACTACATAACGGACGCCTTTCGTTAAGTCGGTTTCTGAGGTGCAGGTGCTGAGGCCGCAAGGCATGTGGGTCATGAATATAAAAAAACTTTCAAATGTTGAATCAATAATAAAGAATTCATTGTTACATATGTTGATGAAGAGATGTCTCATTCCTATATTTTTTTAATACAGGCCCTTTCTACGGGCCCATCCTGTATGATGAATAGCATCCTGTATGAAAAAATGGTGAAAAAATTAATTTCGTTAGCTTAAACCTCGAATTGAAAAAAAGGACTTGTTATCGTCGATAAAATGAACAGTTTCAAAGAAAATAATCATGGTCCTCCCCATTGAAAATAAAATATCAATTTTTTTATTGTTTTCCTCGGAAATGGTTTATTTCATCGACAATAAACAAGAGTACTTTTTTTCAGTTTAGGTTCAAGCTATCAAAATTTATTTCTTCTTGGGCTTTTATCGTGCAGTGTTAAAAAATTCAGCATCAAAGATAAATCTTAGTCCATCCCTGATAAACTGAGGAAGCTTAATATGTTTCAAGGACACTATTTTGAGGGATCCTCACTAGTGTATTGAATTATATCGATTACTCCGAAAGTTATTCAAGAAAGAACGATGGTCAGTGGCGTCCTTTGGGGGCTCATTTCTACGTAAAGGAGGTACATAGGAAAAAATTATAGGAACCTGCAATCTTATTTTTCCAAGTTCTATCTGAATCCGAGAGATTTCCCACATTCTTACGGACACCTTGTATATTGCGACAGTTCAATTCCTCAAAAAACTGCCCATGTTGCCCAGAAAGAACGCAATTGAAATCACAGATCATCTATCTATACAACGATGTACAAAACACTGATGGTGATCACTGATGGTGTTTTGTTTCGTCAAAAACGCTAACGCCATTTTCCGCTATAATGGTCTAATAGTTATGAAACTCCCCAGAAGATGGTGACATTTTTACAGATTTCTGTACAACTAGTTGATGTTTTGAGATTGTAGTTATGTAGTTCGATCATTAATTGAGAAGTAACCTAAATAACTAATAACAAAATAGTGACAGACAAAACAGCGACAGGACAAAACAGCGATAGCACAAAACAGAGATAGGACAAAACAGCGACAGGACAAAATAGCGATAGCAGAAATGGCGACAGCAGGAATTGAAACAGAAAATCACTTATAGGTTGCACATAAAAAAAAATCGTCCTGTACATCAATTCAAAACCTCCAGTATTACTATAGTTACGATTGATTCATTGCATGAACGATGTACAAAACACTGGTGCAGTCACTGATGGTGTTTTGTTTCTTCAAAACGCTAACGGCATTTTCCGCTATAATGGCCTAATAGTTATGAAACTCCCCAGAAGATAGTGACATTTTTACAGATTTCTGTACAAATAGTTGACGTTTTCAGATTATAATTATGTATTTCCATCTAAAATTGAGAAGTAACCTGAATTACTACTTCTGAATCAACATTTCTATAACACAGATTGTGCAATTATCAATAATACTGATTTTGTTGTCATTTTTGTACCGCCATCTAACAACTAACATATGAGTGATTTTCCGCTATATTGAATAAAATGCTGTTATCAAGTTAGCTGTACGTTAGAGTTCTGGTTGGAGAAATTTGATAGGCAAATAGGCAGAATAGCTCCACCAGTGTTCTGTACATCGTTATTGCATGACATATATAAATAACTTTTGTCACCAGTTTTGACGATAATGGAGATCATTAAATCACAAAAGGGGAAAGATTTTATACAATTTGAAGGCTACATATACCGAAAAGATAAAGTATTCCTGACATCGGAGTCATGGAGGTGCGTGAAATCATTCTGCAAAGGGAGATTGTGCGTGCAGCAAGGTACTGCAAAAACCACCAGCCCTCACGATCATGCTCCAAACCCCGCTGAGGTGAAAGTGAACAAAGTAAGACAAACTATGCGTGAATTGGCGAGTACCACCTTCGAAAGACCTAGAAATATAATTCAAGCTTCCACGTCTGATGGGATATCCATTGAAACGTCCACATTACTACCTAGTTATGAGGCTTCAAGGAAAATTATCAAGAGACAGCGAAGTGACTCCAGCGATAACACAACTTTTAATAATGTGGGAGACATAATCATCGCAGAAGAAATGAAAAAACCAAGAAGGGGAAAAATTTCTTGTTATGAGACTCTGGACAAGATGATTCTGACCGGGTATTTATGTTTGGAACCCTCAGTAACTTGTCTTTGATGATTGAGTTTAAACATTGGTGTGTCGATGGTACATTCAAGGTGGCACCTACTCTATTCTTCCAGATGTATACTATACATGTCCTAATTGATGGGAAAGCTGTACCTGTAATATATTGTCTTATGAGGAACAAAAACGAGCAATCGTACAGAAGAATAATGTCCAAATTGGCCTCTATGAATGCATCGAAAAGCATTTTCCCAACTGTCACTATCGTAGGTTGTTTTTTTCATCTATCACAGAGCTTGTGGAGAAAAATCCAACAGGCAAAACTAACAGCACTTTATAGCTCGGACGAAAATGTGAGAATACTGTTGAAGATGCTCTTGGCGCTGAGTTTCGTACCTCCTAAAGACGTCCAAATGGGTTTTGAAATGATTCAGAATTCTTCAGAAGAGCTTGCCCCAATAATAGAGTACTGGGAGAATAATTATGTAGGACGACGACTACTTAAAAATAATCCTCGTTTCTCAATGCAATCATGGAATATGTTACGAACGTGTGAAGAATGAACTTCCAAGGACCAATAATTCCTGGCATAATGCATTCCAGAAATCTATCGACTGCCACCATCCGTCTATTCACAAATTTATAGAATTCATCAAGAAAGAACAGAATAGCTCCGAGATATTTATTTCCAGATACAAAAGCGGCTTCAGGCAATTCAAAAGTCGTAGTTCCAAATACGTCATAAGGAATAAGAGATTACGAACTCTTGTACAGAATTATAATGAACATAATGTTAAGGAATATTTAGAAAGTAACGCACTCAATTTGAGTTTATGAAGTAGGTATCTAGATCGAATAAATGTGTTATTATATGATCATAAATATTATTATCTCCGAATTTCTGAGAACTGTTCTATCTGTCGCTATTTCTGCTGTCGCCATTTCTGCTATCGCTATTTTGTGTTGTCGCTATTTTGTCTTGTCGCTGTTTTGTCCTATCGCTGTTTTGTCCTATCGCTGGTTTGTCCTGTCGCTGTTTTGTCTGTCGCTATTTTGTCTTGTCGCTGTTTTGGCCTCGCTGTTTTGTCCGTCGCTTTTTTGACCATCGCTATTTCGTCCCAGAGCCTGCATGTTTTATTTCTGTCTCTCTTGCACAGTGTACGTCACTGCGTGGAAAATGTCTGTTGGCGCTTCGAGGTTAAGCGAACATTTTAATGCGTTTATCGTTTTAAATTGTGTTTTTTAGTAGTTTCGGTTCGAATAATTTTGCTTACTTTATCTATTTGTTTATTTATATTCCATACTGAGAAACTATGGTTCATTGTGCTGTGGTGGGTTGTTCCAGTAACAATAATAAAATATGTAAAACTGCATCGACATGTCGTTACTTCACTTTTCCTTCATCGAAGGAAACTTTGTGAAAAGTTTGTGGGTGAAAAATTGCTTTCAGAAGAACAAGTTCAATGTAAAAATAGCCAGAATATTTTCGAAGCATTTCTCAGTCGACGACTAAAGATTGCAAGAAAATCTGTTAGAATTACCTATTCAGAAATGGAAGTTGAAAGATGATGCCATACCTTCCTTAAACATTCCAATACCATCAATGAATCCAATTGTTACGCAGAAAAAGCGTGAGAAAAGAATAGAAAAAAGGATTCTGATGAAAAATATGTTTGACATGTAAGTACTCATTCACATAATCATTTATTTAGACTGACTTTGTAGGTTTCTGTTGGTTGATTTGTTACTATAGTGTATCGATTTGAGTAGTAATCATTTTGACAATAGCTCGGACAATAGATAATGAATATAGCAGAGGAGTTGTGAATGTCAAAGCTCTCGAGAAATACCTAGTAGCAGAAGCTGTTTATTAGTGGGTATGTTATTTTTCAGACTTGATTTCAATATATATTTTTAGTAAGGACAGATCAATGATCTACCACAAAATGTAACTGCATTTGAAAACGAGATGAGAAAATCCCATTAGGTCTGAAAAATTATCATAACTACTTTTAACCTGCAGACAGTATCTCTGTTAGTAGTTAGTTTAGTATGACTTCAAACTGCCCATGCTAAAACATTTCTTGTACAACTTCTGTGATATCAGTTTGTTATGATGGTGGTTCGTGGTGGTGGTATACTAGCTTGTACAATTCAATTTTCAGCCAACAGAAGCGTGATTCAGCTGTTAGTAGTAGAAATGGTAGAATTATGCTGATGGATACAGATAATGAATCAAGCACTGTAGTGGAGCTACAAACTTCTAGTACTCATAGTGCTGTGCGAGGTGCTGTGAATATGACTAGGCAAACTACTAGGTACATGGCAACAAAATATTTAGGTGTCTTATACAAACAGTGCATGACTTATTTTTTATGCACTATTTCCATATAAGTATACTTATATATATATATATAAGAATATGGATGGTATATCTATTTTCACTCCAGAAAGTTGGTATTCTGTAAAGGTATTCAGATTTCCTATTTATCATCAGGATTTTCTTCATTTTTGAATAATATCAAATAAAATTTCAGTTCAAATGAGCAGTCTGATCTTTCGGAGCGAATAAGTCTTCAAAATGAGTATATCACTCATGTGAAGTTGGCGCCGACTTTTCGTGAAAATTATTTTTTTTTCGGAGTTCTCGAGAGAAATGATGGAGTTCTAGAGTTCCTGACAGAAATTTTCAATAGTTCTGGTCAATGATAGATTCAAATTGAATATAAACGAGTATAGTATATAGTATATTGTAGAACTCTTCAAGTGCTACCTAGAACTGCTTTCAGAACTGTGATTTTTTCTGATTTTTCCATTCGATGACAATATTTGGAAAGTGAGCACCCTATATTATCGAATATTTTGAAAAATATTGTTTTTTTCAAAAAACGCTCGGGAACATATCGTAGAACTCTTCGAGCGCTATCTAGAACTCCTTTCAGAACTGTGATATTTTCTGATTTTTCCATTCGATGACAATATTTGGAAAGTGAGCACCCTATATTATTGAATAATTTGCGAAATATTGTTTTTTTCAAAAAACGTTTGGGGAATATATTGTAGAACTCTTCGAGCGCTACCCAGAACTCCTTTCGGAACTGTGATATCTTCAAAATTTTCAATATGGTCTCGATATTTTTTTGAATTGAAGGGTCCAGGACGGTGAATTGTTTGAGAAATGTATTATTTCTTGTGAAACACAATACAACCAACAGTTGAAATTGTGCAATGGTACTCGGTATGCAATTCTAGAAGTGATTCTGAATTCTCTGAACCATTCCTCAATGAAAGAGAGTTTTTCCTCAATAATTCTGTCATTTTGACAGAACTATTTTCGAAATCGGTCAAGAACTCCAGAACTTTGTCAGATCAATCCAAAGAAATTATCAGAACTCATATTTTTGAAAATAACGGCGCTGCGTGAAGTTAGCGCCCATACTCGTTTATATTCAATTTGAATCTATCATTGACCAGAACTATTGAAAATTTCTGTCAGGAACTCTAGGACTCCATCATTTCTCTCGAGAACTCCGAAAAAAAATAATTTTCACGAAAAGTCGGCGCCAACTTCACATGAGTGAAAATATCCTCCTGAAAGAACAACTCCAAAAAGAAAAGGAAGAAAGTAGGTCAGTAGAAGAAATTCTCACTGAGGGACAACTTTGCAAGCTGAAAACTAAAAAACAAAATCGGTGGAGTATAGAAGATGTGGCTTCAGCAATATCTTTATATGCTGGAGGCCCAAGATCATTCGCTTGTTGAAGAAAAGAGGCTATCCTCTACCTGCCATATCAACTTTGAGAAGATGGTCAAGCAAAATAAATTTACAACCGGGTAAATCATTTCAATAATATGAATAACCTTTCATATTATTTTCAGGTATTTTGAACATAGTGTTGAGCCTGATGAAAAACACCATTTTACTTTTTGATGAAATGAAGATCCAGAGTTCATACGAATATGATAAGAGAAGTGACACAGTTCTAGCTCCAAGCAAATATGTCCAGGTTGTTATGGCTCGAGGAATATGTGGAAATTGGGAACAGCCAATATTTTATGATGATGACCGTAAAATCACCAAGAATCTCTTGTTCTGAATTGGAAAATATTGGCTACCCTGTGTATGCCATGAATTGTGACTTGGGTGGTAGTAACAGAGGCCTATGGACTTCTCTGAATATTTTTGAACAGCATACTCACTATGAGAATCCAGCGAGCCATAAAAAATACATGTGTTTGCAGATGCACCTCATATGATCAAATTACTGAGGAATGATTTTCTTGATTCAGGATTCCTTCTCAATGAAAAGATTATCAATTCTAAACCACTTGTTGATCTGCTACAAAATACCCATAGCAATGATTTGAATATCGCTCATAAATTCAGTGCAGAAATGTTAACTGTCAAGGGAGCTCAACGCCAAAAAGTTAAATATGCTACGAAATTGTCTTCACACACAATTTCAAGAGCTGTATCTAAACTAGGTATTCTTGGTGTTTAAAAAGATGAGAACAACTGGCTGAATGTTCAGAATTACTGAAAATAGCAAATGATTGGTTTGATGTATTCAATTCTCAAATTCCACATAGTGATTCAAGGAACCGTATTAAAGCTTGTGGCTTAACATTGAATGAACAGAATGAGATATTGGACAAAATGAAGAACACAATGCAAGAAATGAGAAAAATTGGCAGTAATTCATTACTACCTTTTCAGAAGGGCATCATTATCGGTATCGAATTGAGGACATGCAGAAAGATTTCAACATAAAATATTTATTGACATCTCAATCAGGATCCTCTAGAAGGTCTATTTTCAATAATGAGAGCAATTGGAGGTTTATATGATCATCCAACTACTCTACAGTTCAAGTATCGACTGTGAAATTACCTTATGGGTAGAAATGATGAAATCATATCACTGCCTGCAAATATCGCATCGCATCTAATATGTTATATATATGTTATCTAATATGTTATCTAATATGTTATCAGAGGAAGGCATTGGTGCAGCTTTGAGAGAGGACACCAAAGATTTTTCAGAACATAACGATAGTAATGCTCATGTTGTTACTGGACAAATCAATTCAGTGTACTTAATCTACCTGATAATGGTAATGTTCTTGAGGACGTATTTGAAGATGAAGATCTGGACGATTTACAGTGGGATGGCCTTGAAAATTTGGCTGGTTTCATTGCATTTAAGCTAAGAAAAACAGAACAACGGGGTATATTCCAGATTGTGATGATTCTTCTTTTTCTTGGACAAACCATTTAACTGAATATGGATTACAAAAGCCTACAGTAGAGTTTTCAAAAAAATGTGATGAACTGGACCAAATATCCAACCATTTTAATTAAATTACCTGAAGAATTTGAACCATATAGCTAAAAAGATTGATTTTATTAAGGAAGCCAAAAACCTCTTTCTTAGATGTAAAATCTATTTCAAAATAAGAATATTGAACAAAACTATTGAAGAAACTTCTACAATACAAAAACACAAGATGACAAAAATAGTGAAATTGAATGTTGAATTCATAACCTTAGATTTTTTGGGATTATCTATTTCAATGACTATTAGCAAAGAAATTCTCTTATAGGTATTGTACTTGATCCAAAATTGTTTTATTTTAAATGAATTGACATTTTGGAGTAGATCACTGATCTGTCCTTGCTACAAATAGGTATATTGAAATATTCATCATATTTCCTATTTTTATTTTTAGAAACGAAAAAAAAATCAAGAGAAATGAACATATCACACCTCGATTAACCTACACACAGTATATTCTTCAATTTATTCAATTCGATTTATTCAATTTGATTCAATTTTTTTATGGTACCTATCTGAAATGTAATTTGTTGAAAAATGTTTAACCCATTATTCCTTATTACTTTATAAGATGCGTTATGTTTATTCGTACAAATGTATTTACCTTCATGATTTGATGATTATTTTGTGAATTATCTAAATACCATGATACTATAACTGAGAAGGTAAACCCACGCGCATGTTTTATTTCTATCTCTCTTGCACAGTATACGTCACTCCGTGACAAATTTCTGTTGGCGCTTCGAGGTTAAGCGAACATTTCAGTGCGTTTATCGTTTTAAATTGTGTTTTTCAGTAGTGTCGGTTCGAATAATTTTGCTTACTTCATTTATATTCCATACTAAGAAACTATGTTTCATTGTGCTGTGATGGGTTGTTCCAGTAACAATAATAAAAGATGTGAAACTGCATCGACATGTCATTACTTCACTTTTCCTTCATCGAAGGAAACTTGCAGTTTGTGGGTGAAGAATTGCTTTCAGAAGAACAGGTTCAATGTAAAAACAGCTAGAATATGTACGAAGCATTTCTCAGACGACGACTATAGATTGCAAGAAAAACTGTTGGAATTACCTATTCAGAAATGGAAATTGAAAGATGCCATACCTTCCCCAAACATTCCAATACCATCAATGAAATTTTGAATTCATTACCTTAGATTTTTTGGGATTTTCTCTCTCATTTCAATGACTATTAGAAAAGAAATTCTCTTATAGGTACCGTAAGTGATCCAAAATTGTTTTATTTTAAATGCATTGACATCTTGGAGCAGATCACTGATCTGTCTTCAGTACAAATAGGTATATTGAAATATTCATCATATTTCCTATATTTATTTTTAGAAACGAAAAAAATCTAGAGAAATGAACATATCACACCTCGATTAACCTACACACAGTATTTTTTTCAATTTATTCAATTCGATTTATCCAATTAGATTCAATTTCTTTTATGGTATCTATCTGAAATGTAATTTGTTCAAAAATTTCAAACCCATCATTCCTTATTAGATGCGTTATGTCTATTCGTACAAATGTATTTTTACCTTCACAGTTTGATGATTATTTTGTGAATTATCTCAATACTTGAAAATAATTGCACTGATTATGATGGTGTAACAGCAGTGTTTCAATTTCCAACAAAAATATTTATATTAAATACAACTTTATCTACTTGTGTTTTATTAAACTCATGCCCCAAATGTTCATAATTGTGGCCAATATAATTACCACCCTTGTAAATGCACTTTATGTATTCACTTCACTTGAAATGATTCATGAATGTCAGTTGCGAAATATATATTTATCAACTAGTGGATATTTCATTATTATTTATTTCTGAATAAATTCTCACGAATGAAACAATTATTCACATACAAAAATAGTTCTAAATAATCTTTCTGTTTTGAAGAACGTGATGAATGTTACTCCTACAATACCTATGAATGAATTATTTGAAATTCAGAAGATATCCAGGGGAATAACTCATTTTGTTGTGTTCATTTTTATCATTTTATATACTTCGATGATTGGAATTATAATTCCACTAACATTAAAACTCCAAAAACATTGTTATTCGATAATTCGTCTGATCAAATATATGAAAACCCTTGTTATTCCGATTGCCGCCAATCGTATTTGTCACGTAGTGACGTCATGCGCAAAGCGGTTCAAAACTAGAACCTCGAGTGATCATATCTCTCCTCGTTATAGTATCATGTCTAAATACTGATTGTTCGGAGATGGCGTTATGATCGCATTGATCACAGTCGGTAATAATAACAGAAATATGAACAGAACTTGAGCTTCTGTGACTAGAGTTCAGTGGCAAAAAGAGGCAATTGACAGCACCAATTTCGTGACCGTTATGGTAAGTCTCCATACCGACAGTAAAACGTCGTCGTTCCAACGGCGTGAACATTTTGCTGTTATGACGTTCCAACGCTGAAATTGATCTGTATCCATACTGAGATGGTTATAAGACTGGTGCAAGCATTCTGTAGTTTTGCCGTGTTAATAACTAAAGAAAAATCTCTCGAATTCGCCTACTTGATTACTAATCGAGACGTTCAATCACCTCTCCTCCGCTAGAATCGCTAGCTTTTGCTTGAGCCGTTGAAAATTAGTGCAAAATGGTGGTCTGGTCTGGTGGTCAGATAGTTTCATTGATATTTTTATCCGAAATAACTACAAATTCATACATTGCGAATTCCAAATACGGTGTGAGAAGTGATTCAATAATGAATTTAGAAATATTTCCATTAATTATATCATCTCGAGGTTTGAGATGATATACTA
Organism: Gastrophysa polygoni; assembly: GCA_963576655.1. Taxonomy (NCBI): domain Eukaryota; kingdom Metazoa; phylum Arthropoda; class Insecta; order Coleoptera; family Chrysomelidae; genus Gastrophysa; species Gastrophysa polygoni. The sequence continues at coordinate 18,067,117 of OY755086.1, forward strand.
TACTAACCAGAAGGGCAGTGGAAGAGCCCCCTTCATCAATCTTTTCAAGCCAATATGATTCTTGCGAAAATGTTGGGAACAAATATATACGTTAGGTGGTATTTTTTTTTTTGTAGATGATATCCACTTTTGATGCATTATCTCATCCTGAAGTGAGCAAAAAATGTCTTCGAAAATTTTGTTTCGTATATTGTATGAGATAATGAATCGAATGTTTCACATATACTCACTTTTGGTGCTTTAAACGTGTGTAGATTAGAGTTTTGAGCCCTTGAAATACCAAACAAATGACAGAACCGTTATGGGTCCATATCAAAAGTATTAATATTAGAACTAACAGAAACGAGAAAATATTGGAACTGATTGAATACGAAATATAATGTTATTAGTTATTTATCTTTCAATTGTAATTTGATTTGCGCCAATTGATTTTAAAATCGATTGACAGATTTGTCAATCGCGCAAATGACACAAAACACGATACACATTGTGTATTTCTTATTTCATGATCGCAGATCGCAAAATAATTCTGACTCCACCACACTCGCCCTCTGTTAGATAATCATTGAAACATTGTCCTCGAACCCGCATTCATTTGTTTATCTCTAGAGAAATTTCTGAAACAAAAGCGCATCAGTAATCACACCATCTTATAACCACCTCAATCCATATTAACGCCACTATCTAATACCCAATTTATATCTATAATACCTATAATTATTTATTTATTATTAGCCATTGTTGATCGTGGAAACCTACAAACCCGATTGGATCTGTTCAAAATATAAGTTGTCGTTTGACAACTGTGTCAGAAGAAACGTCGCACCGTCGTTGTACAAAGTTAAACTCAAGTCAACTTTCTCGCCATCTAAATCGACGTCGTGACTGTGATTGGTCAATTGCCGTGCAGTCGTGCAGTTTGCAGTCGAGACGTCAGTATGGAGACTTACCATTAGAATCAAGGAAGAATTCAAAATTTGACCTAATTTTATGATTTCCTCTCAAGAATTTTTCAAGATTCAAAATGAAAGCTTGTATACAAGCTATAGTTCATTGTGTTTTTAGTCCTTTTAGTTTTCCATAATTGTTTTGACGCATTAGTTCAGAAATTTGGTCACCCTGAGTTGGACCTATTTGCGAGCAGATTCAATATGAAATGTGAGAAGTTTGTCTCATGGCATAAAGACCCAGAGGCAGACGCAGTCGACGCCTTCACCTTGAATTGGTCTGAGAAATATTCTTATGCATTCCCTCCTTTCTCATTAATTTTGCCAATGTTACAGAAAATTATGAGAGAAAAAGCAACAGGAATAGTTGTGGTTCCGTTTTGGACAACCCAACCATGGTTTCCGTTATTTTCAAAATGTTCGATCTCTAAAATGATATTTTTCACTCCAGACATGAATTTATTATTGTTTATGGACAGGCAACCACACCCACTCAACAATCAACTTACCCTGGTGGCAGGTATCTTGTCAGGGAAGGATACCGGTTGAAAGGAATTCAAGTGTCAACATCGGAGTTCTTCTTGGCATCCATCTCTGACTCTACCGTGAAACAATACGAAGTGGGTTGGAAGTTATGGTGGGAATTTTGCTCATCAGTGGGGACTGATTCCTCTGAAGGATCGGTTCTAAAAGTTATAGAGTTTTTAGAGATAGAATATAGAAAAGGTGCATCATATGGGTCTTTAAATAACTTTATCTTGATATCCTTGATATTATCACCAGATCTAGCAGATGATTTCAGGTTGAGGAGGTTTTTCAAAGGTGTGTCAGACTTCGACCGCTGAAACCGAAGTATGATTCAATCTGGAATCCGGCGACGGTCTTAGACTATTTAAAGAACTTGGGGATGAATGAGAACTTATCCTTGGGAATGATTACATTAAAGTTATGTACCCTGATGGCACTAGTCACGGCTCATAGAGTACAGACATTGGCCTTGATTGGAATTGAGGATATAGTGGTGACTCTGGAAGGGATAGAAAATAAAAATTCCTGCAAGAATCAAAACATCAGAGAGAATCCAGAGATTTGTGCAGCGAACACCCTATTGTGTTATATAGAAAGAACTAAGGGTGTTAGGAGTGAAGACATGACAAAACTTTTTATAATCTTCAAAAAACCGATTAAAACTGCGAATTCACAATCCATTAGCCGATGGATTAAGACAGTATTGTCGAATAGTGGCATAAATACTTCAGTGTTCAGTGCACATAGCACTAGACATGCGGCAACCTCGGCAGCATGTCGTAAGTGTGTGAGTTTACACACTATCAGAAGTACGGCAGGCTGGAGTAAAGATTCCAGTACCTTTGCAAAATTTTATAATAGACCATTGAGTAACAGGAGTTCTTTCGCAAAAAGTATTATTGTAGACTGATTTTACCCAAAACAGGAATGTTTAGAATATAAGATGAACTTTTATTTCTCAGAATGTGTGTTTGTTTTCAATAAATGTTTCGCAATCAGTGTGCCACAACTCTTTGATCATATACATTGTGCTCTGATCATCTGAAGAAGGAAACGCAAGTATAATCATAAGATCAAACGAACTTACCTTAAGTGAAGTTCGATCTCAATTATACGTAGCGTTTCCTTCGAAGATGATCAATCCCTCCCTAACCCGAGATAATGAACCCCAGGTCATCTTGGTTGTGTCACAGACAGTTTGGTATATATAAGTGACATGAAATAGGTGGCGCAGGTGTGACTATGGTGGGTTGGGGCATATAACGAGAAGATTTTGCGGCTTTTGACTGTGTGGGACATTTGTGACAAGAGAGATACTACATTGTGTTCTGATCATTTTCACTTCACTTCACTTAACTTAAGGTAAGTTCGTTTGATCTCATAAATATACCTCACTGCACCAATCGATCGGGTGTGTTCGTAAATTCAGGCAATCTGCAGCTGGCAGCCGGCAGTCGGCAGCACACTCACATTTGTGCGTGTGTGTAGTGAGAGAGGAGCTAGTTGATAATTATTCCTTAAACAAAAACAATGTATAATTGATTTCATAATTCGAATATATATCCAAAAAGAAACTGTCAAATATAATACCAGAATTCATCATGTATCGGACAGACAAGCAGTTTATGAAGAATCCAGCTACTGCTGGATCACGAATATATGTCGGTAATTTGCCAAAAACAGTAGTTGCAAATGACTTGGAGGAAATATTCAAACAACATGGAAATGTTGTGGGTTTGTCAGTAAATCTTGGTTTTGCCTTCATTCAATATGAACATGAAAATGAAGCACAAACAGCAATTCACAAGGAAAATGGTACCATTATTTGTGGTAAAAAAATTATAGTGAGACAAGCTTTAGATAAGTCGAAACCTCTCAATTCGAACCAGAATACAGGCCAGAGAGCTATGCAGAGGGGTGGTCCACCAGTTTCTCAACAAAGGCAAGGTCCTCCACCTCCATCTGCACCAGTACTAGATACTCCCAAACCTACCAACCCTCCTCTTCAGCAGCTTCAAGGCCTTCCAGGTATAAAAAATCTACCAGAACCAAAATTCAATAAACCAGATCCCAAAGAAGATTTTAATGATGATATTGTGGAGGATGGTAGACCTAACATTCGACCACCAGGTCCACCTCAACATAATGATAGAGGTTCAAAGGGTGGTAGAATAGGACGTGGAGGTGGTAGAGGGAGGACCAATGACCATGAGCGGTTTCCTGGTAGATTTGAGCCACCTCTGAAGATGGATATGTATAGAGATAGAGAACCTTACTTTGGTGGCAGAGATGATAGAGACTTCGGACCACCACAAAGGGAGCCATTCATGCCACCTCCTATAATTGAACAACCTATTGTTGCAGAGAAAAATGATTGTGAAATCATTGTTGTCTCTAAACCATTGACGTAAGTCCCAAATTCAATTGAAGAAGCAAAGAAATTAATTCATCAATTTCAAATTTCAGTGAATATGCAGAGTTCATTGAACAGAAGCTGAAAAAATTAGGACTTATGGTTGACTTACTATTTCCAAATGAAGATGTTCCAATAGGAAAAGTTTTAGCAAATATATCTAGTAGAGGTTGTTTGTATGCTATCTTGGTTATGCCTATCAATGAGGAACACAGAAGTTTGACATTGAATGTTCTTCATGGTCTCACACAAGGTACTGAAAATATCATATTTACAATTTTCTTGCCTATATACTGTTTCTGTTTTGGACATTTTTATCATTACTTGGATAGAGATTATCAATATAAAACTTCTTTATCAGTTTTTTTCTTATTTTTATCATTCAGATTTGAATAGTCTGAACTCGAATTTCAGAGCACAGAAACATGCCAGTAGATGATGCAATGATATTCATTTCCCGAAATTTTGAATCTTATATGAAAGGTGAACATACACCTTCAGATCAGACAGGACAAATGACATTATTAGATAGACATCCAGTTCAAATACAGGTTTGTTTGGTATCCTAAAATCCATTAATTTTTTCATGTAGCTGACTTGGTGATGTGGGAAATGATATTTTTTTTAGATGCTGCTGAACATGCTTGCTGAGAATCGTCAAATCTCAACCCCTCAATATGATAGACTCATAAAGTATTTGCAAGAAAAACAAGAATTGCAACAAGAGTATGAGGTAGCAGAGGGTATAACTCCAGAAGATGAGTCTGATTCAAAAAAAGCTGAACTTCAGAGCAGAATTATGAATATTCTGAACAAATCTACAGATGTGCCCATTCCTATTTCTATAACAGCACCAGATCCAGTTCCAACTTCAGAGTCAACCCCAATTCTGAAGGATCCAACTGTTCAAAAAGCTCTCGACAGTTTAATGTTAGGTGATATGTTCAAAAATATGGCTGGCTAAATGCTGATTCAAGAGATTTCAGATTATTCTTAGTGGAAATTGCAGTTGCTCACATTGGTTATTGGGAATTTTCTGCTGGCAGCAATTTTTATTGTGTTCTAACTATCCGTACATGTGGATGGTTTTGTTCATAATGCATAAATTCACTTGTTTTATGTTGAAGGGTGAAGTTATAAAATATGGTATCAAATACTGGACAGTTCAATTACTGCTAGATGAAATTAAGAAATCATTGCTGGCACAAACTTCTCAAGCAAATTTTCGAGTTATTGTATATATTAAGAGTATCACAGAATCAAACAATATATAGGTACTTATCCTGTATCCATTTTTGATGTCATTAAATATTTACAAATATGTTGCACATCTCATTTAAATAAAATGTCATTCTGTTTTTCAAAGTAAACAGAAAACAAAAAATTCTTTGTTTATGTAATGTGATATTTTTTTGTCTGTCCTTTATTCATGATATGATAAGAAGTAGCCATCAATTAAGAGAAAAAGTTCCTATATTATAAGAATAAAATGATTTTTGAAAAGGTATTCTCATAACTAAGGAATGAATGAACAATTCCATAAGTATTTTATTTACATAGTCAAAACCACAAAGTAATTAAAATGATTCATTGATTCTTCCAAAATAATATACAGAAACTCAACACAAGACATACAGTTACCAGTCTAAAATTATCTTTAAATACAATGGATTTTGACCAGTTGCCTCCTGATCGTCAGGAAGTGCAATCACAATACAGGAACAATGAAACAACTAGGAAAATTTGTTTAAGGTCAATAGAAATTCATATATGAACAAGGTCGATGTAATTCTCTCTAGAAGCATTGAGAATTCAATCAAGTGTAAAAGGCATTTCTGGGACCGAAATAATATGGTCTGGAAACCAGATGCAAAGATCTAAACACACTATATGCGACTGGAATTATACATACCTATTAGTTTATTATATTTGCCACTGAAAAAATAGTGTTTTTTTTTCAATCAGCTAATAAGAATGAATAACATGTATTCATTCTTAGTGAACGTGATAATATCAATTCAGATTTGACAATTGAATCTATTTCAATTTCAGAACTATTCTCAACCATCCACATTGGCCTTCCAGCTTGATATACATTTCATTGAATTCATCGGGCATTCAGAATGAATAAGAAATTATAATAGTACTAAATATTTATGTTTTTATATCCACCAAAGCAATTGAACTAGAAGATTGAAATTTTAGCCAGACATTATGAAATAGAAGAGGTGAACTAACTCACGAACACATTTCATATTATACTCCATTATATTTGTATACAGATATTTCAAGTACAATTTTTTGTGAGGTGATCTCAACTATATTTATTTTACAAGGAAAGCCACACGTAGGGACGATATTTGCTTCCCAAGACTACTTATTTTCACAAATAATCTTTCTATCAACACAAATTGCAATAAGTTTAATATAATTCAGTACTCGTATAGAGTGACTTGGTTCAAACCTGTCAAGGAATCTAGTTAGAATCTAAATAGAGATTCATTTTTGCATTATACCATAAATGGTTTCCTACTCAATATTTGATTACCTTGTAACAATACTATGATTAACTCATCTCACTATTCTTTAAGGCTACCTATTTAGGTGAGTTGAGTTGAATTTATTGAGACTGACTCATGATTGAGACTAGTTTATTTAGTAGCTGTTTTTTTTGAGAGAATTCATTGAGACTCTATTAAAAGGAAGGCAAACTACCAAAATTTGTACCGAATCCTCTTGAATGAACAAATTTCATTTAAATTTCACACCATCGATCGTGTCAATATCGTGTTCCGATATTTCATTCTTTAGTGACACTGAAACCTATTTTTCATATATGTCAACCATAATTCAGTTCAATAGATATTTTTATATGTGGCATAGAAAATTGAGACTACTAGTTTATCTGATATCTCTTTAGTTGCTTACTTTACATATATTGAGGCAGGTAGTTTTATAATGTATCTAACAGAAAAATAAATACTACAAATACATTATCTGACTTTTATCGCCCTGTTACAACAGTTTGAATAATACATGTGAAGTTGATTATTGCATTTGTGCACATTTATTTGTTCTCTTAATCTGAGTTCCCTAAAATGTATACTTGTTTACACTTGTATAGGACTTTGCGTTCAACTTAAGCATATGCATCAATATTATAAAATAGCAGCATTATTTTTCATCACAATTGTCCTCAAAATGAAACATTAAAATTATTCCTTATTTCAGTATCAATTGACCATAAACAAATGTAATTCTATCATTCAAAAATTATCAATGAAATATCATTAAAAATAAAAGATTAGTATTATGAGCCATTTTTAACTCAACATTTTCTAAAATAACGATTTTTGTCAAAATTCGACAAAATTCTGAAAAATTTTGTCAAAATGCTATCCTGAGGATTTCCTTTTTCTTTCTTCTCAGATAAATTCTACTTCAGGTTCGGTAATCAACTCAATGGAGAGTTTGATAGCAAACCTGACAGGTTCAAACTAACTCACTCTGATTAGCTCCTTCCGAATCTAGTAAAAATAATATATTTCGCATCAAATACTCCACATAACTCCACTCGAGATAAAAATAAATTAAAAACTGTCTTCGCTATCATCCGGCAGACCGTTCAAATGCAAGGGCCCAAACCTCTGGCCCGAATTGCCTTCCGACTGATACCCTTCGGGAGCAGGCGACACCGGGGAATCGACGTCCGTCGTGCTGCGCCCTATAGCCGGATCGAACGCCTCCTTGATCTGGCTGCTCGCACCCTTCGGATCCAAATCCGTCGCCCAACTAAAGTGCATCAACGCCAGATCGGTGTTACCCAACTTTTTGTGCACCTTACCTATCAAATAATAAACTAAAGATTCTTTGGGAACTATCTCCTTCACCTCCTCCAACTCCTGCAGAGCCTCCGCGTGTCTACCCAGAGCGAAGTATATCGAACCCCTGTGGAACTTGCACAGCGGGCTCCTCGGATTGTTGGCTATTGCGGTGTTGAACGTGCTCAAAGCCTTCTCCGTTTGCTTCAGAGCGTGCTGCACCACGCCGATGTGGCACAGGATAACAGAGCTCTTCGGGTTAATGGACAAAGCTTTGGCGTAATTCATCTCCGCCAGTTGGTACCGCTCCTGTTTCGAGTAAATCGTTCCGATGCCGAACCAAGCGTTGTAATGCCTCGAGTCCAGCCTCAAAGCGTTCCGGAAACAGCTCATAGCCTTGTCTAGCTCCTCGGTGGTGATATACTCGTGGCCGAGCAAAGTATACGCGTAGGGAAAGTTGGGGTCCACTTGGACCGCCCGCTGGAAAAACTTAATAGCCGTGTCGTGCTCTTTGTGCAGCGAGAAGCAGTTGCCGCTGACGCACCACGTCACCGGCGAATTCTTGTTCCGGTCGATCAGTTCTTGGGCTAGCGCCGACAGCGCCACTTCCTTCTGCAAGTGCCACAGAGCCGTCGAGTATACGTCCATGTAGGCCATTCGGTAGGGCTCTTTGTCGTGCACCTCCCCAAAGTACTTCGTGCAGGACTCATAATCGGCCTGCTCGAAGTACGCCAATCCTAGTAGGCAGGATATCCATGAGGTGTCGAACTGGTTCGGCGGCAAACTGTGCAAACGTTCGATAGCTGACGCGCAATCGAACTGGGACAGGTCCAGGTATGCTTGGCCCAAGTCTCTCAACAGACACATCAGACCTTCGGCGCTCTGTTTCTGCATATTCATGACTTGCTGAAAACAGGAGTCGCCGCTCACTGCGGGTATTGCACTTTTGGTATCAGCTGCTGTGATGGCTTCACTCTTTTCTTTTTCGATTGCATTCCTCGTATTCAACTCCGAGTAATTTGAGTTTTTATTCGGATTACATTTAGTTATTCTCTGCTTGGTTTTACGCGACGGTGATTTGGGAGTGGCGAACTTATTCCGATTTGGCGATTTGTTATTTTCCTTCACCGAATTGTTGCTGAACAGCCTCGAGCTGCGCCTGACGTTCTGACTAGGTTGTCCGACTAGAGGTATTGTGGGAGTTTTGGTGACTGGCACGTTAGAAGACTGGCTAAACACGGGTTTAGAGTTTTGGAAAATTGACTCTTTGCGACCGATGAACTGGTCGACTTGGGCTCGTACTCGTTTAGCCAATGATTGGTGATGGCTGTTGCATTCGGTTAGGGTGGGCGGCGACATATCTGGGGTGCTGGTGAGGTCGGTTGACGAGTCAAAGAGTTGTCCAAAGCTCGGCAGAGGACTCTGGAAATGAATAATAGTATTTATGAATATACTTCATATTGATATTGTAAGGAGGGGCGCCGACTTATGAGAAACCCTGTGGGTGCCCATGCTCATTTCATGTCTCGTTAGAAAAGAATGATAATAATGATAATAATTTCGATATGCCATGAAGAGGTTGAAGCATATCGCAACAAATTTTCAAATAAACTATTGATCACAAAGCCTGGAGAGATATCTGTATAAATTAGTTCATTGATGATTTTTTTGTAAATCGCTATTTAAGAAGTACTACCTACCCATAAAATTTGTTTGCAAATATATATCTAATAAATAGCTAGATTAGAAAAGAATATAAAATACAATTATAATAATTACTAACCGCAGTAACAAAAATTATAAATATAATAAATAAACACAGTAGAGCAATAATAGTACAATGCAAGTAACACTTGATAGTTTCCTAATAATTATATGGAATGAGTTGAAATTTTCCAAATTATTCAAAGTTTTTCATTTATATCAAAAAAAGTAAATTTTTGCAAAATCTATTCGATTATTTTTCAACGTGATTATTAGGAATATAGAAAAACTGAAAATACTTCTTCACAGCTACTTTTAATATGATTCAATGTAGTAATACTGATTTCTTCTTCCGACTTTCGTATTCGTGAAACCATCTTCAATCTATTTTTTCAAATATAGCCCTGATTAGGTTTTCACAGATTCTGGAAGCTTTTTCTGGATACATTCATGTATCATATATGTTGTTTGAATGTGTTGTGACCTAGTTTTGGACATCATAATGTTTTTCCAAAACTCAAAATCAAAAATATCAATTTATGGTATTTCAGTGTCAAATCGACTAGTAAGATAATATCGAATAATGAAGGAACAAATTTTTACCACTTATTAATCGAATTAATCACACAAAATGTACCATATCAACATATCATATTTCTCTTCATTCGTGAAATGTCCCATTATTCAGAATACCAACAGACCACTAATTATGACAGATCCCGGAACATCAAACAGTTTTCAACGTCTACTTCTTTGTATTTTTCTCGTATTATTTTCTACTTGTCATGAGTAGATTTTTTTAAATAATTATCCTTACTAGTCTGATATATTGGGAAAAATTATATATTGTTGATATCTCGGTTGATAAGACAAGTGGAATTGATTATATTTTTGATTTAGGGTTCTGAGGAAAAATTCAAGATGTCTAAAACCAGGTCGAAATACATCCAGAATGTTTTCAGAGACGAGGAGAGAGAAACCCACACAAAAGCTGAAAAATGCTGTTGGAATGGCCCTCTGAATGTGTAACTTTTCTTCCATTTAACCGAATTTGTGTCTCACATCGTTTCCGAGATCCCTTGCCGTGCATCCTTATCTTGGGAATACATTGTATAACTAGCCACATAAACTTGATGAATGTAATGAATAGCATATATGAAATTAAATAATCACACAGATATTTCCATCATTTCATCTCACAGTTGAAGAAAAAGCACGTCGGAAGTGCGAATTACGGATATTTTGATACTTTCAGTACATTAATATTTGATTTATTCAAGATAAATTTTTGTGTTAGCAAAATTTAAAACTCCTATCATTTTTCTTTTAATCTGTGTTATTGCTAAGTCAGTCATCCTTGTGGAACATGTATCGGAATAAATTAAGACATTCCTACATTTTTCATTTCATTGAAACTTCCTTCCCGGGATTTCTTTGCATTATAGTACCTTGAATAGATATGGAGAAGAAGCTTATTGCATTTCCCATCCATTTCCAATACAGAAAAAAAATGAAAATGCTCAGGTCCATTCAACGAAAATGCGGGCCGTAAATGACAGCGCCATGCGTAAACCCATCTTTAGTTTTTTTACAATACAATATGGTCCAATGCATCGCTAGTTCTTGTAGTATGAACAATGGAAACAACTTCCACGGTCGGTGCTCAACGGAAATGTCATCTATTATGCCACCACGTGCGATTCCTAGTAGACAAATCAGACGAGCTCAGGCCTACACTGTCAAGCTAGAGACCTGTCGAACATCACTATACCAAGCATCATTCGTCAATAGAACGGCAAATTTGTGGAATTATTTGCCTAGGTTTCCTTTTTGTGTTGTCAACAGATAAAAAACAAATTTAAGCTACACACTCCCCAAATGGTTTATGGTACAACGTGTGTGTTTCAATTAATATTTAAACTTGGGATAGAAGAATTGATGCATGGCTACTATATTTTGGAGTAAAATTAATAGATTACAAAACCATCATGGCGACTGGGCGCCATCTGGGAAAAAAAATAAATGGAAAAGAAGATCTTATGACAGGCTCCTGACGAAGACCCCTAGAATATAAAGTCAATATCTTCACCTACTACAAAATGGCGGAACATTTTATAGTTGCCTGAATATATCGACGAATCACTTCATAATTTGGGGAAATGAGCTGAGTTCAGTTCAGAAGATGCTCGAAATGGTTGCCTTGAACTTCTTGACATAAGAACAGCCTATATGATTTTTCAGCTTTTTGTGAGATTTTTTTGTTTTTTATCAATTGATATTGAATTTCCTGAAAATGTTCTGAAAAGTAACAAATTGGCAGACGGAGGAATTCTGGTTACAAGGTGTTTTTTATTAATTGATATTGAATTTTCCATTTTCATATTCAGTTGTCAGAAGTGGGTGCCAAGTTTTATCTATATCAAGTGAACAAGAAGCAATATTATTGTCTCCGTTCAGGAGAATCCAAGCAGACTCTTTGATTTTCCGTTTTTGGTTGTTGTCTTCTTTTCATATGATATTAATTTTACTCCAATCAGCCATAATCAGCCTTAGTTGTCCATTTTCAGTAAGGATATGTTCAGCCAATAATGTTCACCGGTATAATATTTTGCACAAACACATGGTAAACTGTAAATACAATTTATTTCATACTGCATCATAGAACATACCTTTACGTACCTGATTTCAATCCGGAAAATAGACTTTTACAGGATGAATGAAATTTTACCGGATTGTAAATATTGAAAACTCAGTTATGCGTCAAAAGCATGAATACATTTATTAAAAATTCAACAGCAAAACAATACACAGAAATTACTTATTGCTAATATTATTATTAACCGTTAAATTTTCGTTCCCATGAATATGGATACCAGGAGCTCCATTGGATGAATTATTTTTTAGGGAGTTGCTACTTGCTGATACATTCCCATTTTTTGTTGTAGCACTTCAACAAAGATTAATATTTTATTTTTCACTGTTCATTTTTGTTTTTTAGCAGTATGAAATAAAATGTTATACGTCACACGTCCGGTAAACTTTTACCGGACTAGTAACGTAAATATCTATTTTTGATGATTGTTCTTCATTTTTCGGTTTTGTATGAGTCAAAATCGATCTCACTGTATTTTCTGTATTGAACACTGTTTTCACTTGAAACTTGTCACCAACACGTTTAATCAGTGTTGGTTGTCTTTGTGGTTGTTGTATATTCTGTCTGTTCTCAATTTGGTGCATTGTTTTTCAATGAAATGTGATGAGTTGTATCTTTTATATGGTTTATTTCGGTACTGAAAATTTGGTGGTCCGATGATATGGATTTGGCTCTATCATAAAGTGATTTGATTATTCCTTTCTTTTTACTTATAAGATGATTTGATTGAAAATTGAGATATCTGTCGGTGTGTGTATTTTTACGACATACACTTGTTATCAAAATGTTATCTGATTTTTTAATGAGGACATCTAAAAATGGTAACTGATTATCAGATTCGATTTCTCAAGTGAATTTGATTGTGGGTTCCATATTGTTTATATAATTCAGAAAATTTTATAGTTCTATACCTATGGTTATGTGGCCATATAATGAATCATCTACAAATCTCCACCAAGTCTTTGGTTCTCGATTGTATTTTTACACAATATTTTCTTCAAAATCTTTCATGAATATATTACTTAGAATAGGAGATAATAGTGAACCCATGACCATACCAAAATTTTGTTGATAAAAATCATTATATCTAATTAAAAGTAAGTTGTTTTGAGACATGATTCCAAAAATTCTAAAATGGCTTCTACGCTCAGTTTAGTTCTTTCATTGAGTTTTTATCACCTTCCAGTTTTTTTTTCACTATTTGTAAAGTTTTTTCTACAGGAACATTAGTAATTAAATACTGTCTGTAAGTTCTTCGAGGAGGTGGTAAATTCATTTTTCAGCTTTTCGTGGGATTTTCTCTCCTCGTTTCTAATTAATAATTAATCAGTATTTAAATAGTAATTAAACTCACTACATCGAAACTTACTGAAATATCGCCCTCATTAAAAAATCAGATAAGTGTCTGTAAGTTCTTCGAGGAGGTGGTACATTCATTTTTACATTCATTTTTACATTCTTGTACGAAGAGAAAAATATTTTATTTGTGTTGAAAACGGGAGCAGATTCGTTCCCGAAACGTCCACCAAGATAAGTAGAGGTTTTATTCTTATTGAATATATTTGTATTCCCAAATTTTTTTCAAAAACAAGGTGTCACTGACACTCTTTTAGGTATCTAAAGGTTTATTTTCAAGCGCAGTGACATTTTGGGGCAGATCCCAAATCTGTCCTTACTACAAATATATTGCAATTTTTAATAACTTCTACTCTATTTTTCAGAAACGAGGAGAGAGAATTCCATGAAAAGCTGAAAAATGAAATCAGATAACATTTTGATAACAAGTGTTTATCGAAAAAATACACACGCCGACAGATACCAATTTTCAATCAAATCATCATAGAAGTATAAAGAAAGAAATAATCAAAACACTTCATCGGACCAACAAATTTTCAATACCAACAGAAACCATGTATGGTCTACAACTCAACACTTATGCAAAACATTTAATTGATAAAACAATACACCAAATTGAGAACAGACAGAAAATACAACAACCACAAAGACAACCAACACTGATAACAAATGTAATCCCATACACTCCTGGAATATCTGAGAGAATGAAACGTGTTGGTGACAAGTTACAAGTGAAAACAGTGTTCAAGACAGAAAATACAGTGAGATCGATTTTGACTCATACAAAACCGAAAAATGAAGAACAATCATCAAAAAAATGTCTTTACAGTATACCATGTGTTTGTGGAAAATATTATAGCAGTGAAACTAGCAGGCATCTAATAGTAAAGATGAGAAAGCTTAAGAATAATATAAAGAAAAGATATACTGATAAATCAAAATAAGCTGAACATATCCTTACTGAAAATGGACAACATATGGCCGATTCGCGTAATATTAAGATCACAGGAAGAAGACAAAAACAGAAAATCAAAGAGTCTGCTTGCATTCTCCTGAACGGAGACAATAATATTGGTTCTTGTTCAGTTGGTATAGATAGAACTTGGCATCCACTTCTGAAAACTGAATATGAAAATGGAAAATTCATTATCAATTAATAAAAAAACACCTTGTAACCAGTGTCAAAACCAACTGAACATTGAAAAATCTTGCGAAGAAAAGTGTTCTGATTGTGTTGAGAATGGGAGCAGATTCGTACCCGAAACGTCCACTGAGATAAGTAGAATGTTTTATCCTTATTAAATATATTTATATTTCCGAATTTTTCAAAAAACAAGATGTCACTGACAAAGAATTTCTCTTTTAGGTATCTAAAGATTTAATTTCAAGCGCAGTGTCATTTCGTGGCAGATCACAAAAGCTGAAAAATTATTGTACCACCTCCTCGAAAAACTTACAGACAGTATTTAGCCTAGGTTTTAAACTTATGAATTTCTTTGGCCGATCTATATTTATTAGAGGAGGCGTTGCAATTTATGCTCAACACGACTTAATCACTGAACCAATATCATTGAGTACATACTGTGTAGAGAATGACATAGAGATATGTAGGATTAAATGGAATTCTGAAACATTTCAGTCAGTAATATCAGTATGTTACAGGGCCCCAACAGGTTACTTCAATGTCTTCTTTGATAATATAAATAATATTTTAGAAAATATCTTCAAACATGATGTATGTGTCTTCTTAACCGGTGATTTCAATGTAAACTCCATGACTGTCTTCCAGGCTTATAATTTTGATCAGCTAGTTGTGTCATATGGGTTATCTCCAAGAAACTGCACACCAACTCGCATTGATACTATTCTAGATCAAATCTATTCTAACTTTGAAGAATGCAGTGGTACTGTAGACGTTAACAGATCTGACCATGATACACTTCTTTTGAAATGGAATATGGAAACCCAGGCAAATAATAATCTGATTACAAGAAGATACACCAGTGACAGCAGAATTGACAACTTAATCTTTTACTTAACTAGGGAAACATTGCATGATGTCTACTCATCCGAGGATACGGAATCCAAATTCCATTCATTCCATGATACATTGCTACACTATTTCAATATGAGTTGCCCAGTCAAAAAGAGTAAAGTTTCTGTTAAATCTAATAAACGATGGGTCACTGATGAGGAGGAGGTGATGTGCTTAAGAAATCCAATTCACAGTTAGAAAATCACTATAAAGCTGCCAGAACTGAACATAGATCCCTTGTCAAGAATACCAAGAGTAAATTTCAATACAACAAAATAAATAACTCTACAATTAAAAATAAGACTGCTTGGAAAGTTATGAATGAATTAAGAAGTGAAGATCAACCGTGCAAAAAGATAACAATGAAAGATGGAGATGACATCCTGGATGATCCATTAACGTTAGCAAATAAATTCATTTCCTAACGAAACTATAAACAAAATATATGACCCAGGCACTTCTATTCAATGTAATTTTCAAAGTCAAACTCACAGTATGTTTATTGCGCATATAACAGAAAATGATGTTCTTGAAATAATAAAAAATAAGATAAAACATAAACCATCGTGTGATTTTGATGGAATTTCTGGAATTGTTTTAAAAAAAAAATAGGACCTTACATACTTTCACCCTAAATTACTGCAAAGAAAAATTACGAACTCAGTAAATAAATTATCTGCCTGGTGTTCTGATAGATCCTTGTTGCTAAATACTACTAAAACTAACTACACAACATTCCTCACTTATCAGAATAAATATATCTCGCAATTCAATGTCAGTATTTTTTTTTTCAGCTTTTCGTGGGATTTTCTCTCCTCGTTTCTAAAAAATAGAGTAGAAGTTATTAAAAATTATTTTTATATATTTGTAGTAAGGACAGATTTTGTGATCTGCCCAAAAATGTCACTGCGCTTGAAATTAAACCTTCAGATACCTAAAAGAGAAATTCTCTATTGGTCAGTGACACCTTGTTTTTGAAAAATTTTGGATATACAAATATATTTGATAAGAATAAAAACCTCTACTTATCTTGGTGGACGTTTCGGGAACGAATCTGCTCCCGTTCTCACCACAATTAAAATTATTATTATTATAGTGAAAAATATCTTAGCATGTGTAATATCATTACACATGCTAAGTGAAAGAAGTCAAAAGCATTTTGCGAAAATGAGCTGAATTCCTGGTGAAATTACTTATCCAATTATGTATCACAAGGTAGGTCATTCCATTTGAGAATGGTGAGAGGTGGTGTATAGGGGTGAAGAGGTTAGTGAGACCCATCTCAACAATATGCCACCATCAATGGACATTGATTGGAAAATGATTTAGGATTTTTTACTACTGTCTTCCTCGGAGATATTCACCTGTATATGAGTAACTAGTATTCATTGTGGTTCAGAAAATACAGAAAATCAAAAAAAAAATCACTTTGTAGAATTTTTAATCAGGATATTGATCTAAGTAATTTTAATCAACTTTTATAAATACACCACTATGATATTGTTGAGAATAAGGGTATTTTACTCCTAATAAAAATTCTATCTGTAGTTCTCTCTTGTATATCACTTTGAAAATTAGAAATCTGATGATTCCAATGAAAGTTTTCCACAATATGAACTTTAATGAGATATAAAATTTTTTGAAAAATAGAGAATGAAAATGTTACCCATATACTGCAAAATTTTGAATGAAATAAACCTCAGTATGAACTTACAAAAAGATTTATTTGTAAGTTGGGACAACACATGTATCTCCAAGTTAAAGATTGAGAACTGAAAGATGAGAAATAGAAAGGGATTCATCAAAGCTTCTGTTTTGCTTCAGTATTTGGACAATTCAACTAAATTTCAATTATTATGTATTTGGCCAGAGCATTACAAAAAATGAAATAATCCTGTTGATTTTAAGGACTTTTTTGTTTTCTCTCTGATTTGTTTCTTCTCAATTTAATCTGATAATCTGTTCAATTGATAATCTAAATTTGTTGATTCCTAATTTGAGGCCTTTACTGTCAATTTGAAGTTGTGAACATATAGAAATTGGAATATTTCACAGCTGATTTGAAGAATGAAAATCAAGAACTTTTGATCATTTTTGTAGTGATTAATTTTTAGTGAATTGTCTAATATTGAATATACATGTGAATATAAAAAAAGTGAAAATTGTTACATATAAGTTATAGTTGGTTTAAAAACCAAATTGAAATCAGTGAAAAATAGAAACATGAATAAATTTGTTTGATTGATCACTTAGAACTAGTGTAGAATGATAAAATAATGAATACTCACGCAACATCCATCTAATCTGGATCTAGCTGATTTGCTGTATCTAGTAGCTCGAACAGATGATAATGACCAAAATCCAGACATACTCAGGGGCTGGGCCAAAGGACTCTCATCTGGAGTGCATAATAGCTTTGGGTTCATATTCAAGTTAGGATTAGCACTAGAGTTCTGATTATTGAACAGTGGTGATGGAGTAGTAACACAAATTTCTTGAATATCTGTACTAGGAGGGTTATTGGTAATGATTACACTTTCTATATTATTGATGGTGCTGCCTTGACACATTGTCATAGTCTCCAAATTATTTATTTGAAAAGTAGTTTGAGGGTTGGGCTTATCACCTATATTGCAAAGGTATTCAAAGGCTGACCACAAAAATGGATTGAGCCTCAAGGCCTTCTTCCAAACTTCTACAGCTCTAGTTTTACGCTCAGTTTTTGCAGCAATTCTTCCCAGTAACAACAGAGCAAAGCTAGCCTGATCTCCAAATTCTTTAGTGAAATCATCATCTTCCAAACCAGCTGATGTGCAATTTTCTAAAAGAGCAGCTTCAGCCTCAGCATACCTAAATAAAACAAATTTTCATCAAATGGAAAACTTGTGAAATTCACTTACTTTTCAAGATCAAAAGCACACATTCCAAACAAATATCTACACTGAGATGAGTTTCCAGCTCTGTCTTTCAAAGTGTAATAAGCATGATCTTTCTGTCCATTTCTGAAGTAAGCAGTTGCCAGAAGGAATAATGTTTCATCAGTTTTTACTGAAATGAATACAGATGATATCACAAGGCTGTAGTGTATTTACAAGTTCTTTCTCACCTTCAGCATACAAACGTTCTGATAGAAATATAGCATCCTCATAAGCATAATGGTTCAAACAATGCCAAATGGCAGCCTGAAATTTATCAAGGAATAAACTTATGATTGATTCAATACACAAGTTGAAAGAATTACCTGAACAGGCTCCTGGACAATCATGATATTTCTGTATAATAATTTTTGTCACTCTGTAATCACATTTCTTCGTTTTGGAAATATAAATCTACTAACTTATTAAAATTTTCACTGTGAAAGTGTTTTTTGTCATTTTAATCTGACAAGACTGAAAAGTCAATCGCCATTTTGATTTTTGTTTTTGTTTTCATTGCAAATGAATCCAACTGCTGCCAATATTATCATATTGCATCATATTGACATTAGATATTTTTAGTGGTGTAAATATGGTACATAAACACACATATTCAAAGACTGAAATGGATACACGAATCAGTAACTGAAAACTCTCAGCATCTCAGCATGAAAAATATCAGAACGATATAGTCGATATACGATAATCTGGCTCGAAACCAAAAACTAAAAAGATTCAAAATCTAACAGGCTTACGCTATATACGAGCTTTTCGACAGTGAGTGTGTAGTGATTGGGGTTGGAGAAGAAAAAGAGTGCCACTGCTACCAACATTATTGGTATAGACATAGAATAATTGTTTTCTTTGGTATAGAACACGATTGAGAAGGTTAGATCATATATGTATTAACTACGAATATTGATAATAAGGACAGCCTATCTGATGTCAAAATAAAAGAGTGGAATTGGCAAGGATTTATTTATGCGCATGCGCCAAAATGAAAGTGGAAGATGACAAACTCTCATAGTGTTGTTTCAACGCCTGTCGTTGCTACTCAATTCGGGAATGATCGTGCGTCGTGTCTTATACCCATATATGTATTAACTACGAATATTGATAATAAGGACAGCCTATCTGATGTCAAAATAAAAGAGTGCAATTGGCAAGGATGAATTTATGCACTTGCGCCAAAATGAATTTTGAATGAAATTTGAATTTTGCGCATGCGCCCTCGATCATCGTTGCCAATTAGACAAGGAGAGACGTATATAATGAAGCATCACTTTTCTAACATTGCTCTCATGGCGTTTGGTCAATATTGTAGTTAATACATATATGCTCATACCTAATACTTCTTGTGTAGCGCAATTATTCAAACAACCCGATTCTTTGAACTGTCGTCTTGTCTATGTTTAAGAATTGAATATTTTTATTACTCGTAATTAGCGTTATTGTTAGTAATTGTTCTTTTTCGGCTCTGGATTATTCAGTGTTTGTGTTCAGACGTTAGTTGTTGTTGTTGTTTGTGGTATTAGTAGTTTAAGTTTGTAACTTTTCACAAAATGTCCGCAAAAACGTACATATTTGTTTTCTCTGCGACTCCAAGAGCTCCAATTCATATCATCGGTAAGAAATTTATCACACGGATATGTGTTGCTTCCATGATGAATGTTTATTAACATTATTTCAATACTGAGGATATCTTATATTTCTACTGAGATTTCTACCATTTTTTAAATATCGATTGCTCCATTCTATTCAATCTGAAAAAAACCTTCCTGTATAACCAGATCACTCTATATCAAAGCTAAGTATATGTTATGTTGTCTACCATCAATATATATACATATTCAAATACATATTTTCCAAATAACATGATTATTCAGATGAAATCTTAGATGAGGATGATCTGAGGAGAAAATAGATAAGTAGTACAAACATAACCTGTAAACTGAAAAGATTGACACATTACACATGAAGTTTCCAAATTTGAATTTAGCGCATGCGCCCTCGGTCATCGTTGCCAATTAGACAAGGAAAGACGTATATAATGAAGCATCACTTTTCTAACATTGCTTTTATGGCGTTTGGTCAATATTGTAGTTAATACATATATGGGTTAGAGCTACTACATAACACAAGAAAAGAAGATATGGTACCGCGAAAGGTGGATAGTCTTTATTCGCGAGAATCACGAAGGGTGCGGCCTCTGGTGTCGAATTTTACAAGTCTCGCGAGTGTGATCAACATCAACAAACCATATTTGTTTTGGAAGCAAATTACTTGAATTTTGATTCTATTTCTGAGCTTATTTTGCTTATTTTGTGTCTGAGATTTGGTTATTGTTTTTTCAAAACATGCAGCGAGTTCATAGAACAGTAGAAACGAAATCCAGGAAATTTTGTTCAGTTCCAAAGTGCTCTTCATACACTACCCCTACTGTTTCTTTACACATATTTCCTAGAGATCTGAAATTGTGTAAAACGTGGAAACACGTTTTGAAAATTGGGAAACCCATTACACAAAACATGTTTGTTTGTAGTAAGCATTTCATCGCTGGAGATTTTTTGAATACAATAGGTGAGTTTCATCCAGATCTTGCCTCTGGATGTTTTATCCTATCATTGTATGGTTCTCATTCCAGGACCATCGAAAGGAAAACGTAAACCACCAAAACTCCTTAAGAAAACTTCAGTACCATCAGTGAATATTCCAAAATCATCACATGAGACAAAAAGGAGTAGCTTCAGACGGTGAGTACATGATAATTGTGAATCTCGTTCAAGTAATCAAATACTCATTGAGATTTTTCATAAATAAATGAATTTGAAGGTCCCCAAAAAGAGGAGAAATTGGCCCTATCGATTCGGAATATCATGAACATTCAGACAGTCAATTGGTTCCAAGTAGTAGGGAAAAAATGGAAACCATGGGATCAAATGTTTTAGAAAGTCATTCTAGACTTATTCCACATGATGATGACATGGAACTGGAAATTGGTGCTGCAAGTAATATGGTGGTTGAGACTTCTACACAAACAATGGAATATATACTTCAACTGCCTCAGATATTGAACACAGATGAGAAATTGCTGACTTTCACAGGTAAACATAATATAGGTATGTCTACTGACATGCTTTCAGATGTATTACAAGTTTGCAATGGATTGTTTCAATTCTTTCTACACTTCTATTCAGTAGAAACATCTGAATAAAAAATAACATGTACTTATTATTTTTATAGGTGTAGATTATACCATTTTGGGAGCCTACAAAAAGTGTGTGAGAAATGTAGCATCAGGAAACAACTTGAATCTCTTAAATATTGAAATGAACATAATACTGGTTTTGTGCAAGTTGAAAACCAATCTTTCATTCAGTTGTCTAGCCATTCTTTTCAGTATAAGCAGTTCCACATGTACAAGAATTTTTTACTCGACAGTTAATCTTTTGGTACAGAGTATCAAATCAATTATTTACTGGCCATCCAAAGAAGACATTTTGAAAAACCTCCCGAAATGTTTTCATAAATTTAGAAATACCAGAGTCATATTAGACTGCACAGAAGTCAAAGTACAAAAATTGAATTGTTTGAATTGTCGCATATTATCATATTCACATTACAAAAGGTGTCATACTATGAAATTTCTAATTGGAATTACCCCTTCAGGATTAATTTCTTATGTTAGTAATGGATATGGAGGTCGTGCTACAGATAAGGCAATTTTTAATAATGAAAATCTTATTACTAAGTTTGAACCTAATGATGGAATCATGGTAGACAAGGGGGTTCTAATTGACACTGAATGCGAGAAAAATTTCATCAAATTGATTAGGCCACCATTCCTCAGAAAGAAGAAGCAGTTAACGAAGGAAGATGCTGAATTGACTGCAAACATTGCCAGGGCCAGAGTTCATGTAGAACGAGCTATTGAAAAAATTAAGAATTTCAAAATTGTAAATGATCAAATAGATTGGTATTTGATACCTTACATAGATGACATTATCACAATTGTGGCTGCAACAGTGAATATGAAAAATCCAATACTAGCTGATGATAAATTTTGAATTCTTAGTGGTGCTGAAAGTATGATGATACTAAATTTAAATTTTCATTCCATAATGCATATCATGCTTCACTAGAAGTTTCATTGGAGATTACCAAGCTTATTCTGATTTTTTTTTTATCCATGATGTTCTTATTATTACTGTTTTTTATTGTATTACCTTTTTATTTTTTATCTTTACTTGTATCTTATGTGAATTTTGTACCCCACATATACATTTTGCTTTTTATTCATTCAATGTAATTTTTACTCGTGTGAATGGACTGCAATATGCCAATGGATAACAATAAATATCTATCAACAATACTATAGATTCACATTCACATGAAGAAAAATGCATGCAAAGAAAGAAAAATGACTTCGATTGATATTGAAAACATTTGTAGTCTATTATCCATCAGCTAATGATTTTTTGAATTTTATATTCCATTCTGTTTCAAAGCTTGTTTTCTTCTTTGTATAATAGTTTTGTGTGATTAGTTTTGCTTCCAATTCTTTTGTAAATAATTTTGGGTTTTTTAGTATCATTAATGTATCATCCGAACAATGAATTAAACAAATTCCAAAAAAAATGTTTTCCTTTTTTTACATGATATCAAACAAATGAAATAAGTTTCGAAATCAATATATTTTTCTCTATATTATACATAGGTATCCATAATTTTGAATTGTTATCATGTTTTATATTTATTTATTCATACAATAATAGTGTAACATATTATCAAAATATTTTTTTGATATGGTCTCAATCAATTCCTGACAGAACAATTCATCAAATTCTACCATTACCTCTAAATAACTATTTGAAAAAGAAGAATACACTAAAAAATGTGTTTTTTTTTAAATTTAGCAGAGCCATTCCTAACTGCACTTGTCCATAGTTTTTTTTTTTTTATCTTTGGACAACACGAAAGGGAAACCTATGATGTTCGAGGAACATCGTGTTAGCCAGCGGTGGAATTTTGGGAAAGAAGGAAGGTGTTGGAATTTTTCTTGAATGTTTGGAGGTTGTAAGCATCAGGAAAGACTTCACTAGGCAAAGAATTTCACAACTTTGCGGTGGAATTTTGGGAAAGAAGGAAGGTGTTGGAATTTTTCTTGAAAGTTTGGAGGTTGTAAGCATCAGGAAAGACTTCACTAGGCAAAGAATTCCACAACTTTGCCGTTCTATTGATGAATGATGCTTGGTATAGCAATGTTCGACAGGTCTCGAGCCTGACAGTGTAGGGGTGACCAGCTTGAGCTCGTCTGGTTTGTCTACTAGGAATCGCGCGTGGTGGCATAATAGATGATATTTCCGTTGAGCACCGACCGTGAAAGTACCTATAAAAAAGGCAAAGATCGCCGACCTTTCTACGATGATCTAGAGAGGTCAATGATTTGGTGAGTGTTGTGTCATCGACTAGGCGAATAGCTCTCTTCTGAATTGAATCTAAGAGCTTCAGCGTATGTTTGGGGGCTGAGCTCCAAACATGTGAACAGTACTCCAGGACAGGTCGAATTTGTGCTTTGTAGATCATAAGCAGTTGCTGGGATGTGAAGTATCTCTTCGCACGGAAAAGAAAACCGAGTTTTTGTGAAGCAGTTCTCGCAATGGACCTCACATGATCGTCCCATGAGAGAGCACTGTTGGTGGTGACACCCAGCATGGATATTGACGACCTCATAGGAACAGTGGTTCCCGACATCATCAAATTGGGCATTATGTGATCAGCCTTCTTGGTGAACATACAAGCTTGAGTTTTAGTTGCATTGAACTGTACTAGATTCTCAGATCCCCATTTCAGAATTCTTGTCAGATCCTCATTTAAAGCATCAACCTGTCTTCGCCTTGCACCTCTGGCCTCATTGGATGATATAGGGGCTCTAGAGGAAAAGGCGGAATGAAGTGTACTATCATCCGCAAAGCTATGAACTGGGCTGGAGGTCACATTCAACAAATCATTGATGTGGAGCAAAAACAAAGTTGGTGCCAAGACAGAGCCTTGTGGAACACCAGCATTGATCGTCATTGTATCAGACGAGACCCCGTCTACCACCACGTAGAGTGATCTATCTGCAAGAAAACTCGATAGTAAAAGACACAGTTGGGGCGGCAAACCATATGACGGAAGTTTCGCTAGGAGGCCTTGGTGCCAAACTCGGTCAAATGCTTTGGAGATATCCAAGGCTACAGCCAGAGACTCCCCATGTTTCTCTATTGACACCTGCCACTTATGTGTCACATAGGCAAGCAGATCTCCAGTTGACCTCTGGTGACGAAAGCCATATTGCCGGTCGTTCACGATTCTTGAGCTCTCTAGATATCGGATGAGCTCGATGTTGATTGCTTTTTCCATTACTTTAGAGATCACAGACAGTAGTGCAATCGGTCTATAGTTGTTAGGGAGGGTTTTCTTGCCCTTCTTTGGAATCGGTTGGACCCTAGCTTTCTTCCAGTTAGAAGGAAATACGCCGAGTTTGTACGAAAGGGTGAACAACCTGCAAAGAACTAGTGTTAGTTCTGGGGCACATTTCTTGAGAACAATAGGCGGTATTCCGTCAGGCCCCATAGCCTTCTTGACGTTGAGGCTAAGCAGAATGTGTCTGATTGTGCGTTGCCGGAAGACAATTTCTGGCATACGGTTATCGATGGTAGCGATTTTGGGGAGTTCCTGGCCTCGTGGATCCAAGGTAGAATTGTCTGCAAACATTTTGGCGAAGGTGTTGGCTTTTTCATGAGGTGTTATAGCCAATGTATTATCATCCTTTGTGAGGGGAGGAAATGAGCTAGAAGTGAAATTTCTCCCGATTGCCTTGGCAAACGTCCAAAATGAACGGGAACCATTTGGACACTCTATGAGCTTCGATCTTATTTTCGTGTTGTATGCCTCTTTAGACTCATCTATCGTTCGATTGCATGTATTCCTAGCTTCAACATATTCAGCTCTAGTTTGAGGGCTTGGGTTTCTGCGCCAACGACGGTATGCTGCTTGCTTCAGTGCGACAACCCTAGAACAGGTTCTATTGAACCATGGTTCACCAGTGGTTCGTGATTTGGTGCTATGTGGTATGTAAGTTTCCATTCCCAGCATGATGATTTCCGAGATCTCTTCAGCACATTGCGTAGGATCTCCCGATTCAAAACACATTCTCCTCCAAGGAAACTCAGAAAAAAACATGCGAAGGCCATCCCAGTTGGCTGAATTGTAATGCCAAA
This sequence comes from Gastrophysa polygoni, assembly GCA_963576655.1. Lineage (NCBI taxonomy): Eukaryota > Metazoa > Arthropoda > Insecta > Coleoptera > Chrysomelidae > Gastrophysa > Gastrophysa polygoni. The sequence continues at coordinate 18,092,754 of OY755086.1, forward strand.
CAGCGCGTGGGGGTGTTGGACTGGTTCGCGGAGTGATGTAAGGACATATCGTGGAAATGAGTGTGTGGTCTGAGTTTCCTAGTGGTGCACGGACTTTCACTTCATACGGTTCCGGATTGTTAGTGAGGAACAGGTCGAGCGTATTGGCATAATGATTGCTGATATCAGGGATCCGAGTGGGTTCGTTTATCAGTTGCTCAAGACCATAGGTGATAGCGAAAGCCTCAGCCAGACGTCCTGCGTCGTCTGTTTTGTTCGAGAATTTGAGCCAGGTGGAGTTGTGGACATTGAAATCCCCCATGATGATGATTTCAGCTGCTGGGTGATTCTGTTGGATGAAATCAAGTTTCAGAGAAAGGAATTCGAAGAGGTCACCAGGAGTTGGTTCGTTTGGTGATAGATAAAGGCAGCAGATGAACTTTGTATGTTTGTGGTTATCGATCTTGAGCCACATTACATCGAATTCTTTCGGTTCCAGTTCCTCCTCACGATGGCATGAGAGATCATTGCTGGAAAAGAGACATAAACCTCCTCTGAATCTGAAACGGGTATGCAGCTCATATCCAGGGCAGAGCATATAGGTCGTATTAGTTGATGAGTTGACCTGCGTCTCAGTTAAAGCCAGTATATCTGGTTTCTCAGCCTGTAGATGGTAATGAACATCGTTTATATTTTTGTTCAGACCTCGGATGTTACAAAGGTCTATTTTTAAATTCAGATGTTTCGATGGTGAACCCCCTCGAGCACCTCTCGCCCGGAAATCCGAATGGAGAGGTATTTTACTTCCGGAGTGTTTTACCCTAGGAGAATTCATCATCTAGATTTTTCTTCAGCTGAAATGGGCGGTTTGGGTTGGGAAGAAGGAGATAGGGTATGGGGATATGACCGGAAGCATCGACCAAATACTGAAACATGGGAGTTACCCATTTCACAGCACCTCTGTCGATGTGGTGGTGTCGCACCGGGCGATGATGGGAACCATCATCTTCCACCTATGGGTATCCATTTAGTCGCCTCTTACGACAGGCAGGATTTACCATGGGGAAATTCTTGATCCGTCCCCATACGGATGTTTGTCTTTCAATAGGACACCTGAACCTCCAATAGTCAAGAAATTGCACAAATCTACAAATTTGTTGGAATCATTTTCCTTGCCTGAAAGTTACCTAGAATAATTAGAATTCAAATTCATATTATATTCCACAAACCGATATAAGGACATTTCACTTCGATCAATCTCCATGGTTTTCCTTCATGAAAAATTATCCCATCTGGGGAAAATCCTAACCAAGGGAAATGTTTCGAAACAATCAAATTGGGCTGGAAAATTTCGAAATTCTTATTTTTGATCTTGAACAACTTGATAACTTCAGACTCAAATTTGATTCCATGTTGAGTGAATTTGTTGGAAAAACCTTTAGGGAAGAAAAAGCTGACTGATTTGTTTTCCCAGGAATCCTTCTGGTATGTATAAATGGAATAACAATTAGAACCTGAAATTATGAATAATATATTCATTATATATATAGGTACATGTGTAACTAGGTGAATTTGTGAAAATATTCAATCAATTAGCTTACCAGTGATTCTAAGCTGTCTTTCTATTTTCCACATATCGGACCCCTGTGGATAATCAAGAGCCACTTTCATAATGTTGGTGCCCTTAAGGGTTTCTAAAATATCCTGGCAGCATCGTTTCAAATTGGAATAGTCCAAATTGATCAATTCAGAGATTTTTCTAAGAAAAGGACTGTCTTCTGCATTGCTCAATAATTTTTCCAAGAATACAGTTGACGAACACCTGAAATATAACAGAAACACACAGAAAAGGGAAAACCAATATAATGATGTGGAGCAGGAATGCTTCCAATTAAAGAAGGCCGATATGCCTGTAAAACAACAATTGAATTATACAACCTGTCCTTCTCAGCAGAAGAATGACTTTCTGTCTGAACTGAAATACTCAAACAGCTCGATGAATCTTCAACTTCTTTGTTTCCTATCATCGGCATTTCTAATGTTCTGCCTAGAAACTTACAAATGCTAGAATTTCCAGAGGCTGGAAAAAATGGAATTGGATTTCAAAAAACATTTTTCCAAGACAAAGAAAGTGGAGATATACGAAAGCAACATATCATTATTCAAAATTATCTGAGAAATTACCATTCTCCTTTTAGCTGTTTAAATGTTGATGTACTACTTGCCTACTGAAAGTATATTAAAATTTTCTTTGTTCATAGCCTCAGTAACATGATAGGAAACTTTCTTTTTTTTATCAAGGGGTGACAGAATTCGTTAAAAGGTTTAGCTCTATACATGTCTTCAACACCTTTCTTTTCTTTTCCCCACTTTTGGGTTAGGTCTGTACAGCTAATGTAATCCAAATCTTCATTCCTATAATTTTGTGAGATCGTTTCATACCTGTGACATGAGATATGCACTTACCTATTTATATAAATAAGAGTTCCTATTATGTGCTTACAAAACCCTGAATTTCCTGCTTTGCATGAACATTGGCATTTCCAAAATTCATTATCTCGAGGAATTATCAGTATTTCATGAGGAGGCTGCGTAAGAGCTGAGGTCTGTAGACACAAGCTCTTGATTACATGTGTTTGTTCAACATCTACCCCACACATTATAATATGTCCAGCTTTATAGACAGCCTCTCCCTCTTTCAATGGTCTTATTTTATCTCCAATGTAGTCGATGATATTCGAAATACTTACCTCAATTTTGGGCATTTTCGAATGTATACTGAAATAGTAGAATGTAATGAACATAAATTAATACTTTGATCTGGTAGGTACTTTTACTTGCGGTTGAAAGATTATCTCTTGTATAAACAAAAATAATCGATGAAACTCCAGTAAAATACCTTATTCACTCTCTTATAATGTTGTTAATCAATTCTGCCCTGAAAAACTCCTTTGAAAACACTATTTTTTATAAGTAAAACTAAGTTCAAAATATCGAATTTGCCTTGGGTACATACAGCAATGTTTTTGTTGTTCTCACTCAGTTTGAAATTTGACGTTTGGAAAGCGCCATCTATTGGTTTGTGATTTTCGCGAATATCCACCTTTGTACCGCGCAAGTGGGCGTGGCTTATGTGACCATGTGACGTCAGCTTGCGAGAAAGTCACCATATTTGTATTGTTGGGCTCTATTTTGTGTGTGTTTTGTAAGACTCTTTTCTCTGAAAGCCTATTTGACACTCTGGCTCGGGTTATTCACAAATATTCACAAGGATTCAAAAAAAACATATGAGGAACTTGTTGGAAGAACACCGTTCTAACTACAAAATGAGAAAAAGTAAATAATGGGAAGAAAGCGTTACTTACCATCACTAGCCAATTATTTTTATAAACGTGTTTTCTTGAGAACAACTACATTGAATTCCAGAAACATGGTAGACTTGATAAGAGATCTCGAGTTCCTTTGAAATGATGTATCACTTCTGACCCCTCAACCCATTTGAGATTCAAGGGTTGGAGCTCACCCCTCCGAGTGAAAAAGTCGAAAATATGCACGAAATATTTCTCCCTCGGAATTAAAATCGAGCGTTATTTTTTCTGAGAACGATAACTATGTCAAATCGGCCTTGTTTCGTTTTCATTGGGCCACCCAGTATATTCATCGGATTAGGACATGCTGTCAACAACATGACCTAATTCTCATAGATAACTTCACGGAACAATCAGCAGATTGACCGTTCTCATTCATTGAATGAGTCAAACAATCACGATGATAGAATTGGATGATAGATTCATCAATTCGATATCTTGAATAAACACAATGGAAATTATCCACGTTGATATTGACGGAACTGTTGGAAACTGAAATCTACCTCCAATACGCTCTTAGTTCGTTTTCAACGAGAATTTTCGAGGATTGAAGTATATCGCAAATTAGTTCAGTTCAGTAAAAAAGCGGTTCAAGGTCCACATATGGAAAATATCCCTATAACCGCCTGTAGGCTGATAGAGAATCTTTCATCATAACTTTTTCTTCCTATTTCTGAAAACGATATTTAAATTATAACGATATTTCAAAATATTTGTAAGGGCAGATTTATAATCTATATATATAACATTGCACTCTTATTATTCACACTTACTTGAATCTTCAGAGACTACTAATTATCAAAGTCTGGTGGAAGTGATTTCAAATCAATGAAATGATAGGTGACTCTACAAGACACTGGGTTTTAGGAATGGTTACACGATGTTTATATCCATATATTTGTAGTATGTTCATGTACATATTCGGAAAGATTATCCTCAAACTCGAGCGAAGTATTGATATATGGATCACGTATACCCTTTATTTCATACGATCAAGTTTTATAACTTTAGTCCGTCGAATCATCCCTCAGAGTGGAAATGAAAATGAAGTAATCCTGTCAAGAGTTTATCACATCCCACTAGAGCGAATCTGTTCAGTAAACTTCGATGATTTATCGATAAACGATTATCAGTTTCCTCTATTATGGATTTACATCATCTACATTGGCAAGAAAAATATCTGAAAGAAAGTCTTTCTGGCTTACACAGTATCATGAGATCAAGAGGAGATATGATATCATCGACCAAGATGGTTGTGGTGAAATTGAGCATACTCCAATGTTAATGAGGATACTCTACTGTTTACATGTGGAAAAAAAATTAGGGAATAGGAAGGAGTCGAAGTGATTGGTGAAATAATAATTCAAGAAAATTAAATCAGTTGCAGATGATATATCTCTGCTTATTCGATAATAATAGTCGGAAGAGTTGCTCGAATAATGGAATGGTAGATTATGCAATGATTCCAGAAAGAGCATCTTCACAGGGCAAAGTCTGGGAGCCCTGTGAAAGGTGTCTCCGGATATTCGAATTCCTCCAGATACACCTTCATTCAATAATTATCCGTACTGATGTTTCCTCAGTTGCAAATGGATTGTTGTGATGTTGATTGTTATTCCTGTTTGAATTTGCTGAATTTATCCTTTCGTCTAAAAGAGTATTTTCCATTTATGGGACAAAAGTGAATAGCCAATTTTCATTCACATTATTCTATAAACAATCTTCACAATGATGATGGGTCAGTATTCCTTAATATTTTGAATGAATCACTTCAATATAGTGGGAAGGCGTGAGTTGGAACAAATCTATTTAGAATTCGGGGGTTTCTATCTTGAGGAAATGCTTGGGCGAGTCTTTTTGATTTTTTCCTGCGTTTTCTTTCATGGTAAATTCATGTTAGTACACACAGTGGCCTAGAAATGCATTTATTTTTCAATCCTTTCTGAATTCTTAAATGAGAAATTCAAAGTGTTTTTCTTCCGTGTTGTCCACAGATGAAAGAGAAAGCTCATCAACATCAAATAATAATCATTTAGAAACTCGCAGCCAGAATTAGAAATCAACGAATATGAGCTTCCTTCCGGAAACAAACCCCAGAATTTCAATTGAGTTTGTTCAAACATTCCTCCTCGCTCTGTTTGAATCAATCAAACCAGAAAAAAATCGAAGGAAATCAAATTCAGTTGATAATTTTCTATATCGTATTCAGATTATCCCGATGTACATTCTTTATAATATATCTCAATCGAGGTGGGATTTCAGTAAGGTTTGTGATATAGATGTGCATGTTCTGTTGACTGACAATGTAGCTTGTTCCAATCGAACAGGTATTGGTATATGCCACAGCACCTTTGTCTATTGAATTTCCTGTTTGCTATCAAATGTCAATATCACACGCAATGCAGGCATCAATCGATACAGAATCTGATTATAACCTGCTCTAAATGCATGGCTGGTCTGGTATTTTCATTGATGGGTCTCATTCGATTGGCGCGGATTCGTTTTTGCGAATCATCCTAACTGGCCATGTGGAAGAATACCCAATCTGAATATATATCGGAAAAACTACGAGAGGAGATCAGAATCATGAGGCGGAATCTCCGAAGTCGAATGAAGATATTTCTAATCCTCGTGTCTCCAAAGTATAGAGACACTTTGGATCCCTCCAAGAGCCTCAACTAACCTCCAAGAACGGTCGTCTGAATATTTTTCTCTGGATTTTGATGATGTACGAATCAGAAACTAAAGGAAGAAAGAAGACAGAGATGAATTTGCTTGCACTGAATCTGATCATCATGAACTCTGATTATTCTCAACAATAGAAAAACGTGCTCAGGTAGCAATTTCGTGGGTTGTCTAGGAACCAAGACACTCGCTCCGAAATCCATTCTGATGGATGATAACAGACGATATTGATTTTGAACAATCAACTACTCTTTCTTTTTTTTTTCGAATAGAATCACCCCCTTAATAACTCATGCACAACTTCCGGACACCCTGTATACCGAAGAGGTTGTATTAGGCAATTCATCTGAATCCTATCATAGTATATTTCGGCATCTCTAGTATACTTTCTTTCTCAGAATCCTCATGATGCTGATATTTAGAAGTGTCGAAGAGTCAATTCACTTGCACCAGGTATCTTTCAGAAAGAATCTCGATGGATCTTCAGACTTCAAACTTCCTCAGTATACATATTCCAATTCATCATGGAATGCTCGGGGCATTTCTGAGATAGCAGGCCACACCACCCCTTTGTAGCTTTGGATAACTATATTATAGTGGTAGGTCCACTTGCTCCGGGCAGCTTTTCAGCGAAGAAACGGTAATCCAGGGGTCTCAGATATTGATCTGTCAAAGTGACGTTCCGAACCTAAATGATCATTCTCCGGATTACCAGCTGCTCTTATCATGAAAGAAAATAAAACTCATGCAATTACTAACTTTTATTGAACCACTCATTTATATTCACAGACGAAAATAGAGTATGTCTCCCAACCTTAGTCTATATTTACAATTTATTTACAGTCCTTATATCCCCCTAATAGGCCGGTTTGCGATGAAAGCTCACGGAATATGCTAAGCTATGATCATCCGTCAAAATTGGAAAACCCGTGTAGTGTTAGGAAAATCAAATAAGCCATGCGATCAAAGAGAATGCAAGAACAAGCAGCAGTTAAGCACAAATTCAAGCAAAGCAAATCTGACGCTAAACTCTAGTTATGTATTCCATACAGTCATTCTCTTCCCACTACACTGTGGCACTGGAAACCGAGTAGGACCCGCCTTTCCAACGTCACTATCCCTGAATATCTCTCCAGAAAAATGAGCATGGGAACCCTCTCTTTCGGGATAGAAATTCAGTTCTTCCTTGCATACAGTTACACGGGGCATGGGAACCCTCTTTTCCGAGATAGAGATTCAGTCTTAGCTCGCTCTCACTCTCTCTTTCTACTGTCTTTCATCTGTAACGGAAAACAGGATTTCAGTATCCTATAAGTCGGCTCACCTATAGGTACTCTGCGGTTCGGAGCTCGGCTTCAGCTGGCAGGTCGTTAGTTGTTGCGGCTTTCAACAACTCACGATTCACGATTTCTCGCGCTGACTACGGGTATATCGTGCGATCCCCCACTCCAATAGTGGGGCGAGCGCATAGCTACCGCGCGACTCTCTCAGCGCAGCACTATCGCAGTACTTTTGATATCGCGCTGTATTCATTACTCAATCCTCGATCATTCAAAATATTCAATGATTGTACTGACTCCTGAATAATACCAGGACCAATACAACCGCCCTATTATTTGAAATATACACGAAAAAGAATGATGTCGCTAGCTCGTCTTTTAACCGAAATAATATTTACAACACTCTCAGCATGTACCGTCCAAATACGAACTCAAAATAATAGTAACTTCGTTACAGTTTATTATTGCTAATCAAGCAAAGATCTGTTTAAAATGATTAACTTCAAAGTAATGTTGACAATAAGTGCAAGGGTTTTGTGCCTGGTACTGAGTTTTTTAACTTTCCTAAAGACAAGGAAATACAAATTTGGATAGGACTGTGTGAACGCCGTGACAATTTCGACGTTAAATTTGCTAGGGTTTGCTAACGATAACGAAGTACAGAACACTGGTGGAGCTATTCTGCTCAATTGCCTATCTAACTTCTTCAATCAAAATTCTAACGTACAGCTAACTTAATAACAGCATTTTATTCCTTATAGCGAATAATCACTCGAATGTCAGTTGTTAGATGGCGACACAAAAATGAAAACAAAATCATTATTGATAATTGCACAATCAGTGTTATAAAAATGTTGATTCAGAAGTAGTAATTCAGGTTAATTCTCAATTAATGATCGAACTACATGATTACAATCTCAAAACATCAACTATGTGTACAGAAATCTGCGAAAATGTCGCCATCAAATAAAAATTTGTGAAAGATTAATTGAGAGGATAAGTGTTTTTTTCAATATCATGATACAATAGAACATGTATGTATGTGTGAGAGTGGTAAATGTACTCCTACTTTCGGTTTGGTTTTTAGTATATACCTCAGTATCAAACCAGATTAACACTAATAATATGTAAAATGAATGTGGTAAAACCAGTTGTGCAATGTTTTTTCATTACTTTTGATGGTTAAAAATAGTAAAAAGCATTTGTTGGAATGTGAGAGGCTGGGCAAGAGCTACCCTAGTTCAAGGTTGGCTATCACAAATACAGTAATATAACATTATTATATTTGATCTTGGTATATTAACTAACATGAATTTTTTATTATTATTTTTTGTACTATTCACATCACTGGAGCTTTTTCACACTGTCAAAATACCATATATGACTACAAAAATTCACAAAAGCAATCACATGAACTAGGGCTCTTCTTGACTCGCTTCTTGTCAAACCCAAAATGATTGATAAATAATTTTTTTATTACTGAATATTCCCTGTTGTAGGGTGACGAGTAGGAATAGTTCAGATGAGGCCAGAGGTGCAAGACAGCAGCTGACAAGAATTGTGAAATGAGGATCTGAAAATCTATGCAAAAAAACTCAAGCTTGTATCTTCACCAGGAAGACAGCTCCCAAGTCAGGTACCACTGTTACCATGAAGTCATCAATGTCCATGCTTGGTATAACCACCAACAGCTCTATCTCTCATTGCAAAAACTGTTTCACAAAAAATTGGCTTTATATTCCTTGCAAAGAGATACTTCACACCATAGCAACTGCTCATGTTCTGTTTCAGTTCATGTTTGAAGTTCAGCCTCCAAACATATGCTGAAGCACTTAGACTCTCTTCAAAGTTACTTGATGATACTGCTCACGAATTTATTTTCATCCTTTTTTATAGATGATTCCATCGTCGGTGCTCAACAGAAATACTGTCTATTATGCCACTAAGAGCAATTATTGGTGGACACCCCAGAAGAGCTCAGGCTGATCACCCCTACACTATCAAGATCGATACCAAGCATCATGCATCAATAGAATGGCAAAGTTGTGAAATTCTTTGCCCAGTGAAGTCTTTCCCAATGCTTACAACCTCCAAACTTTCAAGAAAAATTCCAGCACCCTCCTACTCTCCTAAAATTTCTCAGATAGAAAAGAATAGTTTTCAAGATCCTTTGTTTTTACTTTTCAGAAATAAAATGTTATCTTCATTCCTATGAATCGACGATGTAATAATTCACAGAAAAAGAACAGGTATTTACCTGTTTTTGATAGAATTTGTTGCCCAAAGCTATGGTTTTCATTTTACACATAATATATGTCTTAGTCATTCAAGAAACTTCCAGATGACTTGAGAACAATTGAGACTGATCACAACTTTAACTATAGTGGAACTATATATATGTAATTTAAAATTCCATGGATAAATAAATATGTGAATGATCTACTATACTTTATTTCAGAGATTATAATTTCCTATTTTTAGCGCTTTTTTAGAATCCCTCAGAAAATTCTCTTCTGCAAATCTAATCAAAGTATGTGAGTATGCTACCTGGAAACTGATTTTTCAAAAATTCAGTTATACTATGTTAATAATCTTTAGAAACTGCATCATATTATATCAATGTGATTAGTGAATAATTCAATGAAGAATTTTCTCTTTATCTTGTCCCATCTTATTTTTCTCTAAGACATGAAATATGTGTTTTTTATCACTAAAACTACAGTGCAAGCGAGAAGTGAAACAGTAACTCAAAGATTCGATTTGAATTTCACCATATTTTAAAAATAAACCTTGTATCCACATTATTCCGCGCCAAACGTTTTGAAAATTCATCACAAGGTGACTTCATGCGCGAACTCGGACGAGTTAAGGTATGTTCATGCTTGTACGAATTCCGCAAAATTTATGCGAATAAAATGGCGTCTGCGAATATCGCAATGAAGTTGAAATATTTGAACTTTTTTACGAATTCGGATGGAATCATAACCACACAATGTTGATATTTTGATAACCTCAAAATTGATTAATTTTTTTTTGCAGGATGGATTCTTTATATGAATTAATTTTAATGTATCGGTTGTATCGTCTATATAGAGCCAATAATGATGTGTCCAGACGAAAAAAAAAGGAGTTGTAGTGCTCGTACCATTTTTAAATGTCGCAAAATTTATGGCGATTATTACAGCCTCGTTCTAGAAATGAGACTGAATATAACAACAGAACCCTTACCTCCTGCAGAGAGGCTGGTTGTTATTTTGAGGTAAGTGCCTACATTCTACATCTTTACCTTGATCTTAACATTAGTGAGTAGTCATGTGCATGTGTCCTAGTAGAAGTAGAAGCACCTAGAAGTATGTAGTAGGTATAGTTGTATAGTAGATGCATCTATAGTAGCACCTAGTAGGTATGATAGTAGTAGATAGAATTAGTACTTACTGAGGCGAATAAGATTATAAAGTATGCATTTGAAATATTCTAGGTATTTGGCTTCAGGAGACTTGATGACATCAATTTCCTATGCATATCGTGTAGGAAAATCAACAGTATCCCAAATCATTAATGAAACATGCAATGCAATTTGGCAAACATTGCAACCTCAATACTTTCTGCAACCCTCTGAAGAGTCATGGATTAAAATAGCAAATGATTTCAATGATATTTGGCAACTCCCACACTGTATAGGTGCAATGGATGGAAACCACTGCACTATCCAGGTATCAACTTCTATAAACTATATGTTATGGTACTTCTTATTGATATTTGACATGATGTCTGCAAAAAAACCAGCTACCCTAGGAAGTAATAAAAGGATTTATTATTCCAAGGGGGTGTACCAGGGGCATCCAACAATTTTCTTTACTTTTTAGGCACCTCCAAAGTCTGGTTCAGAGTTTTATAACTATAAAAAAACATGTAGCATCATTATTTTTGCTATGTGTGATGCAAAATATAAATTCACCATTGTTGATATTGGTGCTAAAGGAAAACAAAGTGATGGAGGAGTTTTACAAAATTCTGAATTAGGTAAAAGGTTATATGCAGGTTTGCTGAATATTCCTCCACCATCACCACTCGAAGTTGGAGGAGAATGTTATCCATATTATTTTATTGGTGATGAGGCATTTCCTCTGAAAGAAAATTTGATGAGGCCTTATCCTGGGAGATACTTGAGCAATATAAGAAAAGTATTCAACTATAGGTAAGAATTGGGGTACACATATTCATCATGACAGCAGAAACAATATTCATGTAGTAATTATGATTATTATCATTGCAGGCTTAGTTGAGCAAGACATACCGATCGAGAACATCTTTGGAATTTTAGCATCACGTTGGCGGATATATCGGCGACCAATTATAGCTTCCCTTGCAACTTCTGATGCAATTATAAAAGCTACCCTTTGCCTTCACAATTTCTTGATGACAAAAAATGAAATCGCAACAGGACCTTATTGTCCCCCCACTTATGTTGAAAGTGAAGAAAATGGAAACTTCAGGCCTGGGTTGCGGAGAGAACAAATAGGAAATGATTGTTTGTTGAACATTAGATGCACTGCTTCTAATACTCATACACAAAATGCTGCCACCATAAGAGATAATTTAGCTTGCTATTTCATGACAGAAGGTGCTATTGAAATTCAGTGGAGTAAAGCATCTGGTGTGTACTTCACTGCAATAAAATATTTTCAATCAAATTATATTTCTTGTCACTCCCCCTCCAAAGTACATAATTATGTCATAGAAAAATATTTAATTTGTAGCTGTATGTTCAACTTCTGCTGCAAGAAACAATTTGTTTAATTCAAACTATTGGAATAATACAACAATTCAGAAATAATTGTAATTTATCTCAAAACCAAATTAGCAAACAATAAACAGAAATTCTCAAAAATCACAGTTGATTGAACCAGGTACATAAAAAAATAAAGCTCAAAAATAAACTTGAAAATTCTCATAAATAATTATTCTTAATATTAATTACAATAGGGCTAACAGTGATATTCTTTCAATCTGAAATATCTGATATATGTTTCATTTGAATTGAACTGAATCAGTTAACAAGCATTCTATCAAATTGAAGTTTTTCGAAAGAAGTCATGTTAACTGATTCAATTCAGTTCTAGTGAAATATTTTAGTTAGTTCAGATTGAAAAAATATCACTAATGATTCAGGTAACATTTGTTTCATGTTAGCTGTGTGTCCTATCCTGCCTGAAATTTAAAGGTATATATTAAATTTAACCAGTCTTACTGTAATACACATAATATTGATATACTTCTTGCAAATTTCAATTATTTATGGAAGGATATGCCATATTGTATGTTATTGTTAGCAACTCTATTTCCAATCTAGCTCTCTTGACATCTTCTAACTCATCCAGAATTTGCAATATTCTCAGGCATATTGGATTGATGTTGTATTCTGAGCTCACTGTCTTTGGTGGTTTTATATTATGTATAGCATCAATGAATGCATCTTCCACTTTATTTGAACTGGATAAAGTTCTCGTTCTTCCTGTTTTGGATGTAGTTGGTGTATGGATATTGTTTTATTTATCTTCTGTACTCTCCATGGATCCTAAGTTTGATGTAGTCTTTCTGCAAATAACAATGAAATATTGCAACAAAAAAGTTCAAACAACTCAGGTTCAGCTTGCTAAATGTGATAAAAATAATGCAAATATCTTCAAGCTGAGTTTACCATGGAGCAACTCTGTTTGACAGGAAAGTAAGTAGATCATAATGTTTCCAAACTCTCTTAGATTTTTTTGCTCCTGAGCCACTAGGTACATATTCACCTACTTCGGATTTTTTTTTAATGTAGGTATCTTGTAAGTTCCTCCACTTTTTTTGCAAAAACTCGATAGTGTACTGTCTTTGAAGAGCTTCATAAATTTCTATCCAAAGTTTGTCCCTGATAACTTTACTCCTTCTGGTAATGGGAAGTGTACTATCCCATAACTGTCTTCTACTCTCCACTAATGAGATAAGCAATTCCTCAAGCGTGTCATCAGACACCTCATTGACATCTTTCTCCTGGAATGTATTCTCTTCAGTGAGTTGAGTTTTCTCTACATGGTCACATACATTATCTTTCTGCAAGTAGCCACACAGTTCTCAATATACAAGCTATAAAATAAATTTAGTAAGAAATAGTACCATAGGATTTTATATCCTAGTTTGGAGCATTTGACTGAAATCATACCTCTTCTGTTTCTGAATCCATTTGCTTAAATTTTTATTATTGAAATTTATAATATAACTGAAATTCCTTGAAATTATCCAAAAATAACATCCACCTACATAAGGATGTGATTAATTATTGTCAAATGTCAATCACAAAACAACAAATTTGTGTAAATTTTGGGTACTCTGATCACAGAACTTGAACTTTGACTTGAACGTTTTGAAACATGTCAACGGTGACCTTCAAATTTTGTCGCATGAGTATGAACGTCGAATTCTGTTGGGAATTTCATATTTTGCGATTCGCATAAATTTTGCGGAATTCGTACGAGCATGAACATACCTTTAAGCACGCTTCAGTTTCAGCGTTGATTGATATATCAATCAACCGTTTCAGTATCATATCTTGTTCTATTGTATCGTGGAGCTACTACCATGATGGTAGTTATGAGATACTATAAGGAGGTACGCAAAAGTTGTCTATTTTTGGCCTTTTTTCCGAAATCCATGAGAATAAACTACCCCCTGTTCTGAGGGTGAGTGAGTATAAAAATGGTGGTAGTATAGTTACTACCAGGGTAGTGATGAGATACTATCAGGAGAGAAATTCACAAGAATAGCCCCCTGTACTGAGGGTGGGTGATTATCAGTAGTGGTATATCAACTACTACCATGGTGGTACTTATGAGGTACTATCAGAAGAAACGAAAAAGTCATCTATTTCTACCTATTTTTGCCATTTTTTCCCAAATACCCAAGAAAAAACTACACCTTGTACTGAGGTTGGGTGGATATAAATGGTGGCAGTAGCTACTGCCAGGATGATAGTGATGAGATACTACAAGGAGCTGCGAAGAAGACATTTGTTTCTACCTATTTTTGGCATGTTTTCCGAAATCCACACGAATATTATTAGTATCTACTGCCATAAATGGTGGTAGTAGCTACTACAAGGGTAGTAGTAGTTGAATATGTGGTAGTCAATAGCATCAAATCCAAAAATCTCAGAAAATTCGAAAATGTTCATCTTGGTCAGTAAATTAGATTTTCCCCTGATTTTCACTCCTCACACTGGAAACTTGTGAGTTCTTTCAGCAGCCAATACAAATTGCTGGTATATTTCTGATTTCACGACATCCTTTTTTCACCTCACGTCCATCACGTTTTTGGTGGATAAGCCGAAGAATAGAATCATTCACATCTTGCACCGTAATCGGAATTTGCACTATTTTAAGGCCTCTTGTAGTTACGATTGATTTCCAGTGATTTCTTCCTGCAAAACTGAAGTTTTAACTGGCTACTATGGTGTTTGCCAGTGCGTGGTATGTAAAAAAGTTGATCGTTCCTACCCCGACAACCCCGATTTGGTATTTCGAAGGTAAGTAAGGATATTTTTCTTTTAACGTCAGCAGTGGTGTAGTTATCGCATATTATATGAGTACAGTATTGCTGAAAATATTGAATTTCATCAATGTACTCTCCTATGTAGGTGATAATGTGTTATTGTTTTGGGTTTCCTGTGAATCCTGAGCGCAGACAAAGGTGGATTTCTCTTTCAGATTCAAAGAACCTGCATCATAAAATATGCTCAAATTTGCTCAGGTCATTCAGGTAAAAGAAATCATAACTTACTCACTTGGAAACACATCAACATTCAATAAAGAGAAACATATCTTGGGTTAACATCAAGTTAGAGTGGTCAATTTAATATTTTTTTGTTGATAATCTACTTCATATCGAGCTCCATATTGTATTTGGTTCCAAAATTTTGTTTCAAACTTTCAGATCGCTAGATGTTGAATTTGGATTTCAGCCCTCAGATCTACCTGAAGTCACTGCCGAGCAATGATGTGGACCCCTCAACTTCGTAAGTAAAGAAATAATATATCATTTTGCATAAAAAAAGAAATTTTTCAGAATGTTGCTGGAAATCAAACATATTGAACTGAAGGCCTGGTCAACAACAGAGACTGCTTCAGAAACGGAAACAACAGTAATTAACCGGTGTTTGTTTTTAAATATACAGGGTGGCATATTCGCGTCAATCTCTCTGGGAACATGGTTGGAGTGATTGACTTTTTGCTCTTGAAGAATATCCTGAACTTTTTTCTTCTATATTCATACAGCGTTATTTACGTTGAAGGACACGGAAGATTTTTTGTGGCCGAACAGATCGATTTTTCATGTTTTGATTTTCGAGCAGAAGTCTCCATTTTCGTGATATACAGGTTATCCCAAAAACCTCGAATATATCGAAGTTGTGTTGTTTTAAATAGAAATTTCTGTTTATTATTCCATTTTCAGGTTCTTCCCGAAGAGCTGATTTCATTGATATATCACACTTAAGGTCTATCAGAAATGAATACAGATATACTTATAAGGTGTCCAAGATCTATAGAAGTATAAATACAAAAACAATATTGTTTAGAAATGAATGGAAATATTCATTCACCTATTATATCATTACTTGTGTAAATATAATGTACCTATTCATATTCCAGAATTGAACCAAGGTAATGTATTGTTATCGTATTAACAGACTTTCATTCCTCCCAAAAAACCACACGCCAGTCACGCCACTGGTGCAGATAAGAGTGAACGTTCACATCGTTGCCGTTTTTTAAAGCTATCTCTTTCTAACTTATTCAAACATTTGGAAGTGTGTATGATTGTAAACAAATGGTGTGCAACGAATGGAATGTTATGTCTCTCCTTTATTTATATGTCTATGGATTTTACTGACACGGCAAAACCACAGAGTGCGCACACCAGCAGAATTCAGATGATTGACACAACAAAATTAAAAAATTCACATTTCAATTTCAAAATTAATGTAAACAAACCACTCCACAAGTCGGCCATTTTGTGACAGCGCCCTCATCGATTGATCACCTTCCCAATCACTAATTGTGAGTACTAATTCACAGTAGACCTCTTATTTGACCAATTGTTCACCTCATTGTACAGAAATATCATTGTATATAGAATACAATGGAAATATGCAAATATGCAATCTATGAAAATGCCGTTAGCGTTTTTCACGAAACAAAATATCATCAGTGACCTCACCATTCTCAATCTAGGTCCACGTCGTTTGAAACATATCTTATACAGGGTGATCCTTGAATTATGAGGGTGATTCTTTTACTCATTTTAAGAAAAAAACTTTCAATAAACGTATTTCCTAGAGGTCTTAAATTTTGAGATACAAGGGGATAAAGTTTTTCAACAATAACTGAGATAATATTGTGGACATCTTATGGAATTTGGTACATGTCTTCTATGCATCAAGGTGAATTTTCTGATGTACAAAAATTTTCATTTTCTCTACCAGTGGCGTCCGTATGGGTTTTGTATTGAATATTTTTGGAGAAAAATTACTATATACCACTGCTTTCTCTTGAAAAAAAAAATCAATTTCAAGATTCTCGTTCATCTCCAAGCAAATTTGACCTCATGGTATTTCTTTGCCTGACGCATGGTTTTCGCTTACAAAAATAAAAATCGTTCTACTTCAGGATCAATTCCTAAAAAACTGATGCGGTGTGGAAATGTTTGTGCATGGACTAAAAGCAAATCAAGAGATCAGATTTGTCCAAAGTAAATGCGAATCCAAAAAATATGGATTTCAGCTTGTACAAAAAACGAGATTTATTTCATTTGATAAAAGTAAGTTTAAATGAACGGCTAAAATTTATTAATCATTGATACTAAAACTGATTGAAAAAATTGTTGGAAATTGCCACCTTCACTTGTTAGGCATACTTCCGCCCGTCTACGCATGGAATTACTCACACGTTCAAATAATCCCAGCGTACTTCTTATAGTTTCACACGAGGCAACTTTTCGATCTTTTAAATCTTCTTGTTTTAACGGGAACTTTATACACTAGTTTTGAGGTGCCCCCATAAAAAGAAATCGGGTGATCTTGCTGGCCATATCTGAGCTTCTCCGCGACCTATCCCGCAACGATTAGGATAAACTGTATTTAAATGGTTTCGGACACTTACACTATAATGAGCAGGGTCTCCATCCTTAACGCCACTGGCAACCCACGTAGTTCTTCTTCGAGAAAGTTTAAATAAGACCAACCATCAAGGAGACCTGGTAGAAAAAAAGGGCCTATTAGATAAACATACATGAACTGAAAATTGGTGTTGAAAATATGATTCGGTTATGGCATGGGAACTGCGGATTTGTTGCAATACTCTGAAGATACCACTGACAGAAGTTCACTCGCTGTGGAAAATCTCTGGGGAGTATTGCCTGTACTCTTAAAATATATGGTATGGGTATAACAAGAAATCAACCAAAATTCGCCAAACAATCTGATGACAAATATTCAGAGTTCTAGCGATCTTCCTTGTAGACAATTTCAATTCAACTACTTCAATCAAGAACAGAGCATCTGACAAGAAGAAATATAATAATAATAATGTTTATTTCATATATAAATTCATGGCATAATGCAAACAAGCAAAAAAGGAGATGACAGGCATTCGAAACTGATAACAAGTGTCATCCCCAAATTATGTTCGAATATATTCATGTATGAAATCCATGAATGAAATAAATAAAATGGTACCTCTTTAACATCTGAATGTAACTTTGAACAAAGATGAGTACCTACTGAACAAATAAACATCAAAACCCTGTGTGACGAGTACAGTAAGATACATATACAGTGCGGAACAGCCAAATGGAATAAATTCTATAAGGAATAAATGAGAGTGTGTTGGGAAAACCGCTAGGACACGTCGATTTGTATCTTTTGATGCGCATCTTTTTCAAAAAAAAAATAATTATATATCATTTCAAATACAACCTCCTGTATATTATAAGTTTTTTGGATTCTTCAGAAAATTTTAGACATAATTCATGTACAATGTCCAATGCCTATCTTCAACTGTTTCGGGAAATATTAAGTGTTTTCAGAGATAATACAAAAAGTTACATTTAAAAAAGATAATTACTTTATTTCACAAATGATGTAAAAACAAAATAAAAAACATTAATTTCAATCTAAGAGATGTTCGAAATGTTCGCCGCGAACGTCTTGGCAACATGCTGAGTAACGTTAGAAGACATTTCTATACCAGATCAGCATGTTGCCAAGACGTTTGCGGCGAACATCTCTCACATTGAAATTAATGTTTTTTTGTTTTTTTTACATTATTTGTGAAATAATAGTTATTTATGGTACGAGTGTGTTATGTTGAAGATAAGTCACGTGAGAAAGATTTACACCACGAGGCCGTCAGGCCGAGTGGTATAAATTCTCAAGTGACTCAGGAAACATAACACACGAGTGGCATACAATGTTTTATCCAACAAGTGGAAGAAATCATTTTTTTATGAGATAATAATTAATAAGTTTTGTGATCAAATCAAAGCTACTTGCGTCTCAATACCCTGTATATGTCAGAATGACTTGACTGTGACTTTTTTACATTTTGGTCAAGGTAGGTTGTTTGTTTAGTTGCCACGGGCATAACACATTGTTGCAAATGTTTAAATAAATTTTGACACTTGTCAGTTTTCCCTGCAGTAAAAGAAACCTTTTTTGAAGAAAAAAACGTATAGAAAATGGAGGAAATCGATGAAAATTACGTTCCTGAGGATATCCTTACGGAAGCGGAAAAAGCAGCGATGCAGATTTTGCCAGAAAAGTCCCGAGATGCTTACGACAAGGAGTTCGAAATGTTTGAGTCTTGGATGAATTCACGGAAAATAAAAGGTATCGACGAAAATGTTCTATTGGCTTATTTTTTACATTTGCAAAAAAAATTAGCCCCATCGTCGCTGTGGACCAAATACTCGATGCTTCGCTCGTTTATTCGGAATATGGCAAACTAACGAGCTTTTTGAAAAGCAAATCACAGGGATACAAACCAAAGAAGTCCAAGACATTAGAACGACCTGAAATAGAGAAGTTTTTGAACGAAGCTCCCGATGACGAGTACTCGTTGATGAAAGTGGCTTTGATAATGGGGATTAGCGGTGCTTGTAGATGCGATGAATTAGTCAATTTGAAAATAGAAAATATTCGAGACAAAGGGAAATATTTTCACATAGTTTTGCCAGACACTAAAACCAAGAAATCGAGAAGTTTCACCATACTTGAAGAAGGAGTTCCAGTCAACCCGATCAATTTGTGTAAAAAATACATGTCTTTGAGAACAAAGAGTTCTAGTTCTAGCCGCTTTTTTTTGTTTTTTACAAGAATGGGAGGTGTACCAGCCAGTGTGTGGGAATGAATACGTTGTCGAAGATACCTTCAAGAATTGCAATGTTTTTGAAATTGGAGGAACCAGCGCTCTACACCGGTCAATGCCTGAGAATGTCTTCGGCGACTCTTTTGGCCAATGTACCGGCTAACATGACTACTTTGAAGGGTCACGGAGGATGGAAGTCCTCGACGGTAGCAGAAGGATACCTAGAAGAATCTGTGCATAACAAAATACAAATTGCAGAAAAAATACAAGGTTCCAATGTGTCGGCGTCTTCCAGCACTATCAGCAGCTGTACCGATATGTGAGCGTCTGGTTCCAATGAACCAACCAATTTTACAATAACTTCAAATTCGAATGAACCGTTAGCTTTTTCCTTCAATTTCAATATCAATGTAAATTCTGCTTGAAATGGTAATAAATAAATAGAATTCTACTTTAAATATGAACGTGAGTTATAATCCATAACTCACTAGTGAGTTATGGATTATAACACACTAGTGTGTTATTTGATAGTTTACTTATCTAAAATGACATTAATAATGACAGTCATAACTGTCATCTGTTGGATAGAAGAACTTTATCTGAGATCGCGATTCTGAAAAGTGACAGCGACAGACACTTTCAATTATCACTCATATTATTGTACAGCCGGAAAATGTTGTGAGTGAAAGATCTACGAAATATTGCAGTACGATAAAAGAGTTCATGATCAATAACCAAATTAGCTTCTTGTAGATCTGAATGGAAAAATGAATATTTCATTTGTGTATCGTCAGCATAGAGATAGGCTTCAGAACGTTCTAAGACTTTGACATTATTACAAGTATATAATGAGAATAACAATGGTCCCAGAGAATGGAACACTGTATTGGTTTCAAATTCGAGTGCCCATTATCAGTCACAACGAATTGTAATCTATCCGATAAATAACTGGTGATTAACTTCATTGAACTTTCAGAGCAGCCCGCAAAGTGCAAAATGGCAAATGAAATTTCATGGTTGACTGTATCGAACGCCTTGGAATAGTCAATTAAAATAAGGGCCCAGTTTTTTCCTGCATCTATATCTTTGAGAATATCATCTGTTATGTCGAGTAATGCTGTTGTGCAGCTGAAGCCGTGGCGAGATCCAGATTGCCTCTTGGGTAGTATGTTATGCTCGTCGACATGTTTAGTTAATTTGTTGCTTCATTATCATCTCCAAAACTTTTGATAAGGTATATAATATTGAGATTGGACATATTAAGATTGTTTATATATATTTTTTGGGGAGTGGGATATCTTTAGATATTTTCCACGAAGTGGGAAAAATACTAGCAGAAATACATGTATTGATAATATGCGTGATGACTGGTAAGATTTAACATAATAAAAGCATTTCTATATTGATTTGATAGTGACTAGAAGCACTTGATTTGATATCTAAAAGATGTTTGTAGGTCACGGTTTTTGCGATCATTCGACTCTTCGCCAAGCCGATAACTATCTGAGATAGCTCCTTTATCAATTTGCATCTTGAATTTTGATTGAATTAAGTCCATCACGATAACTACGACGTGTTCATCATTATCGTTTTCCGAAATGCCATGCAGAATTATCGATTTGTTATTAGATTTCTGCAAATGATTATCAACTGTGGACTCCATTTGATCAAATTTGGTGTTCATATCCAATTTAAGCGGTGAAAACGGTCTGCACTATGTTTATGATGGAAAATACACACTACCGACTTCGAATGAGAAAATTTCATGTATGTAAACCAGTCAAACTCATAATTTATATTGCCGACGTTCCGACCAGCTACTAGTCGGCGCATCATGCTGATTATCTACATGATACATATTTTTTGATTCTCATTTATTTTGGAACAAATCTGATCTCTTAATTTGCTTTCAGTCGATTCACAATCATTTCCACACCACATCAAATTTTCAAGGAATTGATCTTGAAGTAGAACAATTTTTATTTCTATAAGCGAAAACCATGCATCGGACAAAGAAAACCCATGAGATCAAATTCGCTCAGAAATGAATGAGAATCTTGAAATTGATTTTTTTCTCGAGAGAAAGCTGTGGCGTAGTATTTTTTCTCCGAAAATATTCAATGCAAAACCCGTACGGACGCCACTGGTAGAGAAAATGAAAATTTTTGTACATCAGAAAATGCAACTGATTTTTTTTTATCTGTGGACAACACGAAAGGGAAACCTATAATGTTCGAGGAACATCGTGTTAGTCAGCGGTGGAATTTTGGGAGAGAAGGGAGGTGTTGGAATTTTTCTTGAAAGTTTGGAGGTTGTAAGCATCAGGAAAGACTTCATTAGGCAAAGAATTCCACAACTTTGCCGTTCTATTGATGAATGATGCTTGGAATAGCGATGTTCGTCAGGTCTCGAGCCTGACAGTGTAGGGGTCTGGTTTTTCTACTAGGAATCGCGCGTGGTGGCATAATAGATGATATTGCCGTTGAGCACTGACCATGGAAGTACCTATAGAAAAGGCAGAGATCGCCGACCTTTCTACGATGATCTAGAGAGGTCAATGATTTGGTGAGTGTTGTATCATCGACTAGGCGAATAGCTCTCTTCTGAATTGAATCTAAGAGCTTCAGCGTATGTTTGGGGGCTGAGCTTCAAACATGTGAACAGTACTCCAGGACAGGTCGAATTTGTGCTTTGTAGATCATAAGCAGTTGCTGGGATGTGAAGTATCTCTTCGCATGAAATATAAAACCAAGTTTTTGTGGAGCAGTTTTCGCAATGGACCTCACATGATCGTCCCATAAGAGAGCACTGTTGGTGGTGACACCCAGCATGGATATTGACGACCTCATAGGAACAGTGGTACCCTACATCATCAAATTGGGCATTGTGTGATCAGCCTCCTTGGTGAACATACAAGCTTGATGTTTTGTTGCATTGAACTGTATTAGATTCTCAGATCCCCATTTCAGAATTCTTGTCAGATCCTCATTCAAAGCATCGACCTGTCTTCGCCTTGCACCTCTAATATCGTTGGATGATATAGGGGCTCTAGAGGAAAAGGCGGAATGAAGCGTACTATCATCCGCAAAGTCGGTGTCAAGACAGAGCCTTGTGGAACACCAGCATTGATCGTCATTGTTTCAGACGAGACCCCGTCTACCACCACGTAGAGTGATCTATCTGCAAGAAAACTCGATAGTAAAAGGCACAGTTGGGGTGGCAAACCATATGACGGAAGTTTTGCTAGGAGGCCTTGGTGCCAAACTCGGTCAAATGCTTTGGAGATATCCAAGGCTACAGCCAGAGACTCCCTATGTCTCTCGATTGACACCTGCCACTTATGTGTCACAAAGGCAAGCAGGTCTCCTGTTGACCTCTGGTGACGAAAGCCATATTGCCGGTCGTTCACGATTCTTGAGCTCTCTAGATATCGGATGAGCTCGATGTTGATTACTTCTTCCATTACTTTAGAGATCACAGATAGTAGTGCAATCGGTCTATAGTTGTTAGGGAGGGTTTTCTTGCCCTTCTTTGGAATCGGTTGGACCCTAGCTTTCTTCCAGTTAGAAGGAAATTTGCCGAGTTTGTACGAAAGGGTGAACTACCTGCAAAGAACTGGTGTTAGTTCTGAGGCACATTTCTTGAGAACAATAGGCGGTATTCCGTCAGGCCCCATAGCCTTCTTGACGTTGAGGCTAAGCAGAATGTGTCTGATTGTGCGTTGCCGGAAGACAATTTCTGGCATACGGTTATCGATGATAGCGATTTTGGGAAGTTCCTGGCCTCGTGGATCCAAGGTAGAATTGTCTGCAAACATTTTGGCAAATGTGTTGGCTTTTTCATGAGGTGTTATAGCCAATGTATTATCATCCTTTGTGAGGGGAGGAAATGAGCTAGAAGTGAAATTTCTCCCGATTGCCTTGGCAAAGGTCCAAAATGAAGGGGAAACATTGTAACGTTGTATCCCTCTGTAGACTCATCTATCGTTCGATTGCATGTATTCCTAGCTTCAACATATTCAGCTCTAGTTTGCGGGCCTGGGTTTCGGCGCCAACGACGGTATGCTGCTTGCTTCAGAGCGACGACCCTAGAATAGGTTCTATTGAACCATGGTTCACCGGTGGTTCGTGATTTGGTGCCATGTGGTATGTAAGTTACCATTCCCAGCATGATGATTTCCGAAATCTCTTCAGCACATTGCGTAGGATCTCCCGATTCAAAACACATTCTCCTCCAAGGAAACTCAGAAAAAAACATGCGAAGGCCATCTCAGTCGGCTGAATTGTAATGCCAAACAGTGCGTGGGCGTGTTGGACTGGTTCGCGGAGTGATGTAAGGACCTATCGTGGAGATGAGTGCATAGAAGACATGTACAGAATTTCATATAGATGTCTACAATATTATCTCAGTCATTATTGAAACACTGTTTTCTGAACGGTAGCCCGTGCAGGATATTATCTTATTTTATCATGGTTGGTTGAGAGAATAAGTTGGTTAAGTCTATAGTTGGAAGTGACGAAAAAATCATTGTTGCGCATTGAATGCTACCCCTCGCAGAATTCTATGCGCTCGAATTATTCTACCGTGAAGAGATAATAGGCCAGAAGAGATAATAGGTGAATTCACATTATCGCTTGCCATATTTGACGATTGTCACATTGTTAAAATTATATACATATATAAATACATGGTCAAAATTATATATCAGTGCTTCGCATTTCTCAACAGTGAATTACTCATTCATCTAATAGTTGGATTTTCATTTTTGCAGTACTGCTGACGGCAAAAATGGATATGCTTGCTTCCACTTTAAGCATTATGAGTGTGATCTTTGTTTTTATAAATAGGTGCAGTTAGTAGATGAGTTTACTATCTTCATATTGGTTGCAATATCACTTATATGCCCTTGCACATTATGACCTTCTCAACCATGTGACCTTCTCAACTCATGTGAAAATGTAATGATGTAG
The DNA here is from genome assembly GCA_963576655.1 of Gastrophysa polygoni. NCBI lineage: Eukaryota > Metazoa > Arthropoda > Insecta > Coleoptera > Chrysomelidae > Gastrophysa > Gastrophysa polygoni. The sequence continues at coordinate 18,117,437 of OY755086.1, forward strand.
GTACCTACTAACTCGCTAATATTTTATCATCTTTCAGGAAATGCTATTATCATCTGTGGTATACAAAATGTTGTGCGGCAGGAATTCCTAGGAAAAACTTCCCAACAGAAAGAAATATTCTTCATACAAATCTTGCTGGAAATATTTTGAAATTATGAAGATGACAACAACAAGCAGAGTTTCCAGATATAAGTAGTTTCCTTCTCTCAAAGCGAAATGAATGGAACTAATGACAGATATGGACAAAATGAACAATATGGAGTTCTGTACTCACGAATGATATGAAAAGATATTGGAAAAAATCCTGCAGTTGCTGGGTTCATAAAAATGATAGAACGTTGTTGCCACAACGTCCAAGATACCCTCAACAAGTAAGTACACAGTAGGTATAATTTCCTCCAAAGGAATTGGTATGTTTGAGATATTTATCCCAGAAACATCGAGGACATATCTGCTCCACAATGAGTACAACCTGTTCAATCTACTCTTGTTTGAAGATCCACACATCGTGAATATATCATAAAACCAGTCATACAGTATATCGAAGTAACCCAATGTAGAACCAAGATCCTTGCTAGACGGATCAAGGGAATTTGGAGTGATTTTTTTTATCTGTTAACAACACGGAAGGGAAACCTATAATGTTCGATGAACATCGTGTCAGCCAGCGGTGGAATTTTGGAAAAGAAGGAAGGTGATGAAATTTTTCTTGAAAGTTTGGAGGTTGTAAGCATCAGGAAACACTTCACTAGGCAAGGAATTCCACAACTTTGCCGTTCTATTTATGAATGATGCTTGGTATAGCGATGTTCGATAGGTCTCGAGCCTGAAAGTGTAGGGGTAAGGAACATCGTCTGGTTTGTCTACTAGGAATCGCACGTGGTGGCATAATAGATGATATTTCCGTTCAGCTCCGACCGTGAATGTATCTATAAAAAAGGCAGAGATCGTCGACCTTTCTACGATGTTCAAGAAGAGAGGTCAATGATTTGGTGAGTGTTGTATCATCGACTAGGCGAATAGCTTTCTTTTGAATTGAATCTAAGAGCTTTAGAGTATGTTCGTATGCTTGCAGCATACTCAGCATATCATGCTGCAGCTTTGAGATCTAGCGCGAGTTTGTAAGATTGTCTCAGAACATACCGAACAATAATTATTCTATGCTGATACTTTTCTAGATTTCATTATCAGCGCAGATGCACAGGAGTCTGTGTATATAGAGGGAATAATACAAGAATCTCTCTAAATAAAACGAAATCAAAAATTCGAATCTCTGAACATCTGTGGCGCCACCGTCGGTGCCGCCAGTTCCATTTCACTCTCGGCAAAAGCAACGGCTCGAGCTTCGAGAGGTTTATGCGTGCCACGTGACTCGACCTCAGCCAGTTCCCGTTCAGCCATCGCAGTATCAGAACGCTCTATTTTAGTTTGTTCGACTCGCCCACACGTGTGGCGCATTTTCATGTGTATTCTGTATGTACACACCGTTACCGGTGGAATTAAAGCAACGTTAATAACGACCTGTGTTCTCGATTTCTTGCTGCACCTCTATAAAGTTAGTTCCTACTTCGCATCTTGGTCAGAATTCAGAGCAGAAGCAGTGACTCAAGTGGATGTGTAATTATTGTGGTGTCGTGTTCAGCAAAAGTCGCTAAGACTTTCGGTTGGCTCGCAGCTACAGCAAAGCAAGCTTTTGTTCTGACGCCGTCGTTATGTTCGTTGGTGGGCCGCTTCGTCCCGTTGCTGACAATAGACAGCCTACTTCACACATTCTATCGACGATGATGAGCGAAAGCCCCGATGAGGAACAGCCTCCCTTAGCAGCAGAATGGTTGGAAGCCCAACTCCGCCCACTCCTGGCGTAAATTTAGTCGGCCATTGCAAGCTACCACCATTTTGATGGACTAGTCCAGAGCTATGGTTCTTCCAAGTAGAGTCACAATTCCAAGTACACCACGTCCATAGCGATTCCACCAAATACCATCTTGTGGCAGCAACGCTCGACCACGACACTATTTCGGACGTGTTGGACATTATACGTTCGCCACCAGCTGTCGATAAGTACGCTGCCATTGAAGCTGCCATTCTTTCTCGCCTCCCCTACTCGCCAGACGCGCAGCTGCACAAGCTCCTCACGGGAGTGGAGCTCGGTGACAAACGTCCGTCACAATTGTTGCGCCACATGCACACACTTGCTGGCACGCGCGTCGGAGATGACGTCCTGAGAGTGAAGTGGCTTGATCTTTTGCCACCTCAGACACGCCGCATGCTACATCAAAGGCCAGACGCTCGAAGAGCTCGATGCAGTTGCTGATGAAGCTCAAGACATCGGCCCTACGATTATGGCCGCCTCGTTCCAGTCCACGTGCAACACATCGCCGATTTCGAACTCCACGACAGTGCACCAGCCGGTTGACCAGGTTAGCCAGGATCACGCCGCACTGAGCCAGGCTATCGTCCAGCTCACGACGTTGACTCGTGATGCCATGCAGCTGCAGGTTCACAACAACTCTCCGGTCAGCCTCGCGCTCGCACCAGCAAGGCCGCGACCGCTCATCAACACCTGGCCCGACTCCTCGAACAGGTCACTGCTAGTAGTATACCAAATATGGCGCTTTGGCCATTCGCTGTAAACAGCCCTGTACCTTCTCTGCCCAGATCGCTGGGGCCTCGCCGACGGGAAACTGAAGATGCCGGCGGTGTTTTCGGCGTCAGCCGCCGGCGCACCTAAGGAACGCCGCCTCTACGTGACTGATCGTGCTTCGAATACCCGCCTCCTGGTATATTCGGGTTCAGTCTTATCAATTCTTCCCAAACGCGCCGTCGCCAGGCCGCTTCTCAAGCAAAACCTCATCCTCCAAGCCGCGAACGCCACACCTATTGCCACCTTCTGCCCGATTTTGGACTTGGGATTATGCCGTCCCTTTGAATTGCCATTCGTCATCGCCGACGTACAGACGACCATCCTCGGGGCTGATGCTCTGAGCCACCATGGCCTGCTTCGCGGACGTCGCCTACTTGATGGACTCACCAGCCTCTCTACTAACTGCATGCTCGGACCAACACCAGATATCCACACTGTAAGCATCGCAGCACCTCACACTGTTCCCGAAGGTCCTCTCGGCGAAACATACAAGAGACTAGTCAGCAAATTCGCAAAAGCAAGAGTTTGGATCCTTGCTCGAACGAGGCATCATCCGGCCTTCTTCTAGCCAGTGGGCGAGTCCATTGCACATGGTGCCCAAACAAGGAGCTAGTTGGCGAATCACGGGTGACTACAGGCAACTCAACACGTGCACTCGTCCGGATCGACACCTGTTGCCTATCATCGAGGACTTGCTTCAGGAAGCCAAAGGCAAGGTTTTCTCCATAGTAGACCTGCACCGACCCTTCTATCAGATCCCAGTGGCTGCCGAGGACGTGCAGAAGACGGCAGTATCAACACCCTTCGGGCTCTTTGAGTTTGTGGGCATGCCACTTGGCCATCGTAACGCAGTACAGACGTTGCAGCGCACCATGAACCACCTCCTCAGGAAGCTGAATTTCGTGAGATGCTACCAGGACGACATACTCGTTTCTTCCAACGACCATAACGAGCTCCAGCGTCATCTGAGCCAATTGCTCACCGTTCTGCAAGAGGCCAAGCTACGTGTCAATTGGAGCAAATGCCACCGGTCGAGCACAAGTGCTTTTTCCTGGTTACCAGGTGTCCTGAGGACGGTTCCTGTCCGCCAGCTCCAAAGACACAGGCCATCCTCGACCTCCCGAAGCCTGAGGATTCCACACATTGGATTGCGCCGTTTCATCGGCATGGTTAATTTTTACCACCGATGCATACCACACGCCGCCGCCCTGCAGGCCACGCTGACGGAGCTACTAAAAGGCTCCACGACCAAAAAAGCCAAGCTAACTTGGTGTCCCGGAGCCGACAATGCTTTTCTGCGCTCCAAGGAGAGCCTCGTTTCCGCTGTCACCCCAGCCTTCCTCTCACCGTCCGAACCAGTGGTTCTGCGCACGGACGCCTCCAGCTCAGCCATCGGCGCAGCTCTGGACCAGCAGTGAGAGGACGGTAACTGGGTGCCACTTGGTTTTTTCTCCAGGAAGTTGTCGATGACTGAGCAACGTTACTCGACCTACGACCGAGAGCTTCTCGCAATTTTTGCAGCAATCAAACACTTCCAACGTATCCTGAAAGGAAGGTAGTTCACCGTTTTTACCGACCATCGCCCTCTTTCTTTCGCCCTCGCTCAACGCTCAGATGAAGCTTCTCCCCGGCAGATCGGCCAGCTGGATTTCATTGCGCAGTTCGACACACGCCTCGTTTATACCCCAGGCGCCAATAACACCGTCGCCGACGCACTTTCACGTGTGGACAGTCTCAATGCCACTGTTACTGGACTCCAAATCCATAAGCACTGCGCAGGCGTCAGATGCTCAGTTACCGCACCTGCTTAAAAGCCCTCGACTGAAGCTACACCAATTGGACATCGATGAAGACCCCGTGTATTACACCGAGGCCGACGGCACTATCAGGCCATACCTTCGTACCTACGTACCTTCACAGTACATCAGCTGTCACATCCAAGTGGCAGAGCTACGGCCAAGCGCGTGGCGCTTGGGTTTTTTGGCCGAGCCTTCGGAAAGACTTTCTGCGTTGGGCCAAACAGTGCGTGCCCTGCCAGGTCTCTGAGGTTCACCGCCACAACCATGCGGAGCTCGGAAATTTTGCCATCCCGGACAGCAGATTCGACCATATACACGTGGACCTCATCAAATCGACAGAGTCTCAAGGTTTCAAGAATTGTCTCAACATCATCGACCGCTATACCCGGTGGCGTCAAGCAATCCCAGTGAAGGACACCAAATCCCCAACAGTCGCCCGCGCACTCTATGATGGTTGGATTGCTACTTTCTCAGCAACCTTGTTGGCGCTTCGCATGTACACACTACGCCCTACCATCCCCAGGTCAACAGTATGGTGGAGCGCATGCACCGCACCCCGAAGGCCGCGCTCAAATGCACGCCGGAGACACCATGGACCCAAGCACTTCCATCAGCCCTGCTAGGCCTCCGCACCACCTTCAAGGAAGACTTGCAGGCTTCGCTGGCAGAGTTGGTTTTAGGAATGTCTCTGCGCATCCCTGGAGAGTTCATAGGGCCCCAGAACACACCAACCAGCAGCCCTGGAGATTTTGTCGCTGACCTCCGCCGACTATTCCTGGCAATTCGTCCAGTGCCAGCTGCTAGACACGCCCAGAACCACCCCTTCGTCTTCAAAGACCTGCGTACTTGCGATTACGTTTTTCATAGAGTCGACGCGATCCGCAAGCCCCTAGAGCCACCTTACACTGGGCCTCACCGTGTCATTCGGAGGGTCGACGACCGATCATACGTCATAGACATTTATAGAGTTCCCAAGACCTTTTCAACCGATCAGTTGAAGCCGGCGTTTTTATCGCCAGCCGATGGGCAGCCGCAGCCACAAGCTCAGCCTCAGCAGCTGCAGCAAACGCCGTCACGGAAAAATGTCACCTTCTCGTTCCCTTCTCAATCTTCGAAGGTCACTGGGGAGGGAGTGGCTGTGGCGCCACCGTCGGTGCCGCCAGTTCCATCCTACTATCGGCGAAAGCAACGGCTCCAGCCTCGAGAGGTTTATGCACAGATGCGTGCCTCGAGACTCGACCTCAGCCAGTTCCCGTTCAGCCATAGCAGTATCAGAACGCTCTATTTTAGTTTGTTCGACTCGCCCCCACGTGTGGCGCATTTCCGTGTATTATCTGTATGTACACAGCCTTACCGGTGGAATTGAAGCAACGTTAATAACAACCTGTGTGCCCGATTTCTTGCTGCACCTTTATAAAGTTAGTTCCTACTTTGCATCTTGGTCTTGAGAGCGGGAAGTAGCGAATCCAAAACATCTACTATCAAATGTTCTGGTCGTCGAACTGAGCACTGCATTTTCATACTCCCGCCCATGGGTATTTTTAATTTCGTCGCTCTAAACAGAAGTTAGCATTCCTCTTCTTCCCTTTGGTACACTGTGTTTAGGTAGCTTAGCAAGCCTACTATAAGTAAATGTTCTCTTCGAACGAAGCACCTCACACAATTACGATCGAACATCACAGGTAAGTTCGTTCGAAATTTGAATATTAGCACAGATCACTAAGTGATACACAGGTAATCTGTGTAATCTGTATTAGATTAATGGTTTGAAAGGAAAATGCTCTAGAACAGTGACATTACTGACAGGAAACTGGTTGAACCTGCACTGACGGAAATGTCAAAAGTGTCAAAAGATTGTAAAAAGTATATACAATAATCGAAATGTTGGTAGATTTTCCATGTGGCCAAGAGTTATAGCATTTTCTGAGTTTGAAACGAAAAATCACTCTTCATCTATCAATAATTCATAAAGTATCTAAGCAAGATGCCGCCAAAAGTAAAACCGGGGGCTCCAAGTAAAAAAACGGAACAAAAAAAGAAGGAAAAGGTCATTGAGGTAAGTTGTCTGGCTAGAAGTATTTTGTATTTTTCTATAATTATAATACATTCAAACTCTCCTAGGATAAGACATTTGGATTGAAGAATAAGAAAGGTTCTAAGCAACAGAAATTTATTCAACAAGTGGAAAAGCAAGTGAAGACTGGAGGACTACATCCTGCTAAGGAAGATCTCAAAAAACTTGAGAAAGAGAAAAAACTGAAGGAGCAGAAAGAATTGTCAGCTCTCTTCAAACCTGTGCAAACTCAAAAAATTGAAAAGGGTACCAAATCAATACTGGTTGAAAATGTTTCACTAAATGTAAAGTGAAATATTTCAATATTTCTAGGTGCTGATCCAAAGTCAGTGGTATGTGCATTTTTCAAACAGGGTCAATGTGGAAAAGGCTCTAAATGTAAATTCTCTCATGATCTAACAGTGGAAAGGAAAGCTGAAAAGAGGTCCATGTATGTTGATATGAGGGATGGAGAAGAAGAAACAATGGAAAATTGGGATGAAGAAAAACTCAAAGAAGTAATTGACAAGAAAAATGGAATGTCAGGAAAAATGCCGACAACAGATATTGTAAGTAAAGTTATAAAGGTGAAGAATATCATCCAATTATATAATTACATTAGTTCATTCCAAATTATTGTTCACCTATTTCTGTTAAAATCATGATCTATAGGGATGGGCATAAGTCATTTGGCAAAATGCATGTATTTTTTTTTTAATTTGTGTGAATTTGCTAGATGACTTATGCTCACCCCTCTACTTACATCATGTAATTCTAGAAGTTCAAGGATTCTGAATCATTAGGGCTTATCTAAATATAATAAAAATGGACTGCCATGAATCAACCGATTTGAATATTTTTTGTTAGCCTCATCAATACCGGTTTTTGAAAGAAGAACAGTAAAGAAATTGGTGTATGTAATTTTGTTTGGGAATTGCCACTTTGGAAACAGCTTTCTATTCTGTGTTGCTGAATACTTTGACGTAGATACTGTTCATGGCACAGCTGTCTGATATATAAAATTCAATGTTTGTTTTTAATTACATATTCATCTTATCACAATGAAACTTGGTCAGCTCATTGCTTGCACTTGCATGAAGGATATATGCATAAACAATATACTATTTCAAATGATATGCGATTTCATTACTGAGAAGTAATTTTGTATATTCACGCCTATTTGTTGGTAGAATATCACAAAGATTCATGAGTTCTGAAATAGAACATAGTAGAACTAGAACATTTCGTTTAATGACGTAACAGAAATCTGGAATAGCATTCCAAGAAATATTGAATTTCATAATTGAACTCAGATTCCTTCATTGCATGAACCGGAATAAACCAAAACTGTAATAACCAAAATATCAATCTAGTACTTTGAAGGCATGTGTTGGTATGAGCAGTTCATGTGGACATAGTAAATTCTTTGGAGATGAGAAACTATTATAACATCAAAAAAAACATATCATCATCATAAAGAATATAACCTAGTATTGCCGTCCAAAGATGTCCAAAACCCAATAATAGCATTTTTTCTATAGGGAAATTGGGATTTTTGACAGTTTCATACAAAGTAAGGTGTATCCATTGTGTGGAAGGGTGTATACATTTGAGAAAATTGACAATTGCTTCTTAAAATTATTTAAATATCCTGAACCTTCAATGAAAATCTCAAATCAAATTTCATCTACAAGAAATTCCCAAATTGATAATGTTGATAAAACTAGACAATATGACTTCAATCTCAATGCAACAAAAACCAAACCGGAAAGTTCATCGAATTAAACCTGATAAAAAATTCCAATAACATCTTGCAATTCAAAAATGAAGAATTATATTCTTATGCAAAGAATTAATCACATATGGCACCTAACTGTTGGATAACATTTCCTGTTTCACTTGTTCAATGATTACTTTTCACTTCATCATATTGTAAAAGTAGTTTTTGTAAAATCAACTACTTATTTATTTTTGAATTCATGAATAATCTCATACCAGCTAGTGCTGTATGATAGTTCATGATGTTTCCATTTGAAATTATTGTATTGTAATCTTGTTTACGATTGATATTTTGTACTCATTTTGCTCCGTGTTTCGATCGTATTATTGAAATAATATATATATCATGTTTGGAAAGTTGGATCTCCTCGCGAACCAACGTGGCAACGCGGCATATATTAGCTTCGTGCAGATAGTAACGAGACTCTCGTGTGTGATTTTTCGAGAAGCCGGTCGGTGTGATTGATTCCCTAAAGGTTTCAAGAAAAACGTAAAACACAATTCAAGGTTTTAGAGAATGACACTGGCGCCAGTAGCAGTTTGAGCAGACCAGAATCCATGGAGTCAAGGTGAGTGAGGTTAGATACCGATTTTCCAAACTTTCCGGAAACTTAACAAATTTTCATCATTACTACGAATCATCGTGAACATTTTTGGCCCTTCGAGTCGAATTTTAAAGTCCTGAGAAATACAGTCCAAATGTTTTGGTGATTTTTTAGGTTTTCATTGGGTTTTTACGAAGTTTGTTTCACTGACCTATGGGTTTTTTACGAAAGTCGTGGTATTTGTGTACGCGGTGCTGCCAGATGTCAAAGTTTAACTGATAACTGAGAATTGTAGTGTGTTGTGTGGAAACCTCGAATTGCAGTTAGTTGTGATTTTATAAATAGTCCTGCGTGGAAATTCAAAGTGAATCATTTCGATATTAAATTTCAAATTAGTGATTTTTTGCGATGTCTGTCACGTTGAGTGATGCTGAGTTGAAAGAGGTACAAAAGTTGACCAATCAACGACATTCCATTTTGTGTCGTGTACGTAAAATATTAGAGTTTGGAATAATAGCAGAACAAGATACTTCAAGACTGCAAGAGTTTGAAATAAAGGTATGAAAGTATTGAAGAACTTGTGAGTAAATTTCAGTCTGTTCATTTAGAAATAGTGACATACGTCGTTGATGATGATCAGAGAAAAGAGCAGGAACAGATTCAAGAAGAATTTGATGATATGCAGTATACAATCAAAGGAATTTATCGCCAGTTAACAAGTGCGAAGCATAAACCTGATGTTAAATCAAAAACTTCCATGCTAGATGACAAAGTATCAAAAAATGTGAGATTGCCTACTATTGAGATTCCAAAATTTGATGGTGTATTAAAAAATTGGCCAAATTTTTATGATTTGTATAAGACATTGATTCATGAAAATAATGACTTATCGAATATTGAGAAATTTCAATATCTTGTGTCGTGTTTATCAAGGGAGGCTCTAGGAATTGTGAAAAATCTTCCCTTTACAAATGATAACTACAATATTGCGTATGATACACTAGTGAAAAGGTATCAGAATGAACGAATGTTGTTGACTTCTTATTGGAATTCTATTTTTAATGCTCAAAAACTTAGTGGTGAATCGTCTTCCTCCCTCAGAGGATTACTGAATGTCTTTTCTGAAAATATTGCTGCCTTAGATCAATTCAAATGTGATTTGTGGGATTTCACAAAATTCAATTTTTTGATTCAAAAACTTGATCCTGCCATTAAAAGGCGATTTGAATTATCATTCAGTGATAATGGGTCATCCAACATACCAACATATCAAACCTTATATGAGTTTTTGGATAAAACTTGTCGTGCCTTGGAAAATAATGTGGTTTCTTCAAGTCATAACCATGGAATGACTCAGAATACTCCACCCTCCAAGCGAACTAATCAGTATTTACAAAATAAATCATTTTCTGCCTCCTCCTTTTTCACTAAATCAGAGCCAATTTCTAGGTGTATGTTGTGTAAGAAGGGTCATTCTATTGTAAAATGTGATAAGTTTTTGGAAATGTCTCTTCATCAGCGTCATGATTTTATTGTGAACGAGCGTGCCTGTTTTCGTTGTCTTTCATCCAATCATTTTTCTCAACTGTGTAGATCAAAATCAACTTGTGGAGTTTGTCAGAAAAGTCACCATGTGTTGTTGCATTTTCCCGTCACAAATTCTTCAAATACTGATGGCATCTCACCTCAATCTCAGTCTTCAAATATAGATGATCGAGTGAATGTGTTAGCAAATGTGTTGCCTGCTCAAAAGGCTATATTATTCTCTACTGCAATAGTGTGTGTGAAAGATTCATGTGGACATTTCATAAAATGTCGAGCTCTATTGGATAGTGCGAGTGGTGCAAATTTTATTAGTGAAAGATTTGCAGTACTTCTTAATCTGAAAAGAAGTTCTTATCAAGTCCCAATTCAAGGATTGAATCAAATGTCAACTGTCTCGAGATTAGGAGTTGTGTCCTGTTTGATAAAACCTCATTTTCAAGCAACTCCAGAATTTAGTGGTGAATTTGTTGTGGTGAAGAGTGTTTGTGGAAATATCCCCACTACTCGTGTGTGTGGTGCTGAGTGGGAGCATATTCAAGGTCTTCTATTAGCTGATCCTTATTTTGGTGATCCTAATGAGATAGACATCTTGCTTGGTGCAGAAATGTATGCACAAAGTTTGGAGAATGGCTTGAGAGTGGGAAAATGTGGTGAACCTCAAGCTATAAAAACATTTTTTGGTTGGGTGCTAATGGGTGGTGTTTCTAACCCTCCTGAACCTGTAGTGAATACCTTTTGTACGATGTTGGATATGTCCCTGAATGAGATGGTGAAAAAATTTTGGGAGCTGGAGAAAATTCCGGAAACTATCTCGATTTCTAGTGAAGATTCTTTATGTGAAGAAATATTTGTGAAATCGCATGCCAGGGACCAGAGTGGGAGGTATATTGTGCAACTGCCTTTCAAAAATGATAGTGGTGAGTTAGGAGAGTCTTATAGTGTAGCCTTACGTCGTTTTCTGTCGCTTGAGTCTCGTTTAAAAAAGAACCCAGAATTATATCAGAACTATTCAGAATTCATGAAGGACTATATTGAATCTGGTCACATGTCACAATCAAAATGTTACAATAAGAGACCTCACGAAATTTACTATATTCCACATCACTGTGTGCTAAAGCCTGAGAGTAGCACAACCAAATTGAGGGTAGTATTTGACGGCTCGGCAAAGACGTCAAATGGTGTATCTTTAAATGATAAACTGCTTGTTGGTCCTACATTGCAATTGAACATCGCAACAATTCTACTGAATTTTCGTGTTCATAAAGTTGTTTTTATGGCGGATGTACGCCAGATGTATCGTCAGATACTTGTGGTAGATAAGCATAGAGATTTTCAGCGTATTCTGTGGCGATTTTCTGAGTCAGAAGATATCTCAGAATACCGTCTAAACACTGTAACGTATGGATTACGACCAAGTCCGTACTTGGCAATAAGAACTTTATTTCAGTTAGCAGATGATGAAGGTGACAGTCATCCTTTGGCTGCCGAAGTGTTAAGATCGAGTATTTATGTGGATGATATAGTGGGTGGTGCACAATCTGTGGAGCAGGTTTGTGAGATTCAAAAGGATCTGATTGATTTACTTGGTAAAGGTGGATTCCTCTTGCGTAAATGGGCAAGTAACCGTGCTGAAGTTTTATCTTCTGTTCCTGCTGCTCATCAACAGCCGTGTTTGTTCGAAAGTGAAGATAAATCTTTCTTGAAGGTGTTAGGCTTACAGTGGTGTCCCAAGAGTGATTGCTTTTTGTATAGGGTAGTTCCTCTAGATAAACCTGGTACCAAAAGAAATGTATTGTCAGAGTTAGCTAGGATATATGATCCTTTAGGCTTATTAGCCCCACTGACTCTGTTTGCAAAGCATTTGATGCAGTGTACCTGGAAATTGGGATTGGGGTGGGATGATGATTTACCTGTGGATCTTATGACAAAATGGTCTAGCTATAGAAATCAACTTCCATGTGTTAGCGATATTATGATTCCTAGAAACCTAACGTTATCTAATGTGATTCGTTCAGAATGGCATGGATTTTGTGATGCGTCAGAGGTAGGATTTGGGGCAGTCATTTATTTGAGACAGATAAATGCTATGAACATGGTGAAGGTCTCTCTTGTGTGTGCTAAATCTAAGGTTAGTCCATTGAAATCATTATCAATTCCCCGTCTAGAGCTATGTGGTGCGGTATTACTCGCTGATCTTATGAAGTATGTCCTACAAACGTACAAAAATAAGATCAAATATGATGAAGTCTATGCTTGGTCCGACTCAACAGTTGTTTTAGATTGGGTTAAGTCCAGTCCTCACAAGTATAAGAGTTTTGTGGCGAACCGTGTCAGTCACATTCAGGATCTTGTTGCACCAAGTATGTGGTCTCATATTAAGGGTGTTGAAAATCCGGCAGACCCAGCTTCGCGAGGACTGCTGCCTGAACAGTTGAAGGGAAATGCCTTATGGTGGGCGGGGCCTACATGGTTATCGTCGCCAGTGGACATTTGTAAAAGATCAGTTGCGATCGACAACACAATTTCTGTTGATGTGTCATGTGAAGAAAGAAAATTAGTTTGTGTAGCAGTGGTGTCGAAATCCGATTGGGTTTCATCGTTATTGAGGAGATTTTCTTCGCTGAGGAAAATTCAAGGAATTGTGGCCTTCTGTGTTCGATTTATTAGCAATCTAAGAGTGGCTCGAGAACATCGTGAAAAGGGTGCGTTATCGGAAGTGGAGTTATATAAGGCTTTAACCATAATTGTGAAATCTGTTCAGGAAGATGTTTTCTCCAAGGAAATTCACAATCTACAGAGTGAAGAGAGGTGTTCTAAAACGTTTAGAAAACTAGCCCCCTTTATAGATCAAGGTGGGGTAGTTAGGGTTGGCGGTCGTTTGCGACATTCGGATCTCACGTTTGATGCCAAACATCCAATGGTGCTTCCTCGATCTCATCGTTTAACAGAGTTAGTTATCCTATCGATACATGAGAATAACTTGCATCCCGGTCCAAATACTTTACAATACTTGATCAATCAAAAATTCTGGATTTTCTCATGTAAAAGGGCAATAAATCATGTGTTGTCGAAATGTTATAAATGTTTCAGAGTGAAAACTAAATCACTTACCCCTATGATGAGTGATTTACCATCTTATAGAATTTCCCAAGTAAAGGCGTTCTCACACAGTGGTATAGATTTCGCGGGACCATTTTTTGTCACAATGGGAAAACATCGTGGTGTGAAAAGTGCAAAGGCATATGTCTGTCTTTTTGTTTGTTGCGCTGTGAAAGCGGTGCACTTAGAGCTTGTATCTAGTTTGTGTTCCGAAGCCTTTCTCGCAGCGTTCCGAAGATTTATAGGAAGAAGAGGTAAATGTTCCGACGTTTATAGTGATTGTGGGACAAATTTTATTGGAGCAAATAAGATGTTGCTGTCTATGGCTCAAAGTTCTGCTGAGGTTTTGTCAATCAAGTGGCATTTCAATCCTCCCTCAAGTCCACATTTTGGTGGCCTCTGGGAGGCCGGAGTAAAATCCTTAAAATCTCACCTTAAGAGAGTGGTGGGTGAACAAGTTCTCTCCTATGAAGAACTGAATACGGTGTTGGTCCAGATAGAGGCTGTCCTCAATTCCAGGCCCTTGTGTAGTATGAGCAGTGATCCGAATGATCTTAGGGTTTTGAGTCCAGGCCATTTTTTGACCTTGGAGCCATTGTGTACTCCTCCAGACGATGATGTAACTGCTATTCAGCTGAACAGATTGAATAGGTGGCAATTATTACAGAGATGTCATCAAGATTTCTGGCGCAGATGGCATAATGAGTATTTACATACTCTTCAACAGAGACAAAAGTGGGATTCTCCAAGCGCTCAGCCTGGAATTGGAGTGTTAGTTGTGATAAAGGAGGAGGCAATTCCCCCCCTGAAATGGAAGCTTGGACGCATCACTAAGTTATTTCCGGGCAAGATTTCGGGTCGCAGAGGTTCACACAACCACTGGCGTATTAACACGTCCCCTTATTAAACTTTGCCCTCTGCCGGTCAAGTAATTAATTAAGTGCGCAACTTTTATAAGTTTTTTGTTTTTTTTTGTGTAAATTTGAATTATTAGTATAGTTTCTTAATATGGGTTTTGGGCTGTAGTCATCTGTAGGATGAATATTTATTTTTTGCTTACTTTTAGATTTAAAAATAAATTCTTATTTTTGGTGGGCGGAATGTTTACGATTGATATTTTGTACTCATTTTGCTCCGTGTTTCGATCGTATTATTGAAATAATATATATATCATGTTTGGAAAGTTGGATCTCCTCGCGAACCAACGTGGCAACGCGGCATATATTAGCTTCGTGCAGATAGTAACGAGACTCTCGTGTGTGATTTTTCGAGAAGCCGGTCGGTGAGATTGATTCCCTAAAGGTTTCAAGAAAAACGTAAAACACAATTCAAGGTTTTAGAGAATGACACTGGCGCCAGTAGCAGTTTGAGCAGACCAGAATCCATGGAGTCAAGGTGAGTGAGGTTAGATACCGATTTTCCAAACTTTCCGGAAACTTAACAAATTTTCATCATTACTACGAATCATCGTGAACAAATCTCAAGTTCAATCAATATTCCTGAAGTTTGAACCACCCTGTATATTGTGACCCATTGTAGAAGATGAAATATTATCAAGTATTCTATATGCTGATTTCAATTCTATCTCTTCTTCAAGATATGTAAACATTTCCTTGAAGCAGTGGAAAAAGCGAAATATGGATGGTTTTGGACATGTCCTACTGGTGAAAGCTGTATATACCGTCATGCTCTACCATCTGGATTTGTCCTCAAGAAGGACAAAAAAAAGCTTGAAGATAAGGCCAATGAAATCACTCTTGATGATTTGATAGAAAAAGAAAGGGCAGCTTTAGGTCCCACTCAGACCAAGGTAACCTTAGAAACTTTCTTGGCTTGGAAAAAAAGGAAAATTCAAGAGAAGAAAGACCAGTTCAAGAAAGATGAAGACAAGAAACGCAGTGATTACAAAGCTGGCAGGCAGGTTGGACTTTCAGGAAGGGAAATGTTTAGTTTCAACCCAGAACTCGCAAATGACAATGACATGGATGATGGAGATGTTTTATTCGATTCTACAGCTTATGCTCCTGAAGAAGACAATGAAGTTTATAAAGAAATCAATTTAGATGCTATTGGAGATACTGCACAAGAAGTAAGTTTGATCAGTTCAGTTTGATCCTTGAGCAAATTTGGGAATAATGAAGAATTGAAATATTTGATCACTATCAATGAAAATATGTATCATCACCCAAAACTCCCAAATCCCATAACCATGCTTATGCCATCAAACATTTCATCAATTGGTCTGAAGATAATGATAATTGATTGAAAACTTATTTCTCTTCAATTATGTAGGTTGATAACACTGGTACACAAGCAACAGAAGACAGATTCAAATCTACAGAGGCCAATGAACAGGCATCATCAAGTGGGACAACCTCTGGAGCTACTGCTGTACCCATCAATGAAAATCTCTTCCTAGAAGACGACCTAGATGGACTTGAGGATGAGCTAAATGATTTGGATCTAGAAGAATGATAATGGGGTTGATAAATATTTAACCCTATCGGATTTTTAGAATAATACTTTTATTAAAGATAATTAAAAACTGTAAATAGATAACATCTCAAGGTTCACTTATTTTTTTCAACATTATGAATTCATAAGTAAATAATTCAGCTTCAATTCCTCATATTTGTGAACAATATATATTTTTCATCTTCAACTAACAAGTTTCCTGAAATGTACTCCATAATTCTTTGAATTCATTGCTGAATCTATTGATAATGCTCAAGTTATTTGTCAATACAACTGATTCAAAATTAGAAACTAGTCCTTGGCTAGTCAAATTGAGGGAACCAAAGAACATTTTTGCATGATGAGATTCTTCTTGATCAATTATGCAAAATTTATGATGCATCATACTGTGGTTCATGGGTTGAACTTTACATGGTACACCTGAAATTTAAAAATATATATATATATATATATATAATGGTGTGATGCAGTTATTGGTCACAGCAATGAAATAGATGAAAAGAAATATTTCATTATAGAACTGATGAAGAATTATATTGAAATTTCATTATGAATAAATGTTGAACCTACTATTTCATAATGTGCCAATATAGAATCATTATATCGGTTTTCCAGGTATAGTACATATCTATAGATCCCCAAATGGAAAGAGTGGAGTGTGTAATGCTTTGATTGATGTTACAATGTTACAACAATTGCTCAAGTACTTACAGCTTCTTTTCAAATGAGAAAAATTCACTTGTGAGGGATCAGCCTGAACCATTACTCTATCAGTGATAATTTTTACATTGACACCTCTTTTGTGTGCTTCAATCAACTCATAGTTCAGGTGCTTCAAAGTCAACATAAAAATGCTCATGCAAATACTTATTTTGGCACTCCTTATGAAATTTTGTAATGTTTTTTGATAGGCAAAGGAACATTTATCCCCACACTCTTTTTTATTCAATAAATGTTGCCTGCATTGAAAATTTTCCATATTGATGAATATAACTTGATGGTGATACTTTTGGTCTTCAACAGCATTGATCAATTTCAAATATTTCTTCCTATATAAATAACTTAGTAACAGCGGAAGTGATGTGAGTAAAATTATGGAAGACACAAATTTCTTCATACTTTTGCAAATTAAAGTACCTCATGACATGAACCAAAAATTAGTAGTGAAAAATATAAACAATCGAAATTTTTTAATGAGAAAATTCGCAGTGAGAGAGGTTATTCACTTCTTCTGAAATTGTTGGTAATTCCAGACTATATTATCCATAAACGAAAAGATAATATACTGTTTCCGTTTGGACATTTGGGCTAGAACCTAAACTAACTCAAAAAACTGATCTGAATACAATTCAACCATTTCAACCTCAATATTCTGTACAAAATTGAATCTCAAATGCAGGAAACTAAAATGGTCAATGTTGAGCAATAGTTGAAGCTGAATAGGGCATGAAATATAGTCTAGTGTTGATATAAGGGAGAGTAAAATGTTGAGAACATTTTGTGTACCACAATCATCTATTACACTGAGAAAGTTTAGTGAGGCCGTGAGAACATTCGATGATGATTTTCAAAACAATCATATCCCAACCAACATCTTTCAAAGATCACTTCTCGCCGCTGGATCTGCAGTAATTTCTATCCTGAATCCACACCGTGGAGATATGATAGCATGTTTAGGAGAAACCACTGGGGAATGTGCTGCAAAATTAATGTTGAAAAAAATGCAACAATCTGAAGAGGGTACTAGCATTCTCCAACAAAGACCTAGAATCAACTCAAGTACAGTTGATTTGGAATATTTATTAAGCCTTCCTGAAAATACTCTAGGAAAAACTTATCACAATTTTCTTGTGAAAAACAAAGTCTCTCCAGATTCACGAATGCCTGTTAAATACATAGACAATGTGGAGTTGGCATATGTTATGCAGAGGTATAGAGAAACACACGATCTCAATCATACTGTTTTACAAATGCCCACAAATATGCTTGGTGAAGTCACAGTAAAATGGGTTGAAGCAATTCAAACAAGATTACCAATGTGCATAGCTGGTGCAATTTTTGGGCCAGCCAGGTTGAAACCAAAACATCTCTACTTGTACTTGAATCATCATCTGCCTTGGGCTGTTGATACTGGATATAAAGCAGATTTTCTGTTGAACATTCATTATGAAAAGCGGTGGGAACAGCCCTTAGATGAATTCTATAGAGAAGTAAATATAGTGCCATTGGTGATAAAACAACAATGAACATTTAAATATTTTTATTGGAATGGACTGTTGCTTGTAAATGATAACCATAATAGCAATTGGGTAGGTGAATTTCAGGTTAAAATAAAAAAATAAAATAAAATATCTTTATTTTCCTTCAGACTCCACACAAGTATAGGAATAGTCACCAGATTCGTGGGTATACAACACATGTATATAAATATAATTATCAAGGTGTCATTAGCATAACACGTTAGAGATGCTGGGACATTTAATCCATATATGTCATTGGTATCAGCAATAAGACAGATCCATGCGGTACTCCCAAAGTTACCTTCGTAGGTTGTGATCGAAAGTTATTCAAGGATACAATAATACAATGGATACAATGAGACCTATTTGATAGATAACTGGTAATTCATGCAAGAGCATTTCCTCTCATTACATATCGATATAATTTTTCAACAAGTATTTTAT
Organism: Gastrophysa polygoni; assembly: GCA_963576655.1. Taxonomy (NCBI): domain Eukaryota; kingdom Metazoa; phylum Arthropoda; class Insecta; order Coleoptera; family Chrysomelidae; genus Gastrophysa; species Gastrophysa polygoni. The sequence goes on from OY755086.1 coordinate 18,136,060, forward strand.
GATTTACACAATCAAATGCCCTGCTCAGATGTAAAAAGATTCCTGCAGGGCATTCTCCTGCATTGTCATATTTTCCTATTTCAGTATAATTGCTGCCTGAATTGCTGTGGAAGTTGTTTAGTCGGAGGTAAATCCAGAGATAATTTTGTTCTCATTCAAGAAACTAAGAGGCCTATAAAGGAAAGCATATTCAAATAGTTTTGAGAGTCCAGATGGAACTACAACAGGCCTGTAGTTTTCTGTTATATGATGATCACCTTTTTGTATATTGGAGATATTTTTCCAGTTTTTAAATAATCTGGAAACGACCCTGTTTTGAAGGATTGATTCATCAGAAATGTGACATTGTCTAGAATTTTTTTAAAAAGGAATGTAGAAATTTCATCATAAACTGATGAGTACTTATTCTTGATTCTAGCAGATCCAATAATTCGAGGTCAGTAAAGGGGGTCAAATATATTGAATCTTTCACCTGGTCAATATTATGCAGGAAATCCTTTTCAGATTTATGTTTTATTTTATTGATTGTTTCTTAGGGAGCATTATGAAAGAATTCACCGAAAATATTAACAACTTCATTTGTGTTTTTTTTTTATTAGTTGCTCATTATCATAAAGATTATTTTGATGTTGTTTCTTTTTTGTTTTGTTTGTCATAGCGAGGGCAAAGAACCATGCGGGTGGATAACACTGTTGTTATCCAAGCGTACTGTGTGTTCATGAACTTAGATTGTTTAGGTATAGTATACGTTCTTGAGGTCATGACTGATTTGTATACATATATGTATGAATACCCAATGTTAGATATTACTGATTAAATTACTCTATTGAATGGCTGTTACTATTCATTCCAACCAACCAGTAATGAACCTGGAATAGGATAGAACACATCCTATTACATGGCGATCCTGCCAGTCGAAGTAACAACAGGTTCACCAACCACCAATGATGAGCCTGTGCTTCACTGTTGAAAAAACTGAGGTGTTGAATGGTTGAAGAACCAACAAATCACACATTCTGGACATGGGAAATCAGCAAACAAAAGAGAACTTCGTTGTGGGCCAAGCAGCGATCAACGCAGATGCCATCAAGAGTACTGCAGCTGACGGAAGCCAAAAATACACTTTACTCGAGGTGCTGGCAATGATAGTGGGTTGTTTTGTTCTGGTAGCAATCACCCTGTATATTCGAAGGCGAGCGAGGAAAGCATTACAATTATTTGCCAGGCTGTTTTGGATGGGTGGTCAGAATTACTCATTTTATTTTGAAAATATTTTTTTTTGTGTCGGACACTAGTTTGTCATGCATATCTTTATGTGCCTTATAAATATCCTGGAGACCTGGATAATCCAGTTCTGAGGCATGCAGATCTCTGAGGTTTATGCCGGAAGATCAAACTTTTTCATTGTCCCACTTTTTTTTCGAAAAATGTTTATTGAGGTAACATAAAAGAATTTGGAGGAAACAGTCACATGCCTTGCTACAATCGTATGAGTCGAAGACCTCTAGTGTGGCTTCATTCTCTAAATCTTTATGAGAAGCTTGATTGAAAAATGATCATCATGAAATCTCTTTGATTCAGTTGTTGAATGAATGTTTTCTTATGAAGAAATACCGGAGTAAATGCTCCTATGGTCTGAGATATTGTTATCAATTGTACATTCCGTTCCTTTGTCAGAGAAGTTACTAAATATATATAAGATCAATACAAGATATTGTTTTTGTTGTTACTCTGGTGGGCCACTTATTCGCGGGTTTCATATTAAACGAGTCTAAAACACAACAGTTTTTTGAACTCCTTGGCGCAAGCGAGTGAGTATTTGTTGAAATCTCCACAAAGTAGAAAGTTCACATCATTTTAATTGTATCAAAAAGTACATTCAAATTACCTGTAGCAGCATAGGATAATGAATTTGGTATTTTTTTATTTTGCAGGAGGAGGCACATATTTCAATTTCTTTTTCATGATTATACTTTCACAAGTCTATTTGAAAGTTTATTATTGGCAAAAATAGCTACCCCGCCTTCTTTCATTTGGGATCTACAATAATAACTGCTTAGAGAAAAATTATCTATGGGATAGGAGTCAATATATTCTGTTGAACAAATGAAGTTGATCTTGAAATCAGACAGATCAATATACAGATTGTTAATTTTTTTTTCATTCGTGCACTGAATATTAAGAAGAGGAATGTTATGTCTGAAAGCTCACAAGTCATGTAAAAAGCTTTTCTGAATATTTGAGGCCTCTGTATTTGTGCTACTTTAAGGTATCTTCAAGTGCAAAGTAGTTTCCATGATGTTTTAATCTTTTTAATACCAATAGAAAGCAGCCATCTACTTTAGATAGATGCCATCATTAGATTTTCGAAAGTAGTAGTAGTAAATAGGTACTATTCTTTCTGAAAATAGGATTTCCAACAAGGGTGCCTAAAAAATAATTGAATCATGACCCACATATATACTTTTTTTTTATTTCAAATTGCACAAAAGCTTGATTACATTTGAAGGAGAACCGAATTCAATAATTTCTCTTATCACATACATGAAAATACTGTATTTTTGAATACTCAAAGCAAAATAATACTTCACAGAGGGGCAAGATGTTTACAAACCTACACAAAAAAGACAACACAACAATTTTTTAGGAGATTTTCAAATTACTGAACAGTCTTCAATAGGATCAGATCTACGATCATAATTCCAAATAAAATTTGCTATTCAGCAGCAGATGCCTACTTATTTAGTCTTGAATCGAATTTCTTGTCTACCATTTAAATTTGAATATCACAGGAAAAATTCAAATTCAATTTTTGCAATATCATCCACAATGACTAGATTTTTGAAATAGCCTGAATAGTCCTGCCCTGCTTGAATATTATGCAGGGACCCATAAACTTACTTTCACTGGTATATCTTGGTTAGTATAAACATAAATGAAGAAAACATGTAAGAATAATACTACGTAAGAACATGCATACAACAAAATAAAAGTGTGCTACAACAACCTGTGCTCTGATTAGAAATGCTGATATTCCAATCAACAAGAAAAATAATCTCATTAACAATTTCTCAATTTAGTAAGTACGATAATATATCACAAATTAAAAGTATTATTTTTCTAATTCAGTAGATCCAGAATGATGAAAAAATATAAATTATAAAGATTCAAAATTCACCAGGACTATTGTCCCAAACATGATCAGACGGTACAATAATTCACAAATTGAGAAATATTGCAACTCAATTCTTAATTGAATTGTTAAATAATACAGGAAAAAATTTATATCCTTCAAAAGGATGATAAAAGAATAAATATAACCTATCCTTCCATGAAAATAATTGTTTCATTACCTAAGAATCCTCAAAACGATGTTTGTCTTCATTCTTCCATGAGCTGACCTGAATGTGTGGAGGTGGCAAGAAACTGCGTAGTGACTGGATGAGTTGGACTGTGTCCATTAAGGCTGAAAAATAGTTTCCAACAATAGTACTATTGCCCTCAGAAAATCAAGGTATTATATAAATATATGAGTTGTTGTCAGATAAGATCAAAGCTTCTTCATTCACGATTCGAAAGCCACACATGGGGCTCTCAAGAATTCTCTCTCGGAGTGTCATCATTCAATCACATTACCATGATAACATCATAGCAAACTATCGTGCAGAATAATAGAATTTCTGGCGATGAAACACTATACTCGGCAACGTCGCGCTGCAAGAGAAAATGTCGGGTAAATTAGTCTGTGGCCAATGTAAGAAAAACATTACTAAATCAAGTTTCAGAATAGGTTGCAGTGGTCTGTGTAATCAGTGGTACCACCGCGAGTGTTGTGGCCTTAAGGAAACTGAAATCGACGATCTCGCAAAGAGGAAATTTGACTTTTTATGTTCCACATGTAAGACGGCAGCTACGTCAGTGAATGAAGACCTTGACTCGGCATTTTACGATGCTGTTGATAACATGACTACTGATAAGAGGGTAGATTCAAATATTTTCTGCTATATTTTGAAACAAAAGGATATGATTATCAAGGATTTGAGGGAAACGATCAATATTCTGAAAAATCATATTGAACTATTGAATGACGCAAAGAAACAAATAAAAGAATGTGACAAAAACCATTCAAAACAGGAAAACATGCTATTAAGCAACAAAAAACCAAGGGCCGCAAAAAACAATAGTGGTCAGGAAGGTTCGTCAAAAACAGATAATGGTATCAACAGTGTTGCCATTGTGCCAATTACAACCGATAGTTCAGGTATACCTGAAAACCAATCATATCAAACAACGAACAAAATGGCTGAGATACAAGTAGATTCCCAAATAATCAAAAAGGGGGAAGTTGCGTTGGGAATAATGCGTGACGAAACCAGGATGAAGCTAAACGAAATGATAAATCTCGATAATGAACTCCCTGACAACAACGATTCGGAGCTTCAAAAACAAGGAGGAAAAGTTATCAAATCAACATCGGAAACCCATCAGTGGAAAATGGTTGATCGAAAGAGAAATAGAACACGCAATTTGGTATATGGGAATAATGCTGAAAGTGGCAGTGTGAAAGGTGTTCCCAAGTATGTGACATTACATGTCAGCAGGTTGGATACTGACACAACGACTGATTCGTTAAGGTCTTTGCTAAAAGACCATTTTCCTGAAGTATCCTGTGAAATGATCACATCTAAATACCCAGGCATTTATTTATCATTCAAAGTGAAAATATATATAGAGAATAGCCCCCATTCATTGGAAAACTATCGGCCAGTGACAATTCCACCATGCTTCTCAAAAGTGTTTGAATATGCATTTTTATATAGGATTCTTCCATTTTGTGAAGCTCATAACATATTAACATCGAATCAGCATGGATTCCTAAACAAAAAATCAACTTCCACAGCTATCCACTCCTATTATAGTGAAATCATTAGATGTATTGAGGCAGGAGAATGCCCTGTTGGGATACTGTTGGGATATTTTGTGATCTCAGCAGGGCATTCGATTGTGTTAACCATGACATTCTTTTAGAGAAATTGTTTAGGTATGGTATACGTGGAATTCCACTGGCCTGGATATCAGACTATCTACATCTTAGGAAACAATATGTGGAAATCAATACTATTACATCAGACCTTATTTCAACAGATCTAGGGGTTCCACAAGGATCCATTTTAGGTCCCATATTATTCCTAATTTATGTTAACGATCTGGATGAATCAGTCGAAACATCCATAACATTATATGCAGATATCATTGTCTCCGACAAGAATGGTTCGGACCTTGAGGACAAATAAATAAAGTTTTTCAAGATTTAAATAGGTGGTTTGCATCAAATAATCTTTATCTGAATGTAAGCAAAACTGTTTCAATTAGGTTTCACAATCGCCAGAGAAGTTGTGACACCATTAGTTTTCAGGCAAACAAAAACTCTGATCTTGTCATCACAGATAGCGAAGTTACTAAATTCCTGGGACTCTCCATTGATCAATGTTTGGGGTGGCATAATCATTGTGAACTCCTAATAAAAAAACTGAATACAATATCCTATCAAATCAGAAATTTGAAACAAGTTTTGGACTGTGATCAACTGCTGACATTGTACTACGCCCAGGTTGACTCTAGACTTAGGTATGGTCTGTGCTTCTGGGGCTCATCCTCTCATTGGAAAGAAGTCTTTGTTGCTCAAAAAAGGTCATTACGAGCAATGCTAGGCATTCCTATGACTGAATCTTGCAGAAATGCTTTTATTAAGTATAAAATTTTAACGTTGCCTTGTCTTTTTATATTTGAATGTTGTTTGTATGTATATAAAAATGTTGACAAAAATTTTGTGTCCAATAAATCGAAACATAATGTGAATACCAGACACAACAATGATATATATGTCCCATTTGGTAAAGGTGTACTGGCCTACAATTCTCCTAACCTCATGGCTCCCAGAATTTTCAACTTACTGCCAGCTACTATGAAGAACTGTAAAACACTGGCTATTTTTAAAAAGAGATTAAAAGACTTCCTCCTATGTAATTGTTTTTACAGTCTAGAGGAATATATGTCCATTTAGTTTGTAGGTCAATATCGACGATTCCTATACAAATTCTGCTGTAATTGTCAAAAGGAAAATGAAGTTTATTTATTTATTATTTATTTACTCAAATGCTTGTACTATCGAAAATAACTTATTCTGATAACTGAAATCACAGATATATACATTTAATGAAAATTAATGTTACAAAAAATTATTGTAAGTTGTACTTCATTCCTTAGTAATTATTTTTGATAAATCAGGTGTATTAATATATAAAAAAACGTGAAAATATATCATGTTCCACTTTTGATATTAAAGGTACTGAATATTATTAACGAAATGAAAGACCTTGGAATCAATTCTCCCAGCTTCTCTAGATACAATGAATACACCTGGTATCTGAGTGTTCTAGAAAAATAAGTTCTGTTTTGAGATCTACCGTGTATCAACTCATGATAGTTGTGCTCGTAGTTGTGTATTTTCAGAACATGCACATAACCAGAAATTCTTTAATCTATTGAATTAACTAAGATGATACTGATGAGAGATAATCTTTATCATATATCAATTACCTTATCTCCTCTTCAAAAGGGTTGTCTCAACAATGTGATTTAGATTTATCCAATATAATTGAGGGGCACCTCATTTGATTGTTACAGTAACTGTAGTAGTAACGAATATTGTTGTTGATGATTTGTTTGTTTTATAAAACTATGCATTATGTAATTGGAAATTATTTTGTTTTTGTTGCTCAGTATAAATAAATGTCTATTCTCTACTTTCAGGGGATTTCAGCACTTACTTTTTTGTAGAGCTTCAGATTGTTTCCCATAAGGTTTACACATAGCAGGACGAACATAATTCTTCATGCGCGACATATTCTTCATGACTTCAGCAAATGCTCGCACAATTTTCTCCTGACCTCCTTCAGACACGGAGATATTCTTGTTCTCAGTTGGAGCTGCCATGACAGGTGCAGGAGCCCAAGCTCCATTGTGGAGGGCTAACAAATCCTTATTTGAAGCAGAGAGACCTTATAAAAGAAAGTGAAATAAGCTATACTATTGGAACCAGAGACTCACCTTCTAGACTTTCTAAATTGGCCCTCAAAAAATCAGTCAATTTATGGTCCATCAATGGCAAATCTAAGTGTGGTTTCTGCTGACTTTTTGTCATGTCAAGTTGCTGTTGTAACTGCATTTGCTGACGTTGTTTCTCCAAATTAGCATTCAGCTTGTCAATATTTTGTTGTGCAATTACTCGGTTCTGTTGTTGAATGAGAGCAGCAGTGATTTGTTGCTGAGTAGGTGCAACAGATTTTGGTCTCTCCAAAATTGGTGGATTAGGTTTCGCATCCAGAGTATTTTGACCTGACAAATCTGCTGCTGTGAGTCCTATAATACATAACCATATCAATGAATTTGTGTGATAATTTCTTGAATCACTTACTATTTCTCATCTCAGTACTATTTGGTTCTCCTAGATATGTAGGACCCAAATGCTGCAGACTTTTTTGTGTGAGTTCCATTTGATTTTTGTAGTAGCGACATGCTGGATTCGGACAATTTTGTACCACCTCAATGATGAATTCTTTCTCCATACCAAAGTTCTCTCTTCCAATGGTATAGGAGTCCATCACCTGTATAATTAGGAACAATTATTGAAATGAATTAATAAATTATTGAAACCTTGAGAATCCTGTTCAATTAATTAGCCTGTCGAACTATAGCAGTGTCTTCTACAACCAAAAATAGGTGAAAAAGTTCAAATAGCTCCTAAGGCAGCTACAACTTCCTGAAGATGGTGCTCCTGAATATTTCCGAAACGCCATGTGATAAAATGACTCAATTCAAAACAAGAACTCAACTCTGTATCCGCATTGCAGTGAAGATGAAGTATTTCGTATGAGAATTTTCCCGACGATTTGGTTTTGGATTATGAATATATGAGCAGATCATTTAACGAAAAAGGGCTCTCGTTCCTTATTAATCAGCATCTGATACTTTCATTCCGTTTTTCGAGTGCAATCAGTAAAAAATATTGATACATTCTACAAATTATGAACAACTTTGACAACTTTCAATAATTTAATTTTTTGTGTCATCTTCACTCTGAAATCATGAGTTATAATTTTTTATTTTGTTGTCTTAGTGGTTTTTTTTGTCCACGAACACGTCAAAAATTGCCTCGATCATTCAAATTCAACTATATGAATATTAACTAAAAATACTCGCCACCCAGGTTATCTTCGGTTCGCAAATCGTTTCCAATATTACCGGTCAGCCGCGTTACCATTACGAAACCCTTAAAAAAATACAGGTTTGCAATTTCCTGATTTGTGATTTATGTTTTTTTTGTAACAAAAAGGTAGGTTTGAAAAATAATTGCAGAAAGTGTTTTGGTACAAAATTTTAGAGAAACCAATATGCAATTTTTTTCACAGAGCCACAATCATTTAAAAAATGGTAATGTTTTGCATAAGTTGTGGGATGTAACAATATTTTTGGATTGATTCTCTTCAAAGATGGCACATCTCATAATTTCTTTTGCAAAGCAATCCAAATATTCATAATCCAGAACCAAATCATTTGAAAATCTGCATACAAAAAAAGAGATATTCAACGTTGCCCCATCCTGTTTCACTTCTTAATTAAATTTTGGAATTATTTTCTCTCTCTGCATTGGGCAAGAAAATTTAGTTCTTGTACCAAATTACATTATTTTATCTTATGCTTTTTTGGAAATATACCATCTTAAGAGACATTCTTTAAGGAAGCCATAGCTCTCTTAGACACTTTCGGACACCCATGTTTTTTGAAACTTATAAAGGGCGATTGATTGAATCGGTTCATTAGACGTTCCTGGCGAACCGGTTATCTTTTCAAAATAATATCAATGATGCGGTGTTACCGCTTCTACCATAAAAAAGTGTCAACTTTGATATTTAGAATGGAACACCCTGTATACATATATTATTTTCAGAATCTCCAACAATTTTCTGAGAACTTCCCTATACTATCTATAAGCGTTTTAGAGTAAATAATTAGTTTTTATTTTTTTTCTTAGTGAATATGACTCCAAAAAAGTTGCTATTTTTCAGCTGTGACTCAATGAGACGATGAAATTTGGTATAATAATAATAATAATCGCTTTTATTGATAATAAGTATAACAATAAATAGATGGAACATAATTTTATAATGAAGTTGCTTACTATCAAAAGGCAGAGTTAGCGTTTACCCATGTGTGAAACGGGCAAATACTTTCTTACATTCAACCAGAGAGGTGAAAGAAATAATCAATATTTATATAGTATCAAAAATGATATTAGAATAAAAAAAAGTAACTGTCAAACTGGAAAATAAAACGAGAGAACAGTAATTTTGAAAAATACAAAAAAAATAGAACTTTATAATAATGAGTTTGACACACAAGAGAAAAAATAACAAAACACCCCTGTCTAGTAATATAAGTATTAGATCATATCAATAGTAAAACTATACATGGATTATAATAATATTCAAAACCGTAGAGATAGCAGGAAAAGGGAAAGTTTATCCAAAGGAGTCCAGAAATACCAGGAGGCTCATTGGGCTGTTGTGAAATCTCTTTTAATTTCATACAGTATGATACAAAGATTCACTTGATTTATTCACTTGGAAAAGTGATTGAAATTCGAATTTTTCAATTGGAACACCCTGTATTTCATCATCGCATCTAGTAGCAGTTCAAATTACCTTATCATTCAAGAAGTGTATCATACCTATCTACTAGGGTTTTTCGATTAAAAGCAATTATTGGTGATCCTTGTTCAACTTTGTAATCGTCCACAAATCTCACGACGTTTATTGTTAGATGGCTATGGAATTGACAAGGTATACATGGGAAATGAGAACAGTTAAAAGTATTATTGGATATTGTTTCAGTGAACACTGGCTCAGATCAAATGAACATTTCTGAAATCTATAGAGTAACTGAGATAACTATAAGTACTATTGAAATTTTAAATTTTTAAATAGATCGAAACTATATAAATGTTATGTGTATACAGGACCCCAAATAGTAATGTTAACCTACTTGTGCATGAACTGTATGAAGTAATGTGTGAGATTTACCAATCTAATTATTACTACATTGTTTGTGGGGAAATAAATGTTAACACCTTAGTTCAAAGCAGAGAAGCAAAGAATATCATTGAATTATTCAATGAATTTAGTATGAAAAACCATATTGAACTCCCTACACGTATGTATCACCACTACAAGATCGACATTCATTGAATATCCATAGATCCATAGATCATACTTTTCAAATGTGTGATTTTCAACTTCATAAAACAATGCAAAAACCTGCTCCAGGTATTGATGGAATCAATGGTGAAGCTGTGAAAAGTCAGTGATATAATTTGTTTTACACTTTCTCATGTTATTAATATTTCTGTGAAGGGAAGTACCCTGAAGACTTGGAGTTATCAAGTCAGTCCCAATATGTGAAAACAAAGGATCTAGGCAATAAGTAGGCATCTATCGTAATATTTGCCTTTGAAAGATTTCCTAGAAAAAAACAGCTCATGACAGATTGTCAAAATGGCTTCAGAAGTAAAAGGTCCACTGAATCTGCAATAACAGAACTATGTCAAGTCTATGAACATCTGAATTAGAAAAAAATCTCTTTAGCACTGTACTTTGATTCAAGTCAAGCATTTGATACAGTCCACCACAATTTACTTCTCAAAAAACTGTACTGCAGTGGTATTAGAGGTGAAGCCAATGACTAGGCTGCATGTTTGTCTTCATCTGTCGAATCCAATCCTCTGCGAGTTACAATGGAAGTTCCTCAAGGTCCCTAGGTCCCCTGTTTATTGCTACCTTCATGAATGATATTATATACTCCTGTACTTCCCCAAACAGAATGGTAATATATGCTGATTACACAAATCAACTGATAGCCAAAAATGATTTTGAAACATTGGTCAATAAATCAAATGATCACCATCACTGGCGTCATAAGAACAGTTTATTAGTGAACGTATCTAAAACACAGTATATGTTATTTTTACCAAAGAATGTTAGCTATGACAGTAGTCCTTTGATCAAAATAAATCATGGATATATCAAGAGAGGCAACTGAGGAATACAGTATCTCTGAATGTGCTGAAACTGGCCTATCATCGGCTAGTGCAATCCATTTCAACATATGGTCTGATACTTTGGGAAAACTCAAGTCATACCTGCAGGATTTTTATGATGCAGAGAAAAATTATCAGATGCCTGATGGATGCGCAGCCTTGTGAAAGCTGTCAACAAATCTTCATTAAACTATCACTCCTCACCCTACCATGCCTGTATTTATTTTTATTATCACTTAATATCAAGAAAGATGAATCAAATCTTATACTAAACAATGATTCATAATTATGATACCCATGGAAGAAACAGAACTCACATCATCAAGGGGTAATCTGTTATAACCTTTTGCTTAGTATTCTTGGAAATATCATCAATTTCAATGAGTTTATATTAAAATTATAAAATTTTTGGAATGTTAGTGATGCAAGAATATTCAAACTGTGAATGTATTCAAACATAAATTTCTATTTCAAATATTTTATCCTCTGTAGGACTCTGTGTGAAGTCAGACTAATTGATCTGAATTTTTATAATGTTGAACTTTTAGAATTGTGAATGTATTTTATAATTTGTGAATTTATTCACCTATCTTACAGATATTTTATCCAAGGCAGGACTTGTGTTGAAATTCCCCTTTTGACTAGTCTGATAAGTTTTTTTACTACCTTGCAAAAACTTCAATGATGAATAAATCATCCATCTAAAGTTGCTTTCTGGTAGAAGCTTGGCAGGATAATTAAGGGACACCCTGTATATCACTTACAGCTCTAACTGTTGCTTCTACACCCAAGTGTAACCCATGAGGACCATTCATGTGCTTCAACATTACAGCATTGGCGAAATGTTCAAAAGGAAGGATTATTTTCCCATTTTCTCTCAAAATAAGCCTACCTTGAGAATCCAAGGTTACCCTAGACGCCATCATTCTGTAAAATAAAGCTGTGAAGTTGACTTCATACAACTTTGGCTTTCACTTACTGAAGATAAGCAGCACTAGGAAGCATTGATGTTTCTTTCAGTTCAGTAAAGCATTGTAGAAGCTCCACAGATGGGTTCCAGCCCTTATTTTGTAAATATAACTGAAGTAGCATGTAAAGTTTCTCTGTTACATATCCTGTACCAGGGAAACTTATTCCAGTAGAGGATGGTAAATCATTCACTGACGTTTGTTGCATTCCTTTGGCTAGGACATTCTTCATAGTTTCCGCTAAATCCATTTTGATGAAGGTAGATTCACGATTTGAGCCTATCTCCAGTTTATTCTTCCTTAATAATCATTGCACAGAATGTATGTAAATCACCATGTTGGATTTGCCACACTCATATTAAGTGCTTAATTCCAATCAATGTGCATCTCAATTATCCAAACTATAAGAGCAATTAATCGACTTGAAATGTTATCAAAAATCTCTAGGAAGGAAATAACAAAACTCACCGACAATTCACCATTTTCAGTTTCTAGATAATTTCCACTTCAGAAAACATTTTATTACAGTCTGTTAGTAAATTGTATTTTCATAATTAGCTTCCATGTTTGTTCATCTCATCATCTCACGGCGAGTGAATCATGATCATGAATCATGAAGCACAGAGAGAACACAACTAGTGGTCAGAGATGAGTTAACGACTAACTTATCTCTGGAGTTGTGTTCTTTGTTCAGTTCGATGGGAGACGGTTAGAAGAAACCATCTCAGTTCGATGGTAAAATCAAAGAGTATATAATTCTATGTTATATGTTTATGTTATGTCACAGAATACCTCATTCACAAAACCACCTCATTCACAAGGGTATTCTGTGGCCATGTTTCGGTATAGTGATCTATGAGTATGCACCTTCGACCATAAAACAAATAGACCCGGCAACTCATTCATAAAACGCTCGGAAACATGTTGCAAACATCAGTGGGTCGTTCGGGGAGAGTGCAGCGAGAGGGGTGTCCATGTGGACAAAATTGCAACAGCGCGCCACCGTTTACAGATATCGATGCCAGTGGCGTGTAAATTTACTTTTTTTGAAATTCCACTCACAAAAAGTTGAGTCTTTTTTTCTAATTAGTACTGATTTCGAGTTTTGAGTCGAAATTAGTGTGTGCATGTGCCTTATACGCCTACGTAGGAACCAAATGCAACACATCAATAAATAAACTAATCATTATAGAATTCATTTTTTTCAATTAGGTATATCATGTTATTTATACTGCATCATGAACAGGTTGAACTCAATGACATGTATGCAGTGAAAAATTCATAATGATATAATATTCAACTGGTAAATAAATCCATGATTCAAAATTCAAGTATTAATATTATTAGTTGCTTTATTTTCATCGCTCTCTCTCCAAATATAGATATATACACGGTGTCTCAGGTTCAACTCATCTAACTTTGACAATCGATAGCAAAAATTGAAATATAATACACGTATTTTTTTGTTTTGTCGTGAAGAAACTTGTATTCATTATACGGGGTGTCATAGTTCGCATAAATTTTTGGTTTTTGTCTTGTTTCTCTGTTGTAACAAAACCTAGCAATTTGAAATTCAGTGAGCACTTTTCTATCGGTAATATGAACAGTCCTTTTCAATAGAGGAGCCTTAGCTACACTGGGTGTTATTCTTTTTCGAGCCCACTGACATGGACACCATCAGATTTTTTATCGAAAATGATCAATAATAACTGGAGTAGTTACTAGGTATAAAATGCTGAAATGAATTGTTTATGTACGTGGTCCATTAATTATTCAATTCGAATGATAATTTGATGAAAGATAAACATTCAGGTTGAAAAACTGTTATGAATAGTATAATATTATTTCTATTTCTAATAACAAGAAAACTAAGAAAGATATCAAAACAAATGAAGCGCAGATAGCAAGGTGAATGAATGAGGATCATTTTTCATCAGCTATAATCAACAATTAGCGTCCCAATGGAAAAAATCTGTAGGGTTCCATATCAGTGGATATGAAAAAAATAACACCCAGTGTAGCTAAGTCTCCTCTATTGATAAAGACTGTTCATATTGCCGATAGAGAAGTCCTCATCAAATTTCAAATCGTTAGGTTTTGTAGGGATAAAGAATAAAAACAAAGAATGTATGGGAACTTTAGCTCTCCCTATGATGGAAACAAGTTTCTCCACGACAAAACAAGACAATACGTTTGTAATATATCAATATATCGAAATACGTATGTAATATTGCAAAGTTCGACGAGTTAAACCTGAGACACGATATATATATATATATATATATATATATATATACGTACTTGAAGGATGTAAATCAAATGATGTCATTAATTTGAGGTGGTGATTCCTTATCATAAATCATGAGGAATAGTTAATATAAAATATTAAAACAAATCAAATCAAACAATCTTCATTGTCCACGATAAATAAAATCTCATTGACAATACAGATTTGAAGAACTGTATAAAAATATGATTCTAGGAACTGCTGCTGGATGCATGAATTTAGTACCATCTGGTCTCACTATGACATCTTTTGGATGAAAGTGATCTGAAAATATTTCAGGATTCTTAAGCAAAAGCTGATCTTCCTTGAAACCAATAATGGAAAACCAAGTTTTTCCTTTCTCTCGGTCAACGGGAAATCTGAAAAAATAATTGATTGCATGCTACAGAAATATTATTGTCAGATGATGTCAGGCAATGATAGAAATGCATGGCACTATGAGTGTGTTTATAGTATCCATATCCAAGGCACTACAATCAATAAAAGGCATACATTGAATGTTATAAGATTCTTAGAAGTATTATAATGTTTTAATCATTACATCATGGTTGTAGGATATGCATCATTGATTCGATTTACTCGAAATAAGTAGGTGTGCAAATATGTGCATGTTTCAGAACATTGACTAGGTATACTTACTTACCTGCGAAAGCATAATTCTGGGAGAGAATACCCCAATTTCCCACAAACATGACATTTTCGGTCCATATTTTCCAAGCAAGCACTAAAACTTCACTTTATTGTCTGTAAACTGATGAAAACACTTTAAAATCGAAATATAAACACTTGAAAACACATCAACAACGGCAACAACGCGTTCGCTACAATAGTACGCTGATGAAGTGACTGGCAAGAGACGGATAATCATCAATGAAATGCTGCGTTGTCGTTGTTACTCGTAGACTAAGAATCGTGGAGAAAAACAAAAAAAAAAACTAAAAATTGAGTTGGAATCTCCAAGTTGTGAGCTTTCTCCATGGCGAACTTTGATATCAATACAAAATTCAACACCAATTATTGTTGAAA
The DNA here is from genome assembly GCA_963576655.1 of Gastrophysa polygoni. Taxonomy (NCBI): domain Eukaryota; kingdom Metazoa; phylum Arthropoda; class Insecta; order Coleoptera; family Chrysomelidae; genus Gastrophysa; species Gastrophysa polygoni. Next base: position 18,151,496 of record OY755086.1, read on the forward strand.
ACAAATAAAATTGGGCATCAAAAGGGAACAAGTGGCACATCAGCACCAAGTACATCAGTCGGCCCTATCACAATCGACCAGTTCAGTCTTGTAGCTCTAGGTCTTGGATCTTGAAAGAATGTAAATAAGCGGGTCTATTTGTTTCATGGTCGAAGGTATGCACCTTAGATGAGATGAGGAAGAGGGTATGATCTGAGGTATGCGCAGATGCACACCATACGCTCGGTTCATAAAGAGAATGCACACGCGCAGTTATATTGGCATTTGATTTCATATATGTATTATTACCACAGCATACTATGTATGTAAAAATAACCATATGGATAACAACCATTGTACAATTATTCTATGCCATTGTTCTCTTCATGCGAGTTATGTTTCGCAAACACGGGTTTGTGTTTTTAAAAACATTTATTTTTGCAAAGCATTCGAGAAGATAGATACAATACTGAACGTTTGTACAGAATGTTGAATACAGAATAGATATCAAATTAGATTGGGATATATTTATAACTTTACTATGCTGACATCGGCGATTCCAATAGACAGTTGCCTATTGTTGTCTATAGCTTGGTTGGCGGTTATCTATACATAACTCCTCCCTCCTTGAGATGAAAACAACAGGGATGAAAGTTGGATGTTTTCATGTGTTGCTTCCTCGGGGTCTTCTACTGGTTTCTTGTTTTTTCTTCTATACAGGATGAGTCAAAAATGTGTACCGAGCTTTCTGGGGTTGATAGAACATTGAAAAATAAGTGTAGTTTGATGATTAAACTCATGGCCCAAAATGCATATTAAGGGAGATGTATCCTTCCAAAGTTGATTAAATCTAAATAATTTCTCCGCATTACTTCTGAACGATGAAAGCCACCTGATTGAAATTTTGTGCATGAATGAATGTTGTCAAAATACATTTTTTCGTCACACTTCCACATTTCTGTTATTGTTATAAAGGGTGTTTTCAGAGGATGAGTCATGATTTTTTGTAGAAAACTTTTTTCCCTGTATTACTTCCGGTGAAAAAACAAGAGCATTCGATGGAGCGAAGAAAATTACATGAAAAAGGTACTCTTATTCAAATACAAAAAATTGAGCCGTTCGTGAGATATTTGAGTTTTTGTAGTTACATGATATCAGCAGATTGATTTTATTCATCGCGAGATTCATCGGTAACAATATTTTAGCAGGCCATGATGAATAATTTTGTTCTCAATTTTGACGTTAATATCATCAACATTCGAGTCAACATTGTTGTAGTCGATTTGTTTGTGTGGTTTTTCTGTGTCATTTATCACTGCGATTATTAACTGAGATTTTAAGAAATATGGCAGGTTATTCGTTCTCTGAACAAACTGATATGCTTCTAATGCTTGGCGAGTGCTTCGGAAATGCAAATGCTGCTCTGAGACGATATGCAGAGATGTTTCCCGCTCGACGCGTTCCAAATTCAAGAACAATTTTGAGGATTGTACAAAGACTGCGTGAAACAGGATGTTTGAAAACCAATAATAGAAATGGTGGCCGACCCAGAAGTGCGAGAACTGTAGAAGTTGAGGAAGAAGCCTTTCGGTTATACATAATCTGAGGCGTTTACGTAAATCATTCATCAAACCGTTCATAGTTTGGTGATCATTTTTCAACAATGTGAATTCGTTCACAATTTTTTGCCTCAGCTCCTCAACATTCCGAATTTCGCTTGAATGAACCCTAGATTTCATGTAACCCCAGATCGAAAAATCTAGTGGATTGAGGTCAGGCGAACGAGCGGGCCAGGAAATAGTAGCGTCTATGCCTCGTCCTATCCACCTATCAGGAAAATTATCATTAAGCCATTCACGTACAACTCTAACATAATGAGGTGGTGCTCCATCATGCATAAAGCAGATCTCCCTACGTATGTTGAGAGGAATGTCTTCTAATATCGTACCTAACTCATTTTCTAAGAAGTTGAGGTACATTGCACCATTCGGAGACGAATTTGTCTCCTAAAGTCGCAGCCCAGACGTTCACTTCGAAATTATATTGAAAATGCGTTACTTTAACAACGTGTGGATTTTCGTCAGCCCAGAAATGAGTGTTGCGCGAATTGAAAATACCGTTTCTAGTAAAAGTTGCTTCGTCTGTGAACAGTATTTTGTTTAAAAACTCAGGACATCTTCGAGTTCGTTCCAGCAACTCTTCGCAAAATCTCAATCTTTTTTCATTGTCTCGTGGTAACAGTTCTTGTACCTGCAATAAATGATAAGGGTGTAGCTGTTGCTCTCTGAGGATCCTGGTTACATTCGCTTGTGTTGTGTCTATTCGTCTTGCTAATTTCCTTGTACTTATTTCCGGATCCTGTTCCACAGTATTTAATACTTCTTCCTCAACTTCTACAGTTCTCGCACTTCTGGGTCGGCCACCATTTCTATTATTGGTTTTCAAACATCCTGTTTCACGCAGTCTTTGTACAATCCTCAAAATTGTTCTTGAATTTGGAACGCGTCGAGCGGGAAACATCTCTGCATATCGTCTCAGAGCAGCATTTGCATTTCCGAAGCACTCGCCAAGCATTAGAAGCATATCAGTTTGTTCAGAGAACGAATAACCTGCCATATTTCTTAAAATCTCAGTTAATAATCGCAGTGATAAATGACACAGAAAAACCACACAAACAAATCGACTACAACAATGTTGACTCGAATGTTGATGATATTAACGTCAAAATTGAGAACAAAATTATTCATCATGGCCTGCTAAAATATTGTTACCGATAAATCTCGCGATGAATAAAATCAATCTGCTGATATCATGTAACTACAAAAACTCAAATATCTCACGAACGGCTCAATTTTTTGTATTTGAATAAGAGTACCTTTTTCATGTAATTTTCTTCGCTCCATCGAATGCTCCTGTTTTTTCACCGAAAATAATACAGGGAAAGAAGTCTTCTACAAAAAATCATGACTCACCCTCTGAAAACACCCTTTAGAACAATATCAGAAATGTGGAAGTGTGACGAAAAAATGTATTTTGACAACATACATTCATGCACAAAATTTCAATCGGGTGGCTTTCATCGTTCAGAAGTTATGCGGAGAAATTATTTTAATTTCATCAACTTTGGAAGGATATATCTCCCTTAATATGCATTTTGGGCCATGAGTTTAATCATCAAACTACACTTATTTTTCAATGTTCTATCACCCCCAGAAAGCTCGGTACACATTTTTGTCTCACCCTGTATATTCTCCAGGTGATGAATGCGATGAAGGCTATCATCATGATGGTGATGAAGATACTGCCAAAACTCCAAGTCAAAGTGTTGAACTTCGTGGTAGAAACTATAATTCCGTATGGAATTCTGTGTTCAAGCAAGGAAATCTACTATTCATATATTGAGATACGAATATGATTGACAGAACTATTTTATTGACAAAAAGACAACTGCCAAGTATACAATGAGAATATTCCAGCACACTTGGTTCATATACAGGATGTAGATTTTATGAACTTCAACACTTCCTCCTAAAATCATCCTGTACAATAACTTTTAAAGTTGCTGCACACCTAGTAGTTTCCGAAATTGAAAGAATTTCACTTTTCACAGGGGTTTGGTCAAGATGTCGGCCACTTGTTCTTCGCTTGGAACATGTTCAACTTGCATAACTCCATCTAGATATTTGTCCCTCATAAAATGGAAACGTATCTTGATATGCTTCGATTTTTTATGGAACTCTGGATTTTTGACGAGTTTAACAGCACTCGCGCTATCAATATATAAGGTGACCTGTCCATCAAATGTAGTGATTTCACACAGTAGACGTTTCACCCAAATAAGTTCCTTGGTCGCCTCGCTAGCAGCAATATACTCCGCTTCTGTGGTTGAGAGGGAAACACTTTCCTGCTTCTGACTGAGCCAAGTAACTTGAAAGTTTGTCACCAGCGTAATCAGCATCACTGAAGACTCTGAGGTTACTTTGATTCTTTGCACTATAGAACAATCCAAAATCAATGGTCCCTTTCAGATATCTTAATATACGTTTGACAATACGCCAATCAGATATCTTAGGTGAACACAGTGTCTCAGAAACTATGCTCATGGCAAAAGCAATGTCTGGTCGAGATCCAGTCATAACATACATGAGGCTGCCCACTGCCTCACGGTAGGGTATCTTGCTATCCAATTCTTCATTGGTATTCGCAATATTATATACATCAATGTCACAGGGTGTTGAAATTGGATTACAATCTTGCATATTGAATCGATTCAGTACCTTATTAATGTAGGCACTCTGATTGATGAATATGCTGCAACTATTGTCTCGATCAATTTGTAGTCCGAGGTAACAATCCAATTCTCCAACAGTGATCTTGAATGTCTTTCGCAACTCATTGAGATATGACGATATTTCTGCATCATCACTTCCAGCAACGAGTCCATCGTCCACATATATGGCGATCAAAAGTTTCTTGCCATTTTTTTAACGGATAAACAAACAAGGATCTGATGAACTGCACTTCAGATCTTCATCTTTCAGGAAGTCTACAAAACCGTTGTTCAAGCAACGAGGTGACTGCTTTAGACCATACAAGCTTCTGTTCAGTTTACATACTCGGCCTGTATCATCACTGAATTCTTCGGGTTGATTCATGAACACTTCCTCCTGAAGTTTACCGTATAAAAATGCAGTTTTCACATCGAATTGTGAAAGTTTCATGTTTTCTGAAGCTGCTATACTGAAGACGATTCTGAGGGTATCAAAACGAGCTACAGGGCTAAAAGTCTCGTTATAGTCTATACCTTCCTTTTGGTTAAATCCCTTAGCAACCAGCCTTGCTTTATAACGGCAAACACTCCCATCTGACTTTGTTTTCACTTTGAGGACCCAGCGGTTAAGAATGCATTTCTTTCCTGGGGGCAAGTCAACCAAAGTCCATGTGTCGTTTTCCGCTAAAGATTGCGATTCTTCAGCCATAGCATTCCTCCATTGCTTCCTTTGATTCCATTGCAGTTTTATATGAATGTGGTTCGTCATATTCTGCAAATAATACATAGTCGTTGAGGTAGTAAGGCCGCCTAACTATTCGTCCGCCATCATGATTCTGCAAGTGTTCCTCATTGCTTTGTTCGTTTTCTTCTTCCTCAACTTGACAGATTCATTTCGTAAAGTTAGTAACTCTTCTTGCCTTACTTCATTCTCATCTGCGACTGCTCTCATCTTCATTTCAAGCTGCACTTTGTTCTCCACATCTTTCGTAGTCTCTTCTAGCTGCACCGTTTCCTCTACAACTTCTTCAGACTTGAAAATGATGTCTTTACTCAAAATGATTTTATTCTCATCTGGAATCCATACACGACAGCCGTCCTTTTCACCACAATAGCCTACCAATCTACCGACAACACTCTTCGTATCCCATTTCCTCCTTCTTTGCATAGGTACATGAACATAACATTGAGTGCCGAATATGCGTAGATGACTGAGTGTTGCTATTTCTTTTCCTTGCCAAAGCTCAATGGGCGATTTTCCTTTGATCGTTGTTGAACCAGTACGATTGAGAACATACGAAGCCGTGTTAATAGCTTCTGCCCATAGCTTTATCGGCAATTCTTTTGTATGTAGCATGGTCTTTGCACTTTCGACGAGAGTTCGATTTTCTTTCTCTGCAAGACCATTCTGCTGTGGACTTTATGGCATCATTACACGTATTCTGATTCCTCTTGATTGTAAAACAGCTCTCACTTCGGCATTGTCAGATTCTTTACCACCATCACTCAGAAACTCCAGGATCTTATGTCCTGATACTCCTGCTTCGTTGAGGAATACTTCGAGACTACTCGTAACTTCACTCTTCGTCTTGATGCAGAAAACTCGACGATATCTTGTGAAATCATCCTTGAATCAGACATAATACTTGGCTCTGCCTATCGAATCCACTTGCATTGGACCACAGACATCAGCATGTATCAGCTCACCAGGTTTTGTAGGTCTGTTCTGTCGTGATTTGAAAGAGACTCGGTGTTGTTTCCCCAAAATACATCCTTCACAAAATATATCGTCACAGTCATGCTGAAATTAAATGTTATGATGTTTCAAAACACTTTTGACATGACGTTTATCTTGATGGCAAAGTCGCTCATGCCACAGTTGGAGACTTTCGGATGACGAAGTAGCATATACCTCAACAGCACTATCTGGCTTGCAAGCAATCATGTCGAGAACATATAATCCTCTCAAATATCTGGCCACTCAGACGAATCACTCCAATCTTCTTGATAACACAGATATTCTGGTCTGCTTCGAAGTGGCAACCTTTATTGCGAGTTTCTCCAACAGAGAAAAGGTTCCTTTTGATATCAGGGACATACCAAACGTTTTCAAGATGATTCATAGATGTTTTCTTGTTCACCTCCATCTGAACGTTAATATTTCCTGTGCCGTAGGCCAAAATGACAGCACCATTACCAACCTGGACTTCTTTTGGAACAGCGAACGGTTTATAATTCACAAAATACTCTTTGTTCTTGGTCATGTGTGCGGATGCACCAGAATCAGCCAACCAATGCTCTTGACTATCAGTACATCCCATGAAACAATGATTCGCACTCGAAAAGGCTGCACCTTCAGATGTATTTGCCTTATTTTCATAAACCAATGCCTTTTTTTGGCAATTCTTGGCATAATGTGCTGTTTCATGACATTTAAAACACTTCCTTATTGGTTTCGAAGTTTTCCCGGTCTTCTTATTTGAGATTTAGCAACAAAAGCAGCTGTATTATCGCTTGATTTTGCTGGTAGCCTCATCTCAATCAGACGTAAGCGTTCAGTCAACTGGTTGATGGTTCTATCTGCTACAAGAATGGATTCCTAAACACTTTTGAATTCAAAATATTCGCTCGGAAGAGTAGACATCACTCTGCTCATCAGCAATAACTCAGGCAATCCTGTATGTACTAGAGTTTTCAGTTCGTCGTTCAATTCACGAAAATTCCTTTGAAGTCTAGCGATGTGGGTGGCTATGCCTTCGGAGGTAACTTTTTGTGAAGTGAAGAACTGTTCCATCAATCTATCGACTCGCTGTCCAGAGCTCTGCTCGTATACAGAGAAAAGTTTCTCCCATGTGATTTTCGAGGTATCACAGGTTGCAGTTAGTTCAACATTTGCATCATTCATGCCACCAACTAATATGAACTGGGCTAATGTATTTTGTTTCTTGAAGCGTTTCAAGTCTGCATTATACTGGATAATAGCTTCTGGTGTAGCACTATCACCTGGTTCACTTGGAGATTGATATTCTCCAGTTGTAACATCAACATAAGTTGTAACATAACATCATGATGTCTCAGCAGAAGCTCAATCTGTCTTCTCCACTTTGTCCAATTCGAAGCTCCTTCTAGTTTATCGATATGCGCCTTGAATTCCATATCGTGATTTCCTTTCTTCTCTCTGAGTTTCGTTCAGAAAATTACTTTATTCGTGGTCTGGGCCCATAACCTGTTGAACTTCGTGGTAGAAACTATAATTCCGTATGGAATTCTGTGCTCAAGCAAGGAAATCTACTATTCATATATTGAGATACGAATCTGATTGACAAAACTATTTTATTGACAAAAAGACAACTGCCAAGTATACAATGAATATTCCAGCACATTTGGTTCATATACAGGATGTAGATTTTATGAACTTCAACACAAAGGATGGATATATCCAATTCCTTCGATACGTAGTTGATGATCGGCTTCTTTTTGAAGTTTATGAATTGTACCTATGTCGATTGAATTCAGGTGAATTTGATTATCTCCTAGATACTTTGTATTGACATTGGCGATTTGTATATCTGGTAAATTAACTGGTTCAACTCTTAGGATTTCTTCTTTGTTCCAAAATTGTGAATCTCCAATACTGATTCCACAATTATATGGAATATTTATAAGGCTTGGTTTTACAATGATGACAAACTCATTTTTATAGTAGAGTTTGTGTAACTTCAATGGGTGATTGGTAGGAACGGCTAAAACATGTCTACTAGTGATATATAGACTCGATGATTGGGTTAACTACGTTGATCTTCACAGCTTGGCAATTCTTATCCTCGACTTCCTTGATGAGGGGCTTATACAATTGTTGTATAGAGGGCTCAGATGATTTTGACAAATTCGGATGTCTTCGATAATTGGACAGGCTTCGTCTTCGTATTGCTGTCGGGTCGTACCAAGTACAAGGAAAGATCGGTCGGGAATGATTACCGACTGGTCGATTGGTACGGGAAATAATTGGTATGTTTCAAAGGATTCTTCAATTGGTATATGTATACCAAAAACTATATTATTTTCCAAAAATGTTACTTGAGATCCAGCTAACTGGTAATATGAAAGAAAATGTTTGAACTGTAAAATTTTTTGTTTTCCCTATAAGGTAGACAAATAATTTATCATCTCATATAATTGAGGTGCTGGAATGACTGCACTATGCAAAGTATTCAATTTTGCGAATATCAGAGCATCTTCAAAATTATCTAGAAACGTGATCAAGTTTTGAGAATTCAAGATGATTTGATCTATAGTATTATTTGCTCTCAAATAAGCTGAAGTATCATCAAGACTTTTATTGACATTTTGTTGAAAATATTCGAGAAGTCTTTTGATCAACTTTTGATTTGTATCAAGTAAAGTTATCGTCGTGTTATAATTATGTATCAATTTTTTTGTTAGAGATATCTGCATTTTCATTTCCTTTGACATAACATTTTGGTCATTTTCTAATGCCATTATGACCTTATCATACTTTTCTTCGTCATCTGAATCAAGTGTTCTAAAAAGCCATTTCGATGCTTTACCAACAATGTTTAGTAAAGCTCGTTTCGAACGAATATGTGCAGTGATATTGTCTATCTTATTTCTAGCTTCAACAATGAGATATTAAGCATGTGATAATAAATTCGTAAGCACGTTATAATGTGCAAATACAGGTTTATCAGAATGCGAACTATTGAGCATGAATTCTACTCTATCGTAAAAATATTCAATATTTTCACATTGTCTTATTATACGAGGTATCTCTATATAGTGAATGAATGTATGTTTAGTTTCAATCACTTTCGTACTTCCTAGTCGAAATGGGATTATTGGGGTATTCATTTGTGTAATAACGACATCTTCACTGGTTGTTATGTTGATCGTCTTCAGGAGAATGACTACAAGAAGGAATTTCTTCATCAGGTACATTTTCCTGTGGAGAAGAAAAAGTTTTCGGTTTCTTATTCGGTTGTGACTTATGGTGTATTTTGTTCTTGTGGGTTTTTATTTTTGTTCCCAAGTCTTCTTTGACAGATGTCTTTATATGTAGTTTTTTAGTTTTATTCATATATGTATTAACTACGAATATTGATAATAAGGACAGCCTATCTGATGTCAAAATAAAAGAGTGCAATTGGCAAGGATTTATTTATGCGCATGCGCCAAAATGAAAGTGGAAGATGACAGACGTACATATCTGTTTTCTCTGCGACTCCAAGAGCTCCAATTCATATCATCGGTAAGAAATTTATCACACGGATATGTGTTGCTACCATGATGAATGTTCATTTACATCATTTCAATACTGAGGATATCTTATATTTTTACCAAGATTTCTACCATTGTTTAAATATCTATTGCTCCATTCTATTCAATCTGAAAAAAACGTACCTGTATAACCAGATCACTCTATATCAAAGCTAAGTATATGTTATGTTGTCGACCATCAATATATATACATATTCAAATATATATTTTCCAAATAACATGATTATTCACAAATAAAATCTTAGATGAGGATGATCTGAGGTGAAAATAGATAAGTAGTACAAACATAACCTGTAAACTGAAAAGATTGACACATTACACATGAAGTTTCAAAATTTAAATTTTGCGCATGCGCCCTCGATCATCGTTGCCAATTAGACAAGGAAAGACGTATATGATGAAGCTTCACTTTTCTAACATTGCTCTTAAGGCGTTTGGTCAATATTGTAGTTATACATGTTTTATTACGCGAAGCACCTTTGTCAAAAGCTTTCGAACCGGCTTGAAATACAGGGGGTTCATCAGGCGATTTGTTCTGTTTTTCATTCAATCGAGTTTTCTGACTGAGAGATGTTTCGTGGATTTTTTCGAATACATTCTTGAGTTTTTCCTTACGGTCGATTACGAATTGATTCATAATTGTTTTTTCAGTGAGATCAAATGGGTCTATCGCATCGAGTCGACCATTGATAAGATCAAAAGGCTTTTGTTTTGTCACGCTATGAATGGATGAATTGTAACCGAGTATCGCAAATTGCATTATCTGTTTAGTAGTAGACTTTGAGTCTGTTGTTTTGAGTATTCGAAACAATTCGATTAATGTTGAATGCAGTCTTTCTACTGGACTGTTACTATTTGAATTACCGGGTGTGGTGATATGTAAATTGATATTATGTAGTTTACAAAAATCAGTCAACAGGGTGTTTTTGAACTCTGTGCCATTATCACACGTTATTGATTGGGGAATTCCATGATGACTAATGAATGTTATCAAGTTATCATAAATTGTAAATGATGTACAAATAGGTTCAAGAACATATGCTTGGGCATATCTTGAGAAAACATCAATTATTGTGAGAAATTTTGTATTTGCAATTTGGAATGTATCCATATGAATGGCTTCGGCTTCTAAAGGTTGTTATGGTGTAGCTGTTGATGAAAATTTAATTTTTGGGGGATGTCTGTCATATTTCGCTTTCTGACAAATATCACAGTTGTTTATATATTCTGTTATTTCTTTTTGCATACACGGCCAATAATAGAGCTTTTTGAGTGCTAGTAATGTCTCATTCATACCGCGATGAATGGTTCTTCCGTAGTGATATGATATTATTTCTTTCTGTCTGATTTCATCAGGGATATCTTTGACTAGGTGTTCTGACATTAACAACTTGTACGGATGATTTTAGAAGTATTTTGGTAATATATTACTGATGTGAGTTGCTAAATCTATGTCAGATTGTTGGACATATATACAATAAAGTTTTTTCGGATCTACATGGTCTTTGAAAAATTTAAATATTTCTTGTTCATGTTTTCGATAAATAGACTTCTTGTCTTCGACCGTTCTTGAATGATCGACTTCGTATAACATGATAAACAGCAGATTCCTTTTGATTAAAAATAATCTGATCTGTATATTTATTAATACAATGTTCGGTTATTGGTATGTCTAAAATCGGGTTTTCCGCCGATGAATGAACTGTTTCATCAGTGTTTTCTGGTACGATTTGAATGTCTGATATGATATTTATATGAGGTGTTCTTTCCTCAGGTGTTGTAGTTTGATTAACAGGGTTGAATAATAACTCGAGTTCAAGATCATCTATCGATACATTTTCAGGTGGGTTATTTTGTAGATATTGTTAGATTTCTTTGTCGATATCTCCAGGATTACCTATTACTGATTCATCTTCGATCGCATAGATTTCTACTCTCGTTAGGGCATCGGCATTACAATTTTGTCGTCCTTTTTCATATTGAATTTCGTAATCATACTCTTCTAACTTGAGTTTCCATCTAACTGAACGTTAGTTTGGTTCTTTCAAGTTGAATAGCCATTGAAGAGGCTTATGATCAGTTACAATTTTGAATTTTCGTCCAAATAAATAAGGTCTGAAGTATTTCGTTGCCCACACAATTGCTAGAAGTTCTTTCTCAGTTGTACTGTAATTTGTTTCTGCAGGGTTAAGAGTTCGGAATGCATATGCAATAGGTAAATCGTTTCCAATTTTACCTTGACTCAAAATTGCACCAACGGCCACATTTGAGGCATCTGTTGTTAGGACAAATGGTATTTCGAAATCAGGAAATTGAAGTATAGGGTCGTTACAAAGAATTTTTTTTGCATAATTCAAATGTTTCGAGAAATTCTAAGGCATGTTCGATCTTTCCACCTTTTTTCAGACATTTTGTGAATGGTTTAGTCAATTTGGCGAAGTTTTTTATGAATCGTCTATAATAGCCTAGGAGACCAAGGAAAGACTTGATTTCCTGCAGTTTTCGGTATGGGAAACTTCTTAATTGCTTCGATCTTTTTAGCATTTGGTTTCACGCCTTCAGATGTTATAACATGTCCAAGAAATTCTACCTTTTTTCTGAGAAATTCTGATTTATCTAACTGAATTTTCAACCGTGATTCGCGTAGTTTTTTGAATACTAATTTCAAGTTTGAAATATGTTCTGTAAGACTTGACGAAAAAATGATTATGTCGTCCATGTAGACTAGACATACTTTTCCTTGTAAATCACGTAGAACATTGTCCATTACACGTTGGAAAGTTGCGGGTGCATTTTTAAGACCAAAAGGCATGCGTGTATATTCGAAATGTCCATTTTCGACATTGAATGCAGTTTTTTCAATTGAGTTATCTTCCATCTCAATTTGATGAAAACCTGACGAAAGGTCAAGTGCCGAAAAATACTGGCATCTACCTAATTTGTCGAGGATATCTGTTATGTTAGGGAGAGGTTAACGATCGTCTATTGTTTTTTCGTTCACCTTACGGTAATCAACAACAATACGCCATTTCTGTTTTCCAGTGGCATCAAGTTTTTTAGGAACAATCCAAATGGGACTACTCCAAGGACTTTGACTAGGTTTAATAATACCGTCTTCTAACATTTTGTTTATTTGTTTTTGGACTTCTTGTTTATGTAGGAAAGGGTACCTATACGATCTTGTGTGTATTGGTATCTCGCGTGTGGTTTTGATTTCGTGTTTGATTTTGTAAGTAAATGATAATTTATCATTTTCTCGGTGAAAAATATCTGAAAATTCATTACAAAGTTTCACAAGCGCATATTTCTCTTCTGAATTTAGATGTTCACTGCGGATATTTTTATGAATATTATAATTTTTAATCAAGTTTAATTTCGGAAGGAAACTTTCGAAATGAAAGAAATTGAAATTTTCCTTATGAGAATCTGAGAATTTTTTAACATATACTGGTTCTTCAAAGGATAATTTCGGTTATCGCGAATCCGCCTTTAGATGTTGTTAATGTTTCTGGAAAATACACATTTCCTAATTGGCATTCCGGGATTATAACGTCTACTTCGTGTTCAGACACTGGAATGCGAAGTGAGGCTACTTCGTAAGCATTTACAAAAATATTATAAGTTTGTTTTACTGGTCTTTGATATAAAATTGGAATTTTGATTTCGTTATCCATCAAATAGTTATTAGTTAAATCAATCGTGAGATTCATTGTTTTTAGTTCTTTGAGGCCTATTATTCCATCGAAGAATGAATGGAAATCAAATAATATGAATTTTATTATATGATCTGTTTTGAATTCTTGAAATGCAGGTATATCAGCTTTAAATCTAACTTCTTCTTGTCCTACACCTGTCCTTGAAGTCGAGGTGCTGTGACAAATTGATTGAGGAAAATACTTTTCGCAATTCTTGGTCGTATCATAGAATTGAAACATCCAGTATCGACTAGTAATTTCATTGGTGGATTGCTGATTTCGATGTATGGCAATGTGTTATTCGTTTCGGTGTACATTTCAGATGTTATGTCGTTTGATTGGTTTGGCCATCCTGATGAAAGTTTTCAGGATAACTTTCAGATTGATCTTGATTTTGGTCTTCATCAGAACTGAATTCAGATTCATTGCAAACATACTGTGAATTGTATTCACTTGTATTTTCTGTCAAATTGATTATATCAATTATTTCCGGAGATTGATTAGTTTTAGTGTTTTCTTCAATTTGATATACACTTCTTGTGAAATGAAATAACGAGGACCGGTAGCCTTAAAATAATTCTGATTATTTTGTGGGTACATTATTGGTCTGGGGAATGTATTTCTAGTACTTGTAGACATAGGTACTGGTGAATTGTCTGTGACTTGCCCTGTAGGTTTGAACACATTTTTCGGTGGACCGAAAACTTGGTTGCCTAGGAAAAGATAGAATTCCTGAAAATGATTTATAATAATAATAATAATAATAATAAACGTCTTTATTATTTTCAATAAAAGCACAAAAACAAATAATTTAACTTGAACTCAAATACTTTTGAAAATAAAAGGCGGAGTTTATTTTCAGTTGTACATTACTGCACAACAAAAAATATTCTTCCACTCAACCCAAAACAAATCTTGTGTAATTCATAGTTATTAGCTGATAACACATAAAATCAAATGAATTAATTAGTATTTGCAAAACAAGATAAACAAAAACCAATGAAAATATGAGTGTATCATAGTAGGTACAATATTAGATATAAATAAGTATCAAACAATTTATAGTTGATGATAAAAGAGAAGATATACGAAGATATACGAAGCGAGACAATTTGTAAGAGATGCTTTACAAGGCGAGAAACAAACTTACGCATTTACTTTTTTAAATGAGAAATGAGAAATTAGCAGGTAGATATTTTACGTTACTGCTAAATTTGGTTGTTCAATATATATTTTTTGAGGGTTCTTTTAAATTTAGGAATATTATAAACCTTAAACTCGGATGGAATGGCATTATAATGAGAGTAAATTTGGTATGAGAGTAAATTTGGTATTTGGTATGATTGTTGTGAGTTTGATGGCCCACTTTGCATTTGAGCAGGGTATGACTGATGATCGAACCGAGAATTATTTCGATTATTACCTTGTTGGAATTGATAATTATTATTAGGTCGAAAATTTGGATTATTTTGAATTGGTCTCATGTTTTGAAAATCATGCATTGGTTTTGATATCATAGGTTTTTGTTGGTAGTTTACAGGTAATCGAAATAGATTTTGAGAATATTGAAAGTTCTCCTCTTCTACGATGAATGTCATAGCTTCTTCAAGTGATTTTGGATTTTTCAATCTAATTATACTGTGCTAATGTCCTGGCAAACCTCTCATATATACTTGTGTGTAGCTGAAGACAGCAGCAACGTACTACATATCCAACAGTTGCGTTGTTGTAGGTGTTGCAGGCGTAGTATGGTAAAATGTCACAGATATGCGGAGAATGCGATTCGGCGATTGATAGGCGAAAAACTCAGCACATTTCTTGTGCGGGTTTTTGTAACAAGTCTTATCACTTGCAGTGTGTTCGACTATCTGCTGGGTCCTTGGATTGCCTTAAGACTCCAGGTTTTTGTTGGTTCTGTACAGCATGTCTCAAAACGAAGAACAAATATGATTTACACATTAAAAATATGTTTGATTTGAAGATCTCACAAGTGATGAAAGATATGGAATCCATGTTTGATAATATGAAGTCTGATATTTTGAAAATAGCTGATGAGAAATTATCACTTGCGTGTAAGGCTCAGTTTGTTAATACGGAGAAAACTACATATGCTGATATAACTGGTAGAAAATCCATGGTTGTTATTAAACCAATTGATGCTGAACAAACGAATGATAAGACCAAACGCGATATCATGAAAAATATCAATCCGGTGGATTATGGAGTGCAAGTATCTCAAGTAAAAAGGGTCAGAGATGGTGGAATTCTTATTGGGTGTAATAATACAGAAGGTGCTACAAGTTTTGCGAGAATTGCCAAAGAAAAGCTATCGTCATCCTATAAGGTTTCTGAAGTGAGAAAAAATTTACCAAAAATCAAAGTCGTTGGTCTGGTTGAAAATTATCCAGAAGAGGATTTGGTGAGGTATCTGAAGGGTCAGAATGATGTTATATCGGATGATTGTCATATTAGTGTACTACGAGTTTGGGGTACCAAAAAAGATTCAAATATTTTTCAAGCTATAGTCGAATTGGATGCTGCAGCGTATGGGCTGGTACTAAATCGCGGAAAGCTTTTTGTTAACTATGATGTTTGTCCTGTATATGATGCAACTGAAATCAAAATTTGTTTTAAATGTAGTGGATTCAATCATAGTCAGTCTAAATGTAAAAGCAACAAACTTATTTGTCCGAAATGTTCCCATGATCATTGTTTGAGAGACTGCGTTTCGACTGATGAGAAATGTGTCAATTGTACGGCTGCCAAAGTTACTGATAACCAGCATGCAGTGTGGGATAAAAAGTGTCCAATTTATCAAAGAAAAATGTCCTTATATAAATCAGATTTATTCGTTACTAAATAGCAATCGCAGTTCTCATGTGAATCTAAACAGAAGTGTATGTCCGAAACCAACCAGTTTTCTTTCTATTATCAGAATGTTCGTGGCTTGCGTTCTAAGACTCATGCACTCGCAGATGCAGTCGCTGCTTCTGAATTTGACTTGATTGCCCTGAGTGAAACCTGGCTTGACTCTGACATTCTCGACAGTGAGTTGACTCGTGGTAATTATATTATTTTTCGTAAGGATAGAGATTTTGACCTCACGAATAAGACAAGAGGAGGAGGTGTATTATTAGCAATAAGCAATCGTTTTAGTTCAACGCAGATTGACTTGTCTACCGTTTTTGACTTAGTGCCTATGATTGATATAATTGGCATTAAGGTAATATTGGGAAAACCGTACTACTTTGTCTTGAATATTTACATCCCCCTTGCTACGATTCCTGGCACGTATGAAATTCTCTTTGAAACCTTATGTAATCTTCCATATCTCAATGATTCTGACAGTAATCTGATCATTGTTGGAGATTTTAATATTCCAAATTATGTCTCCTCTATTCCTAAAGGACTAATGGACACTCTCGTAAATTTCAGCAATTTTATGGGATTGAGTCAATATAATTCGATTCTGAATTGCAATGATCGTACTTTGGACTTAGTTTCCAGTAGGTCAACAGTTGTTGTCTCTGAATCCAATGATCCTCTCCTTCCAATCGATACTCATCATCCGCCTTTACTAATTGACATCAAGTTTGACTCTCGTACCACCAAATTTAATACAGATTGTATCGCAACTTATAATTTCAGAAAAGCAAACTTTGAAAGATTGTATCAGGACCTTTCGGAAGTGTCTTAGAATCCTTAGTAGATGTCGATTCAGCATGCACTCAACTTTATTCAAAGCTAGATAGTATTTTCTCGAAGAGTGTTCCTATCAAAATAGTTAGAAATTCTTCATTCCCACCTTGGTTTACTAGTCCATAATAAGGAATATAAAAGAGGAAAACAAACTTTTTAAACTTTATAAAAACTCTGGAGATCCTGAATATCTTGAAGAATTCAAAACTTTGAGGAGTGCTATCAAGAAAGACGTATCTATATCTCGTACGAATTTTGTTAGAACTGCTGAACATGAGTTGCGAAACAATCCAAAATCTTTCTGGTCCTACATGAATATTCTGAAAAATAAGTCCAGTTTACCTAGTTCAATGTATCTCAATGATGAAGAACTCAATGAACCCTCGGACATTTTGAATTCGTTTGCGACCTTTTTTCAATCATATTTTATAACCTCAACAGATTATGTAGCTGAGGAAGTAGTCGATAACACACCCAGTTTAGTCACTCCGATTATATCAGAAGATCTTGTTCTTAGAGCTTTGAAAAGATTCAAACCAAAAATGACTATGGGCCCAGACGGCATACCATCTTTCATACTCAAAGAATGTGCAATAATACTTGCAAAACCATTAGCAGTAATTTTCAATCTGTCTCTTCGAACAAATATTCTTCCCCTTTCATGGAAAGTTGCGAAAATAAGCCCTGTATTCAAAAAAGTTATTTGAAATTTATATGAAATTTCGTTCGCACACGTAAATTCACAGATCATTGAGAATCAGCATGGTTTCATGAAAGGACGATCCACTGTCACCAACTTAGTATGCATTACACAATTTTTAGCAAGTTCATTAGACTATGGGAGACAGGTGGACGTGATATATACAGACTTTTCGAAAGCTTTCCATCGTCTAGACCATGGTTTGCTCATGAGGAAGCTCGCCTGCTCACCACAGTACTATTGAATTTTTTCATGTCATATTTATCTAACAGGAAATTGCATGTTCTCTACCATGGATTCAAGTCTATTGAAATTTCAGCTTCATCGGGTGTTCCACAGGGGTCAATAATTGGTCCTCCTTTAATCCACAATCTTCAATAATGACATATGTAGAACCCTACAGTCTAATATATTATTATATGCAGACGATTGTAAGATTTACATGACAGTCAATAGCCTTCAGGATTGCGCGATGCTTCAAGATGACCTTGAAAGGCTCCATATCTGGTGTAATTCCAACTTATCGCCACTTAACATCAAAAAGTGTAAATGTATGTCCTTTACGCGGAAAAAGAATATCATAGAGTACGTCTACAATATCGATAATGAATTACTAGATAGATGTTATCAGTTCAAGGACTTGGGTGTGGTCTTCGATATCAAACTAACCTTTGTTGATCACATAACCGAAATGGTCGGAAAAGCGTACAAAACACTGGGATTTATTATAAGGAACTCAAAGTTCATGCAGCAAACTGAGTCACTGAAGTTAATTTTTAATGCTTTTGTGAGGTCAAAACTGGAGTATGCCTCAGTGGTCTGGAGTCCTGGATACGATATTCATTCCAATAATATTGAAAGCATTCAACGGAAATTCATCAAACACCTCTGGTATAAAACAGATGGGGTATATCCGGACAGAGGATTGCCCCAATTGACATTAACACGTAGATTTGGAACTGCACTATTGGCTTCTTGCCGTACTTATAGTGGGGTCTTATTCCTATATAAATTACTCAATAACAAACTTGATTGTCCCCATTTGCTATCCCTCATTGATATACATGTTCCTCGGTTGCCTGTGAGAGATAAATATTTCTTTTACTTGCGCACACCTCAATCTAATCTACTGCAATTTTCACCTATTTATAGAATATGTTCAGATTATATGTCTTCTCAAGATTCATATGATATCCTCTATACTAATATTACCTGTATGAAGAGAGCATTATTGTAGTATTGTTTGGTAGTGTGCATATCTGCATATGAGCTCTTTTTCTCCTCGCTTTCCATATGCAGATGAGCCCATCTCCATTCACTAGTGTGATAAATTATCTAGTTTGTCCTAGCCTAGTTTGTATCTAAACTGTAATTTTATATAAGATGTTTATTTTCTCATCCTGTAATTGGCTTCGGCTGTTAGATGGTGTATAAATAAAAAAAAAATAAAATAAAAAAATTAAAGTTCGTAAACAAATTTCATCATATTGTGTTAGATATATGACTTTCGTAGAAGCGTTCATAGTTGTTTCTAATTGAGCATTGATTTTTTGTACCAATACGCTACGAAGGACTTGAAGTCGTCTAGCGGAATTCGAGTGAATTATCATTTTTCAATGGTCTTGCTGTGAATAGATCCTGTTCAAGAGAAACAAGATTTCTTTTATCACCAAAACATTGTTGGAGAGTTGATTTGATTTGGTCCCATTCCGTTAATTCGGTACGACAACCTACCAATAATCGGGCTCTATTAATCAGTTTCGTCTGTCTGATTAGATAGCTTTTCAGAATTGGATCGTTATTAGCTTGATATGTTTGGGAGAGAAAATCACAGGCAGATATGAAACTAGTTAAAATATTTGAATCGCCATCATAATTTGGAATTATGTCAACGTACATTTTCAACATAGTCAAATTCGTGCTTTGAGGCATGGTTACTGATTCAGTAAGTAAGTCTTCAGTTCCAGAAATGTTCAGTGACTGGAATAAACTATTAATCAAATCTTCTACTTCAGATTGATTCTCGTTCATATATTTTCTCTTTGATCTCTGTTTTGTTTCTTTGCGTTTGTTTCCTTTTCTTAATTCTAATTTTCCTATTCAGGGAAGGGTTTTGAGGAAAAATGAACAGGAATACTTGGCTTACCCCTATATTCTTTTCTTCCTCCTGGTGGTGATTCTGCTCGCTCTGCTACTCGTTGTCTGCCCCTTTCTGATCGTCTTCTCAGCTGAATTCAATCACTTTTCGAAGTACGAACGAAAAGTTCTTTTCAAAGCACCAAAAGATTGATATCTACGTTTTCGCGTTAGACCGGACACGATGCCGTGGTTCCTTCGAAAAACTGTGCCTATCCTACCGACTGCGCCAGCTATGTTTCGCAAACACGGGTTTGTGTTTTTGAAAACATTTATTTTTGCAAAGCATTCGAGAAGCTAACTACAATACTGAATTTTTGTACAGAATGTTGAATACAGAATAGATATCAAATTGGATTGAGATATATTTATAACTTTACTATGCTGACATCGGCGATTCCAATAGACAGTTGCCTATTGTTGTCTATAGCTTGGTTGGCGGTTATCTATACATAACTTGCGATAGCCGAAACTCATATGAACGTTAGCACGATTGTAACAGAGATATGCGCATGCGCGAATTCGACGCTTATCGGATGATGCTTCGTATCACTGAACTATTTGCCTAATTTATATAGAATGAAAAAGAAGTTATAATCTATAAAATGAACAGGATTCTCACGAAAAATATCTCATTCCTTCAAATTTCCTCAGCAAATTCAAAGAACAGCACCATGCACTTCATCTTTAGAATAGAATGAAATAGTTTATTTGCTCTGGAGTAAAGTATACTCATATATCTTCACAATGAAAAGTGTCAAAAACAAGTACCCAAAAGATAGCAGACACTTCGTTTGAACAACTCAAATGCACAAGATGTTTCTGTGTCACACTGATGACCAATACTCGATGAACCACGATAAGACTTGGATATGAATCCTCCAACATAATAATTCTCTATTTCGGATCACGATGTTTTACAATAGAGGCAAAAAAAATACAAAATAATTACAAATTGGTGGTGTGGCGATAATGTCATGTGACCCTGGAATCAACCCTAGTAGGTGCTTCCGTTGTACCTGTATTTTTTTTCAATTTCAGCCCATTCTGAAAACGATAAAAAAGGAGGCCATTCATCTCACGAGATTCAGGAAGAAGAAGCAAGGTCATCGACCAAGTATGTAAGGAAGAAGCTTCTCGAGTAAACCCATCGGAAAGTTCTGACGAAGAAAACTTTGAAACAAACTCTGAAAGTTCCGGACCGAATTCCAGACAATACACAAGAAACCCACTCAGAAGTTGTGGGAGACGAAGCCCCCACAAAACCTATACATCCGTTAATCCAAAATCATTTTTTGGCAAACCAGGAGAAAATGTGACGGAATTCCTGAAGTATTTCAAGAGAGCAGCAAACCGATGGACGCCATGAAAATGATTCAGCTACCATGTTACCTCGAAGGAGCGGCTCTCGACTAATACGAGACCATCGAAGAAAGTCACAAGTGTGTGCCTTCGGTGATCCTTTTGAAGGAATTGAGAATATTCGTGAGACAACTTCCACTGAACTCTATAAATGATTTTTTTTTTCATCTGACGACATGACGATGTTGGGATTGACAGTGCTTCTAAAATGCGCAAACTCTCGTACATCCCTATGCATTAGCGTTCTAGTTCTATATATATTTCTGTGCTTCATATGAAGATGTTGCTTCTCATTTCAGTTCGGCGCATGTGCATGTGTGAGCTGCAAACCACTGTCATTTGTTTTCCTGGCTTCCGTTTCCATGTCGTTATCCATTATCCATAGAGTAATTATCAGATATACAGCGTGTGTCTGAAAGGTCGGTACACAATCACGGCATATATTCCTCAGGTCAAAAAAAAACGGTTGGAAGCAACTCTCCTGTCTAAAATTGCTCCGTTTCCGAGATACTGGGTGGTAAAGTTGAGAAATGAAATTCGATTTTTTTGAAATTTATGAAAACATTATTCAACGTTTCAATTCGAACATTTGGTAGCGTGGGTTTTTTGGGATGCGAAACCAGAATATGGACACATTTTTATTATGGCCCTCAGAGGGCGCTCCACAATGTACTCTTCATGGTTTAGAATCACCATAACTTTTTTCACAGTGTAGTGTAACACTTTTTTTGTTAGGGACATGATTCTCGAATCTTTCTCAACGAAGAAAGGTATTTTTGTGAAGAAAATACCTGTTTGGTCGACAGCTTCAAGGATGTTTTTTGCAATAGACTATTCAAATGTTAAAATTTTGCGTATCTTAAGAATTTTCGCTAACAGTCAATATTCGGCAAGGAAAAATGATTCACTTGGATTAGTTACAGGAAGTTCTGCAGGAAGAATTTGAGTATTGATTTTTTTTGATTAAATCAGGAACAACTTCATCTATAAAGTAAATTCAATTATCATAAATTTTCAGTAATTATTGAAAATGATCTCTGTTTACATGAGTACAAAGATTAATACGACGTAACACATTCGCGACCATATTCTTCACAATACCCAAAAACCAATAGCATATCCATCATTTCTGCAGAACTGTATCCTTCAGCCATTTTCACAGTCAATATTAAAAATTTCAGTAACACGTTTCAAACACTTTATTTTATTTCCGTATAGGCAAATTCTTACCGAAACACTTACTATTGAGTATCTGACGGTAACAAATACGAAGATTTTTGTATGTGACACGTACACTCCAAAAAAGTATTTTGAAAAATACATTTTGCATTTCAATTCAGTAACCAAATTACATCCACGAATTCAATTGTTATTTTTGTATCTAATGCGCGAAATCCTACTTCGGTGATCGAGAACTGATTTTTTTCAACGAAGGGCAGCCGAGTTAAAAAAAAAATAGTCGAGATCACCAAAGTATTTCGCGCATGAGATGCAAACAAAATTTTTTCTTAGCTTAACATGAAAAATAGTATTGAAGTAGCTCGAACTGTTTTTCCAAATCAAGTAATTACTGTAACTATGAAAATAAAATGGCATTTGTTGACAATTATTTCAAAGGCACAGTTCTTGATAATTATTTTGTAGTGACTTTTTATTCGCGTTAATTTCGTGCGTGATATTTATAACTGTAAAATAATGGGAATTTCGAGTGACGATGAAGTAAGCAGTGCCTCACCTAACTTGACAGATGCGGCCAATTCAGTTATTTCAAATCTTTTACCGGAGAAATCGAGGCGCCAGTATGAAAATGCATACCAGCAATTTGAAGAATGGTGTGAAGCAAATGAAGCCAGAAAAATATTCGAAAATGTGCTGTTGGCATATTTTGCAGAGAAGTCTAAGAAGCTGAAGTCTTCCTCGTTATGGGCAATTATTTTGAAGGCAACACTCAATGTTAAAGAAAACGTGGATTTCAAGTAATTCACCAAGTTGGTTCCATATTTGAAAAAATTGTCAGTTGGAAACCATCCTTAGAAATCTGAGGTATTGACTAGAGAGGAAGTTGAACAATTCATAAGAGAGGCAGATGATGAAAGCTATTTGTTGGTTAAGGTAGATGTGTTTTTCGAATTACTGATCTCCTTTTAGGTTGTTTTAATACTGGGTATTTCGGGTGCTTGCTGCCGTGAGGAACTCACTAAACTGACGGTCGATGACATAGAAGATGAAAATTCCATTGTGATTGTTGAAGTACGCGATACAAAAACGAATATGCAACGAATTCTTACAGTTTCAAATTTAGATTATACTGACATTTACCGAAAATATTCGGCTCTTCGTCCAAGTCATGCTACCAGTCGCCGATTGTTTTTGAAGTATCAAAAGAGGAGATGTTTTAACCAAGTTGTTGGAATAAAGAAAGATGCCTAGCTTAATAGCAAAACACCTAAAATTACCAAATCCTGATGCCTACACGGGCCATTGTTTTCGGAGAACATCAGCCACAGTCTTTTGAAGCAACATGGAGGATGGAAATCTTCGACTGTGGCCGAAAATTTTAGACAGTGAAATTTCAGGATCAAGTGCTGTCACCTTTACGGCAGTTGCTTGCAAATCAAAAACGGATAGTCTTCCAACTCCCAAAACTACGATATCACGAGATGAATCTGAGTTATCTGGTTTAGGAATGGATATTGGTCCGTGCACTGGCAGCACCATTGATGTTAACATTGTAAATAAGAAATGAAATCAGGTAGTGTTGAATTTTCTCACAATTTGAAAGCCTCAATTATTGTTATACATTGATAAATGAATGATTTCTTGGATTTTTGCTTGATTGAGGAACATCAAAGTTAAAATATGAAAATCCCATATAGTTTACATGCAGGGTGCGAAGTATTTTGACACTACTTCGCGCAAGGTGTCATGGTAACGAAGGAAAAAGAAAAGGGGGATCACTTCGCATATTGTTGTCAATGCGCGAACCTTGTCATTTTTTGACGTTTGTAGAAAATATAATTTTATTACTCCAGTGCGGCATCGGACACTGAAAATCGAGATATTTCGAAAACAGCATACTCTAGCGGATTTTAACAAGAATACTTTTTCCACTTGAATATGTTCCGAAAAGTTATTTCGAAACGAAAAAAGTGAAAAACCACACTGACAAAAAATATATGGCCGTTCTGAACCATAAGAAGTACATTGTGGAGCGCCCTCTAATGGCCACAGTGAGAAGGAGTTCATATTCGAATTTCGCACTACAAAAAACCCATTTATCATACATGTGCATGCGCCAGTCTAGAATGAAAAGCGACATCTCCGCATTAGAAGCGACATCCCACCATATATCTAAGCCAGGAAAACAAATGACAGCGGTTCGCAGCTCATATATATGAGAAGCGACATCCACGGTCTAAACTATATATATTAGTTCGCATTATGTAAATATAGACTGGTATGCCAACTCCCTATACCCAACCACTAGGAAGAGTTGTAAGTTAAAAGTTGTAAGGAAAAGTTAAAAGTTGTAAGGTACTCATAGATAATCATATGTCAGAAATTGTCTTTCGTCCACTACAATCACACACATTCTGCTTGGCCTTAACGTAAAGAAAGCTATGGGGCCAGACGAAAAACCGCCTATTGTTCTCAAGAAATGTGCCCCAGAATTGACACCAGTTCTTTACAGATTGTTTACCTTTTCGTAAAAACTCGATATATTTCTTTCTAACTAGAAGATAGGTAGAGTCCAACCGATTCCAAAAGAGGGCAAGAATACCCTAAAACTATAGATCGATTGCACTACTATCTGTGATCTCTAAGGAATGGAGAAATCGATCAACATCGAGCTCATCCGATATCTAGAAAGCTCAAGAATCGTGAACGACCGGCTTTAGACCTGCTGTCTATGTGACACAACCATGGCAGGTGTCAATCTAGAAGCCGTATGGTAAATCCTGCCTGTCGTAAGAGGCGACTAAATGGATACCCATAGGTGGAGGATGATGGTTCCCATCATCGCCCGGTGCAACAGCATCACATCGACAGAGGTGCTGTGAAATGGGTAACTCCCATGTTTCAGTATTTGGTCGATGCACCCGGTCATATCCCCATACCCAATCTCCTTCTTCCCAACCCAAACCGCCAATTCAGCTCAAGACGAATCTAGATGATGAATTCTCCTAGAAAACACCCCGGAAGTGAAATACCTCTCCATTCGGATTTCCGAGTGAGAGGTGCTCGAAGGGCTTCACCATCGAAACATATGAATTTGAAAATAGACCTTTGTAACATCCGAGGTCTGAACAAGAA
Source organism: Gastrophysa polygoni (assembly GCA_963576655.1). Classification (NCBI taxonomy): domain Eukaryota; kingdom Metazoa; phylum Arthropoda; class Insecta; order Coleoptera; family Chrysomelidae; genus Gastrophysa; species Gastrophysa polygoni. The sequence continues at coordinate 18,176,946 of OY755086.1, forward strand.
CATAAACGATGTTCATCACCATCTACAGGCTGAGAAACTAGATATACTGGCATCAACTGAGACGCAGGTCAACTCCTCAACTAACACGACCTATTTGTTCTGCCCTGGATATGAGCTCCATACCGGTTTCAGATTCAGAGGATATATATGTCACTTTTCCAGAAATGATCGTGAGAAGGAACTGGAACCAAAAGAATTCGATGTAATGTGGCTCAAGATAGATAACCACAAACAGACAAAGTTCATCTGCTGCCTTTATCTATCACCAAAAGGACCAACTCCTGGTGACCTCTTCGGATTCCTTTCTTTTGAGCTCGATTCCATCCAACAGAATCACCCAGCAGCTGAAATCATCATCATGGGGGATTTCAATGTCCACAACTCCACCCGGCTCAAATTCTCAAACAAAACGGAGGACGCAGGACGTCTGGCTGAGGCTTTCGCTATCACCTATGGTATTGAGCAACTGATAAATGATTTTTGATGTCAGCAATCATTATGTCAATACGCTAGACCTATTCCCACTAACAATCCGGAACCGTATGAAGTGAAAGACCGTGCACCACTAGGAAACTCAGACCACACACTCATCTCCACGATATGTCCTTACATCACTCCGCAAACCAGTCCAATACCCCCACGCACTGTTCGGCATTACAATTCAGCCGACTGAGATGGCCTTCGCATGTTTTTTCCTGAGTTTTCTTGGTGTTTTGCATCGGGAGATCCTACGCAATGTGCTGAAGAGATTTCGGAAATCATCATGCTGGGAATGGAAACTTACATACCACATAGCACCAAATCACGAACCAATGGCGAACCATGGTTCAATAGAACCTGCTCTAGGTTCGTCGTTCTGAAGCAAGCAGCTTACCGTCGTTGGCGCAGAAACCCGTGCACGCAAACTAGAGCTGAATATGTTGAAGCAAGGAATACATGCAATCGAACGATAGATAAGTCTAAAGAGGCATACAACACGAAAATAAGATCAAAGCTCATAGAGTGTCCAAATGGTTCCCGTTCATTTTGGACCTTTGCCAATCGGGAGAAATTTCACTACTAGCTCATTTCCTCCCCTCACAAAGGATGATAATACATTGGCTATAACACCTCATGAAAAAGCTAACACATTCGCCAAAATGTTTGCAGACAATTCTACTTTGGATCCACGAGGCCAGGAACTTCCCAAAATCGCTACCATCGATAACCGTATGCCAGAAATTTTCTTCCGGCAACGTAGACACATTCTGCTTAGCCTCAACGTCAAGAAGGCCATGGGGCCTGACGGAATACCGCCTATTGTTCTCAAAAAATGTGCCTCAGAACTAACACCAGTTCTTTGCAGGTTGTTCACCCTTTCGTACAAACTCGGCGTATTCCCTTCTAACTGGAAGAAAGCTAGGGTCCAACCGATTCCAAAGAAGGGCAAGAAAACCCTACCTAACAACTATAGACCGATTGCACTACTATCTGTGATCTCTAAAGTAATGGAGAAAGCAATCAACATCGAGCTCATCCGATATCTAGAGAGCTCAAAACTCGTGAACGACCGGCAATATAGCTTTCGTCACCAGAGGTCAACTGGAGACCTGCTCGCCTTTGTGACACATAAGTGGGAGGTGTCAATCGGGAAACATGGGAAGTCTCTAGCTGTATCTCCAAAGCATTTGACCAAGTTCGGCACCAATGCCTCCTAGCGAAACTTCCGTCATATGGTTTGCCGCCCCAACAGTGTCTTTTACTATCGAGTTTCCTTGCAGATAGATCACTCTTTGTGGTGGGAGTCTCGTCTGATACAATGACAATCGATGCTGGTGTTCCACAAGGTTCTGTCTTGGCTTCAACTTTGTTTTTGCTCCACATCAATGATTTGTTGGATGTGACCGCCAGCCCATTAGTTCATAGCTTTGCGGTTGATAGTACACTTCATTCCGCCTTCTCCTCCAGAGCCTCTTTATCAACCAATGAGGCCAGATATGCAAGACGAGAACAGGTCGATGCTTTAAATGAGGATCTGACAAGAATTCTGGAATGGGGATATGGAAATCTAGTACAGTTCAATGCAACAGAAACTCAATGCAACTGTATGTGAGGTCGTCAATTCTGTGCTCGGTATCACCACCAACAGCGTCCTCTCTTGGGACGATCATCTGAGGTCCATTGCCAGAACTGCCTCCGAAAAACTTGGCCTTCTGTTCCGTGCGAAGAAGTACTTCACTCCCCAGCAGCTGCTCATTATCTACAAAGCACAAGTTCGACCTGTCCTGGAATACTGTTCGCATGTTTGGAGCTCAGCTCCCAAACATACGCTGAAAATCTCAGATTCTATTCAGAAAAGAGCTCGTTCTCCCTCTATTATAGATACTTTCACGGTCGGTGCTCAATGGAAATATCGTCTTTCATGCTACCACGATCGATTCCTAGTAGACAAATCAGACAAGCACAGGCTGGTCACCCCCACACTGCCAGGCTCGAGACCTGTCGAACATCGCTATACCAAGCATCATTCATCGATGCTCACAACCTCCCAACCTTCAAGAAAAATTTCAACACCTTTCTTCCTTCGCAAAATTCCACCGCTGGCTTACAGAAGCTGATCAATGGAATCATCCGAAAGTAGATTCATTATAGTAATACTATAACAAGTTTCAGGATCATTCGTGTTGTAATTTGTCATATGCTCTTGGCATGATGCTATTCGCAGAATTTTCATTTCCTCGGTTAGAGTACTGAGCAAATTCTGGACATCTTTGAAAAGTTCAGCAAGTGTGTATGGGAATAACATTCCTGAGCAACATAAGCTTATAACAAAATCATTTGAAATGACTGATCTCAGGAAAGAATTAGCCTTTGACCATGTTTCAGAATCCATATCAGTGCTTTAGTCGTTTAGTGTATCAACAATAGCTCCATAGATTTCCTTAAATCTCAACAACCTATCATGATTTTCTCAAGGTCTTTTCATTGTGTTTTGGGGAAGTTTTTTCGATATTCTGTTTCGGTGCATGCACAGACCGGATAATTTTCTGTCACTATTGTCGATTATCTGTTGGGGTATGAAATGCATGATCATTCTGCGACCTCAATGTGTGTGTAGGAATGGAATAAACGAAACGGAACCATAAATCAACTGATCACTTTCTTCTGTCAGCTGTCACTGGCACTCATCTCTGTTTGGATGTCCGCAGCCGAATGCTGTTGCCGTAGCCGCTGAAGACAAAGTTGGTTATCTTCGACAGCTACGGCTACGGCCAATCCGTCAACTGCGAAGTTCACAGAGATGTACATATTTTACATATTACATCTTTGTACGGCAACGGCTACATTAACTGCGGCTACGACTGCGGAAATTATACATTGAGCTTTAATGTTGGAATTCATGAAAAAATACGAAGAACTGACATCAAGAGATTTGTCCAATGATTTCAACCGGAAAGATGGATAAGGAGGTTTGTGACAATAAATAACAAACATATGGAACGGCTATTGAACACACATATTGTATAAATCAAAAATGGATTTCATTATATCATCAGATTCACAATATGAACTTAACCTATGGAATATTCACATCATATAAATCTACTCCGAGAACGAAATCTTAGAAATGCCTACGGAAGGCATTTGCGATCAACAAAGTCCACGCGGTGTAAGCCCACATATATGTATTGATAACTATATGTGTAAAGCACGCATGATCGCACATTCTGCGAATGATCAAGTATAACTACCAAACTCAAATATAATTGGCAAAATCATGATATGCACGACCTTGAAAGATGCGAACAGTCAAGAATAGTGCTGTTTTGTATCTATATCTCAGGATATTATAATGGAAGTCGTTATTACTCGACAACTTTATCGATGCTTTTTTTTTATACAAGCTTACTTCTCTTTCATCTGGCTGGGAGGAAATGCTCAAATATGGTGGTAGTAGCAAATAATACAATAACAACCGTCAACAGTATCATTTGTCACTTTTCATGATGATATGTTTACATGCCTAAGCCTAAAGGTAGTTTCACATTATACAATGTTATCTACTTACAATATTATATACTTATTATCTAATATTTACCCGAGGGCAGCATTGAGGTGAGTATAGGTTTTTATTCTTAAGAAGTGTAAGAGATACAGAATTAGTCACTTACAGAACTGTCATAATCGGAAACATAATCATTCAATGCGTTCACATTATTTTCTGCTCCACATAGTGATTCAACTATTGAGGATGTAAGAGAGTTATCTTCAGTGGAGTCAAGAGTATATTCTATATGATTTTCTGATTCAGGCAATTTATTGGTTCCAAAATTGTGTTGATATAATAAAGCATTATCAGTATTACATTTAAGTAATGTGTATCATTTTTTTGGTATAATTTCAATATTTTTTCGTTTCTTCTTAGTGTATTTCCATATAAATCGGTAACTAAATAAGACCATTCATTTATGATATCTTTAACTTTCCCTTTTACCTATTTGTTTTCCTTCAACATCAAGATATCATCACCAATCTCGAGTGGCATCAGATCTTTAGCTGTCTTATCATAAAAGTATTCTTGCTTTTCAAGCTTTCGTTCAATTTTAAACTGGATAACTTCAAGATCATGATAGTGTTGTTCAATGTTCTTAGACGAGATTGGAATTTCCGTTTTTACTAATCTGTTAAGAAAAATTTGAGATGGGGAATAACCCCATTGATGACAAAGGAGTATTATTGTATTCTAAAATGAGTTCGGGCAGTAAATTCATCTGACTCTTACATTTTTTTAACATACTTTTGAGAATATGAACAGATTTTTCAGCATATGAGTTCGATTGGTGGTGATGAGGGCTACTAAATACCAGCTCAAAATTCCATTCTTGCGCTAAACATTTGAAATTTGCTGAATTATATAGTAGATTATTGGCATAAATTATTTCTGGTGCTCCAAATTGACAAAATTTATCTTCACAGAGTCTTATGACATCGTTAGCTGTTTATGTGTGTTTCTGAGTGCATTTTATCCAATTCGAGTATGCATCATTTTCATTATCTAACTCAAAAAAGTCCGGATGATGGTTCTTTTTGGTTAGCTTTTTGATTGATTTGATAATTTTCAGTCAGCAAAGTCTTTGTTCAACCTAGGCCAATAAAATAACTGTCTAGCTCTTCTTAGCTTTGTTTTAACTATGCCAAAGTGAGCACATTCACAATAGCTCTTCATTATTGACAACATCATCATCATCATTATTTATGGCTCTTCTGAATTCTGTTCTTCTACTATCTGACATTGGTAAATTATTATAAACAAAGTTCATTCCTGGATCATCTTCAAGAATTTCAGTTTTATCAAATGATCTAGACAGTAAATCTGCAACAAACATCTCTTTTCCAGGTAAATGTACAATTTTAATGTCATATTTCAATAAGTATAGAAGCATGCGTTGCAATCTAGCATACTTTTTCAAGATTTTTGGTGAATATTGGAATAAGTGGCTCATGATCTGTTTGCACAGTTACTGGGTATCCATAACAATGGAAGTGACATTTTTTTAGAGCAATTTCAATGGCAGCTTATTCCTTTTTGATTTGTGCGTTTTTTTTTTGAGCATTACTGAGAGATTTGCTTGCAAATGCTACGGGCCGTCCTGATTGTGATAGACAAGCACCCATGCCTTCGCTACTTGCATCACACTGTATAACGATTGTCTCCTTGGGATTGGAAATTTGCAAACGAGGTGAATTTGAGTAGATTTAGTTCTTCTTCATGTTTTTGAGTCCAAGTGAAAGGTATCCATTTCTTTGTGAGCTCTCTCATATTTGAGGTCAACTTAGACAAATTTGGGATAAACCAGGAGAAAAATTTCAATAATCCAAAAATTCGTAAAAGTTCAACTTTGTTTTTCGGAGTTTCAATTTTTTCTACTTATTCACTTATTATTTGTGCCATGAAGTGAACTTCTTTTGACTTTTATTGGAATTTATCAATATTGAACTTAACATTGTATTCAAGTGCTTTCTCCAAAACCTTTTTTAACGCAATATTGTGTGAATGTTCATCTCTCCGTCTCCGGAAATAATTAGGTCGTAAAGTGCATTTGAGATCCCAAAAGGTAATCTTGTAAGACAATAACACCCGAAAGGTGTATTGAATGTTGTTAGTTCTCAACTATCCCTATATAATTCTAATTGCCAGAATCCGTCCTTAATATCCATTACTAACAATATTGTTTTCCCAGTTAATCGACTGATTATATCATTACCTGTGGGAATGTTGTAAATTTCTCTTTTGAGATACTTGTTTGAGGGTTCTGGGTCAATACAAAGTCGTAGAGACTTATTGGGTGTTTTTACTATTATTAAAGTGTTCACCCTATCATTGGATGATTAACTTTTTTCAACTATGCCTATAGTTTCTAGATTTCTTAGGGAATCTTCTAGAGGTTCGTGTAAACTGAAGGGTATTTTTCTGTTACATTGAATGACTGGCTTTGCATCATCTATTTTTACACTACCTGGTATTTTTTCTGAGCCTACAAAAACCTGCTTAAATCTCTCATAAATCCCCTCTTTGGTTTCAGGAAGGATATTCGATGAGTCAACCTTTCTGATCATATTGAATTTCAAACAATCATTTAGACCAAGCAAAGGATCTGCTTCAAAATCCACTATTACAAATTTGACATACTCTTTGATATTTCTTTATTGAAGCTCAAGTTTTACTTGACCTAGAGTTTGGAATTTAAAATTCTCATACGATATTGGTGTTGTAGAAAAATGTTGGATATCTTGCTTTGAATTTAGTACTTGGTAAATATTCAGAGGTAGTATACTGATATCTGCACCTGAATCTAATTCAAATTCGACATTCTCACCTTGTACAGTTGATGTTTCATACCACGCATTATTTCGCTTTTCAATTTTTACATTCATCAATATAGATCTCATGTTCTTCTTCACTCTCATATTCTATGAATCTAACTTTCTGTTCACTACGAAATTGTGCCTCTCTTAATTCTGAAGCTCTATTTTCCTCTTCTCTTATATTCCCTTGCCTTCCATTATTCTTGTTACTGAAGCATGCCTTTGCAAAGTTTTTGACAAACAGTACATGTTTTCCGGGAAGCAGTGCATTGACCTGATAAATGTTGCTGAAAGCAACGCCTGCAGTTGAAGGGCTTATTTTCATGATTCTGGTTTCTAACTGAATTCAATTCACATTCTGGGTTAAGGGTTTTGAAATGTTCTTCACTCAAAGTAGTAGCTTTGCAGTAGTCCACAATTTTATCCACATCAATATCTGTCCCTCTGATTAGTCTGGCTTGTATTTGTACATCCCCATCCCACTATTAATCTGTCCCTTATCATCCTCTCTTCAAAAGTTACACTACGGTCTTCAGCTTCAGGTTGAATAACAAGAGGGTTTCTACTCGATTTTGGCAAGGTCTTTGCCGCTTCTGGGTCTCCCCCAAGGTCAGAGGGGTATGACCTTGGGGGGGGGGGAGTGACCTTGAGAAGCGCCCTTGGGGGTTTGTCCTTGAGGAGTGGTGTGGGCATGTATGTGACCTTGAGGTGAGTGACCTTGAGCGTGTTCCGTAACCTTGAGAGGAAGTTGGCATGGAAGGTTATTATTGCGTTAGAGAGCGACCTTGGAGATACACGCCTCACCTCAAGGCCGTTCGGTAGTAGTGGGGTGGTGCTCCGCCTCTATAAAAATAACTGTTGAACGAGTGAGAGCGCATTTTTGTCGTTACGTTAGCCCTCAAGTCAATCCTATTGTTACTATTGACTAGTATGTAGGTCAACCCGTTGCGAAGGAGTCGCGCCTAAGCGATATCACTTCTCACGCATCCACGTCTAGGGGTGTCTCAACATGTGTGGTTTGCAATAAAGACGTCCCAATGGATAAAATAAGGTCGCATCAAAGGACGTTAGAACACCGTATGAATGCTTGCATCAAATATAGAGATGGTGTATACATGATTGAAAGTGCATTCAAATGTCGCATCATCAGCTATAGACTGGAATGTACGACAGGGGTATTGGATTATAATACGTTCTTCGCAGAAAATGAGGCGACGATATTATCCTTGTTGGAGAATATACTATCCATTCATCATGCTATCAAGGTCATTATGGAAATATTCGGTAGATATGTCCTACAACCTCAAGATCTTCACGATGTTGAATCTTTCATGGCACCGAATCATATCATAGATTCATGTCCCGATTTAGAAGCCGTCGTCGATACATCCGAGGAAATTATAATAAACCAAACAACAGAATTCGAGGAGCGTGATTCCGGTGAATTGAAGACTAAGAATTGATTCAAAATCTGAGGAATACGAGGTGTCTATATCACGGTGAATATATATTGTATTCATCGTTGCAGGGTGGGCTTCAGAAGAAATATTATTCCTTGAAATTAATATCAATAAATACAGCCCGCTAAGAGGATGTTCCTATATGGAACTACCAAGTTTCATCGAAAATAAGAAGGCTGTAGTGAACGTAGTGAATCAGGGCCAGCATTGTTTTGCTTGGGCTGTGATATCTGCCCTATATCCAGCAAGCAGCAAACCCTGTGAAATGTCTTCATACCCACACTTTTCTACAGTTTCGAATTTGAGTGGTTTAGAGTTCCCGATCGAATTGAGTAATATTCCAAAGTTCGAAACCCTCAATGATTGTTCCATCAACGTTTACGGATTAGAAAATGTGATTGAAAACCGTCAAGTGAAATGTCAGGTAGTCGGTCCGCTTCATCATTCCGGAAAAAAAATGAGAAAACTTATCAATCTCCTACTCATCACAGATGATTCCGGTAATAGTCACTATTGTTGGGTGAAGAATTCATCTAGACTGGTGTCTAGTCAAATATCTGCCAATGAACATAAAAGTTTTTTTTGAGATGGTTGTTTGATACATTTTGCAGATGAAGCTAGACTGTTACGCCACCAGCTTAATGATTGTAATCACACATTCACTACAACACCATCTACGTCAATAAAAGTTGATAAATTTGAGAGATCGGTACCTGAGAATATTTTGCAATATGAGAATCTTGAGAGACAGTTGGAGGTACCTTTTGTTGTGTACGCAGATTTTGAGTCAGTTCTGAAACCGATACATACTAGTGAGCCAGATCCAGGAAATTCATATACTAATAGAACATTCATACATGAACCTCACTCATTCGCATACATCATCGAATGCTCTTTCGATGATTCAATCACAAAATTTGTTATATTCCGTGGGGAAAATGCAGCCGAAGAGTTTGTTTCTAGTTTGGTTAATGATTAAAAAACAATATATAACAGATACTTGAGAAATGTAATTTGGCCAGAAACTTATTCAGGCGGGAAAAATAATAACGGAATATCGGTAAAATCAACACCTCCGAGTATTTTGAAAAAGTTCCTCTCTAATCGTGACAAGATTAACTCGTACCGGCGAGGTGAGAAACGACCTAGCTTGTACAAAGCCCTGAAATCCGAATCCCCGCCAACTGAATCGGAACAGCATTCGAAGCGGTCTGAAGAAAGGGTTAAACTCATTCGTGTAGATATAGTGCACCCAACCAACAAGGGTGCCGGAGATAATGCGAATGTTGTTAACGATGATTTTGGCGAAGACCTTTTGATGAATGTTGATGAAGATGTCGGTGACGAAAAATGTGTGAGAGATAATCATAATGCGAGCATCACTATGCGCATTCTAGTGCCTCCATCAGCACCATTACCTGCCATCAGGGAATATGATGATGAGTTGAAGCGGTGGAATGCGAATATCGATACACTCATCGCTGCTAGTGAAGGCAAATCTCGTCAGATTTCATTGAGAAGAGATGCGTTGCTTTCACAGATAGCCGAGTGTGATCGACAGCTGGTAGAGGGTGAAAATTTTCGACGAGAAGGTCGAGAAATAAAACTCGCCATCAGCGTAATGATGATCTCAATAGTGAGTACTTGAGAGCGCACTAGTTCAATGACTCGGTGAATTTTATATAGTGGGATATGTATTCATTGTGTTTATAGTTCCCATTCATTCATATATTCATATATTGTATACCGGGTGTCCCAGTATACCTGTTCCAATGGATTATCTCAGCTATTTCGGAAGATAAAAATTTGAAAATTCCATGATCTCCAATTCGTTCAAGGAACCTTTAATTGAGAATTTAATTGAAATTGAAAGTCACTTCTGGTTTGACCGGAAGTGACTCTGACTTTTTTATTTCGAATAGCACTCTGTATATTTCTTGCAATTTTTGCTTTCTACTCAAAATTAGCTTTCCAACGATGTATCACACTTAGTATTCTACATTTGATTTGATGGAGAAAACGTCAATTGAAATTTCAAATTGAAAGAATTGCAGTAGGCTACGATATTTTTTGTAATCTAAATTTTGACTTCAATAATAATTAATAATTCAAGAACAATTTTGTATTCGAGATGATGAAGAGAACGTCAAATTTCAAATTATTAGCATTGTAGTAGAACTGGAAGAATTAATAATTCCTAAATGAAAACCTCAGTGTGCCATGAAAACATTTGAATACATTTGTTTGTAACTTTGACAGTTATCAATTCTCAATAGTTGTGTGCGTGTCAGAAAAACTAACATTCAAGTCTGAATAACCGTGAAAATGATGATAACTTCACTAATCAAGAGAAATTGGATATGATACTGATTCATGGAAAATGCAATAATAATCTTCCGAAATAGCTGAGATAATCCATTGGAACAGGTATACTGGGACACCCGGTATATATATACACACACACACATATATATATATAAATAGATATATATATATATATATATACAGGGTGTCCTTAAAAGGTCTTTACAAAAAGCTACCACATATTCTTCAGACCAAAACAATTCGATACAAGCAAACTTACCTCAGTAAAAAGTTGCTTAGTTTGGGCGCTAGACGGCTCTGAAGTTGAAATTTTCAAATCGATTTTGCTCCATAACTTTTGAACGGCTCATGAGATTTTTTTCAAATTTGGTACGTTGGCATAGACTCATCGGGCAATGAAACTCATATCATAATCATAATGAATATCATTCCATGGGCGTAGAACTTGATTTTTTCAGTAAATAAACATCTAAAACTCCTACGCCAATGGAAAAAAATTAGTTTCAATATGAAATCTAAATTATTCAACTCATTCACTACAAAAAAGGTACTCTTGACAAAAGTCGATTCCTCTCATGGTTTCGACAAAATTTTAATTTTAGTGATTTAGAGCATAATTAATAATAAAACGATTAACAGATATTTCATAAAAATTGTTCAAAATGTTCACCATTTTCACGTATACAAAGATTTATACGACGCAAAAAGTTGAAATGTACTCTTTGCATAACTTCTTCATCGCCTGTAAGATTATTCGTCGCCTGTTGGATACGTTGCCATAATTGTTCTACAGTATTCACAAGGGTCTTGTAAACCGTAGACTTGAGATAACCCCATACAAAATAATCCATCGGTGTTAAGTCTGGAGAACGTGGTGGCCAATTCACGGGTGCATCATTACCTCTACCTATCCATCTGTCTGGGTACTGTTGGTTCAAAAAATTCCTAACATCTACCGAAAAATGTGGTGGAGCTCCATCGTGCATAAACCACATATCTACCCGATGTTGGAGTGGTAAATCTTCCAACAAATTTGGCAACGTATTTCGTGGATGTTGTAAATACATGTCTCCTGTTAATCTTTGTGGAAGTATGACAGGACCAATTATAAAATTTCCTATTATTCCAGCCCAAACGTTGATTTTGAATTCGTGTTGAAAATGGTTTATTTTAATGGAATGAGGATTTTCAATTGCATAAACGTGTTCATTATGAAAATTAGTTATTCCTCTTCTCGTGAAACAGGCTTCATCAGTGAACAAAATATTCTTTCCAAAGTTCAGATTCATTTCTCTTTGCAAATTAATGAACCTACAAAACATCAGACGACTTTGTGAATCATGGATTAATAAATCTTGAACTGGCGTCTTGTGGTATGGGTATAATAATTGTTCTCTTAGTACTTCATGAACGGCATTCCTAGAAACTTCTAGTTCATTACTTATCCGTCTAGTACTCAATTCTGGATTTTCTTCAATACGGTCTAAAATTTCTACTTCGACTTCGGGAATCCTTACATAACGCTGTCTTCCATAATCACCAGTTCTAGGAGCAAAATGACCGGTCTCCCGAAGACGTCTCTCAACTGCAGCAAAGGTTGGGTGGCTTGGTACGCGACGATTTGGAAACCTTGCCGAATACACCCTCACACTCTCTCGACCATTTCCTTGACAATATCCGAATACCAATAACATATCGGTGTATTCTTCATTGGTGTATTGTACGGCCATGATAAATCAGAAAAGTCCGATATCAACAATCAACGTCAATAAAACTCGACAAATCAACACAGATGAAACTATGGAAACCAAGAATGTGAATATCACTGTTTTCGAGCAGATAATAATAGTCTTCAGAAAAAAAAACCAGTGCTACTTATTTTCAATAGAAATAACCTATGCAAAAAGTACATCTCAACTTTTTGCGTCGTATAAATCTTTGTATACGTGAAAATGGTGAACATTTTGAACAATTTTTATGAAATATCTGTTAATCGTTTTATTATTAATTATGCTCTAAATCACTAGAATTAAAATTTTGTCGAAACCATGAGAGGAATCGACTTTTGTCAAGAGTACCTTTTTTGTAGTGAATGTGTTGAATAATTTAGATTTCATATTGAAACTAATTTTTTTCCATTGGCGTAGGAGTTTTAGATGTTTATTTACTGAAAAAATCAAGTTCTACGCCCATGGAATGATATTCATTATGATTATGATATGAGTTTCATTGCCCGATGAGTCTATGCCAACGTACCAAATTTGAAAAAAATCTCATGAGCCGTTCAAAAGTTATGAAGCAAAATCGATTTGAAAATTTCAACTTCAGAGCCGTCTAGCGCCCAAACTAAGCAACTTTTTACTGAGGTAAGTTTGCTTGTATCGAATTGTTTTGGTCTGAAGAATATGTGGTAGCTTTTTGTAAAGACCTTTTAAGGACACCCTGTAGAAATGAAAAAATAGCATCGTGCGTGTTTTTATTGTTTTGAAACCCAAACTGATTTTTACTTAAGATAAGGTGGCGTTTTAGGAAAGCAGTCAAACGTTTCTTCACCAGTTTTTCAATGAGTTTGGCCATAGTTGGAATAAGGGCAATCGGGCGAAGATTCGAGGGATCATCTGAATCTCCACCTTTGTAAAGTGGGATGACAACTGAAGTTCTGAGGAAATCAGGAAAAAGTCCTTCGTGAAATGATATATTGATGATAGATACAAGTGTATTGAGTGCATTGATTGGAAGATTTTGAATAATTTTAATCGAGATTCCATCATAACCAATTGCGTTTTTATTTTTTATATGCCTCAAAATTTCAACTAATTCATCAATGTTTGTATCATATAGAATTAGGTTCTCCTCATATTAAGATGGAAAATTAAATTGGAGGAATACGATTATCAAATTCAATACAAAAAAGGTAAAATGAACACGAACGTCGATGCACTCAGTCGAATCGAACTACATACAAAAGAACCAGAAATCGCCGACCTTTTACAATATGTCAAAGACTTCAATAAAACTCTCGAAACACAAATAGACGTAGACAATTTGTCAACACAAGTACAAGCTGACGAAGAAACACCCACCTCACAAAATGACGACCCCGAAAATCTATCACTCGAAGATGATGACGTAACTGCACAAACGAACGCGGAAGAAAACCCGATAAGCGAAATCAAAACTTCAGATTCCCCTGTGAACTATAGCCAAAATTAGTTGATTATAGATTCAGTTTTACATTTCCCTGCGAAACCAAGAGTGAAAATTCTATTCGAGAAAAAACAGAATATTAGTCCAAATATCTCAAAATAACTTTGATCAAGACATTATTGATTTTGTTGAAGATTTTGTGGCACCAAATGTTCAATATTATTTATATTTTGAGAAACCAGATATCAACCAACCCTTCTGCGAAGTAGTTAGAAAACATCTCAAATGGCCCACAATGAAATTCAAAAGATGTATTTCCAAATTAATCGATGTCACCACTAAATCAGACATTCCAGAAATCATAAAGTCATACCACGAAGGAAAATCTAATCATCGAGGTATTGATGAAACTGAACAAATAATAAAGAAAATCTATTACTCGCCCAACTTGAAATATTCTGTCCAAACTTATATAAATGATTGCGAGATTTTTCAACAAGGAAAATACGAGAGAAATCCCATAAGAATGCAGATAAATATGACACCCACTACATCCCAACCTTTTGAGATAATCCACCTCGTTTTTCAAAATACGCACAATCATAATCATTAACTTCATTAGCGTACACACAAATTGTCAACCACTTGATATCATTCTCCTCACATCACGGTGTACCCAAATTGATTTTACGTGATAATGGCACAGAGTTCAAAAATTCAGTCATCACCGAACTATTGAGCCTACATCAAATCAAAATTCATTTCTGTTCTCCAAATCACCCACAGTTAAACGGTCAAATCGAACGATTCCATTCTACTTTTATTGAACATATACGATTACGTAATACTAGAGGTTCTCTTAAAACACCTATTCCAATGAAAATGACATACGCTGTTCTGGCTTACAACCATTACATTCACTCCGCAACAAAACTAAAACCAATAGACACCATCAATGGGCATATATAATGATAACCCATTTGATTTGAACTTTGAAAAAATTCTCGTGAATGATTACATCAACGATCATAAAGAGATGACCGAACTAATGTACTCAAAAATAAATGAGAATTTCATTGAGAATAAAAGTTAAGTCATCTCTGAAATTAACAAAAATCGCGATTCACCAGAACTCTTCCAGCCAGGAAATAAAACCTACGTGAAGAAACATCTACGTCATTAAAACTCCAACAAATTCTTGGAACCCGAAATAATTAGTAATATTGATAAGAATCGAAAAACCGTTCCAACTACTTCACACGAAAAAGTCCACATGGAAAACTTGAAAAGACCATTGAGAAAAACCTTCAGTTTTGATTAGGTTGCTCTATTTCAGATTGCTGCCATTTGTCGTTGGACTCCGAGACAATATAATATTTAAAATTCTCGAGAACAATCCAGGGATAATGCCACTGAAATTAGGAATAGCAAAGGTACAACAATATACACATACATTCATTCACTACTACGACATAAACCCTATTATCGACGAAATGAACGAATTACACTCACAGACTCTCAATATACTGACAGCAATCAACCTAAGCAGACAACATTACAACAACATAGTTAACTACGTGAAAATCCTACTCTTGACACAAGAAAAAGCAGAATATAAATTAAAAGAAATCATCTCACACCCAGAACGTTTAAAAAGAGGACTCATAAACGGTGTTAGATCGATTTCCAAATCAATAACAGGAAATCTAGATGCTGAAGATGGTGAACGATATGACAAACTGATAAATCAAATCCAAAACAACTAAATCAACCTAAGGTCGAGCATTGAGAAACAAAATTCTTTGTCTATTGATATTATAGAAAAATTTAATGCAACAATTCAGAAGATAATTCGAAATGAAAAATCATTACAGACAAAAATTTCATATATCATAAAAGCAATCGAGAATACATCACTTGTTCAACAATCTATTTTCATTGAAGATAGCTTGAATCAACTGATAGACATGTACGAAGTAAAAATATCCATGTTGCAAGATATAGGAAACTCGCCATCGTTCGCAAAATTGAATATACTACACCCTAGCATAATAAAAACATCAGAACTGTATAATCAACTTGTAAAACTACAAGAAAGAATCAATCCAGACCAGTTTCCATTTCAATTGACTCTAGGAAATACTTTGAACTTCGAAAATATCATAAAAATTTAATGTTATATCCTCTATAACAGAATAACCTACCTACTCCATATTCCAATTGTGTATCCATTTATCTTCGATTATTATCACTTATCAGTTTAGGACAATATTGCCAAAAAGGAAGTACTTGCTGAAGAATACATTGTTCTTGCCCTTGAGAGCGAAAACTGTGTCAAAGTCAAACCACAAACGTACGTTTGCGAAAGGACAGACTTATTCGAAATTTCCGAAGACAGCTCCTGTGAAGTACAGCTGCTGAACATGAGGAATACAACCACTTGTCATACAATAACCACCGAGATCACGAAGCCAAAAATCAATCAACTTGAGGACTCAACCACGTGGATCGGCATGTTTCCTAGTGAAACAAACATCAATATGAAGTGTCAAGAACAAGATGAGATATCCAAAGTTACTGGTACATATTTGATATCTATTCCAATTGGCTGTCAGATAAAAATCAATCACTTCGAAGTTTCCAACAGAGAACAAATAATCGATCGAACTCAACCTGTACTTACTGATACCAAACTTGGACCAAGAAGAACATCCCTCATCTTTCCAAACGAACTTCAGTCTACACATCGACGACCTCAACCTAGACGAACTACAAGACATCAAGACACAGTTATTCAGGAACAAGCCCGAACTGAACTTCGAAGAACCTGGCAGAATATCCTATTCTCCTAGCATATGGACTTTGACAATTTACATTTTTGTCATTCTGGTTGCAGCCTATGTTTTATACAGGAGGTTCAATCATCGCAAAACCACTTCCAATAGACCACCCTCAGAAGCTATCCAGATGGCAACCATTCAACTACCTCGCTCCTCTGCGTAGTTGAATCTTCGGGGGGAGAAATTTTGTCACCAGCTGCCCTAGGAATTCCGCTGACGCAGCTCACACCACCATCGCCCGAGATAAAGATGCTGAGCTAGACAAATGTTTACTTTATTCCAAACGGCATCGCAACCGGCAAGTCAGAACTTCATATTCAAGCTGTTAACATCATTCATACATGTAAAATTCGTGATTTCAATTAAATAATTGTTTTTAAAAAGCAAGTCCTCCGGTCTCGAAAGTAATTTCATGAGTCAACTAAGAACCAAGTACAGGTATAAAAATAGATGAAATGAATACAATCAGGCGATATGTATAAAGGTGAACGTGTCAATATTCAAATCGTTTTGAAAGTTGAGGCATGTTGGGATGATCGCATAAACAAACTCGCTCTATCTTTCTACAATAATTTCAATGATGCGGTGTTTCCGCTTCTACCAAAAAGTAGTAGCAACTTTGATATTTCAAATGGAACACACTCATCTATTCAATATTATTCTCATAATCTCCAACAATTTTCTGACAACTTCTCTCGATATTTCCCTATACCTATCTGTAAGCGTTTTTGAGTAGATAATTATTTTCAATTTTTTTTTTTTTGACATTTTTCAGCTGTGACTTACTGAGACCATGAAATTTGGTATGGAGTCAAGGAAAACTAGAAAGATCATTGTCCTGTAGTGAGATCTCATTAAATTCTATACAGGGTAATACAAAAATCCATTTCATATATTCACTTGGAAAAGTGATTGAAATTCGATTTTTTCAAATGGAACAACCTCTGTATTTCATCATCGCATCGAATAGCAGTTCAGGTTTTTGAATTATAAGCAATTATTGGTGATCCTCGTTCAACTTTGTAATCGTCCACAATTTTATGATAATAATAATAAGATGTATTTATTCATCATATTAGCAGAAAACAAAAAGATAATATTAATGAAAATAAATCACGTGCATATTCTGAAGCGAAATTAATCTGCTAAGATGAATAGGCGGAGTGTTAGCTTGAAACTGTTTTTCAACTCAACCCAAAGAGAGAGAAAAACAAAGAAACGACCTTAAAAAGGACGATGAAGGAACAAATAATAAATTGTATCTACAAACTAATAGAGAAAATGGAATAATGAAGATGAGATAGTATGGATTATATGAGTATACATTTTGAAAAATATTAGAGAAAGAAATGTAAGCAATAGGAAATAACAAGCAAATGGTCAATATGTCATAGCTTGGATTCATTATATGGATATAATTAGATGGATAATTAATAAATATGTATATATATATTATATATATATATATATATATATATATATATATATATATATATATATATATATATATATATATATATATATATATATTGTTTATCTCACATGTTTCAGCTATTTGGGAACGGATAGAAAAGAGGTGGTTCAGTACGTCCAACTCTCTATCAATAATCACCAACATTACGAATAATTGCAGACTCATCGATCCAAGAATTAAATTCGTCAGGAAATCCAAGTCATTTGACATACATTTTCTTTCCACCTTTCTGCTTCCTCTTCTTATTCTTCATTCCGATTGTTTTCGTCTCCAAAACCCTCTCCACCAAGTATACGTCAGGATTGTTAGTTTTCAATAATTCCAATTCATAAAAACACCACTCGATTGGGTGTCCTTCCATATCTTCAAGTTTGTGAGTTCTGGGATTGGTTAATTTCGCTTCGGATATTTTGAAGAGTTCTGTAGAAAAATCTGCAGTGTACCCTTTTTCGAAGATATATTTACTTATTATTATATATTTACTTACCCACCTGATATTTCGCCTTCGGCGCTATTTTCGGGTGGCTATAGGCGCTTAGTATCGTGGTAGGTGTAACTTCAGAGGGTCTCATACCAATCGTTATATGTATTTTGTTATTGTATTCGTCGGTTAGATAGGGTGGAATATCACGCCACTTGAATCCATTCCTTGCAGAGAATCCTTTATATATCCAGTTTCTCAAAGTTCTTATAACTCTCTCGACGATTGCCGCCTTCATTACACTGAACGTTGAATAATGGTTTATATTATATTTCACCATCAATTTCTTGAAATGAACGTTATAGAATTCTTTGCCTTGATCACTTTGCAGATTCTTCGGTGTGTATTCAGCTCTCTTCAATACTCTCAGCATTGCATGTGTCACTTCTGGGCCGGTTTTTATCAAGTATCGGCTCAGTCCAAAGATACTTAGAATAACAGTCGATGACGAATAAAATATATCTGTAACCACCATTATCTTCAGAATAATCTCGCATCTCAGCCAAATCAGTTTGCCATAGGTATGCGAAGTCTTTTATAATCGTTCTCCTTATTTTGAAGTTGCGTCTCGCAGATGTATGTAATTCATTAACAATCTGTCTCTTGGTAGCGCTTATTTTCATGATGATGTTTCTTCTCTTCACGTCTCAGAAATAGTTGTTGTGATCACCGCAATCAATATTCACATACTAATGAGTTGACGGAGACTCTATCGTTATTATACATCATAATAAATGCTTCGAATGGGAATCAATATTCGATACCTTCTTCACGTTATTCTTCTACTATAGACATTATTTCATGCCCAGTATGGCCGGCCAGTCTAGAGCCCCATAAGAGTCGGAGGCGACTCACCAACTCTTCAGCTCCATTCCAATATATATAATCCTTGCGATATGTTCCGAAATTTTTTTAGGATGTATCGTTCGCAGTATTCCTTCACCACCTTTTGATTTGGGCTGCTGCCGCTGTTGCAGAGTTCTCATTTCATGGGGTGTATCAATTAATGGTTTGATGATCCGCTGATATTTTTTCTTCGATTTGGCGTTAGCATTCAGTCTCTCTCTGATATCGTAGTTTTTATATGGAGCTCTTGTATTTTCTAGTAGACCAGCCCGATTATCTTGATCACTGATTGATGTCGGCACATGTTTCGTGAATATCAAATTGTATAGTTCAGATGTAGCCGGAAACATCATGCTCCGCTTATTACCACGCCATGATTCAATTTTGTTCGGTGGGAAACGAATTTCCATATTTCCCATTCTGAATCTCCCTGTTTCGGTATTCATGCTAACACCAAATTCTGTATCATAATTGCGATTAGCAGATTTCAAATCATGCAAATGTTGCGTCAACTGCTGTTCTAAATCACTCCCGATTGTGCCATCGGCAATATCATCAGCGGAAATGTATGATAGTAACGATGTTGGCGGCGTATCCATTGAAGCTATTCAATTAGGGTTTATGCGTTGGAATTCAATCTCACCAACAAAGGTTCATCTTATGAAGTAGTGCCGGTGAGGCTTACTGAAAATAAATTATAAAGTCATGTCAATTTGCTATTGATTCAAAATAATTACTTTTCCAAGCTGAATGATTACAATGCACCGATACCAGATAATGAGGATGATGATGATAAAGATACAGAAATAAAGTATCAACATTGTTGGATCAAGGATATTTCACATCTAATATCGATGCAAGTTAGCAAAAGAAAACAAAAAAATCATTTATGTGATCGCTGTGTGAAAAACTTCCATAGTGAGGAGAAATTAGCAGATCATTATGTGTTGTGTGAGAAGGTAAACGATTGTAGAATAGCATTTCCGGAATATGTTCATGAACAGAAAGTACCTTTTGTTATTTATGTTGATATTGAATCCATTTAGAACTGTGTAATTCAAAATTATCACAAACAACAACGAAATACCAACTTCACGAAGTATTTTTGATGGGATATTACCTGAAGTGTTGACGATTCCATATCTCGTTTAAATAGTTATGAAGGTGAAAATTGTATGGAGTCGTTTTCGAGTGAAATAGAAAATATTGCTCAATTCGTATAGAACAAAATAACCAATATTGTACCGATGATAGAAAAGCCCAGGAAGAACGACAAATTTCGGAACTTGTCACATTTGTGAAAAGATATTCAAATCAAATGACGTAATTGTAAGAGATCATGATCATTTCACGTGACAATTTCGTGGTTTTGTACATCACAAGTGTAATTTGATCTTCAAGAAAATGTTTTTCGTGCCAGTCATCTGCCATAACATGTCGAATTACGATGCACATTTTATAATAAAGGATTTAGATAAACAAGGCTCTTTGGGTGTGCTTCCATTGAATAAAGAAAATACATTCCTTTCACGCTGAATAACCGTGGTAGATTCATGGGTGTGGGTCTAAGTGAACTCGTATTCACCTTATGTATGGATAATATCTAAAATTTGAAGCGAGATTTCAAAGATTTGGATGATGTAACATTCAAACGGTTGACTAGGAAAGGAGTATTTCCTATGATTATTTGGATAATGTTCAAAAATTGAATGATAATCAACTCCCTTCGATTGAAAAATTCTATAACAAATGGAATGATGACGAATTGTCCACCGAAGATTCCCTCCATGCACAAAATGTATGGAAATCCTTCAAAATGACAACTCTGAGAGAGTATAGTGATTTGTTTATGAAAACTGATATTCTGCTACTTGCAGATGCCATAGAAAATATCAGGTAAACCGCTTCAAACACTTATGGTTTAGATCCCGCTTGGTATTATACAATGCCTGGTTATACGTGGGATGCTATGCTGAAATATACAAAATGTAAATCACAAATTCTGAAGGATGTTGATATGATATTGTTCATGGTAGAGGCAATTAGAGGTAGAATTTCGGTTTGTAGCAACCGCTTCTCGGAGACTAACAACAAATACATGCCCAATTATGATCCTTCGAAACCTACAAAAACACTTCCGTATGTCGATGTAAACAATTTATATGGTTGGACTATGTCTCAACCATTACTTTCTGGAGACTTCAAATGGGTCGATGCAAATATTAATCTAACAATGATTCCAGTTGATTCATCGGTGAGATACATTTTACAAGTTGACTTGAAGTACCCCCAAAGATTACATGATTTACACAAAGACTTCCCATTTTTTGCAGATCATTCCGTTCCTCCAACATCAAAATTGTCAAAATTGATAGCTGATGTACGTGATAAAGAAGGGTATATTTTACATTATAGAAATTTGAAACAAGAATTGGCGAATATTAGACTTCATAGAGTCGTTAAATTGGTGAATTTGTATGAAGGTCGTTACGGGGCTGAGAATTTGATTGCTAGTCCGCGTTTTCATAGGAGAACAATTTTCGATGAAGATTTTATAGCAATTGAATTGAAGAAAGCTGAATTGATTTTCAATATACCTCTTCACATTGGTATGGCCATTTTTCACATTCCTAAACTTTGTATGTATGATTTTCATTATAATTTTATGTTGCCCACAGTCGGATTGGACAGTTGCAAGTTAATGTACACTGACACCGATGGTTTTTCTACGAATTGACTCGTTGAGATGTCTATAAAGATGTAATCAAAAAACATATCAATAAATTCGATACCTCTGATTACGAGGAAAATGATGAGTACAATATTCCATTGGTGAATAAAAAAATACCCGGATTGATGAAAGATGAGACGAATGGAAGAATTATTTCAGATTTTGCTGGTCTCCGTTCAAAGATGTATACTTTCAAGACACTTGTCACTCAGCAAGAAAGAGATCATTTAAAAATAAAAGTTGTTGAAAGAGGGTGTGAGTAAAAAACGAATAGATACCGCGATAAGAAATTTAGGTACCGAGAAAAAATTCAAGGGAATGAAGAGGTATGTAATGAAGAATAAGATAACTTTCGGTGATTATGTAGCTTGCCTGGAAGGATTCAAAAACAAAGTCATATCGCAACAAAGTATCCGTTCCTATGCCCACAATGTTCTCAGTATAGCATGATGCCGAACGAATCATTATTTCTCATTCATTTGATACACTTCCATAGGGTCATTATAGCGTGTAGATCTTATTTTTTGTTATGTTTCAGGAATAAATTGATACTATGCAATCATTGAGTGAACTGTGTATTAGGACTATTTGTCAAGATATTCAAACTCTTCAAAAAATTATGGATAGACGATTATTACCTTCGAGTTTGACACTATGGATTGTTAGGAAATTCAGATATTATAGATAGATGAAAATTTCAGAGTGTCCAAATAGAGATGATGCTTTCATTACTGGATATATGTTGTACAGACGTATGATTTTCACATCGAAGGCACAGAGTGTAGCTATTAGTTATTGTAATTGGGAATCAAAATATCCAGAACCTAATATTGTATATGGGTTCATAGAATTTGGAAAGAGAATCCCAATCTATATTAATGTAAACCATGTTATATATGGTTTTTGATTGCGCTGAAATCAATGATATTACTGTGAATTTACATGTATAAGAGATCATCATAAATCTACATAAATGACATCTTGATTGCGATGGCGGTGGACCGCCTACATGCGATTGCCATTATTAAATCGATTGAAGTGAATAAAACAGGGTAGTTTTACTTGCAAATCGAAATTAAGTCGGTATTCTCGAGGTAACTTATTCCAGGATTAGGAGAGTTCGATTGGTTGTGCTCTTTCAATCAAATAGGGTAGCGGAAACTTCGCAAGTTCTTCTTCACTAAAGTGATGTCAACTTCGTTCAAGATGCCAATGATCCCTCAATGGGAAGATACAGTAACATGATTCTTGATTCATTCTTGGACGTCTTTTAGTGTCACAAGAAAGTAAGATATACACTACTTGTACTACTGTACTGATTCAATGAAGACGTTCACATGTTTTTTATAGGAGAAAAAATGATTCGTATTGATGGAGTGGGAGGCATGGCGAGAGGAAAAGTTGAAACAGGCATATAAAAATAATTTTCAATCACGAATATAATTCATTCATTCATCATCATGCATTATGAAATGTTTGTATGAATAGTGAACATTCGATGAAGCGCACACGCATTCATTTATATTATTATTATTGTGATGAAAACACTTTGCCACTTCCTTTTCCGATGGTGGATGTTCGTTCAATTCATGAACTGTACAGCTGCGATATTTCTTGATGGAGTTGAATTTTTCTCTTCCCTTTACATACACCGCATCCACGCCCTGGGTCAGATACCGCATAATATTTCAAAATTGATGCGAATGAGTGAATCCTGCATTCCAATCTATGGTTTTTCATCAACCATGATGCTTGTTTTTTCGAATCGTGTGGTAGATTGTTGAGAGGAAATGGTGGTTTGAACAAGTAATGACTAATACGAAGATGGTCATCGAAACAGGCCAACTCTTCCACAAGAAATTTATTATTCTCCAGTATGAAGCCTTGAAAATCTATAACTAACCACATATTTTGAGATTTTCCAATTTTCGTTGAATCAATTCCTACCTCTCATGATATTCAATTTCAGCTTTGAGTTGCTTCAGCTGACGAAGGCATTGAACTAACCTGCATCTGTATTGAGCTATCAATATCAACTGACTGACTGCCTGAGATTCACTGTCACACCGTTTTATTCAATGGATTGTTATGAAATTCTTTTTCGTGTAATATTAAGCAATATAGAGACACTTTGGTTCCTGTTGGTTTCGAAGTTTCAAATTCAATACGTAAAACAACAGATCCGCTCTGAATAATTTCTCTTTGGTGGGAGCAGTCGATGTGAACAGGAGCTTTGAAAATCTTGAAAATCGGCAAACATTTCATATAGCGATGCAAATCGATTCGTATCAAAATCCAAATTCAAATCTTGATACGGATATCTCTCACTGTTCAAGTATATTCGAACATTTGTCGGATTGCAGGGATCGAATTTACTCATATCTTTCAATAATTGACCTTTACAGGCATCTTGAAGAGCAATGATGATATGTCGAGGACTCTCTAATTGAGTTGAAGTTTTCACAGACCAAGTGTGACGTGTTGAGTCATTCAAAGTTGGATCTTCTATTAATTCCCAACTTCTGAATTTGATGGGTAATTCCACGTTAAGACGAACTTTTTCATTCCAATACAATTTGGTGATTTGAATTTTTGGCTCCTCTGAATCATCCGTTCCAATAACAGCATCAATGCCATCTTTGTCTCGAATGAGTACTAATTCATTCACTCATGTTCATCATGACCTCTCGGTAGTCTTCGAAAAATCCCGACAATATTAGAATTACCCTTCGCATCAATCAAAAGTGATTCATTATCTTTCAGAAACCACCCTGCATTTTCCATTAGCCTTCTTTCATTCTCGTTCAACGATGAGTAATTTTTCAAAGTGGAAGCTAGGCCCACGTTCCGAATGGAATCTATCACAACGCCATTCAATTCATTGCTGAGTTCTCTGAATAGAGGAGCTATGCCATTATGGATACATTTGAATTTGGTAGGTACTTTGTTTTGATCCGTTAATATTTTTCCTTCTATATAAATGAAGCTGTTACATGGAAGTGTGTATGCATCCAAATCTTGTACGGAAATCCGAACTTCATCATTGTAGTTGAGGGCTCCGGATTTGTATGGCTGGTAAGTATGGAACTGATAATCTTCGATCGTTGTATCACCAGAAGGGTCACCTGTCTTGTTCAATGAATCCATTATACAAGGACGCGCAAGCCGAGAAAATCCAAAAATTGACGATTTTCAGGTGTTAACGTTTTTATTGGCATTGAAAAACCATCTGGCTTCTCAGCTTGTCGCTTCAGCTTTTTACAGTTTTCCTGTGGAAGTTGAAACCGATGGAATTGTAACACCATAACTATTCAATCTTTCTGAGATGCAAACGAACTGTTATTATTTCGCCACGAAAATTTACCAAATTACTATCTTGATCGAGCACCCTCACTGTTATATTGTTTATTGTTTCGATACTCACAGAAACATAGAGTACAGTGAGAGGTTGCTCTCACTGTACTCTACTGTACTGATGGGTTGAAAAAACAGATTTCCCATGTGAAAATGATCCTACTGCAATGTTACAATCCACACAAATTGATTCAGCTGCCAATATATTCACTTTATTATTTGAAGTATAATGTTTGTTGGGTTGGAGCTTGATTTTCGGAAATCCCAACAGATTGCCAATGGTACGATCAATGCTGAAATTGATTCGATCGAAACTGTAAATCGCTTCGTGTCTGTTGTGATATGGATCATAGTTCCCTCCTTCTGGTACATTTCTTCCTTTATAATCTTCAAAATCTCTTCGATTTCGAATGGGACATTCAATTTTGAATCCATCATTCGGACCCCATACTAACACAATGTTTTTCCATCAACATATGGAATGCTATTGAATGTATCGAAATTTATCAATCCAATTTCATAATCATCATTCTTATTTAAATACAATGGTGGATTTGAAGAATCACTTGGAATTGATGAATCCACTGAGCGTAAACGTATATGACACGACTGTGGTGGTTTCAAAACAAATGGATTGATATTCATTAGTAGTATTGATTATATAAGAATTTCAGGCAATATTGACCGCACTGATGAGAATTGAATTTTTGTATTCAGTCATAATTATATTTGATGACCACATCTCCATTGCTGATCGTAGGTAGTAGTGGGTGCGGCAAAACTAACATCATGTTGTCGGTAATCGAGCATCCCAATGGGTTGAAATTTGAAAATATCTATCTATACTCGGAATCTTTAAAACAGCACAAGTATCAATATCTTCGTACTTTGCCTCAACCACTCAGTGAAATTGGATATTATGAATGCAGTGAGAGTGAAGACGTTATTCCTCCTGCAGATAACATCAAAACAAATTTCGTAATCATATTCGATGATGTGCCATCTTGTGATCAAAATATAATCAAAGATTATTTTTCTTTTGGATGGCATAAACATAGGCTGTTTTTATATATGTCGAACATATTCTGCTATACCAAAGCAACTGGTGCGTGACAATGCTAATCTATTAGTCATATTTCCACAAGACACTACCAATTTGGGACATATTTATGGTTATCACGCAAATATCGATATGGACTTCCAAAAATTCAAAGAAGTAGGATCTTCCTGTTGGAAAAAAAATTGACTTTTTTGTGATTGACAAAGATTGCGATTTGTCTTCGGGCAGGTATCGAAAGGGGTTTGATTCATACATTCATATATAAAGATGAACTTGAGGAATACAATCAGTTGAGATGGACCCTCCATTAGCAAAACAGCTCGTGCGAGCCAGGCACGCACTTAGAAAAAAGTAAAAAGTTATAAGGGGCAACACAGCGAGATCACAAACTCTCATGGTAAAATCATATCAATCATTTACTCAATCATTACAACTACTTGTTTCAACATTGGGCGATGCGACGGCGGCGGCGGCAGAACGAGGAGGGCGAATTGCCCGATAGAACGAGAAAAGACGAATTCATCGATGACACCCTATCTCAATTTTATCAGACAATCACAAATCCAGATGTTTTACAGGAATACTTCGATCGATTCGAAGCACCATCACCACGAGAATATATTGAAGTAATGATAAAAGATACAGAAAATGAATCTGATCATATTTTGGGCCTTTTCCATAATCTGATGAAAGCCAAGTTTTATATAGGAGATTCGCAAGTAGTCTTCATAGGATCCGATGTCAAAGTGAAAGGTATCACTTACAATGGAACTGCAGGACTTTATGAGTTACTTTTTTTTAAAAAAAACCCATTTCTTACACCAAACAGGACATCGGAAATTATCTAGATATTATGAAGAGGACTAATGCATATCGTCGTGAGAATAATGCCGATTTGCCAATTAGAAAATTTTCCGAAGATACCAAAGAAAAGTATATTTACATTATAAGGCCTCATCTAGAGAATACTTGTGTCAGATCCGGTTCAGTACCAACATCTTTATTGAAAGGCGTGCTTACCAGAAAGATGTCGAAGAGAGGGCAAGGTGCTAAAATGCCAATTTTTTTTTATCTGTGGACAACACGAAAGGGAAACCTATAATGTTCGAGGAACATCGTGTTAGCCAGCGGTGGAATTTTGGGAGAGAAGGA
Source organism: Gastrophysa polygoni (assembly GCA_963576655.1). Taxonomy (NCBI): domain Eukaryota; kingdom Metazoa; phylum Arthropoda; class Insecta; order Coleoptera; family Chrysomelidae; genus Gastrophysa; species Gastrophysa polygoni. Next base: position 18,204,662 of record OY755086.1, read on the forward strand.
AGGTGTTGAAATTTTTCTTGAAAGTTTGGAGGTTGTAAGCATCAGGAAAGACTTCATTAGGCAAAGAATTCCACAACTTTGCCGTTCTATTGATGAATGATGCTTGGTATAGCGATGTTCGACAGGTCTCGAGCCTGATGATGATGGAATATGATAATAACCCAATTGATGATAAATATTTTGACAACTATAACGAGCTTGTGGATAGATTGCGTTTGCTTGTTGCTTCTCGAGCAGTAGGCAACACTACCGTTCACAACAATGAAATGATTTCAATCATTGAAGAGTTACGTGAAGGCGCAATAATTTCATAAATGAATGGACCTTCAGTTATTTATATCAGTATTCGAAACAAATTCATCCAACATTTTCTCACTACTTCCTCTGCTTCTTCTAATTCAAAAAATATTGTCGCATCAGCTAGACAACTACCCACAAATAACGTGCCGTATTTTATCTGTGTTCCTTCGAAATGCCACAGTAAATGTATCTTAACTATAAGGGCCACTGAAAACATGTCTTCTAGTAGAACGCACTACATCTTGGATGATAATAGTACTAATTATACGATTCCTGTTACAAGAAAAATTGAAAATATTCTATCAGAATCAGAAGGATTTTTCACCCAATCCTTTGAAGTAATACATTCTCAACAAAGGTGATGTTATTCAATTTCCCCTAGATACTCATGCATCAGATCATTCATACATTGAATTTGTAATTCAACGTCCTTTGGAAGGAGATGGATAATATGATATGTTGAATGTTGGTTAATGAACACTCAAAAAAAAAATGTTTCATTCATTAGAGACATTTTGTGTCATTTGTGACATTTTTGGAAACTTTTGTTTCCCAATTCTTCCCCTCTTGCAGATCTACTTTTTCTAAGATCTGACTCATTGTCATCCTCCTCCGCCTTGTTCTCATCTTCATTATTCTTCTTGAACAACTTTTCAAACGATTCAATCATCTGTCTTTTCTCACTGTCTCGAAATGATTCCATTTCCTTATTTTTCTCCGACTGCTCAAAACGTTTCACGCACAGGCGAATTCAGTATTCCCCAGGGATCTCCTTCGAATCTACTAATCACTTTGATGGGTCTTATCTGCATACACCAACTACAAAAGCCGAGCACCAAAATGGGCCTACTAACGAAAAAGTTTCCTTCTAAGTATTGAAGCTTAGTAGCTCTACAAATGCAACGAATCCTACTCCGAACTACAGAGTACATTGATACCTACTTGCTCACGACATGGATCTGAATATATATATACTCACAGACAGTATATATATTCTGAATTTTTCCACTTTATCCTCTTTTGAATTTTAAACGATCCCTAACACAGATTTGACTCTCTCTCTCTCTCTCTCTCTCTCTGACTCAGGGTTGCAATTCAATATTTTCTCTTTCATCATGCCTTTGAATAGATCCAATCAACATTTTCTGCAACCTCATCAGAGAGAAGCAGTTGACGAAGGAGGAGAAGCTACGTTAGCATCCCCACTACAGCCGCAATTGAATTTTCCGTTTCAAATCTGCGATTCCTTAGATTATCACGTTGAAGTTTCGATCCGTTCGACAGGCACGAAAAAGATCAGTTTGGATAAAAAATATTATATATTAGATGATGGAGGTATTCTATTTGAATTTTTCATGTCTGCTAAGATAGAAAGCATAACGCAATATAATGTACAACAAGCCGGAGATGGAGAAGTTTAGATGAATAATAATGCATCTTTGAGACTCCATCAACTAGCAAACAGGCCCATTGCCAAGGGAAATGAAATGATATAGTTAAAAATCTACATGACTTGCTACAAGCTGATTTGGCGATCATGAATAAATTTTTCGAAAGAAAACAGAGGATATAATTACATCCTTGTTATCATAAATGCCTTTACTGAATACGTTTGGGCAATACCGGTTGAGAAAATAACTGGAGAAGATATAACCGCTGCTATGAAATCTGCATTAGCCCAAATGACTACCACGCCAAAAAACTTACAAACTGATATGGGTACAGAATTCTACAACAGGGACTTTCAAAATCGTATGGAGGAATATGGTATGAATCATTATAGTACTTTTTCAAATTTGAAAGCTAGGATTGCTGAAAGAGTTATATAACTCTCAAATCATCATTATGGAAACAGTTCAGCTACCAGGGATCCTATAAATGGCTCGACATTCTTCCTGAAATTGTGGGAAAATATAATAATACTAAAAGTTTTTCAACTGAAGCAATTCCTAGCAAAGTTGACGATGAAAATGTCAAATTTTCAACTTCATTTCCACACTCGAAAACTGTAGACCCAAGAAAGCTGAAATTTATGGAAGGCGAACGTGTTCTCATAAGCAAGTATCGACATGCATTCAAAAAGTCCTATACTCCAAATAGCACCATTGAAGTGTTCAAAATGAAACAAATCAAATCAACCAATCATACTACTTGTATTCAAGATGATAGCAGGAAAGAAAGGATACAAGGAGCCTTCTATACTGAAGATTTTATTAGTAATTCATTCGTAAGAGAGGAAACAAACTCTACGTCAAATGGGTGGGCTTTGATGCATCACATAATTCTTGGATGAATAAAAAACAGATATATATAGACTGTCGCTACTTCGTTGATGCTCGAATCTATCAATTCTTCCGATGATTAGATATGTGACTCCAAAAAGAGTTTGGGATGGCGATACGTCACTTGTACGTCAAGAGTATGTACTTCAGGATTAGCTCCTTTTATTATATCAAGTACTTTCAATGGCCAATCCACTAGATTCTTCTTCACTCCCAATTGTAACATAGTCATGAAAATGTCAAAACTTGATGATTTCAACACATCTATCCTATCCTGAAGAATAGGAATGAGAAGCCATAGTTTCGATAGTGATCCACAATTTAAACATCCAATGTATCAACATGTTGTGCCGTTAGTACCAGTAAACTATCAATTGCTTCCTTATTTCTCACTAGATCAATCCATTCCTTCTCCGAGAACACTAAAGAATCACCACCATCATTGTCTGCTAAGACAACAGGGGCATAGCCCAGATGTACTGATATACATATCGACACATACTTCGATTCACCAGAGTTCAAGTAAAATCGACGTTCACCCAAAAATATATCTTCTCTGTCTTCGAATAAATTCATTTCGACTGACACTATATGTTCTTGGTTCTTTCTTTTTATTAATATTACAAGGAGGAGGTGTAGTTTTTCCTCTCGAGGTTCAATCAAACAACAATTTCTTCGATTTTTTTTATCAACCTTAATTGAGAAATCTCGAATTCCTAATCAATTATATGGGTATCAAGTGAAAGGTATACTTCGTAATTGCTATTTCCAGTAAAATCATGAGAAATATAAAGATTACTCAAACAAAGGTCATCTATGATATAAAATATATGCTGTGTGAATCGCATTGCACAACCACACCTTCATCTATTTTATTCAAATTCACAGTTTGCCATTTCCGTAGATTACCTTCAGAATTGTCTTGAAATATTATTTTTAATTAATAGTTGAAATGTGAATAATTGAAATGTGTTCGTTTCTGGAATCCTGATTTGAAATGCGGACAATTTACCATCATTCTCTTGGGTACGGCTCAATATTTCTCATTTAGTTCTGCTACATTCTACTTTCACATTTTTCATGTGGAAACATACCGCAATATAATGAGCATCTTTTGGCACATTTGCTTATAGTATACCATCCACAATAGCTACCAATATTATGAAAGTTGATTTCAGTAGAACCATTCGATATTCGCGAATACAACAATACAAGCGGAAGATGCTCACCCCAATTGTTAGCGAAACGTCCAAAGGAACCTCCTCCACAGAAGTGAACCGATCACGGCACTGAAGCTCGGAAACCATATTTCTTAGTTTTTGTTCTGTTGACTTTTTCATAGACAAAAAATACCTGTTTTTTTATGGTTCGCCTGCGTGTATGTTCTCAGAATGAATTCACAGTTTGCATGATTCTTATGGAAATATCATTTGATTCGTTTTCTGTGAGTAAAATTTCTTTCTGAAAATAGTTCACGCATTAGAAGAACGAATTGAGTTAGTGAAACTTTACTACAAAAATGATGATTGTCTAAGAGCTGCAGCTAGAATTTTCAATACAAGGCATCCAGGGAAAAATGCATCTCATATCTATGTTCAAACGTTGATTGATAAATTCGAAAGAACTGGGTCTGTGGGAAACAAGAAACATCATCCTGAACGTCGGGTAAGGAACGAGGCTGTTGAGGTAGCGGTTTTGGGACATGTGGCTATGGATCATACTCAAAGTATTCGAAGCTTGGCTGAAGCTTCAGGTGTAGCGCGATCGAGTATTCAGAGAATTCTCAAGTCACATCGATTCCATCCATACAAAATCAAACTTGTACATGAACTGAACGAAGACGATTTTGACAGACGTCAACTGTTTTGTGAGGAAATGTCTGAGCGTCTGAGAACAAATCCCAATTTGCTCTTCAATATTTGTTTTTCAGACGAGAATACATTTTTTGTTAATGGAAACGGAAATCATCACAATTGCCGCTACTGGAGCGATACCAATCCCAGGTTAATACGTGAGGTCCACACACAAACTCCGCAGAAGTTGAATGTTTGGTGTGGTATTTCTGGCAAAAATATTATTGGACCACTTTTTATAGATGATAATTTGAATGGACAAATGTATTTACATCTTCTTGAGAATGCCATCGATCCCATGATAACGGATATTATCGAAAACGATGGAGATTGTTCGGCAGACAACCTCCATTTTCAACAAGATGGAGCACCACCTCACTATGCAGTAGCGGTTAGAAACTTTCTGGATGAACGATATACCAATCATTGGATAGGGCGACGAGGACCAATTGAGTGGCCAGCTAGATCACCGGACCTCAACCCGTTGGATTATTTTTTATGGGGGCATATCAAAAGCAAAGTTTTTGCCACTCCGCCAGAGTCACAGTAGATCCTCTACGTGGTCTAATTGTGAAAGAGTGTGGCAGCATAACTCCAGAAGTATTGGAAAACGTTCGTAATAGTTTCGAAAGTGGACTTTATCATTGTATGGAGGTAGGAGGGGCTCATTTCGAGCAATTGATAAATTAAATTTCGATAAGAACAGGTACGATATTGATTATTTAAATTAAACCTATTACCACACTAATCTCAAGTACCAGTCATTCGATTTCGAAAAAATAATGAACGTTCGGATAGAGAATGAAGAGAGCTTCCAGATGATGTATCACTCGACCCAAGTTCCCTATGATGATTCGCAATGGGGTAGCCGCCCCTGTCATTTCCCAGTAAATCCGTGTGGAAAGTTTTCGTTGAGACACCATGTATTTCGATCAAATATCACATGAAACATTCAATTTTCACAGGAAGAATGAAAATTGTCTGGCTTCAATTCAGTTCAATTTCCTTATTCCTACAAGGAACTCTCGCATAAGTTTAGTTGCATAATGAGCGGATGTTGTTTTAACGACGACGACGAATAGGTGATGCAACCAATTCATTATTATTCAATCTTTCGCCTATCTTCTTGTTTCTAAAAACAGAATGATGGTTGATGTATACGAGGGACCTACCAATATATCGAATGAAGTATTATTTCATTCAACTATAACTGTAAACATAAGCGATGGACTGTACCAAATATGATAGGTATCTATTTAATTACGCACGGAGAGAATTAATACAAACCTAATCACCAAATTCATTATGAGTGATGATCCACCAATGAAAAAAAAGTGATGAAATTTTTCGAATGCACACAATAATAATAATATAGCCCACTGATGAGAGGAAGAGAGCGGGGAAAGCAGCAGTAACTTTGGTACCGCATTGACTTTCACGGATCTCGCTAGCGACGAGGTAAATTGTTGGCTTGCCAACCGACATGTCCTAGTTTCAAATATTACGGAGTGGGCGAATTTCTTGAATTAAATGAAATTATTATTCAGTGAACGAGACATTAAACTTTATAATAGATGTATTTTAGGTGGGCCAATTGACAAAATTACGTAGAAACTCTCTTGTTATTCTACTGCTTTACATGTAAAATTACATAATTTTGCTTGCTTACGCAATGCTGTTCAATATTGTTCGATGGACTGGTCTTCATCTTGACTAAGGTTGTTAAACTTAAATAATTCCATTGGAATAACTTTTTTGGGTATGAAATACTGGTCGAATACTTTTAATAACTTTTCCAGTGTGTTCCTTTTATCCTATTTGGAAGTATTATACACGTCGAGACCTCGATCTCCCATACAGCTGAGAAGTATGGCTATTCTTACATCTTCACTTTTCTTTATCGGTAGCTTTCAGGTATATCTGAAATTTTTGTTTCCATAGGTTCCAATTTCTCATATCATACTCGGTCAACGGATCAGGTGGTCTAAAGAATTCCATCTTGGCTCCTTGACTTGCTCTTGTTGAAATATATTCAACAGTATTCCTAATGTTTTCTCACACTGGAACACCTGACACAATGTTCTGTATCTATATCTCAAGATATTATAATAAAAGTCGTAATTACTCGACAACTTCATGAATGCTTTTCATTTGATACAATCATACTTCCCTTTTATCTGGCTGGGAGGAAGTGCCCAAATATGGTGGTAGCAGAAAGCAATACAATGACAACCGTCAACAATGTCATTTGTCACTCTTCATGATGGTATGTTTAGATGCCTAAGCCTAAAGGTAGTTTCACATTATACAACACATAACAAGTGCCCCTGCGAATTGTTTAATTTTTTCACAATTCGGAATTCTGTTCTTTTCATCAACACATTTGCGAATTATATCCAAAATGCAGAAAGCATCACCTGTGGGGATGCCCAGAAAATAATTGTATCATTGATAGAATATTTCGAGAACAGATAATGAAGGCCCATTACTTGAATCCCACACAACACATGGACATCCGCTAGATATTCATTCAGGATGTTTTGAATATCCATTAGACGTCCTTATGGTTTTCTTGTCGATTTTCAGAATCGTTTCGACTGTAGCTCTCATCTAGTTAGAAGAAAACACACTAAGTTTGCATATGAAAGGGTGGACAACCTACACAGAATTGGTGCTAGTTCTGCTGCACATTTTTTGAGAACGATAGGTCTTGGCCTTGTAGGTGAAAATGCAGCCAATGTGATATCCTTGGCGAAGAAAGAAAATGATAGCCTTGGAAAAACGAGTGGGAATCACTAAGGCACTCGATGAGCTTTTGATCTTATCTTTTTATTAAATGCATTTCAGACGCGTCTATCAGTTGGAGTATATTCAGATTATTATTTCTATGTCGAAATGCAATATTTTTAATGCTACGTATATATGTCTTCGTTTCAGACACATCAATGATTCAGAATATGTATTAGATTCAAAAGTAGGTTGTGAATGCCATTCTTGCTCGTTCGTACATATTCGGATATTGTTATCAGTCTGATTGCTGGTGTCTTTACTTTCGAAGATATCATGAATTGAGATATAATATCACATTTGGTACCTATCACCACAAATCCAGAATACTTTTATGTATATTATATTTCAATAAATGTATCATGTGTATTTTTTTTTTGGTGTGACAACATGAAAAATTCTCATCAGAGCTAAAACTATCAATTATGAGAGGAAATCATAAGCACAATACCGTTTCCTCTGTATGAAATAGCAAAAATGAATGAATTCTATCTGAATTCATCGAACTATATGATTCAAAAAGTATGGGCATACTTCCGATATCAAAATTCCATGATCCATCGAAATCCATCACATCAATAGGGTGGGGGAACTGAAAGGCTGCTGTCCTAAATTCGGAATCAATACAATCAAGCACGTATATGAATAATCGTTCGATATTGATGAGAATCAACATAAATGATGAATACAGTTACAAGTCTCGTAGTATTATCGTGCAGGTATTTTGTTCTTGTTTCCGAGATGTCCAGCACATTCTCCCGAATATAATACCTTTGTGAACTGTCTATTTTTTGTAGTAAGTATGTACCTAAGTACTTATCGAAGCATTCAAAAACCACAAGAAGGCTTATAGATGCATTTCTTATCGATATAATTATCTGATATAAGTGCTAAACTAGTTTAAGAAGCGCAGGGAGAAATCAACAAATTGCTCCAATATTGGATATCGTATCATTCTAAATTCAATTTATCACTCATTCATATTGAGAGAAATGAATTGAAACAATTTTTTGGCATCCTTTGTGAAAGAGAGGATGAGAGGGATTTTTTTCTTTTGAAAACCATAATTTTCAACAAAAAATCACAAAAGTCACAGAGAGAACCGCACTGAACAATGAGTATGAAATCTACTTGTGAATTCTTGGTTGTTTCAGGCCACTCAACAAGCATTTTCACAATGCTTGAAATTTGGATCGTTCAAAATATATCGTTCTTCGATATGATCTAGATCTATCGCAGTTCGTTATCCTCACAAGAAGAAATTAATCACATTCGACATTTGGAAAAGCGTTGAAGTCAGCGACAACCTAACTAAACTTGATAAATAGCCAGCATCACACAACGATCTAATTATCGAGAGTATAGAGAGTGTATACTTTCATTACTAGCTTTTATTAAAAGGGGGCGGTCGACCGAGTAGCGGGAACAAAATTCTTCTTCTCTCCTCTCGGATGGCAACAGATAACGCGCTTCGCTGCGTACACAACCAGAACAAGCCTTAAGCAAGGTGCTTCGTTAGAACGAAAGTCCTTTAGCTGCATTGCAATCAAGAGCATGTTCTAGGGGTGAAATCCTTCGGATCCGCAAAGCTACCCCTTGCGCTGGGGTGAATCTGATGAATATTTGTAGTATGAGGAGAGACAGGGTTCTTTACGGGTGGCCGGGTTTTATTGGATACTCGAATCGTGGAATTCGTTCATCAGAGTTTCATGAGTCATTCTAGGAATTTCATTTGTGGAGTTACGCTGCGACATGATATATAGGGTAATTCAAATTAGATCTTAACCATTGGGATGTCGGAAACTATAGAAAATACGATGAAGTTTGAGTTAAGTGAAGGCAAAAGGAAATGGGGAGAAGGAAAAAGGAAATGCTTTTACGAAACATTGGATTTTTGGAAGGAACTAAAAAAAATGTCATTTCATTTTTATATTTCCTAGCTTTATTTGAGAACACAGACCAAAAACTAAAAACATATTTCCATACCATTTTCATTGTACGGTGACACTTTCAGATTCACCATTCTTTCTCGTTTCGTCTTTCGGCCATTGCCATAATAATTTCATGGTTCCCGTCATTCTGAGTTCATCAAAAAATGTTATGATTTGTTATAATTTGTTTTAAGTTTCGATTTTATATAATTCAATCTCAGATATTCAAGTAGAAGTTATATTCAAGGTTACATTATTACCTCAAGTACAGTAGTTACAGTATATTGAGAACATGTGCTCATGAGCTGCAGATATATTAGAGTTCTCTCGGTGTTTACCGATTAAAAAATTATGAAACTTGATCGGCATAATCAAAAAAACAGTTACTCTGGTATTGTGTGTTGAGTATATAAGACGAAAGATAGCCCATTTCAGTGCTGACAAAATAAATCGTTCTCATATGAGTAAAAACAAGTTGCCCAAGTAAAGAAGTAGGACTGACCAATTGAAAATATATTGTGAACGAAGCTATCTCTATAAAAGATACAAGGAGATAAACACCAGTGGCGGCACAACTACAGTACAAATATGTCTAATGAGCTGACAATAATTGAATTGCATACGAGATGATAGGGAACAGCAATCAGCAAACGATCGGAAAGTTGAAAGAAGTGGAGGAAAAAAAAACGAAGCCCTAGTAAAGCACTGTATTCATTTGGATAGGAAACTTCGCGGAAATATCGTGGTCATTTTTGGGATTCTTCTGAAAAATAAACACACTGTACGAGTAGAAAAACCTCGATTCACCTGTGGTCCTAGAGTTCATCTCATACCTGTGGAGGAAAATTATCTCTTCAAAAACGAGGACATACTTGAGAAGTCATAATATATCTATTACAAATGATATCGTACGAGAAAGACAGGCATGAAAACATGGTTCTCATAAAATACTTGAAGTTAGCTAAAAAATATTACCCCAACGCCAAAATACGAGGACATGAATTGATCATAAACAACTGAACATATACTGCTCTTGAACTCAAAGAACTCGACAGGAATTCTGAACAACTGGAGGGTTCATCAGTGACGAAAAATCACTATGCCAAACGAGTACCTACGAGGAGAACAAGACTGGAGAGAAAAAAAGAGAAAATAAATGAATCCTCTATACACCTTCCTGAATAGATCGAAAAAATCATTCTAGGACTAAAGCTATGATATTATATTTTTTACTCTACTGTACCTTTTTTTCATCCTCACTTGTTCAACAACATCAACAACGAACTCAAAAAATGGTCAATATACACCGTTATGATACTTTCGAAGAATATAAAAATCATTATTCGATATTTTGCATTCATTAAAACAGGACGATACGATAAATGCTCCATTCATTTACATCCCAATGCTACTCCTCCTACTCCTACTTACGATATGCCTGTAGACCACATTGATGACTACTCAGTTATTGGTGCAGTGGATATGTAGCAGTTGACAATAATACGAGCGTGAAAATAGTAAGGGAAACCCATATGAATGATAGTATAACTGAATTGGACACATCCAGATTTCAATACAGAAGCAAACTTCCATGCCGATTTATTGAACGTTGTTGAAAACCCCCGAATGACATTAGATTCAGTGAAATGAAACAAGTCATCCCAGAATTTTCAAAGACAGTTCTGTAGGAGTTGAAACTCTTGAAACATTGGTAACTGACTGTGCATTTACTTCATCAGGAAATTCTCTACCAGAAAATGACGTGACTGTAAGCGTAGGTACAACATGACATTGATGTAGTGATAATGATCTAAATCATGATTCGAATATCACTACAGATGACCATAAACTAGCAACAGTTTCTGATGATGTTGAATTTGATCCTGGAAGTATCTGTCTCGTGCATTGTTGCCACTCCAAAACGCGAAGTAGTGGAAATATTGAATGAATTTTTTTTACGAATTTGAATGAATCAAAAAAAAAACTTCACGAGCATCTACCAAGTGTTACTATCTCATCGGAATGGTTTGAGATAGTAGAGTCCAAACAATAGGTAGAAGACAAGTAGATTAAAGAAAAGGAAACAAATGAGAGTTAACAGGAAGGAAGAGTTAGAAGCAGGAACAAAGACTGAGAATTCCAGGAAGAAGAAATCAGAAACTCTGAAAAAAGCCCGGCCAACGATAATCAAACCATTGGATTTCGAGGGTCCGAGTAAACAAATTTTGGAGAATTCAGCGAATCATCAAGAGTTGAAAGCAACCACCGACAGATATGTTGTTGTTCAGTATGAGCTCATCCGATATCTAGAGAGCTCAAGAATCGTGAACAACCGGCAATATGGCTTTTGTCACCAGAGGTCAACTGGAGACTCGCTTGTCTATGTGACACAAAATTGGCAGGTGTAAATCAAGAAACATGAGGAGTCTCTGGCTGTAGCCTTGGATATCTTCAAAGCATTTGACCGAGTTTGGCACCAAGGCCTCTTAGCAAAACTTCCGTTTGGCGCCCCAACTTAGTCTTTTACTATCGAGTTTCATTGCAGATAGATCACTCCACGTGGTGGTTGATGGGGTCTCATCTGATACAATGACTATCAATGCTGGTGTTCCACAAGGCTCCAACTTTGTTCCTGCTCCAAATCGATGATTTGTTGGATGTGACCTCCAGCCCAGTTCACAGCTTTGCGGATGATAGTACACTTCATTCCGCCTTTTCCTCTAGAGCTACTATATCATCCAACGAGGCCAGAGGTGCTTTGAATGAGAATCTGACAAGAATTCTGAAATGGGATCTGAAAATCTAGTACAGTTCAATGCAACAAAAACTCAAGTTGAATGCTCACCAAGAAGGCAGATCACACAATGCCCAATTCGATGATGTCGAGTACCACTGTTCCTATGAGGTCGTCAATATCCATGCTGGGTGTCATCACCATCAGCGGTCTCTCATGGGACGATCATGTGAGGTCCATTGGGAAAACTGCTTGCCACGTGCTTTCCTCTAATACACAAAACTAGTGCCCTTGAGCACGAGCAAGAAGGTTGCTCGATACTGAGTCGAGTATAGGATGAGTTCAAAAAAAAAATAATGAATATTTAAGGCACCGCCAACTTATGGTGGGTGAGTTTGAGTCGGCACCGTCCACTACACCGTTGAGAAAATCAAAGTTTCATTTTCGTTTCAATCACTCCAGAAAACAGACAATACTTCCCTCTGAAATTTATGGAATCTTATTCAAATCTTCATTATCATGGCTACAAACAAGGGTCAGTTGATATCATCGAATTCACTTATCACTCCTCATTAAGATATTATCAATCCATAAGCAAGTGCACTGAATGAAATACCCCCCTGTGTGCTTCAGCCAGAGTTCACAATTATAACCGTCTTGAGAATGAACTGAATTATAACTTAAGTACGTATTGAAGTGACCATATGATAGATCTCATCCAGATTATATATACTGACGATAATGATATCATACTTGTTTTTTTATCTGTGGACAAACACGAAAGGAAAACCTATAATGTTCGAGGAACATCGTGATAGCCAGCGGTGGAATTTTGGGAGAGAAGGTAGGTGTTGGAATTTTTCTTGAAAGTTTGGAGGTTGTAATCATGAGGAAAGACTTCACTAGGCAAAGAATTCCACAACTTTGCCGTTCTATTGATGGATGATGCTTGGTATAGCGATGTTCGACAGGTCTCGAACCTGACAGTGTAGGGGGTACCAGCCTGAGCTCGTCTGGTTTGTCTACTAGGAATCGCACGTGGTGGCATAATAGATGATATTTCCGTTGAGCACTGACCGTGAAAGTATCTATAAAAAAGGCAGATATCGCCGACCTTTCTACGATGATCTACTGAGGTCAATGATTTGGTGATTGTTGTATCATCGACTAGGCGAATAGCTCTCTTCTGAATTGAATCTAAGAGCTTCAGCGTATGTTTGGGGGCTGAGCTTCACACATGTGAACAGTACTCCAAGACAGGTCGAATATGTGCTTTGTAGATCATGAGCAGTTGCTGGGATGTGAAGTATCTCTTCGCACGGAATAGAAAACCGAGTTTTTATGAAGCAGTTGATGGACCTCACATGATTGTCCCACGAGAGAGGTGGTGACACCGATCATGGATATTGACGACCTCATAGGAACAGTGGTACCCGACATCATCAAATTGGGCATTGTGTGATCAGCCTTCTTGGTGAACATACAAGCTTGAGTTTCAGTTGCATTGAACTGTACTAGATTCTCAGATCCCTATCTCAGAATTCTTGTCAGATCCTCATTCAAAGCAACGACCTGTCTTCGTTTTGCACCTCTGGCCTCGTTGGATGATATAGGGGCTCTAGAGGAAAAGGTGGAAAGCTATGAACTGGGCTGGACGTCACATTCAACAAATCATTGATGTGGAGCAAGAACAAAGTTGGTGCCAAGATAGAGCCTTGTGGAACACCAGCATTGATCGTCATTGTATCAGAAGAGACCTCCTCGTAGAGAGATATATCTGCAAGGAGACTCGATAGTAAAAGACACAGTTGGGGCGGCAAACCATATGACGGAAGTTTCGCTAGGAGGACTTGGTGCCAAACTCGGTCAAATGCTTTGGAGATATCCAAGGCTACAGCCAGAGACTCCCCATTTTTCTCGATTGACACCTGCCACTTATGTGTCACATAGGCAAGCAGGTCTCCTGTTGACCTCTGGTGACGAAAGCCATATTGCCGGTCGTTCACGATTCTTGAGCTCTCTAGATATCGGATGAGTTCGATGTTGATTGCTTTTTTCATTACTTTAGAGATCACAGATAGTAGTGCAATCGGTCTATAGTTGTTAGGGAGGGTACTTTTTACCCTTCTTTGGAATCGGTTGGACCCTAGCTTTCTTCCAGTTAGAAGGAAATACGCCGAGTTTGTACGAAAGGGTGAACAACCTGCAAAGAACTGGTGTAACTTCTGGGGCACATTTCTTGAGAACAATGGGCGGTATTCCGTCAGGCCGCATAGCTTTCTTGACGTTGAGGCTGAGCAGAATGTTTCTGATTATGCATTGCCGGATGGTAGCAATGATATGAAGCAGAACCCGGTATGATAATTTATGAAATAGATGGGATGAATACTCGATAATAACACATGCAGCTTATCTGTAGGTTGTGATGAGGCGACAATATTTCTCCAGATCCTCTACTATGTCCTGTGTGTATGTGACGTGAATGAAGAATGATGATGCATTGAATCGTGATGGTGTCATGACTCAAGCAACGAACAAGGATGATGCACCATATACACAGTAACAAAGACCCTGAAAGCATTATGCAATGAATATTGAGGTGACTCACCAGAAATCGGCACATTTCACCTCATACGATGTTCGAGGGAAACTTATATGTAGTATGTTGAAGTACAAGGTTAGGCACGAACTATGTGCCGGTAACCAAAATAATCCTTCCATAGGGAGAGCAATTAGCAATTTTCTCAATATCACCAACGTGAAAAACGATAACGGATGCTATATAGCAAATGAAAATAAGGCCGAAATATCCCGAAATGTTGGATGAATGAAAAATTCATAAAACACAACGGCACGCATTCATGGCTGACCGACATCTGTTCCAAAATCGACGAAGTCTGATCACATCATGGTACTACCTCATACATGGTAATAAAATACGAATCAGCGACTTGATTTCTTCCTCTATCGATTAATGAATGAATATAAAACTAGCAATGTACTAATACGTAACTTCAACAACTACCTAATAATAACAACCAATCAGTACTGACACCCATTCTAGACCCAATTGAATGACGAAACGAATAAACAACATTACATGCTTCACAAAAACTTGGTTTTCTATTCCGTGCGGAGAGGTACTTCACATCCCATCAACTGCTTATGATCTACAAAGCACTAATTAGACCTGTCCTGGAATACTGTTCACATGTTTAGAGCTCAGCCCCTTCGACCATAAAACAAATAGACCAGGCAACTCATTCATAAAACGCTTCATAAAACATGTTGCAGACATCACAGGGTCGTTCGGGGAGAGTGCAGCGAGAGGGGTGTCCACGTGGACCAAAATGGCAACAGCGCGCCACCGTTTACAGATATCGATGCCAGTGGCGTGTAAATTCACTTTCTTTGAAATTTCACTCACATGACACGAGTTTTGAGTCGAAATTAGTGTGTGCATGTGCCTTATACGCCTACGTAGGAACCAAGGAATAAACTAATAATTATAGAAATCAGTTTTTCAATTATATCATGTTATTTATACTGCATCATGAACAGGTTGAACTCAATGACATGTATGCTGTGAAAAATTCATAATAATATAATATCCAAATGATAAATGAATTCATGATTCAAAATTCAAGTATTAATATTATTAGTTGCTTTATTTTCATCGCTCTCTCTCCAAATATAGATATATACACGGTGTCTCAGGTTGAACTCATCTAACTTTGACAATCGATAGCAAAAATTGAAATATTATACACGTATTTTTTTGTTTTGTCGTGAAGAAACTTGTATTCATTATACGGGGTGTTATAGTTCGCATAAATCTTCGGTTTTTATTTTGTTTCTCTGTTGGAACGAAACCTAGCGATTTGAAATTCGGTGAGCCCTTTACTATCGGTAATATGAACAGTCCTTTTCAATAGAGGAGCCTTAGCTTCACTTGGTGTTATTGAGTGTTATTCTTCTTCGAGCCCACTGACATGGAAACCATCAGATTTTATATCGAAAATGAATAATAATAACTGGAGTAGTTACTATCAGGTTGAAAAACTGTTATGCATAGTATAATATTATTTCTTTTTTTGATAACAAGAAAACTAAGAAAGATATCAAAACAAATGAAGCGCAGATAGCATGGTGAATGAATGAGGATCATTTTTCATCAGCTATAATCAACCATTAGCGTCCCAATTGAAAAAATCTGTAGGTTTCCATATCAGTGGATATGAAAATAATAACACCCAGTGTAGCTAAGTCTCCTCTATTGATAAAGACTGTTCATATTGCCATTTTTCAATTATATTTATACCCACCTTGTAATATACCTATAGTTGTTACATTTCCTCACACGCAAGTTGGCCTTAGAACTTTCGTTCTGAGGATCAGCTTCGTGAATATTGCGTTTATTTATCGGATGTACATATCTTATTAGGTTTAAGTTGATGTTATTGCTTGATTTATATCAAATTGTATCTATTCGATGAATAAACTATATTATTATTATTATTATTATTATATTATATAAATATATATTATATATATATATTATTATTATAAATATATATTATATAAATATATAATATTTATATATATATATATATATATATATATATAATATATATATATATATATATTTATATATATATAAATATATATATATATATTCTTAGGAGGAGGGTAGTCGTGACTGACTAGTTGAGGTAAAAAATCTAAAATTTAGAAAACTAGATGAAGGTTTTCTTCGTGAGGGTGCAGTCAAAGTTTTTGGCATTGAATAAGTGGACTCTTTGTTAATAAGCCGAGCTTTCGGAAATGTTTATTTCCTTTATCAAGACAATCTATGAAAAGAAAGAAAAAAATGGGTATATATAAAAACCATGTCAATTACACAAACAACAAACTACTTACTAACGTGAGATTGAAGATGAAGATATTGCAATACATAACAGATGTAGCATTAGCGGAAACATTAATCAGGAGAATTCATCTCGTGGAGAATTACGAGGAATGAAAAAATATATAACTATAAGAGCAAGTTTTCTGGACGGACGATACAAAATGGACGGTTGGTCGTTTCAAAAGACGCAAAACGATTTGGAAACGTTCGGCTCCGAACCGACCTACACGTTGTCAACCCAGTGGCGGGGAAAAAAATTGAGGAAATAAATGTGAAAAATTGTTAATGTTGAAATTGAAATATATATATACATATATATATATATATATTATTACACATATATAATTATCATTATATATATATATTCATTCTCGATGAAGTTAAAGGATATATTCAGATGCTTAAAGTATAATTTTATTTTCTCGCTTACGAACATTCGTGAGATCTAAGGATACCGAAAGCGATGTATCCTTTAGTGGTATTACAAGTGGAAATTCCGATTATAGTTTCGTGAACTACACCGTCAAAACTACATTAAGAAAAAAATACTTGTTTTGGTTCTCTTGATCGAATACCATTTTTCTTTCGATTAAAATCGTCATATGGAAATGTAAGGTGTTCACATGTTCAGTAATAAAACTTAAATTAAATGTAGCTAAAACCAAATCAATGATTGTTACAACTGAATATAAATATGATAATATACTACTCAATTCGATTGATATAAGTGATTGAAAATACGTCTTTGGAAATAGTAGATGAATTCACATATCTGGGATTCATGATCGATGAAAATCTCACCTTCAATAGTCATGGAAAAATATCTGAAAAAATGTACTTTTTTCAAGAATTCCAAAAGAGCTCTCTATGTTTGCCAGAGTTACCATTTTTAATTCCATTATAAAACCTGACTTTGACTATTGTGCAACAATGATTTACTTATTTAACCAAAACCGAATTTCTCAACTTCAAAAGTTACAAAATAGAGGTATGAGATTATAACTATCAATTGCTTGTGATATTTCTACATATATATGTATATATGTAATGGCAACATTTTGTATGTGTTATCGAGATGTTTGTATATTAGGCTCACCTATTTTATATAAAGTACTACTACTACTACTACTACTACTAGTAATTGGTGTATGCTTTGTTCGTTGTACTCCAAAAAAAATGCGTGTGTCAAAGAGCGTCTTAAAAAATTTCATCTGATATCCAAGGATTTTTATTGCCCGATATTTTGCTTTATAATTGATATAGCTAGGTGAGATTTCCAGGATTCATATTCAGGGGGTCTATATGATCAAAAATCTCGCTCATTCAATCTCATCTAATGGAAGCCCTCACGGTTCACAAGAAAGTCATTTCATTTTCTCTAAGGGCTTCCTATCTCCCCTAACCGAAAGTTCATTACGCTAATGCAGTTATACAATCGCGTAGGTTTCTCTGATGTGTGGTACATAAAATGCGCCTTCAGGAGGTTTCATATCGTACACATAAACTCGTATTCTCTAGATTGTGTCAACTTTTCGTTTCTAAAACGGTGGAGGGCAAGAATCCTGAAATGTCAGATTGAAAATTAGAATTTTTAGAGAGTGGCAACAAAACTCCTTCATAATTTGATATCATTGAGTTTCATTTCGTCATATTGTCGAAATTATTAGAATGTGATGATGTGATGGAAAAAAAAAATTAAGATGAAAAAAATATATGAAGCAACATAAGATCATGCATCTAAGAAGTATTCTGATGAAGTGATGAAAAAAATATAATTTTTAACTGCATCGACGATATCGTTGCTTCAATCAAGCAATAAGGGATAACTCAGTATCTCAGTCTTTTGCACTAATATACCACATTCAGAATCTCAATGGAGCTTGAGTGCACGTGTTTTTTTGTTGTTATTATCAACCTTCCAAAGGGCTCCAATTCTTATATTTCGGGGTATTTGCTGCCTGTTTATATATAAATACCTAATTTTGTATAATGTGGAATTATATTTTTGGTATAGTGATATACATTTAGTGTTTTTATAGTGTTATTCGTGATAACACTATACGGGGGGGGGGGGGGAGTTGGTGTAGTTTATCACCTCTTCAACAAACAATTCGAATGATGTCGAAATCATAATTCAATTCATCATAATTGAAATCATATGAATGAATTTACTTCAGGAATACAATCTGATCAGATTGCTAATCAAATACTATTTTTATACGTTTTATCAAAATGAAAAAGAGGCACATGAATACTAACAGAGACATACTATAATTTGCGATCGGTTTATCAAATAAGTATCGAAAAAGGAACAATCTGACTACTTCCAAGGCTCCGATGTTAATTCTTCTGAAGGAATTATTCTGCTACTATTTTCTGTATTGACTGTGTTGTACGGAAGCGTAGATGGGCCAATATTATTTTATTTTTATTTTTATTTAGGTCCGACTCGGAATAATACTAAATTCCAAGTTGTAACTGGTGTAAATTTGAGTGCCCACATCAACTCGACCATCCGGTACAACAGCCAACACCGAATCTATCTTTCATATTAGGGATGGATGAATAATTTCAGTATCAAGCCAACGAACAATTATATGGATTCTTCCGTCCTTGTCCTGTCGCCAGAACTGATCAATAAGTCATCAAGCACGTCAACCTTGCCAGAAAAGACTCGTTCGTGAATTTTCGCCTACGCGCTCTCGTGAATGCTCGGTCAAGAGATTTTCCGATCTATCTTCCCTCTCCCCTCGTGTTTACGCAATCCCCGTGACTTCGCGACCACGTAATGAGTCGAATGTATTCATTGGGGTAAACTACCCTTGTGTAACTTGGAATTGGGGAGGATCGGGGGAGAATGATCCATCTTTATATGGTTTTATTGCCGGAGGTTTTTATTATGCCTCCGGGTTTGGTCTTTTGACGACAGATTGCGTTTTCGTGTAAAGGATGATGAGGTAGAGGGCAAGGGCGGTGAATCGAAGAAACAGACCCCTAAAAATATCAACATGAAATTGAGATAGCGCGATGATTCCATTGAAGAATTCCGTAATAGATACGTTATTACACACGGAGAAAATTAAATCGTTTTTTCGATAAATCAATCAATAATTATTATATATGCGCGACAAAATATAATGAAGTTGCTTATTTCATCTTGTTCCCACAGCGACTTTGAGGTTTGAATCATCTACATACCCTTCGTGTGGAAACTAAGTACCTATACATGGTGTTTCATTGAGAAATACTCATACAGTAAGGGTACATGGGGGACACCGAGGTGCTTCTGAATGACCTATCTTTCATGGGTCTATCGTTCTTCATGATGACTATGAAACTATATAAACATAATAACTCATGAAACACTTTGAACATTTCTTTTTAAAATTTGGGTCGTATGTTTTTTGTCGACAGTGGTGTCGATTGATATAATAAAAAAAGTCTCATTCCAGGTCCGCCCTCAAAGAAATTAATAAGTAGGTTTCGAGTCGAAACAACAACCAGTATTTTGTTCAGTCTAGATGTTCCCATAATGAGGTGGCACAAAATTACAAAAAAAAAATATTTTTTCTTTTCCAGTTACAATCCATGAAATCATCAACTATTTCATATTCTCGTAATTTCTGGATTCCAACATTATTGAATATCGAGAGGACATGTCCATATTTTGGAAAAACTATAATTATCAATGACTAACTTTCAAATACCCTAAAGTAAAAATCAGGAAAAATCACTTTCTCTGAGAAAAAAAAATACCGTTTCAACAAATCTACATTTTGAAGGTTAAACATAACTGAGTATCAGAAAGCTACAATATTATATATCCCAGTCTGATTACAAGTCTCACTCCAAGAGCACGGAAATGTATTGAGCAAAATGGAGGCCACTTTGAACAACTGTAATAGTTTATATTATTTCGAGATACAGGGACTTGGGAAAGAAATTATACAGAATCTAGTACAGTTCATTGCAACTAAAACTCAAGCTTGTATGTTCAACAAGAAGGCTGATCACACACAATGCCCAATTTGATGATGTCGGGTACCACTGTTCCTATGAGGTCGTCAATATCCATGATGGGTGTCACCACCTCTCTCGTGGGACAATCATGTGAGGTCCATTAACTGCTTCATAAAAACTCGGTTTTCTATTCCGTGCGAAGAGATACTTCACATCCCAGCAACTGCTTATGATCTACAAAGCACATATTCGACCTGTCTTGGAGTACTGTTCACATGTGTGGAGCTCAGCCCCCCAAACATACGCTGAAGCTCTTAGATTCAATTCAGAGAGCTATTCGCCTAGTCGATGGCACAACACCCACCAAATCATTGACCTTTCTAGATCATCGTAGAAAGGTCGGCGATCTCTGCCTCTTTTATAGATACTTTTACGGTCAGTGCTCAACGAAAATATCATCTATTATGCCACCACGCGCGATTCCTAGGAGACAAACCAGACGAGCTCAGGCTGGTCACCCCTACACTGTCAGGATCGAGACCTGTCGAACATCGCTATACCAAGCATCATTCATCAATAGAACGGCAAAGTTGTGGAAATCTTTGCCTAGTGAAGTCTTTCCTGATGCTCACAACCTTCAAACTCACAAGAAAAATTCCAACACCTTCCTCCTCTCTCAAAATCCCACCGCTGGCTAATACGATGTTTTTCGAACATTATAGGTTTCCCTTTTGTGTTGTCCACAGATGAAGAAAAACAAAATTCACTGTAACAGATTTCATGTTTTCAGTCAAGATTATTTTAATTTTCTCGTTATGATTCTTTGTTTAATTTATGACTTTAGGATTGGGACAATGTTTTGGTCTCCAATTGTTTTGGTTTCCAATTAATAGATAGTTCTTACGACATTTTTTTCCAGCATCATTCATTACTTCATCATTTCCAAATCAAAATATTACGAAAACGGTACACAGTATCGAGTTTTACCACGAGTACCTTTTGGAGTGAAATCGAATGATGTTTAAGCTCACATGAAATTCGGACTCGAAAATCTAACCTCAAGAAAGTTCTGTTTGAAAATAATAAAGTACGGGCCGTGTAACTAGTTTTGAGGTTATCTTGAGAAATGTATATAGTTTTTCTAAGGCCCTGTATGTTGAATACAGATGCTGAAATTTTTTAACTGAGCAAACCCAACTTATTCCGCAGTGTTCGACGTATTCTAGCAACCTTTTCATTTTTACCACTTTCAGGGTCACCCTCTATATCGAAAAAAGGTTCGTGCATTCCGGAAAAAAAATATAAACTCTCGAGTTTGTTTATTTTTTCTTCTCTTGTGAATGAGAAAGATGATTAAAGTTGAGATAGTCTGAGTTTAGTTAAAGAAGATGCAGACGCACTTGAGGAGGAGGAGAGGTAAAAAATACATTCTTCTGATGAATCTGTAATGAACTTTCCCTCCCACTTTTCCAATAAATGTGAATCATTCAACAGAATCAAAAACCTCTTCAACATCTCTCGTTTTAGACGTTTTTCTCCCGTAGCCACCTATGATACATTCTAGAACAGTGGAATGTTGTTCCAAAGACAATAGGTGATTTACTTGTATGAGGAACAAAAAATGATAGAAGAATTATTCCAATTGGGTCCTCATGATGATCAAGCTTCGGAAGCATATCCATTAGCAAAGTTATAGTTATATGGTGATAATAATGAATGAACTTCTTGGAATTCCTAGGAATATTCCGACGAATAGTCGTATAAGAAGAATACATTCTTCTCATTTCTATGGTCATTATCTTCAATTTATATGAATTTGTTCATATTTCTACAAGATTAGTAATCATCAGGTACATACCCACGTATTCCTGAAACAATCTATCCGATGATCTAATCTTGAGGAGATGGTACTTTGACGTTTAAATCGGTGTATTCAGGTTGGGAGAAGACATTTTGAACAATTGTCATGATGATATCGCGTACAAAACGCAAAAATTAAATGCAATAAATCCTTTTTAGGTAATTCATCATCTTTCTAAATTTCAACGCATCTTAAGGCCGTAGTGACAATTTTCCGGACATAGGACCCACTTCTCAAATGTTTTCTACTGTTGCACTGAATAACCCCAGAAGTTTGATCCGATAGTTCTGTAACACCCTGTATATTGAAATATTTTTTAATAATTTCTACTCTATTTTCCAGGAACGAGGAGAGAAAATCCCACAGAAAAGCTGAAAAATAAATGTATCACCTCCTCGAATAACTTACAGACAGTATTCATAGAAAACAAGATTGCTTATTGGCTAAGCGCCGTTCAGAGGTTTCTGCTTGTTCAGAATTGCAGATTGACATGTTTTACATTACGTTATTCCATTTTGGTTAGAACTGATTGTTTCATTCACACATTTCTACATCTGCAAAATGGTAAGAAGATTAACAGCGCCAATATTGTCTCCCAAGAAACAATATTTTAGCCGTATACACTGGAGTGATTCCAAAATGCGGGTATAAGTAAAATAATGGAGGATTAATGGAAGTCTCATTTGAAAGAAGAATATCAATACTGTGATATGCAATGTCTAAACTTGGCGAGTTAGGTACCTAATGAAAATTTGAAAAGTTTCGTTTTGGGTATTTTCAGTAACCGAATAATTGGAATGAAATCCATGACGATAAACTAAACAATTCAACTATAAGCAACACATCTGCCTGGAGACAACTCATAGTCCTATGACTTTTTTTCTGTAGAATTATGAACTCCAATACTATGCCAGAGTAATAATTGTCTGACATCTCCTGAACGATGGCGACAAATTGTTCAATTGCTTTGTTATATCGACTGCAATATGACACGTGTTATAAAGTATGTACAATGAAACCAATGATGTACAGAGCTTTCCACACAACATGAGTCTTCCATTTATCTAGAAAACTGATAGAGATAAAAAAAAATTGTCGAATGGAGAAGTTATCCACAGTCCTTCAACTCTCTTTATCAGATATTTGGACTATACAGGATAATTCATCTTTCCGTAAAACACGTGAATGGAGCACCCTGTATTTTGCCACGTATTTTGATAGAGAGCTCAAGAAGACCAGTTCACTTATACATAGTAACATGGATGTTCGATCCCCCGTTTCGGACTTATTGACGATCTCCTTCAAAATATAGTCAAACTTGGCTGATTAACTTTTCAACGTGCGTTTTTCGGTTTAGATTCATGAATTCTGTCAGGTATCTCAGTCTTTAGTCGAGAGTTTCAGATTTCAGATTGGCAGACAGTGATGTCTTGATTTTTCGATAGAGCTCGAAAAGACGAGTTCATCCAAATATTATAACATGTGTGTGTCATCCCCCGTTTTGGACTCATCCACGGTCTTCTCTAAAAAATTGTCAAAGTTCAACGCACTCTTATAAATTAAATTATTACCTTTCACAGTGCGTTTTTTCAGCTATCAATTCATAAATACGATCTGGTATATTCATCATTCGTCGGTATTCAAATATTTCGAAATTGTCTAGTTTTGAAAACTGGCTGATATTCTCGACATTTGATATATTTTTACCATTCTACCTCAGAGTCGCAATAACGACTTTGATTAGGTCACATGCAGAAGCAACTAAAATGAGGAATATATAAATGAGAAATACAACGTGCATTTCTGAAAATAGCCAATACATAGAGTATTGGATATGGAAATTAGAACTCAAATTGATGAATCTGGTGGTGTTGTTCTTTGAGTTAGTGTTGGACTTAATGAATCAGCTTTTGTTGTTTCATTATTTTCGAACAGGTGACTTCAAATTGATATAATATCGAGCTTTCGTATGAAGATCAAATATTACTCGTCAAGTTTTTTTTATTTTTCGTCCTGTCGAAACTGAGAGCTTCAAATTGAAAAAGCAACACCCCCCCATCTTTGGCATTTGTAAATTCGTTCATGTAAATTCAACGAGAACCATACTGCGGAAAATTATTCAGAATAGATTTCAGATACCTTTCTCTTTTATGAAATTATGTGGAAAAATAGACGGTGTTCCAATTGCGGGTCATCACCCACCAGGTTTCAAAACAGTACATTACTCACTATCTGTAAAATTGAAATTCATAACTTTCGACTGAGGATGGAGATATGAGATGGGTTATTTATGAATTCATAACGAAAATCGCACCTGTAATAGTTGAGCAGCAAAGTTTTTACAATGCTTTGAAGTGAAACAATTTTTAGATCGTGGATAGGTCGGAAGCGGGGATATAGCACATGCATGCTATAATACATGAATGAACTCATCATTTCGAGCTGTATCAGAAAATGTGACAAAATACAGGAAATTTCGGGAAAATTTACAGATAAAGAGAGTTGATAGTATTCATGAATTCATAACGGAAAGTGGATCTCGAGCGATAAAATTTTTGGAGAGCTTTGCAATTTGGCTTTTTTTGAAGAAGATTGTAAATTTAATTCCGAAACGGAGGATCAAACATCCATGCTGTTCCATATTAGTGAAGTTGTCTCATTCAGCTCTATCAAAAAATGTCATAGAATATAGGGTGCTCCATTTAGAAAAACGTATGTTGGTGTGTCACGTGAAGATGAATCACCCTGTATAGTCAATGATATCATAATGACAAATTTCATATGACGTGAACACCTTCTTTATCAGATATTTTTTAGTATCTCTATCAGTTTTCTAGATAAAAGGATGGACTATGTCACGTTCGATCCTGTACCTGTATTATCATAAAACTGTTTTCAATCCTTCATAACTTCGACAATGATCTTTCGCACATAGTGTAGTAGCTACCGTTAAAGAGAGATGTTTTTGTTCACTGGGCTGAAGATGACAGAAGAGTCTGAAGATTTCTAGAATTTGATAATTATGATATGAACCTATATGGAACTCAATTATCATCAATCAATTTCTGATTGCTCAGAGGCTACCGAATCCTTACATCATATTGGAGCTTGCCATTCAGTCGATGAAGAAAGAATCTCGGAAAAAGTGACGAAGGAAAAAAAAATCAAATCGAACCAAGGAGCCATCAGATTTGAAGGAATATTATACAAAAAATTCATGGCTAGTGGTGCGATGTCTGAAAATCAGAAGCTATGAAAAGAATATAAGTAGTACGACACTATTTTCACTAAATTGTGGTGAAAATTCCACACATGTGATTTTTAACCAATCAGAACGTGTATTTCTGTCAGATCAACATAGCAACGGATGAATTTTATCGGAAATTTTTTCCTGGTGTGTACCCAACAGCGAATTATAATAACAGGTTTTTTCAACTTGATAAAGACGAAAATTGATGTTGTTGGAAACACACTTGGTGTGGAATTTTCTTATCGAATACCACACGAGTTCAAATTAAATCCGGAAATTTTTTCTCGCTCATGAATATTTTTAGAAAATTTTCAAAATATTTATGAGCTCGATAAAATTTCCGGAAATGATTTGACCTCCAGTGGCGTTACTAGTGAAAATATCTTTTCAGTTGGTAATTCATGAAGGAAACATCAATCGTAGGTTACCGATTTACGAATTATCTTCTGTGACTTTGAAGCTTTCTTGAAGAAAGTGCCAATCAAAGTTACAAGTTACAAGTTATCCCTATTCCAGCAACTCGATTCGATTCATTTCTGACAACAGAAATTTATTTGATTTTGTTAAGTTTTTTACTTTCGAATTCCAAATGGCCCTTGATGATTCATTTTTTTTTCGACTGCTCGAATTGAAGATGGAAATCAATAGTCATCCTACAAGGAAAGAATATTTTGATTGATCAAGCCCTAGTGAATATTTCTGACATCAGTTGAAGATCTCCATCCACCCCATTTTACGATTGGTAGTTGAATTGGCCGTGAAATTGCAACGCAAAATTAGAATTGGAAAATATTCCTTTCAGTTCATTTTCCTTTGGATATTTGTGAATTTCCAGTATTCGTTTTTTCAGCTTCCTGTGAGATTTTCTTTCTTTGTTTCTGAAAAATAAAGTAGAAGTTATCGAAAATCATTTCAATATATTTGTAGTAAGGACAGAGTTGTGATCTGACCCAAAATGTCAATGCACTGCACAAATTGAACCTTTAGAGACCTAAAAGAGTAATTCTCTATTCGTCAGTGAACGAAATGAATTTAATGATGAAATGATTATAGATGAAGACAATTACACAAAATTGAATAGAGATCCTATAGCAAACATAGAGAGGAAGATACGAAACATAATAGAAAAACACGAAAATAATCTGACACTAACAGATAGAAAACATATATCCAGATACCATAGCGAACCCCCACATTTTTATATGGTCTCCCAGAAATGAATAAACCAAACAATCCATTGACACCAATCGTGAGTTCAATAGGATCTCCTTATCAAAATCACGATTTCTCTTAGATATAATGAAACCTTTATGAGTAAATAATGAGAGTTTCATTAGAAATACTCCTCATTTCTTGGAGAAACTCGATACAGACAATATTTCAGTAAGTTTCGATGTAGTGAGTTTATTTACTGATGTTCCTGTAGAAAAAAACTCTACAGATAGTGAAAAAGAAACTGGAAGATGATGAAAAACTCATTGAAAGAACTAAGCTGAATGAAAAAGGCTTCATAGAATTTTTGGAACAACTTACTTTCAATTAGATAATGATTTTTATCAACAAAATTTTGGTATGTGGTATGGTCATGTGTGGTCACCATTATCTCCTATTCTAAGTAATTTATTCATGGAAGATTTTGAAGAAAATATTGTAAAATAATTCAATAAACACCCGAAGACTTGGTGAAAATCTGTAGATGATATTTTTATTATTCGGTCACATAACCGTATGGAACTAGATAATTCTCTGAATTATTTAAACAATATCGGACCCACAATCAAATTCACAAGGAATCGAATCTAATAATGAGTTACCATTCTTAGATGTCCTCATTGAAAAATCAGATAACTTTTTGATGACAAGTGTATATCGTAAAAATACACCCACCGACAGATACCTCAATTTTCAATCAAATTATCATACAAGTATAGAGAAAGGAATAATCAAATCACGTCATGATAGAGCCAAATCCATATCATCGAACCACCAAATTTGCAATACCGAAATGAACCATATGAAAGATGTTCTACAACCCAATACTTATCCGAAAAATTTCATTGATAAAACAATACACCAAATTGAGAACAGACAGAATATTCAACAACCACAAAGACAAACCAACACTGATAACAAATGTTATCCCATACATTCCCGGAATATCTGCAAGAATTTAACGTGGTGGTGACAAGTTACGAGTGGAAACAGTGTTCAAGACAGAAAATAAATACAGTGAGATCGATTTTGGCTCATACAGAGGCGAAAAATGTATCAACAGTATACCATGTGTTTGTGGAAAATATCATACCGGTGAAACTAGCAGGGCTCTATCAGAAGGATGAAAAAACATAAGATTATTATGAAGCAAAGATAAACTGACAAATCAAAATTAGCTGAACATATCCTTACTGAAAATGGACAACATATAGCCGATTGGAGTAATAATAAGATCATAGGAACAACAACCAAAAACGGAAAATCAAATCCTGAATGGAGACAATGCTATTGCTTCTTGTTCAGTTGATATAGATAGAACTTGGCACCCACTTCCGAAAATTGAATATGAAAATGGAAAATTGAATATCAATACACCTTGTGACCAGACTTCCTCCGTCTACCAGATTGTCACTTTTCAGTGTCAAAACCGGCTGCACATCAAATATATTTGTATTTCATAATCTGATGGTTTGATTTCGCGCGCAGTGACATTTTGGGGCAGATCATAAAATCTGTCCTTACTACAAATATTTCGAAATGATTCTCAATATTTTTTTTTATCTGTGGAAAACACGAAAGGGAAACCTATAATGTTCGAGGAACATTATAGGTTCGTGTTAGCCAGCGGTGGAATTTTGGGAGAGTAGGAAGGTGTTGGAATTTTTCTTGAAAGTTTGGAGGTTGTAAGCATCAGGAAAGATTTCAATAGGCAAAGAATTCCATAACTTTGCCGTTCTATTGATGAATGATGCTTGGTATAGCGATGTTCGACAGGTCTCGAGCCTGACAGTGTATGGGTGACCAGCTTGAGCTCGTCTGGTTTGTCTACTAGGAATCGCGCGTGGTGGCATAATAGATGATATTCCCGTTGAGCACCGACCGTGAAAGTACCTATAAAAAAGGCATAGATCGCCGACCTTTCTACGATGATCTAGAGAGGTCAATGATTTGGTGAGCGTTGTATCATCGACTAGGCGAATAGCTGTCTTCTGAATTGAATCTAAGAGCTTTAGCGTATGTTTTGGGAGCTGAGCTCCAAACATATGAACATTACTCCAGGACAGGTCCAATTTGTGCTTTGTAGATCATAAGCAGTTGCTGGGATGTGAAGTATCTCTTCGCACGGAATAGAAAACCAAGTTTTTGTGAAGCAGTTTTCGCAATAACTTCCACTTCCCACAAGAAGCTGGAAAATGAATGTACGACCTTCTCCTCCTTCATTGTATTGAAAGCGGGAGCAGATTCGTTCCCGAAACGTCCACTGAGATGAGTATAGAAGTTTTGTTCCCATTGAAAATATATTTGTATTTCAAAATTCTTCTAAGAAACAAGATGTCTCTGACAAATACAGAATTTCTCTTTGAGGTATCTGAAGGTTGAATTTCAAGCGCAGTGTCATTTTGGGGCAGATCTTGTATGAATTCTTGATAAAAATATATTGAGATGTAATCATTATAATTTCTATTTTTATTTCATTTTTACGAACGATGAATGGAAATCCGACGAGAACTAGGAAAATTAATATACCACCTCCTCGTATAACTTACAGACTTATATTCGATCCGTATAAAATAGCTCGTAGCCTATGTCTAAGCCCCAATGATCCCCGGACATTCTTCACCGATACAACGCATAAGTTGGGGTGGCGGCCACGTGTCCCGACTAGAATGTCTCATTACACTAACGAAGACACGTGCATTGATACAGAGCCAGCACGTGCGCATCCGACCAAACTCAATTCCCTCAGCGTTCAAATGAGTAACTTAATAGCATGTATATGTGTTTTCCTCGATCCTGATTTCCTGCATGAAAGTATGTATAGGTAGGTCCAAGCAGGATCTATATAATGTGCTGAGTGCTGTTGTGTATGCAGCATACATTTTATTTATTCCTGATTGTTATTCGAAATTTGTTTATAGAAAACACAAAAAAACGTTTCAAATTGAATCTTCGTTATTGCTAAATACCAAATATATATATATATAAACATTTGAAATATATAGATATAATTTCAAGATATTACCTGATTCTGACATACCTGAATGAATCATCCGAAGGTTTTCAAATTCTGAGATTATATAGCACTTTGGGTATAGAATGAGACTAACCCGAAACACTGTCCAGCCCATTTAAAAAATTTCAGAAATTTCAAAAAACGTTTGAAAGTCGTGTTCAGGTCAAGGTAACGATAACTTTACTACTCTGATGACCCTTGCAATCATTTTTGCTACATAAATAATGAGGTCTCAGGTCAAATACCACTTTATCATTAGAACATCTAGTCGCTAAGCTTATTAAATTAATATTTTATGAATCATTGATTCATTCATTATTATATTCTTTGAACCTGATATATTCACTATACATAAATTATTGGTAAAGGTTTATATATGTATTTGATATTGAAATTTTCTGTAGATTATAGATTTAATGTGTACGTCCAAGGTTGGGTTTGAAAGCAGCTTTAATAGCTGCACCCCGCCCATTCATCATACTTGTTAAATATTGCAATTATAACCATTGAATTTGATGGATGTTATTATAATTATTATTATTAATTTCATTTCACCTTCAGTCTTCGAGTGTCATTCATCAAAGATGCAGAGAGGGATTCATTACAAGTCGATATTTCGATATCAGCGGTAAATGTAGGTTGTCTGCTTTTGTGGCTTATTTTTTCGAGGAATTCATATGCGGATGCACATAGCGTACGGCAGCTCTTCGTCGGATAACGAAATCGGTTCAATAATTATTCATACGAGATTATTTGTTTCCTCTAGTCGAAATTTGTGTGAATTCAAGAAACGTGTATTGCGTGCTGAGAAAATGTTCACAAGATTATTTGGTCGGCTGTGGAAGTGAGATGATAGAAAATCTGGGATAGAAAATTGTTGAATAATTGTGAGGAAATATGCAGACAGAAAACAGGCAACAACAACAAAGACAACCAACACTGATAACGAATATAATACCGTAACATTCCTGGAATATCTGGAAAGTTTCTAGTAAAAACGGTGTTCTACACTGAAAATTCAGTGAGATTGATTTTGACTCATACGAAACCACAAAATGAACAATCATCAAAAAATTTTATCTACAGTAACCCATGTGCTGGAAAATACTATGCAGGTGAAACTAGGTGGCCTCTAGAGGCAGTAAGGATGAAAGAGCATAAGAACAATATAAAGAAAAGATATGTCGACAAATCAAAATTTGCAGAACATCGGGGATCGGGAAAAGACAACTACCATAAACGAGGAATCAAAGAATCTGATTGCATTCTTCTGAACGGAAACAATAATCTTGCTTCTTGTTTAGTTGATATATATGGAATAGATATATAGAATTTCATATCAAATACTGAAAAACCACCTGGTCACTTTCATTGTCAAAACAACTTAACATTGAAAAATTTCGCGGAGAAAAAAATACATGAATTTTGTTGAAAACGGGAGCAGATTCATTGCCGAAACGTCTACTTGGATAAGTAGAAGTTTAGTTTTCATTGAAAAATTACTTGTATCTCCGAATTTTCTGAAAAACAAGGTGTCACTGACAAACACTATCGAATGCTTTCCTATAGAACTATGTTGTCGCTTACAAGAAAAATCATTATGTAATAATGTAACATACCTATCTATCTAGAAATATCAGCAT
The DNA here is from genome assembly GCA_963576655.1 of Gastrophysa polygoni. Classification (NCBI taxonomy): domain Eukaryota; kingdom Metazoa; phylum Arthropoda; class Insecta; order Coleoptera; family Chrysomelidae; genus Gastrophysa; species Gastrophysa polygoni. The sequence goes on from OY755086.1 coordinate 18,236,400, forward strand.
CTATCTCTCTATAATATGATAGGAAATACCTGTGTAGGTGAACGAACTCATAACTGTTGATAGAATGAAAAGTTTGCTATCATCTCCAAATTGTCAAGAAATTTCCAATGGTGAAACAGAAGCTTGTTCCAATACTCACCGAAAATCATGAAGTTGAAATATCATTCGTGGTTGAATATTTCTGAGAAATAATCACCAATTATAATACAGAAAAAATTATTACTACACGTTGGTAAGGACCAAAAGACTCTTATGCTCCCGAATGGGTCAGGAAAGTTTCAACTCTTTTCTTCAGGTAGAAAGATATTCGACGGAATTCGACGCAAAGTAGATGAGATATCTATCATAACATACAATATCATTTTCATGATCGTCATCTAAATTATGATAGTATATCTTTCTACCTCGAATTGGGACTATCTTTATATTGAAATTTCTTTTTTGTGAACATTCCAATCACATTCATCATATTATCATATCAGCTACAATGTTCGTTTATGTAGGCGGCATAGAATACATATCAAAATATAGTATTCATAACTACTGAACATGACCACATAGCTCCCCTGAATAAAAGCTCTTCCACCACCATGGTGCAGATCTATTTCTATAACTTGCAATTCTCAATTATTCATTGACATTGGAATGATTCAGTTACATTCTGGAGGATGAAAATCTAAAAAACTTTCTTTATGAGCGTTGATCCTTCCCATCGCTTAACTCCGATAAGCAAATATTATCACCGTGGAAATTCCTGGACCAATGTTGCCAGTCGGTCTGGTCCTTATGTAGTGACCGTAAGGGGGTGAGGGGTAAGGGAAACGATATGAAGTAACAACGCCATTTTGAGTGATGTGATATCATGGATTTGTCAATAGATGATCCTGAACTAGAGCAGATATACGACCGCGACGTATTCTGTGATGCCAAGACATAGCCAGATTGATCCAACGCATCATCCACTACAAAATCTTCAAGATTCGTCATATTCCATAACAAACCTGAAATTTCCGGAATGCTGGACAAGTGATAAGAGCATTGTGGTTCATGCAGGTATAAGCCATCTTTAGCAATAAAAACATCTCAGAATCTCAGACGAAATACAATTATTGAGTCTCTGCTGAATCGCCAGAATTTACATACCTATATGATATCCTATTGAAGCCATCTACGAACATGCCGCAAGGAATCTAGATACAAAAAATCATCAAACATTTCACAATGTCAAATACAAAACGAATTCGACTCCTGATGTCGAAGACTGATTCTGATGACCGGAAACCTCTGTCAAGGAACCAATTCTTCAACGTTCACCTTCCGAAATTGAATTAGAATTGACTTTCTGCAGAACTGATCGATTTGAAAAATCTTGTGAGAAAGTTCATGGAAAACCAGAACAAACGAATCAGTGATAAAATTGAAAAATCTGACATGAAATCTAAACATTGCTCATATCACGAGAATTTTGGACAACCTGTCGTGAAACTGTTCAGATTCTTGAAGAGAATCAATATGAACGCAAAGAGACTCAGAACCATATAGGTAGTGGAATCAGTATTCTTCAATACCCCCACTTGATCTTGAGTCCATGCAGGTTGAGAATTTTGATACCCACTGGATCTCTGCACCTGAATGCTTTTATTATCAATTGGGTTTTGTCAAAGAATCCGCCACCATATGCTCAGTAGGAACCTTCAACTTCAAAACCTTCAAAACCTTCATCTCATTTTCTATCACAGTATATCCGATGGAATGATGATTGAACATAAATGTGCTCAGTTGGTGAGTGATGGACATAATTTTGAGACAAATCTGTTGCACCTTCATTGTCGCAATAGATTGGAATCACATAACCAGTTCCATTCAACTCTAGTTCTTGAATTATTGATTGCAACTATAGAGCTTCTTGATTTCCATGAAACAATACACCGTATCCTGCTTCCATAGTTGATTTCGCAACAGTTTGCTGTTTCCCACTGAACCAGATGAATACTACGATAGCTAGCTTGGAAAAAATTGATTTCATCTATATTTTCGATCATTCCGGTCATCTGAACTATCTACACCTATACATAGCCATGGATTGTTGAATTTTTATTTGTTTCATAACATATGCACATAATGGTTACTTTCGAATATCTCATGATTCGCTAAACAGCTGCCTTGTGTTCTCGGCCAGGATTCGAATTGAACCTACTTAAAGCCCCTAATACATATGAGATATTCGAACGAGTTGTTTGTGCAGCATAGAATAGACTGCCGATTGTGATCATATAGGAAACATCTTTTATTTTCTCTTTTTCAAAGCCGTTGTGATGAATATTCAAAACCTCAATAGCATTGAGATAGCATACCATAGCATTTCACAACTGATCTTTTGAACGAGAGTATCGAAACACTCAGTAGACAGAAATAGTAGACACCGTTCCTGAACAACGGTCTCTAAGGACTTGACTTATTGATCCTGGCAGCCATGTTGGAACAGGATCTTGTGCAATTTGTTGCCAGGCAACGTTTCCGCCCCGAGCCATCCATTTCGTATTCCGTTTCAGCGTTTTCAGGCTTCCCCCCAATGTACATCTCTTTCAGCCGCCACACTCAATAACAATGGGGATTCACGCTGGTACTGAAACTGTCCTTATGAATTCCTCATGAGGGTAGCCGATTGTTTTTCAATTTGATATGTCAGGGTGTGAACATCCCTGAACTCAGGGTGATTATATAATCCGCAGCTCAAGATATGAGAAAATCCTAATACTTTTCATACATTATTGAAATTGCATTTGCAGTTAGATTTCAGGGCTTCACTCACATTACTAACTCATTTTTCATTACAGCCTCCATGCAGCAACTTCATTATAAGCGATATGAATTGCACGCCAGAAGTAACACCTTGTGTTCTCAACTTTTTATCGCGATTTTTCAAGACATTTGACGCTTAAAAATAATATATTGGTTAGAATGAATGGAAAGAATGATACAAAAGAGAAAATATGGGAAAAGACATGACACACATTTTCACTTCTCGAAATTACTACCAACTGCTGTTCTTGCCACATGTATCAAAAGGCGCGAAGAAAATATTAGAAGGGAATATTGGAGGTCAGAAAAGTCTACGGAAATGTAGCAAATCGGATGGAATGTCAGAAGACGCACTTCACTTTTTGATGCACAACTTATATTGATTGCAATTAAATTTCGGAAAAAAATATGTTATTCAAGGATGGTTTGTGTTTTAAGAAAAATTTTTCAGTTCTGCCAATTTTTGATTCTTGAATTCTCAGCGTCCTCTAATGAGTCTGCACTGATTGTCATCAACGTCTCATCTGCATGTAAGTTGAGAAATCCACAATTCATATTGTTGTGTAGGTCATTTAGATATACTCTATGAAAAGAAGAAGCCCTTTCACACTACTTTGTGGAACACCGATATCAATATTGTTGATTCTGACAATTCCTGTATTTTAGAACCTACTTAGCATAAACATCCGAGAATCGCTCTGTTGTGAGCGATACGGCGATAATCACAGTTAATAGAAGGACCGCTTGTTCTATCAAGGCGCTAGCCTAGCCAATTAGTAATATATCAAGAAAGGACAATGAAAAGGAATAGATATTTTTCTAGTTTTCGAAGAATTTTCTCTCCTCGTTATGAAAATTAAAAATAAAAATCCTGATAATTATCTCAATATATTTGTAGTATCCATTCATTGTAATGAAAACGTGAGCAGATTCATTCCCGAAACGTCTACTACATCAAGATAAGAAGAAATTTTGATATTTATTGAATATATTTGTTTCCCAAACGTTTTTCAAAAACAAGGTGTTACTGACAAATAGATAATTTCTCTTTTAGTTATGTTAAGGCCATATTATTAACATTTGTTGATGTATATTTTCCCTCATGCATTTAACATTTCATGGGCTATAACTGATGATCTGTGATATCGTACTTTTTAGTTGTCTATGGGCCAGGTGCCAATTCTCATATTCATATTTGGTTGAATTCATTCATTTCGTTATCGGGACTCGAGGCATTAGAACCGCGCCATTTCAATTGAATCCAAAAACCTTCAGACAAGGTAGAACAACGACTTCTGACAAGTGTGATATGATGATTAGTGTCTCTAATCGCTGATCATAGAAAATCCTTTTCCTATCCCTTATTTCCCCTACCTTCCCAGTGGTACTTTCCGGGGCGATCCAGAAAGGAACACCAGGACCTGAAGAGCGAAATTTCCAGAAAAGGCGGTCAGCAATTAGAGACCTTCAGATCGAGTTCCAAATTACAGTGCCAATTCATATGACATAACCATTTTGGTCATATCGAGCTGGATAGAATCTATTTTTTGGTAGTTTCTTGCGATTCTTTTCAATACTTGTAAATTCCTTTTATCGATTTGTCAGTTTTTGCTTTCATTGAAGCTATATTAGTTTTTGTCGTCCTCCAGTCGAGGATCCAATAGAAACAATTCAACCTTTACCTCAACTACCTAATTGATTTTCACCATTTTTTTAGTGTACCCATTATTAAAAAAAAACGGTAGACAATCATCGAATGTTATCTACTCTGAATGGACTTCATTAAATGATAAACATTATTTGAATAGAGAACATTGGTGATAGCCCAGTCAACACAGCTTCTTATATCCGCTAATCTCATCAGGAAAATTTAGAGTTCTTGTTGAACTCATAAAGTGAACTCCATTTTGCCTACTTGCTCACATTCAATATGGGGTAACCCAAGATGCCTAGAACACCAGATGAACGTTTACTAGAAAGATGCATCGCTGAACGTGAAAATATTTTTAGAAGGGTCCAATTGTGTTATGATGCCGGCCGGGCGTTGGAGCAAGAGACAAACAATGATTAAAAATTTAAATTGAAAAATTTTCTGTCAGATATAGCTTATTTGCCAAAACGGCTCAGTAATATATCGATTTCGTTCAAGAAATTGTGGAACTGAAACGGTTGATAAATCCTGAGTCAGTTATAGTTCTCTGGATGGCTTTGAAGATTTGTATAGTAACATTGAATACCTTGCTTCCCCCCCTGCTATAAACTTGCATAGCAACAGCAACCAACCCCACGAAAACAGGAATCGTGTTCATATGGCTAAAATTGAATTAATAAAATTTTATGGAGAAGATTCAACGATTTGGCCAATTTTCCACGAGAATTTTAAATATTCGGTTCATGCGCAAACCGTATTGTCTAAAGCAGAAAAAGTGCAATATTTGCTAAGAAGTTTGACTGGCAAAGCTTTGAGAACATGTAGTGTTGTCGAACTGGCTCATTCGTTTTTGGATCGCTTGTTGAATTTCAGATGATTATCAAACCGCCATCCTAGTGAACCACAATCATTTTTAGAAAATTTTGATAACAATGTTACCTCATTGAAAGTTGAATGATTCGCCTGATTAAATATTAACGCATATTGCCACGAAAAAATTGTCGTCGGAAACAATCAATTCCTACGTACTCGTTCGTGCCAATACCGATCTACCTAAATATGGAAAATTGATCAAATTTTTTAGACAACAGAGTGAAATAGTCATGAAAGTAGAGAAAGTTAGAAGTGTTCCAAGTAGCTCCAACTTCGAATAAGCGAACAATGTTTCAAAACATCCCAAAATATTCCTCACTTATGAGGGTAGTATGAAAAATAATTGTATTGCTTGTCACAAAAGTTTTCATCTTCTGAAAGATTGAAACGAATTCAAAAATGTATTTTCATTTGATCAAAAATTCGAATTAGTTAAAGAAAACAACTTGTGTTCAAATTGTTTCTCGAATAAACATAGAGTGGCGTCATGCCCGTCCAGATATCATTGTTCGAAATGTAAATCAAGACAACACACTTCGTTACATGAAGATGACGTAACTATGACGTAAAGATGACGTAATCTACGCATTTCAAGATTCCATGATCACCTTGAGTTGGATACATGGTACCCCTTAGAAACTTGATACATTCATTTTAAACTTCACAAATTAATAGATGAGATTAGGATAAGATTGAGATTTGCCATCTCCCCATTGGTATTTTGTTCCCGGCAAACAAAATGTATCTAATTGTGCTTCTCGCGGTTTAACTCCTTGTGAACTCATTAATCACCCTTCGTGGCTTTGTGGACCCCCGTGGTTACCCAAGTAGCACACTCAGATTGGCCCGATATTCGGCCAATATAGTTGAAAAATTGGCTCAATATTCAGAAATGAACTGGAAACAATATTGTAATCTCTACATCGGAATGATATAGTGGATCGATATCGATTCGATATTTCAGAACATAGATTGACGAATGATTCATCATAATGTCTTGAATAATATTGATTTATCATCATCCAACAATATTAGTGAGTTGATAATATGAAACATTGTAGTGGGTTGATTGTAAAACTATATCAACACAGTATTCATAAACTACATGTCTCAACTCCACGTAGTGGAATTTTCTCAATATTGATATGAAAATTTGAACTTTGTTGGAGAATGGATATTATCACTCCATTGACCAACAATATCCATCAGTTATCGAACCACGCCATCACCTAGAATATCAATGGATGATATGCAGGCATCTTCTCATTCAACGTTGACGTAAGATTGATACCGAATATTCAAGTCTAGTTCGGAAATATATATTCACCCATATTCTTAATGATATTATAATATCTGATATCCAAACAACATAGATAAGAAGATATTGAGTGGGAATATTGAGTTGCTAATGAAAGATGATGTTTCGGATTTAATTTAAACAAATAAACATTTCATATTGAACATCAATGTATTAGGATATTGAATGAAAAAATTGATGCATCCTGATATTTAACGTTGATATAATATTGTTTGCCAATAGTAGGCGAGGCTGAAGAAAAAATGTTGACACGTATTCAGAAAAATGCCTAGAATTATATAGATATAACATATTCATACGATACAGATATGTGTATATTGAGTGAAGACATAGAATGCTTATCAAGACAGGATCATCCCAATATATCTATAAAAAATATCTATTCCATATTGAACATGGATATCGACTAACCATATTGATTATTCGCATACGTTAATATTGATAAAACATCGATTAGTGATGTAAATAGTAAATTGGAAACAGACATAATCACATATTCAAGAAATCGCCTGGAATCATATCGATTGATAATACTCTTATCAATGTTGTTATTGAACATATCGAGTAAGAATATGGAGTGAGCACTGAGAATCAATCTTCCCAATATCTCTGAAAATATATATCTATATCACATTGAACGTCACTATGCTGGGATGTTAATGGAGCATATTGGTTGATATCATGATTTAAAGTTGATACATCATTGGTTCTCAACGTTTGGAAAATATTTATGAAACATAATCATAAATAGAACATAGAGTAGTCATTGGAAATTAATCTCCAGAATATATCTATAGAATATATCAATCTCATATCGAACCTCACTTTGTTGGGTTATTGACGAAAAATATCGATGAATCTCAAACTCGAAAGTTACTTCAACATCGATATTTGATGTTATGAGCATATTGAAACTGAATATTTTTATATATATATATACATATATATATATATATATTGACGCAAGATATCGATTGATATCATACTTGAAAGTAATTACAACATCGATATTTGATGTTGAGAGCAGATTGAAAATAAATATCGATATATAACCAACACTATGCCTCAAACTATATGAATGGTTCATATTGATGAAATAGTGGGTGGGAATATTCAATGACCATTGAGAATCAATCTTTCTGATATTTCTCTCAAAAATATCTATCTCATATCGAACTTCACTATGTTGGGTTATTGACGGAAAATATCGACTGATCTCATACTTTAAAGGTATAACAACATCGATATATTATATATATATATATATATATATATATATATATATCGTCATATTCATGCAATATTGGGCGAGAATATGTAATGGCCATTGGGAATCAATATTTCGAATATGTCTCTTCAAAATATCTATCTCATATCGAACCTCACTATGTTGGGTTATTGACAGAACTTATCGATTTATCTCATACTTGTGAGTTATAATAACACCGATATTTGATGTTGGGAGCAGATTGAAAATGAATATTGATAATTGAACATTGAGAATCAATCTTTCGAGTATCATTCATTATTGATAGATACTATCGAATAACCTCCTACTTTGAAGTTGATACAACATTCACATTTGATGTAAGTAGCAGATTGAAAATGAATATTGACATATATTCACATAGATGCTCAGAACTGAATAGATGGGTCATATTCATATAATATCCAGTGGGATTATGTAATCACCATTGAAAATAAATATAATCTAATATGGTATGTGATATATTATATATTGAATGCCATACTGGAATGTTGATACGACATTGATATTTGATGTCAGGACCATAATCAATGTCAATCCCTTGTTCAATCACCGATATATAATTACCGACTACTTATCCAATGAAGAATTCAAGAATGATTCCAAATCATGACTAGAAATCAGGCAAACAATAAAATGAAAACATGAAATATTTTATTCTCTTGAATATATCAATTCCTAAAAACTCATCTAAAAAATGAAATAAAAATTATAATACAAACTCAGGAACTATTTCTTATGTAAAAATAATAACTTCGAATAGAAATGATGATGATAAAATAATAAAGATATGAAAAATAACAAAAAAGTAGATACTTCAAATGACAGCCAAAACATCCGCATTATTCTGAGGGCCTCGACTTTCGCCCACCATCTCGGTCAGCTGCCTGAGCCAAGCAAGAGCTGACATGTCGAAGAATGTCATTCTCACATGACAGTGGAATCACTACTCTTGTAGCTTCTGGAAATGTAATGATATTCACTTTTAGTTTATAAATCTGATTCTTTTTCAATAGGTTTTCGAGAGAAGGGAATCAAATAGAAACATTCATAAGCTAAGATTTTGTTGTAGAGTAGGTCAACCAAAGATTCAGTCGAACCTATATTTGGATTTTGGATTGGAGGAGATTAGATACCTACTTGCATCCTAGCTAGAGGTAGTCATTTGTAACAGTTCTTGCAGATAAAGTAGCCTTCAAGTTTTTTTTTGCTCATAAATTGTTGAAAATTTTGTATGTATGTATGTATCTCAACTTTTGATTCACTATCTACTGACATTTGAATAAGATGAATACAGGGTGTTACTGAATTCAGAAAATTGCATCATCCTGTATCTATCCCAATCAAATGTCAGTAGATAGTAAATCAAAAGTTGAGATAGGGACATGTGATCCGTTTTGACCAATCATGAATGGTTTTGCCACAAAAAAATCCTAAAGCTGAAAAATCTTCACTTTCAACACCATATATCTCTGTCATCATTTCCTCCAGACCCCAAGTGTGATGGATCGATGAAATCAGCTTTCCAGGAAGAATCTGAGAATGCAATGAAATACAGGTGTTGTACTGAAAAAAACATGTTTGGTGCGCCCTTCATTTGTAGGTCACCCAGTATATTCCAAAATAACTTCGTAATATAGCATGCAAGTGGGTCTTTATTTTTTTCAAATCAAGTTTTCTTCTGAATCCCATTGCAACAGAGATATTGGACTTTGCATTCTTATCTGGCCACCCTGTACATATCAGTATAACCTGAAGTACAATATGGCACAATTGAGATATCGCGAAGAATTCTGATATCAAAAGACCCGAAAATGTCCAATTCGGAACTAAGTGGTGATTCCTTTCAATAACATTGAGAACAAATTATGGATAGATATCAAAAATTAAGGTCTTCGTGCGGTACTATTCACTTTCATTCCTTATTCTATTGAATCTAGGTAGCTTTGATACTGACACATACTGTCAAACACTAACATATTTCGCGCATTTCCCTTTATCGTTGTTATTCGGTGATTTATCATTTTGAAAGATGCCTCGTCCATTTTCAAACGAAGAATAATGCTGATATAACGTATACTTCTGGTTCTTGTGATGGAAATGGATTGGATTCATTTGCAAGAAGAAAGTATCAAAGGCGGTTTCCTGGTCGGACATTCGGACAAGTTTTCCATTACATGAGAATACATGGTAGCTTTCCAACAGTGAAATTGAATTAACACCATGAAAGAAGGCATACAAATATGGAACACAATATTTTGCATTTGGTTGATAACAATAGGCTCATAGTTCGAAATTTCTTAAATCTGGCCCTCTAGATCACCCGATTTATATCCTGTGGATCATCACCTGTGGGGTCATTTGAATACATAGTATATTCTCCCGAAATCAATACCAGGAGGGGCTCACTCAAAGAATTGAGGGACCATGTAGAGATATGAAAAACAATCAGGGTGTGCTGCGAAAATCAGTAAGGAATATTTTGAAGAGAGCAAGAAAATGTATGAATCAAAATGGAGGGCACTTCGAGCAATTATTATGATTTTTCATGTTCTCGAGTTGGGAATGTGAATTTTTGTGTTTTATTGTTAGGATACATATATCATTAGAAGAAATAAAATTGTTTGAACACTGATATTTATTATGTCGATTACCTGACGTGTTCACGAATGCAGACAATAAGTGTTGTGTGAGAATGAGCTTTGAAAAGTGAAAAATTATTGTGATTTGATCAAGAAAATTGAAAATATTCAATTTTTAACTATCCAAATTCACAAAACCTTCGATGCAAATTCGAAAATTCACTAGGTAGTGAAATGGCATGCGGGAGAATGAGAAGTGTCTTGTGTTCTTTCCAAATATGTAAAGAGTGTTGTTTCGAGGATTCAAAAATATGGTCAATTATTGGTAATCCGGATCTGGATTTTCCACCTGACTGATAGGCAAGTCGCTTGGGTAGGAGTAGGAGAAAATTTGTCTCAGATATCAAAAAAATGTACTGAGTGGATCGTGAGTCACGGCCCCACAAAGAAATGAACAAAATTGATAAAACACTCTATATCTCGATTATACAACCTCTATCCACCGTCGGAACACCGTGTATACATATATATTCTTATAATAATCCAATGAACAACCCCTTTAACTTTTGCCGCATACTCAATAAACACCCCGTGTAATAATTGTACTGACCATGCAGTTTTCAGAAGAATTCGATTACGAACGCAGATGGTACAGGAGAGGCCCGATACCCTGCGTCACCTGGTATATATAAATATTGAAATTAGCAGTACATATAGGCACGCTCTCAATTTCATCAGATTTCTCTCACTGATGGAATGATTGATGCACCATTGAACGCTCACTCGTGTCAAACTGAAATCCATGAGAGAATTTATGAACGCAGAAATCATGAAATTATGAAGGGTGAAAGAAAGAACGTGCCTATATTACTATTATGCGAACTGTTATTGAATAAGAATTAGTAACATTCACCTTGTAATTTCTCTCCACACCGTTCTTTTGAATAGACTACAAAATGGTTGTGAACGATGCACACGTAACTCTAAATCACACTGTGTCGGCCACTCGACGATGAAGCGATGAAGACTACTGTCCTACTGACGATTGACGATGCTACGAAGGAAGACTTTCTTTCCCCTACTCCTGTGGAATGTTGAATGCAGTGTTGCCAAGACCCAATTTCAAAAGTGGCTAGATGATTGTCGAAAAAAGGCTAAGACTCAAGGCTTCTACTAGGACTATAAGACACATATCACATATGTGGTAAAGCGACATTTCTAGTTCTGAGAAATTATGTAGTTGTTAGGTATGAGAACATCTATACTGAGCATGAATATTGAATTGAACAGAAGTAGGTGACTCTTGACCAATGTAAAATGTCCACCAAACCAATAATCATTATTGGCCGATAGGCACATGTACCCATGTTGTTTGATAAATCAGTTATAGATAGGTAGGTATCTTGTACCTGAGTATATTGAAAAGGTTCCACTAAGTGCTACAGTGTATGTATGTATACTTACTTATTACTTATGCTTCATTGCATGGACCATCCCAAGAATATTTTGTTCCGCAATGATTTTAGAACTCCGTTTTGTTTGGGAGATATTTTATCCACAAGAACTGTTGCGAATGACAAGGTGCCTCTAACTAGCATCCAATCTCAAAAAATGGTTTGCTCCAAAATGTTGTTCTTCAAAATGATGAGAGGATTGCAGAAAATCACAGGACAAAACATTCTCAGAATAGTCGGAAGGACCATATAAATACATACAGGATGGACCACTAGTGTGAATGAAATTCGATAGTACACACATAATTGATCGAATGCTGCACGAACTATATTGTCGAGGTATCGAGATTCATCATCAGAACGACAATAGTTTTCGATATTTCATTCAGATATGAAATCAAGGGTTCTATCTCAAGATATCGAGCAGATATTCAGTTTTCATACTGTATCAGATACATTGTATCGATATCACTTCCACAATGAATCATGGATATGTATACATGAGTTTTGCCAATGAAGGGTGAATATTTATTCCTCGAATCACAGATTCATCATACCTGAACAATATTGTATACACGAATGGGAACAATATTTGCTAATTTATTTCGCATTCATATCATTCCGATGCTATCCATCATGAGAATATAACTCGATATTGTGTACACATAATTGATCGAATGCTGCACGAACTATATTGCCGAGGTATCGAGATTCATCATCAGAACGACAATAGTTTTCGATATTTCATTCAGATATGAAATCAAGGGTTCTACCTCACGATATTGAGTAGATATTCAGTTTTCATACTGTATCAGATACATTTAATCGATATCACTCCCACAATGAATCATGGATATATATACATGAGTTTAGCCAATGGAGGGTGAATATTTATTCCTCGAATCACAGATTCATCATACCTGAACAATATTGTATACACGAATGAGAACAATATTCGCTAATTTCTTTCGTATTCATATCACCTCGATGATATCCATGATGAGAATATAACTCGATATTGTGTACACATAATTGATCGAATGCTGCACGAACTATTTTGCCGAGGTATCGAGATTCATCATCAGAACGACAATAGTTTTCGATATTTCATTCAGATATGAAATCAAGGGTTCTACCTCACGATATTGAGTAGATATTCAGTTTTCATACTGTATCAGATACATTTAATCGATATCACTCCCACAATGAATCATGGATATATATACATGAGTTTAGTCAATGGAGGGTGAATATTTATTCCTCGAATCACAGATTCATCATACCTGAACAATATTGTATACACGAATGAGAACAATATTCGCTAATTTCTTTCGCATTCATATCACCCCGATGATATCCATGATGAGAATATAACTCGATATTGTGTACACATAATTGATCGAATGCTGCACGAACTATATTGCCGAGGTATCGAGATTCATCATCAGAACGACAATAGTTTTCGATATTTCATTCAGATATGAAATCAAGGGTTCTACCTCACGATATTGAGTAGATATTCAGTTTTCATACTGTATCAGATACATTTAATCGATATCACTCCCACAATGAATCATGGATATATATACATGAGTTTAGTCAATGGAGGGTGAATATTTATTCCTCGAATCACAGATTCATCATACCTGAACAATATTGTATACACGAATGAGAACAATATTCGCTAATTTCTTTCGCATTCATATCACCCCGATGATATCCATGATGAGAATATAACTCGATATTGTGTACACATAATTGATCGAATGCTGCACGAACTATATTGCCGAGGTATCGAGATTCATCATCAGAACGACAATAGTTTTCGATATTTCATTCAGATATGAAATCAAGGGTTCTACCTCACGATATTGAGTAGATATTCAGTTTTCATACTGTATCAGATACATTTAATCGATATCACTCCCACAATGAATCATGGATATATATACATGAGTTTAGTCAATGGAGGGTGAATATTTATTCCTCGAATCACAGATTCATCATACCTGAACAATATTGTATACACGAATGAGAACAATATTCGCTAATTTCTTTCGCATTCATATCACCCCGATGATATCCATGATGAGAATATAACTTGATATTGTGTACACATAATTGATCGAATGCTGCACGAACTATATTGCCGAGGTATCGAGATTCATCATCAGAACGACAATAGTTTTCTATATTTCATTCAGATATGAAATCAATGGTTTTACCTCACGATATTGAGCAGATATTCAGTTTTCATACTGTATCAGATACATTGAATCGATATCAATCCCACAATGAATCATGGATATGTATACATGAGTTTTGCCAATGAAGGGTGAATATTTATTCCTCGAATGACAGATTCATCATACCTGTACAATATTGTTTACACGAATGAGAACAATATTCGCTAATTTCTTTCGCATTCATATCACCCCGATGATATCCATCATGAGAGTATATCTCGATATTGTGTACACATAATTGATCGAATGCTGCACGAACTCTATTGCCGAGGTATCGAGATTCATCATCAGAACGATAATAGTTTTCTTTATTTCATTCAGATATGAAATCAAGGGTTCTACCTCACGATATTGAGTAGATATTCAGTTTTCATACTGTATCAGATACATTTAATCGATATCACTCCCACAATGAATCATGGATATATATACATGAGTTTAGTCAATGGAGGGTGAATATTTATTCCTCGAATCACAGATTCATCATACCTGAACAATATTGTATACACTAATGAGAACAATATTCGCTAATTTCTTTCGCATTCATATCACCCCGATGATATCCATGATGAGAATATAACTCGATATTGTGTACACATAATTGATCGAATGCTGCACGAACTATATTGCCGAGGTATCGAGATTCATCATCAGAACGACAATAGTTTTCTATATTTCATTCAGATATGAAATCAATGGTTTTACCTCACGATATTGAGCAGATATTCAGTTTTCATACTGTATCGATACATTGAATCGATATCAATCCCACAATGAATCATGGATATGTATACATGAGTTTTGCCAATGAAGGGTGAATATTTATTCCTCGAATGACAGATTCATCATACCTGTACAATATTGTTTACACGAATGAGAACAATATTCGCTAATTTCTTTCGCATTCATATCACCCCGATGATATCCATCATGAGAGTATATCTCGATATTGTGTACACATAATTGATCGAATGCTGCACGAACTCTATTGCCGAGGTATCGAGATTCATCATCAGAACGATAATAGTTTTCTTTATTTCATTCAGATATGAAATCAAGGGTTCTACCTCACGATATTGAGCAGATATTCAGTTTCCATACTGTATCAGATACATATCCATCATGAGAATATATCTCGATATTCCATACACATTGAGCAGATATTCAATATTCCATATTGTATCATATACATTGTAACAATATAGGTTCTAAGTTGAGTTGAAATATAAATATTCAAATACTCCGAATCTATCAATACGCCATATACGGGATCATATATTTGTATGCCAATGTTGTATCAATATTCGCATTCTGAAATACATATTCGTTATAACTGTACAATATTGGATTCATGGACAAGAACAACATTTACTGATAAACTTTGCATCCAGATAACCTGACAATATTCTTCATGATAATAAAATTCTATATTGCATTCATATAATAATCCGATTACTGCATCAATAATATCGCTGAAGTATTGAGATTTCATCATAGAAAGGTCATTGATTATTCTATATCGTACACATATATAAAATCAGGAAGACTGACTCACGATATTGATCCAACTGTTCTTTGTAACATCGTTTAGGAAACATTCAATCGACATAGGCCCAACATTCGGTTCGCATATGAACTGATGACATTAACTGAATATATCTATCGTGTAGATATATGGATATTGATACATATATCTCCACAATGGGAAGGAAATATAGATCATCATGAAAACTTATATGAATATCGGTACAATGTAGAATTATCCAGATCCGAAGAATTAAGCAGCGAATCTATATCGTATCCATATTGATTCATCCAGATGATTCTTTCAATATTGTACCAACATCATTCGACCAACATACAATATTCAAATATTGGGCCGATACAGAACCGGTCTCCAGCCAAGATTTTGTGCTACTGGGGTATTATCGAATCGTTCTGAATGGCTCATCAAATCCATTATTGAAAATGAAATCGAAGAATTGGAACAGGAAATGTCGTTTTTTTCAGTTCATCAAACTATCATTTCACCTCTATATTCACTGATAAACTATTGATCTAGGAAAGGCAGAACTAGTACTTATTCCGAGTGTTCAACAACGACATTTTCAACAAGAATTTCTTACTTTGTCCAAGAATAAACCTTTACCATATTTTTACAACGTCTGAGTCCCTTCCTTGAAGATGGAATCATTAGAGTAGGAGGGAGACTAGGTAATTCTGATATTGAATTTGATCACTGACATCCTATATTGTTGCCAAAGTCTGATCCATTGGTGGATATGTTAATTGATTATATTCATAAAAACAATTGTCATACTGGACTTATCTCCTGCAGTCGTTATTTCGACAAAATTACTGGATTTAATCTGCCCGTGACATTATTCGTGAACGAATTTGGAAGTGCATGTTTCAAACTGAATCCCAAACCCACCTATCCTATGATGGCGGATTCACCCACTGAAAGGGTGAATCCAGCTACCAAGGCATTTTCGTCTACAGGCGTGGATTATACCAGGAAGCATATGTATGCTTGTTCATATGTTTATCCACTAAAGCGATTCATTTAGAATTGGCATACTCGCTATCCACCGAAGTATTTCTCGCCGCCTTCGAACGCTTCATTTCACGAAGAGGCAATTGCAACACCTTATTTTCAGATCATGGTACCAATTTCATAGGGGCGAAAGCGCACTTGAATGAAGTTTATAAATTCGTCGACTCTCAAGAATTCAAAGATGCCTTCCAAAAGGAACTTAATTTCCAAAAAATTACTTTTAAACACAACCCCCCCCCCCCCGCGGCAAGTCATTTTGGCGATATCTGGGAATCAAATATTAAAAGCCTTAAGGTGCATTTAGCAAGAGTTATCGGCAACCAGATATTAAGTTATGAAGATTTATCTACGGTGTTATGTATGACACCATCCCGCCTTTGCAATGGCAGCCCAATAAACACACACACGTGTAATATACGTTTATATATAGTGGCAGCCGTTGGTGTAACGTTACTCGTTGAATTTCGCAACGTCACTTTCCGAACCAAAATTCAACCAAACGTTGATTCTACCTCTATAATTAACGTGTATGATTCAACTCGTCGCTGTAGCCACGAAACGTGTCCTTATCGTGCTATCTCAACGTATATTCAGTTGGGATTGAAAAACGTCACATCAACGTTGAATATGACACTAATCATCTCCCTAATATATGAGCTACCTATATTCTACGTTTCAATAACTTTCTCTTCTCGAAGTTCACCCAACGTTATGAAATACCGTATCCGATTCGTTGAATAAATTATCATGTAACAACTACATCATGCAGTTGACCTTCATGAACGTATATGATTCTACTCGTTTCTGTAGCTACGATTTTAAAACGTGTCCTCGTCGTGCTTTCGCAACGTATATTCAATCAGGATTTAACAACGTTACATAAACTTCGAATATGACAATCTTCAACAATCCGAATCTTTGAGCAATCTTCATTCTTCGTTTCAATAACTGCTTTTTTTCAACGTTTATTGAACGTTATGAATTCACGTGTTCGATACGTTCATTGAATTATTCAATATCAATTACATGATTTATGCAACGTGTTCGTATAGTGTTTTCTCAACGTTTATTCAATAAGGAGTGGAAAACATAATATTAACGTTGAATATGACCATAATCACCAACCCGAATCTGTGATAAACACATACTCTATGTTTTTATAATGTTTTTCAACGTTCATTAAATGTCATGAAATGTTCAATCCGTTGAAAGAACTTTTTATGTTTGACATAGACTCATTTCGAAGATGACCCATGCAATGCTCGGAGGTATATATCAATTCAAGGAGGATATTGAAGCAAATATTTGACTGATTTTGACAATTTAATTGAAATAAACACTAAAACAAGAAAAAATTACCATTATTCTACTTATATCATAGATGATATCAGAGAAAATACACAAACATTTTATAAGAAATATACATCAAACTAGACTTTTTCCTTTGAACTCGAACTTTTCATTGCAATTTTCTTTGAATTCTGATTTTTTTCTGTGAATTCAGACATTTTCATTCGAATTCGGGATTCTTCTTAGAATTTTTGATTTTTCCATTCGAATTGTGACTTGTTTTCATAGAAACCGATTTTTTTTCGTCGAATTTTGACTTTCTTCTTTTAATTCAGACATTCTCCTTTGATACTGTCTGTAGATTGATCAAGAAGGTGTGAATTCATTTCAACAGACTCTTGGGGCTTTCTCTCCTCTTTTCTAAAAATGAGAATAGAAATCATAACAATTATTTCAATTCCTGTAGTATAAGGACAGATTTATGGTCTGCCCCAAAATGTCACTGCAATTGAAATTTGGATACATAAAAAATCAATTTCGATGATAATCAAGTTCATCAGTGTATATACTTTGTTTTTGAAAAAATTTGAGAGACAAATATATTTAACAAATGTCAAAATTTCTATACTTATCTTATTGGTGCAAGTGCCAGAAATGAATATGCTTCCGTTTACATCACAGTGGAAACATATTTTTTTATGAATCGTTTCGACCCTCGGTGTTTTGACAGTCAATGTCTTTTTTTGGTATTTTTAGTCACTCTTAGATGTCAAAAAACTGAACAGCAATACAATTGAGCAGAAAATCATTTCTTCCACTGTGTTGAAAATGGAAGCAGATTCACGAAACGTCCACAAAAATAAGACAAGAAGAAATTTTGATATTCGTTGAATATATTTGTCTTCCAAATTTTTGAAAAAAGGAGTCAATGACAAACAGAGAATTTCTCTTATAGGTCAGTATCTTAGGGTAAAATTCCAAGCGCAGTGACATTCTGGGGCAGATCAGAAATCTGTCCTAAAGAGAGAAGAAGAAAAAGTCCTAAGAATTTCTGAAAAAATTTTTCCCAATTCATACTTTTATCTTGAATATAAGCAATATATTTCACATGCTTTAAAGATATGACATTTTGCGAATAACCGAATAACTCTACTTCAGTCTCACGCTGATTTCTTCCTCAATCTTAATAAAGTATATACAGAGTATATCACGTAACCCGTTCGTTCAGAAAGATCATCACGAATACTAGCTCTGGTAGAAACTTGGAAGTTTCATTTACGAAAATTTTGAGGGTTAGCATGTTCAGAGATGTACTCGAAATTGCAAACACAAAAGTTTCAACAAGAATCATAATGATTCGAAAACGGTTGAAAATATCTGTAGCAGTATATCATTCGATTTCCTTCAAAATAGTACGTAGATTTGAAGAATGTGATGTATTATAGGGCGTTCCATTTGAAATGAGGACGTTTGAGTCCACTTTCGGTTTAATTGGAAGTGCTAGCGATAGTTCACATCGATTGTTCAGTTGATTTATATGATGTCCCGAATTTTTAAAATTGTATTCGAATGGCAACATCGAGAACTTCTAATAAACGGGTTATGTGATAAACCCTCTATATCTACTGATGGACAGTATCTATATACAAATCAGTCAAAATATGATCTCTCCGACTACAACACTTTCTTTTGGAAGTCTATCAGATGAATTTTCATTTTCTTGATTCGAATTTTTTTGAAAAGATCACCTTGTAAAAAAAACCCGAATCAGATACAAATCGCTGGTCGCGCGAGCTTGTGATCTCATCAATATTGTCAAACAATTTTCGAAAAAAAAAATCTGAGGACTCGGGGCTGATGAAACTTTCTGCCTGATTCTTCATCATTTTTGTCTTAACATATTCAGGGAGTTTCCGAAATTGGAGCTATCATTGAAATGGGGCATTGTACGAGTCATAATAACACAATAAATCGCAAAAAAAATTTTCGAGTCAGTCAAAGATTTTGAAAAATAGTGCGATTTCACTCACTATCGTTTGAGATGCACTGGTTTGATTCCTTACTCTGCATGTGGCAGCTCGCGACCGCACTGTTACCCACGCGCTGTTGCCAGTGTATTTTCATTTCGTAAGCTCTACCACTCGTCATATTTTGGCTTGAAATCGACCGGAATAGAGACACTGAATTGAAATAGGCCTATTTCATTACATGACAAAAACGTTATCTGAGTTATTGCTAATGAAAAAAAATCACACTGTCACCGATTGTTGTTCAAGTTTAGATTCCCAACAGGTGTTCAAAATGACCGCCGCCACTATCTCGAACGTCTACATGATAATGGCTAGGTGCTCCGTCGTGCATAAGAAACATCCTTTGTCGAAATGCTAGAAATTCATCTAAATCGTTTTGCAAAAACGCTAAATATGATAGTCCATTTAATCTTGGTGGCAACTCGTGATGACCTATTGAAACCCCGTTCAACACTCCACACCAAAGGTTAATCGGAAAACGATGCTGAAAGTTAGTTTGCCTAATTCCATGAAGATTTTCGAAAGTCCAATAATGATAATAATTATGATGATTGAAAATACCATTCCTGTTGAATGTCATCTCATCGGTGAAGTATTTCATATAGGAAATTTTGATTACCTTCGTGATGACGAAATTATCCATTCACAAAATTGTAATCTTCGTGGATAGTCTTTCGGTTTCAATGATTGCACTCGCTGATAATGAAAGGGATGCGGCATATCCTCATTCAATGTCCTCCATACAACTTTATGGGAAACCCCTAACTGATGTTGTCCATGATGTCCATAATTTGTTCTCCAGCGTTGATAATCCTTAGAGGTCTATTTCTACCAGCATCTCGGCCTCCATGAGTGCACAGATCACCGGTAACTGGAACTCTTTGTGCGAGGGCAACAAACCTGCCACAAGCTGGATGAACACGATCGGGAAAATTCATTATTCCCATAAATATGGGCTTGGGCCATTTTAAATTATCGAAGCGTCCAACACATGCACAAATGAAACTGAAATGTTTTTATGGTCATAAACCGCAAAAAGCGTTTCGCTGCGAGATGCTGAAGGACGGTTATCAACCTCTGATCAGTGGTTCAGAAAATGTCGGGAGAAACTTCAGAGTTCAGTATCATCCGAAATACTTGTTTTTTGACAAAAATGTACTCTTTCATTTCGTTTTGTTTTTTGGTCTTCTATTACCCATTTCAATATTCGCTCCAATTTCGGAAACACCCTGTATAGTGCACATTGCACCCATACTATTAGCCTACGTTGGGGCATTGGCCCCTATACCCCATTCACTTGCTGTCCCTATTCGAATCTGCGCCACTTTCATTCATGAAAGCTCATACAGGGTTGGGATATAGTATGAAACCAAGTTTATAAAGAACGATAATATCTATGAAAATTCGCAGGTGAGTGCAATGGAACAGAATGCATCTGATGTTCATTTTTTTATCGATAATATACTTCCGCTTCAACCTGAAATGCCATCAACTTCATTAATTTAAATGAGACACCCTATATATATTTTAGCAGATTTTGGAAGAGCTTGTTATTTCGAATTCTTACATACTTAGTTTAGTGTAAGAAAAATTGTAGAAACGAGTAATATAGCACTCCAATTAACCTCCTTTGAGTTTTTTGCATCATATCAAAAAACTATTCAGATAAACTAATTAATGTTGTTTGTATGCATAGTTATAAATGAACGAGTACTGGTACGTCTTTTGTTCTCCAAGTGTCAAATTTCAATTGATGGATATGAATTTCACAATTTAGAATGGTTCAATTAAGTGAAAAGGAGCGTATTGAAATTTTAATGATGATCGATTATGGTGATAGTCTTAGAACTCATGAAGAAATGCGTCATATTTTTAATAATTTGCATCCGGAAAGAAATCCTATATCACACTCAACAGTAACTAAAACATAACGTTTTAATACAACTGGGGTGATGAAAAATTTGCTAAAACCTGGAAGACCGCGGACTGCAACGAACGAAACTGATGAACAAAATATTGCAATCGATTTAGAAGAATCACCACAGATTTGGCACTAAACCATGGTATCAAAAAACTCAAAGGAGGTTGATCAAAGTGCTATATTCCTCGTTTTTATACTGAACTCAGTATGTGTGAATTCAAAATAACAAGCACTTTCAAAATCTGTAGAAATATATAAGATGTCTCATTCAAATTAAAGAAGTTGATGGCATTTCCGGTTGAACCGGAAGTATATTATCAACAAAAAAATGTACATCACATGCATTTTGTTCCATTGCACTCACCTGCAAAGATATCCACTTGGTTCCATACTGTTTCCCGACCCTGTATACAGCAAGTTGTGAAACATACGTGGAGTCCGAAATATTTCCATTTGTTTTGGACGACCATGTACAGTTTTATGAGAATGAATTACTTACACTTCCATAATCAAGCCTTTCGAGAGCTGAGAAAGCTTTCGGGCCTACGCCAGAATTTTTTTATTTTTAGTTTTATTTCCTATTGGCGATGAGGTGAATTCGCTGAGAAATAAAATTTGATGTAGTGCCCATTCATAGCCGTCTCTAATGTTAACGAAGTTATTGGGACTACATAGATCGTCCTCGATCGCTTTCAGTCTGAAAATGAAAATAAATAATATGCATTTTCTGCGTGGTGATCTTGGTATTAATTAATTGAATAGCTGCTATACGAGCTGCGTCATGAAGGGGCAGTCCCGAGCAGATATCGAGAAAGTTGTCTGCAGCTGGACAGTCTTAACAAAATCTGTTTCATGAATCTAGTATGTTGCCGGCAGGTGGGCAGTCTTGATATGGTCTACTCATACCTGTATTGTCTACTCACATTGATTGTGCCTCTAATGTCTGATTTCGAAAGGTTCCATGTGTTCTAAACACACTACACCGTCGTACGAAACTCTCGATCTCGTTGCATGAATGTCTTTCTTCATGCTGTAGCGGTCGTGTGGCAAGACTTCAATCACCCTGAAAGGCACTTTGAAGGATTCCACCAGTTTCCTGTCCCCACTGTTGCTGGGAATGCTTGCAATTTTTGTGAGTACTAGGTCTACCCTTGAGAAACCTTTCTCTTCGCATTAAAGCGTACATCTTGTACTTGTCTATTCTTATCCATGTTTTCGCTGGCGGTTAGTCTCAATAATGTTACATCTATCGCTCCGTCATCGCTATCTATGGCTTCTAGGTTGCGATCTCCGTCCCTTCTAAGAGTCATACCGAAGAGCAGCGTAGCAGAGGTCTTCCTGTGGTCCTATGTTTCGTACTGTTGATCTCTTGCTGAACGGCAGTTACTGTCCGATTTGTTTGACTCAGTGATGTCTGCGCCCATTGTGGCTAAAGGCCCATTTACATTTGTCACTTTTGATGATCATCTTGGAGGAATCATCGAAAGTGACAAGTGTAAATTGCCTTTCATTGTGATTTCATCCAAAGTGTACACTTAAGATGGAAGGATGAAATATTTCGACCCCCGACCTACTTTTGATGAAAGAGTCGTTCCTCGAAGCGATGATTCATCGAGAGTGAGGGCCCAATGACAAATGTAAACACTTTGTTTATTACGTTTGTTCACTTCACAAACACTAGTTGATTGTTTTGGGTTTTGGTAGTTTTATTTGATTTAAATATTGTGCATACCTATCATCGAGGTAATGTCATTCAAGTGGCAAGATAAACACATGGAACTATTTCTAGAAACTTACCAGCGGTATGAGTGCTTGTGGAATAATAAATGCAGTGATTACAGCAAAACTAACCTACGGGAAAAAGCGTACTCCTCAATGCTGGCCGATTTAAATTTGCCTGGATTAACTGTACTCGACATCAAGGCAAAAATAAAAACTATTAGAACACGTTATGGAGCAGAACTTTGCAAGATAAAAAATTCAGAAAGAAGTGGAGCTAGTGCTGATGACGTTTATGAGCCCAGACTATTCTGGTTTAAACTTGGCTTCACCCACCAACGTCTTTGAACACGTTTACGTGATATAATAGCATTCAATTCATGCAGCAGTCCACGTGAAATTAAGGCAATGCCTCTGCGTATAATTTTTTGATTTCTTCTTGAACGAGACATCACTTTTCACAGACACGAACACTGTGCACGACGAGGTGAAACCAGCAAACTGTAGAAAATATGTAAACGAGGATGATCACCCTGGATGATTTCACTCTGAGTGATTCACTTTGGATGTACCTCAAAAGTGATATAATGTAAACCCCACTTAAGCCATCAATTACCGTTCTGTTGACTCTCTCAACTTGGCCGTTTTATTCCCTTGTTTTGGCAATATTTTGCTGCTGACGTAAAAGATGACCCAGCATGGCAAATTAATCTTTTTGGATCAACAAACAATCTCCTACCACACTCAGTTATTCTATGAACTCTATTTGCTCGAAGGTCATATCTTTGGAAATTGAACGGTTTTCATCATAGTTCCCGGAAAGGAGAATTTCTTTCAAATGGCAAATCTGGTCGTCTTGGTCTTGTGCTTCTCTCAACCAATTTTCCTCTGATATAATTAGCAAGCACACTATGTTCAAGAATTTCGGGATTTCGGCTTAACGCGTCGACATGTTGCATTTGAGTGCCAGCCTTATGTTGTATCTGGGAGTTATATTCATGCAGACTGAGCGTACATCTTGCAATTCTTGGGATTATTTTGTGTTTTGACATGACTTTTTCAACTGCACTACAGTTTGTTATGATGGTGAATTCTAATCCTAATAACGGACGCGTCTTGAAGGCATAGTTTGGTATAAATTTGCGAAAATACCCTACGAGCCCCAAAAATTGCCTCAATTGGTGATAGGTCTTAGGGATAGGAAACCGACTTACTGCCTCTACTTTATCTTTGTTCACAGAAAGATTACCTTCTGAGATTACATTTTCCAGATATGTATTTTTTTGCTGCAAGAACTTTGATTTTGACATGGTTAGTCCAAAGAGTTTGAAGGGATAAGTATATCGTCTAAATATGGTGCTACACCAAATTCCCGTAATGGCTCAAAAATTTCTGCCATCATCTTCTGAAAAAGGGCTGGGGCATAATCCAAAAGGTACTCTTTTGTATTCATAGAGGCCCTCAGGAGTAATGAACGCAGTATTTTAAACTAATTCTGAACTCACAGGTATTTGGTAGTATCCTGCTGCCAAATCAAATCAAGTGTTGAGAAGTACTTATAATTAGCTACAGAATCGATCAGATCTTCTCAACGGAACAGAATGTGCTTTCCCTAGTCTATTCGAAGAAACATACATACAAGAATCAAATTCATCAAATAATCAACTTATCCTTTTCAGTATCGGATATGTCTCCATGCTCCATGGCATATATCAAAAATGCAAACTTTTACTTTTTCGGAGATTTGAAAATGTAAAATTATCGCCCACTCTTCGATGAGAGACTTGTTTATCTTCAGTGGAGTTGCATCTTATTATTGATTGTGTGTCCTTAAGTTTCTCATCGGTGACGTAAATTTGAATATTATGGAAACCTCAGTGTTTACGCAGTCATGAACGTCTATGTGTTGCCCGGCGAAACCTGACAGTTCAACGTAAGCATTCAATTTTGTTATTTTTAAATTCAACTGAAAGGCCAAATTTCGCAGTATCACCGAACAATCGCTGCCTAAATCTATGAATGCTTCAGTCTGTCTATTATTAATTGAAATTATTTTATGTTTTTTCTTGAGGAATTTTGTTTGATCATTCTAACATTTCAAACCTTTACCAAAGCTTTTTCGTATTTATCGCTATTATTTTTACGATTGCGGCAAGCATCACTTGATGGATCCGAGTCTGATGATGATGTGGATGTGGATGTAGACGAGGAATAGACGAGAAATTTCTGCCTTGGCATGATGTCAGGATATCCACAACACAAATCGGCATTCAATAAGGAAACAAAAATCACCACTTCTGATGTTAGAGATGGAACTATCTCTATTTTGGAGAAATGAGAATACTGCGATTGTAAGAAACACTATATTTCTGAACTATTAATTTGCGACTAATTTACAAAACTTCTTCCTGAATACAACTACTTTAACGAACTGTCTAATGAGTAAGTAATGAATTGCCCACGCATCCTCTTTTTATCCCGGGAGTCACATGATACCGCTTATCGGAAACATGCCGACACGGCGAGATAAACGAGACAGATTCCAGGAAGACCATCTGAGACATTCTGAGAGAATAAACGTAAAAATTGTTATACTGAATGATATTTCTGCTTTTTAAAAAGGCAGTTTTCGGAGTTGAAGTTAAAATTGGCGCAGTCGGTAGGATTCTCGCGGTCGTGAAAAGGTTCTCGCATAGTGTCGAACAAACTGTTTTTCATGACTTTGGGACTCTAGCCCCTTAATCTGAATCTATGAGTAGTATTGACGATATTTTGGAAAGGCTAAACTCTCTTTCTTCTGAAGAAAATATCAATACTGTTAGTTCAATCAATAATTCAGAAGAGAATTCGAATTCAATAAACTTCTTGACAGTAAACATGGTTCCACCAGTTCAACCAGCTCAGGCTCCCGTGCAAATAAATTGGAACCTTTTCAGATCACGAATGGATAATATAAGACCATTCGACGGCGATAGCAATACGCTCAATAAATTCATTACACATTGCGAATTGCTTTCAACAAGTTATGAGCCTTTTGGAGATCCTGACCTCCAGAAACATATCCTAGAATGTATTCAAGAAGAACTTGTTGGGAAAGCGGAAGCCATGGTCGGGAACCGCGTTGAACTAAAAGTTTGGAATAGTTTAAAAACTGCTCTCAAACTGTGCTTTTCTGATCGCAGAGATCTAGATTGCCTCGTGCAAGAACTCACTAGAACTAGGCCGTATAAGGGAGAACATCTAATAAATTTCGGCAGTAGGCTTCAGTTAATAAGAAGTAACGTTGTTCAGAGGATAAGTAATGATATCGTCCTAACTGAACCTGAAAAATTATGTCACATTTACCACCACGATAAAACAGCGCTCAATACTTTTATCGCTGGATGCACAGGTACACTGAAGAATAATATGCACCTGAAACAGGCGGCTTCTCTAGAAGATGCCATGGCTTACGCGAATGAATTCGAAAATTTCGAGAGACTCTACGGGAATTTGAATGAATCTAGAAATCCATCTCCTAGAAACATGTCTGTACCCAGACAATCATACGTAGGTAACCGGCAGGGAAATCAATTCAATAACTATCAACAGCATCCTCAAAATTTCCTATGAATTTCAACCCACAAAGTCAAAATTTTCGAACAAATCTCAACCCAAATTATCAAAATTGCTCAAAACAATTTTGGCCTAATCAACCGATTGATATCCAACCTAGACAACAACCAAATAATAGGTTCCCTACGAATCGCGAAGTCTTTGGCCCGCCGAAAAATGTTTTTGTGCCAAATCAGATCTCTACAAATCAATTGCCAAAACCGGAACCCATGTCGACAAATTCTCGAAACCCCACACTAGCTTCTACAAGAACACAATTCCAGAATGCAAGGTATCCAAATTTCGAGAATCGAAACCCATCAACGAATGTCTCGAACTCCCAGTCCCGGGGAAACCCAAATTTCACTTTCGAAGAACTGCATGCAAACGAATATGATGTTCCATGCCAGTCTTCCGATTTTTCTACTCCCGAAACCACAAATTACAACCCAGAAGATTTTCCATATCAATACCAACCCCGATGATGGAAATAACGAACAAAAAGCGCAAAGATACGTTGAATTTGAAAACGAACAATATGTAAATTTTCATCCGGAATGCGAGAACGAAAATCAAATATAGCAGTAATCAATGCCCTTTCAAATAATGCGCTACCCTATATAGAGATCGAAAATCCAAAACTCGAATTACTTATCGACACGGGTAGTTCAAGATCGATTATCAGGCCCTCTATTATTGGAAAATTATACCCTAACAGAATCTAACATGCGAACACAATTATTAAAACAACTTCAGGTAGTAAAAATGTCAGGTTCAATGCAAAAATCCCCGCATTCCCCGAATTCGACAGTAACCACGAAATCAATTTTATTCTTATCGATTTCCACGATTATTTCGATGGAGCGATTGGTTTGGTCGACCTAATAGATATGAATTTAAACATTGATTTGAGCAACAAAAAATCAGTTGACAAACACGTAGAAGTTCCATTCAAATACAGAGAAACAAATACGGATGTCAGCTATTCAATATGTGTAGGTGCAAACGAAAAAGTCATTAAATATCTACCGGTTAACGTTCACGAAGGAGATGTGATAATAGAGAGACAGACTTTGGGTAGTCTCACTATTCCCCGAATCTTAACTTCTGCCAGAAATGGCTGTGCACCGATAGAAATCCAAAATAATACAGACCAGTCGATTTCTATAGAATCGAATACACCTATATCGGTAAATTCATTAGAACCATGCCAATACGAAATTTACAAATTCGAGTCCTTCACTCATGACCTCATACGTACTAATCACATGAACACTGAAGAAAAAACATCTGTAATAAAGCTATGCAAAGACTATTCCGACATATTCTTCAAACCCGGCGACCAGCATGTTATTAGAACCACCGATGAAACACCCGTATTCACAAAATCATATCGCTACCCCTACGTACACAAACAGGAAGTTCAAAAACAAATACAAGAGATGCTAGAAAAGGGTATCATAAGACCGTCGTGTAGACCATTGGTCCTCTCCTATATGGATAGTACGGAAAAAAGTTAGACGCGTCCGGTGAGCAGAAGTGGCGCCTCGTCGTTGATTACCAGAAAATAAACGAAAAGACCATAGACGATCGGTACCCCATTCCTAATATCAGGGATATATTCGATAAACTCGGTAGGGCTCAATATTTTAGCACACTTGATCTTGCCAGCGGGTTCCATCAGATAGAGATGGGAAAATGTTCAGTCGAAAAAACGGCCTTCAGCGTCGACTACGGTCACTTCGAATACCTTCGAATGCCATTCGGGATG
This sequence comes from Gastrophysa polygoni, assembly GCA_963576655.1. NCBI lineage: Eukaryota > Metazoa > Arthropoda > Insecta > Coleoptera > Chrysomelidae > Gastrophysa > Gastrophysa polygoni. Next base: position 18,265,475 of record OY755086.1, read on the forward strand.
AAAGGAGCTCCTTCGACATTTCGAAGGATAATGGACGAAATCCTAAAAGACCTACAAAATAAAATCTGTATGGTTAATATGGATGACATTATCATTTTCAGTACGGGCCTCCAAGAACACATCCAAAATTTGAAATTAGTCTTTGATAAACTTCGCGAAGCCAGATTGAAAATTCAATTGGACAAATGTGAGTTTTTACAAAAAGAAGTAGAATTTTTCGTTCATGTTGTAACGCCTGACGGAATCAGACCAAAACCAAGAAAAATCGAAACGATCAGAAAAATCGAAACGATCAGAAAATTCCCGGTACCTCGCACACAAAAAGACATCGAATCCTTCCTCGGACTACTTGGCTGCTACCGGAAGTTCATAAAAAATTTCGCGAAATTAACAAAACCAATGACTTCTTGTTTGAAGAAAGATCAAAAGGTCGAACACACGAAAGAATTCATCGATTGTTTCGAAACCTGTAAAAATATATTAGTTTCAGAACCCGTGTTAGCCTATCCGGACTTCGAAAAAGACTTTGAACTAACTACGGATGCCTCCAACTATGCAGTAGGAGCAATCTTATCCCAAAACAGTCACCTAATTAATTATGCTTCAAGGACATTAAACTCAGCCGAAATTAATTACTCCACGATAGAGAAAGAATTGTTGGCAATCGTCTGGAGTTGTAAATATTTTAGACCCTTTTTATTCGGGCGAAAATTTATTATCTTTACAGATCACAAACCGCTCCAATGGCTCTTTTCCCTCAAAGAACCACATTCGCGACTTGTTAGGTGGCGTTTGAAATTAGAGGAGTTTGATTACCTGATAAAATATAAAAAAGGCAACAATAATCAAGCAGCCGACGACCCCGGAAAATGACCTGAATGCCATCGACACTATGTCAACTGACGTTAATTTGGACGACATCGACGAAATTATACTAGAGAACTAGGAAATCTTTGTAACCTACCGAACCTCGACAATGAGACCCAGCTAGAATTTTTAGGTGATCAAAACGCTCGCGATACGCGCATCAAAAATCCTTTGGAGAAAAATCAAAACACTCAATCTAAAATCACCATCACTTCGAACATTCAACTCAAACCTCCGTCGGAAAAGAAACCAGAGACTGACAATGAAACGGATTTAGAAACAGTTCATACATCCATTGAGGACCCAATACTAACAATTCCAATTTCTGATCGATCTTTAAATTCGTATAAAAATCAATTGGTCATGACATATGCAGAGGTAGATAGTACGAAATCCCGCAGAGAAAAAGTGTTCGGTAATTCACGTTTCTACATTACCTTTCCCAAACAAAATCTAAGGAATCACATCCAAAATTTTGCAAAGAATCACTTGGATCCCAGACAAATTCATGCTCTTCATTTCCAAAATTCTTTACTTCCCGAAATATTTGCAACAACCCTCCAGAATACCTTTAAGAATTCTTCCTTCAAATTGATTCAGTGTACAAAATTTCTGACAGACGTCGAAACGACGGACGAATAGAAACATAAGCTAGAGTATTACCACGTTTACAAATCAGGTCACAGAGGAATCAACGAAGTTAATACCTCATTGGGTTCAAAATACTTCTGGCCCAACATGACAAACGATATCGAAAATTACATTTAAAATTGCGAAACTTGTTTGAAAAACAAATACGACCAAAATCCGCCTACGATAAAATTCAATTTAACACCAACTACCTCTAAACCGTTCGAACATATTCACGTCGATGTATTTAAAATATCAAACGAGAGCTATTCAACTATAATCGATGCTTTTTCACTTTATGGTCAAGCATATCCTTTGAAATCAGTCACAGGGTTGTACATAGTTGAAAATTTGCTAACTTTCGTTAGCCATCACGGGTTACCTCAGAAAATTACCACCGACAGCGAAACCGAATTCAAAAACCAAGAATTAGAAAATTTCTGCGACCTACATCGTATAGAGCTTCATTTCACTACAGCAAAAAATAGAAATTCCAACTCCCTAGGGGAGCGCTTCCATTCCACACTCATCGAACATTTTCGCTGTCTCAGAGAAGAAAATAAAAACCTCACTCCCGATCAATTAATGAAACATTCCGTACTGAGTTACAACAATTCCATCCATAGTGTGACAAAATTCACCCCTTTCGAAGTTATCAAAGGACATATCAACAACCCCAGTCCATTTGATCTCAACAACAATATATCAGTATCGAATTATATTCAGAACCATAAAGAGGTAAGTGAAAAACTATACTAGAACATACAGAAAACAAATAGGGAATCTAAAGAAAAAGTTATCGCGAAAATCAATGAAGAGAGATCAACGCCACCAAACTATAGCGGTAAAAAAGCAGTGTACATAGCAACGAAAGCTCGTGATAAAAAATTAGCAAAATTCAAAAAGACCGATTTGATCAAGGAAACGGACATCAAACTGAACACGAAATCAGGAACTTACCACAAAAATAGCGCAAGGAAACCAAGAAATGACAAAAAAACATTGTTTCAGGAAAATCAAGAGCATGAGGCTGTTTCTCCTATACCTGGTTGTTCGAGTAACACTCAGTAGCGAAGATGTGCGAATAACTACACTAGAAAACCTTATTCTTTCTCTAAAGCTAGGAAACGCAAGACTTATTTATACTAAACATACCTTCCTACACTACCTAGACCTGAAAACTATCATTGATCAGATAAATAATCTCAATCAAAATTTCCAATCGATAAGACGTAGTATTACATTAATAATCAATGCCACTAACCCTATATCATATCACGGATTAGCCGAAAATATGCTGTTGAGAACCGAATATTTGATACAAACTGTCCGAAGGAAGCTGGAAAGTTTTCATCCTCATACTCGCAATAAGAGAGGCTTATTGAACGGGATAGGTAAAGTGAATAAATGGCTTTTTGGCAATTTAGACTCTGACGATGAAGTATGACCACGCAATCACCCTTCTAGAACAAAATCAAAAACAAATCATTCATGAAACCAATCTTCAAATTTCTTCATCGAAGAAACTTATCGATCTCTATAATGAATCGATCAGTATATTGAGTTCAAATCAAGAAAAATTCGAACGTAATTTAGAAAGGTTCCAGGCTGTCATAAGTAATAGAATCGAAAACGTCAGTAACTATATTAGTTTTCAGGGAACAATTTCGCAAATGAATCTAGACTGTCGAAGTGTTATTACCTTCATCGATAATATCGAAAATGCAATGATGTTTTCGAAACTCAATACTCTTCACAGCTCAATAATATCTAGTGTCGAATTGAAAGGAATGATAAAATATTTGCAGAAAATATACAATGAAAAAGAAATACCAGAATTTGAAAACACCCTTACTTACTATCAGCGTTCAGGAACGCAAGTAAGAGTTGCCAATACAAAATCAATATATTCGCCATTCACGTCCCGATCATGAAATCTGGAGTCTTTGATTTTTACCACTTATATCCTGTTATCCAAGATCATAAACTATAAGTCCCTAAATATCCCTATTTGGCACGTAACCTGCAAGAAACACAGTTCGAGAAGGAAGATTGCCCCTTGCTAGAAGGCACCTACTACTGCCCAGAGACACTTAAACCTCAAGACAACTGCACCATCCATCTCCTTGAAGGACGCTCACCTGAAGATTGCCAAATCCTGGAAATCAACGTGAGAGACTCCATCGTAGAACAAGTGACAGAAGACAAGGTTTTGATAATTCCGTTTCAACCAGAAAGAATCTAGGCGAAGTGCAAGACAGATCAATATCACGAAATCAATCACCCCGCATTGATCAAGATACCGAAATCCTGCGAGATCCAGGTCCAGAACAGAAAATTCGTAACCGATACGCGAATACAGCAAGGCAAAATTAGAAATGAGTGGCTTGAAATCGTCGAAAAACTACGAAACCCCATATATAACCAAAATTGACTCCAAACAAATGAACGCAATCAATAATATAGCCAGACAACTGAAGCCCATAAAACCAGAGGAAAGAGGAAAGAAAGAGGAAATCCAACCACACCTATATTCGGAACAATAATTGCAATAACAAGCGTTGCGATTATTCTGCTAAGCCTTTCAAAAATCAAGAAGATGCACCGAAAACTCTGCCCAAACCACAAGAAGGTTCAAGAAACTCCAGAATCAACCACTCCAAAAAATAACTCCGTTATTTTTTCGTCTTGAGAAGGAAGGAGTTACATGATACTGCTTATCGGAAATAACGAGATAAACGAGACAGATTCCAAGAAGACTATCTCCTCATGACAATCCAACTAGCTTGCTTTTTATATTTCTATGATCATTCTTTGTAAACCATTCTGAGAGAATAAACGTAAAAATTACTGAAATATACTGAATAATATTTTTGCTTTTTAAAAAGGCAGTTTTCGGAGTTAAAGTTAAAATTCGGGACAGTACGTAACACTGAGTCAGGTCTTGCTCGTTGTCACCATCGGTGTAAATACCGGGGGTGCCAACACATGCTCGCAAATCTCAAATTATATTCGATACTATACGTTTATTAAACGTACCAAAATATTCAGAGGGCTGTTCCTTGAACTATTCTGAGAATATTTTGTCCTTCGATGATTTTCGAAAGTCTGTTTTGCTCAGGAGATACAGGGCGAACAAAATTTCAGACAATAACGAAATTTCATTTCCAAAAAATACATGTGAGGGTTCTCAATCTACAAGAACTGTTGGAAATGACTACCTTCATTTTTACTTAGTCCATTGATAATTTTGAAAATATCAAAAATGGATGTCTCTAAAATGTTGTATCTTCGAAAAAGAGTATTTCCAAAAATCATTGGACAAAATATTCATAGGATGGTACAAGAAACAACTCAAATTTTTCCGCTTGTTCAAAAATGTTCAGACGTACAATTTGAAATTTGCGAGCATGTAAACAACCTAGTGCGAAGAAAATAGATTCTTACTGAAAAACTTATAATCACTGAGACATCTCTGGAATGAGTTTGAAATCGTATCATGTGTAATCTTATTCATGTGTTTTTTTTGTCTTTGGCACGAATTATATCACCGGTTCCCATAAGCTTCCCAAGAACTGGAATCCTGCATCGGCGTTCCCATTGACCGCTTCGATTTTGCTGACGCTTTGAGAATCTTCTTGTTTCTTTTTGTTAATTCCCATGGGCAGTCAGGATCATAACTTCATACCATTATACCATCTTATAATATTGCACACTTGTGGAAATGAATTGTTCTCAAAAAGAGACTCTGTCATTTCTACCCGAATACAACAAATTCAAAACATTCGCATACATCTAGTAGTTGGCATAAAAAGTGGAGCATTGTAGCCGTAATCAGATGGATCAACCAGATGTGTTTTTTGCATGATGATCTTACCTATACAGGGTGTCCTCAAAAGGTCTTTACAAAAAGCTACCACATATTCTTCAGACCAAAACAATTCGATACAAGCAAACTCACCTCAGTAAAAAGTTGCTTAGTTTGGGCGCTAGACGGCTCTGAAGTTGAAATTTTCAAATCGATTTTGCTTCATAACTTTTGAACGGCTCATGAGATTTTTTTCAAATTTGGTACGTTGGCATAGACTCATCGGGCAATGAAACTCATATCATAATCATAATGAATATCATTCCATGGGCGTAGAACTTGATTTTTTCAGTAAATAAACATCTAAAACTCCTACGCCAATGGAAAAAAATTAGTTTCAATATGAAATCTGAATTATTCAACTCATTCACTACAAAAAAGGTACTCTTGACAAAAGTCGATTCCTCTCATGGTTTCGACAAAATTTTAATTTTAGTGATTTAGAGCATAATTAATAATAAAACTATTAACAGATATTTCATAAAAATTGTTCAAAATGTTCACCATTTTCACGTATACAAAGATTTATACGACGCAAAAAGTTGAAATGTACTCTTTGCATAACTTCTTCATCGCCTGTAAGATTATTCGTCGCCTGTTGGATACGTTGCCATAATTGTTCTACAGTATTCACAGGGGTCTTGTAAACCGTAGACTTGAGATAACCCCATACAAAATAATCCATCTCTGGAGAGTCTGGAGAACGTGGTGGCCAATTCACGGGTGCATCATTACCTCTACCTATCCATCTTTCTGGGTACTGTTGGTTTAAAAAATTCCTAACATCCACCGAAAAATGTGGTGGAGCTCCATCGTGCATAAACCACATATCTACCCGATGTTGGAGTGGTAAATCTTCCAACAAATTTGGCAACGTATTTCGTAGATGTTGTAAATACATGTCTCCTGTTAATCTTTGTGGAAGTATGACAGGACCAATTATAAAATTTCCTATTATTCCAGCCCAAACGTTGATTTTGAATTCGTGTTGAAAATGGTTTATTTTAATGGAATGAGGATTTTCAATTGCATAAACGTGTTCATTATGAAAATTAGTTATTCCTCTTCTCGTGGAACAGGCTTCATCAGTGAACAAAATATTCTTTCCAAAGTTCAGATTCATTTCTCTTTGCAAATTAATGAACCTACAAAACATCAGACGACTTTGTGAATCATGGATTAATAAATCTTGAACTGGCGTCTTGTGGTATGGGTATAATAATTGTTCTCTTAGTACTTCATGAACGGCATTCCTAGAAACTTCTAGTTCATTACTTATCCGTCTAGTACTCAATTCTGGATTTTCTTCAATACGGTCTAAAATTTCTACTTCGACTTCGGGAATCCTTACATAACGCTGTCTTCCATAATCACCAGTTCTAGGAGCAAAATGACCGGTCTCCCGAAGACGTCTCTCAACTGCAGCAAAGGTTGGGTGACTTGGTACGCGACGATTTGGAAACCTTGCCGAATACACCCTCACACTCTCTCGACCATTTCCTTGACAATATCCGAATACCAATAACATATCGGTGTATTCTTCATTGGTGTATTGTACGGCCATGATAAATCAGAAAAGTCCGATATCAACAATCAACGTCAATAAAACTCGACAAATCAACACAGATGAAACTATGGAAACCAAGAATGTGAATATCACTGTTTTCGAGCAGATAATAATAGTCTTCAGAAAAAAAACCAGTGCTACTTATTTTCAATAAAAATAACCTATGCAAAAAGTACATCTCAACTTTTTGCGTCGTATAAATCTTTGTATACGTGAAAATGGTGAACATTTTGAACAATTTTTATGAAATATCTGTTAATCGTTTTATTATTAATTATGCTCTAAATCACTAAAATTAAAATTTTGTCGAAACCATGAGAGGAATCGACTTTTGTCAAGAGTAGTGAATGAGTTGAATAATTTAAATTTCATATTGAAACTAATTTTTTTCCATTGGCGTAGGAGTTTTAGATGTTTATTTACTGAAAAAATCAAGTTCTACGCCCATGGAATGATATTCATTATGATTATGATATGAGTTTCATTGCCCGATGAGTCTATGCCAACGTACCAAATTTGAAAAAAATCTCATGAGCCGTTCAAAAGTTATGAAGCAAAATCGATTTGAAAATTTCAACTTCAGAGCCGTCTAGCGCCCAAACTAAGCAACTTTTTACTGAGGTAAGTTTGCTTGTATCGAATTGTTTTGGTCTGAAGAATATGTGGTAGCTTTTTGTAAAGACCTTTTAAGGACACCCTGTATAAGAAACTCAGTGATGATCTTACGATACCAACATATTCAAAACGATTATTCTCTCACCAAGCCGCCAAATCAATCACTCACGATGATTGTATGAAAATGAAAGCTTTATTCTTTTCGAAAACTAAGCTTCAAGAAATCATCTTCGGCAAGCAGTGATCCATCTTTATGTCAGCTTTTGACTACAAAATGTAAATTATGTCAATGAATAAATTTGTTCTTACCATATACTATTTTGTGATTATCGTGAAATCAATAGTTTCCATATAGCTAAAAAATATTCAGCTCCTTAGCGTAATTCCGCAATCAGGCGTTGTCGTAGCTGGTATGAAACGAAATATCACATGCACGACATGAAATACAAAATTTGGAATATCGAATGAAAATCGATATATAGAGGGATACATTGTTTCTGGTTCACCCGGTACAGTGAGAACTCTTCGCTATTGATGATTATGATGTTAATACTTAGGCAACAAACGAAATTAACTTCAGGGATGATACGGATGAGCAATATCACCGTGGAAATTCCGGGACGAATGCTACGTTGCCTTCCGATCCTTAGATATCTTTTGGTACCAGAAGTGCTCGAATTCTTGTTGTTAGTTTGTTGGTACTGTAAATTCACTCTTCTTCTATTGTTGACATTGGTCTCGTTTCTCGCATTCTCCGTAACAACATGTGGTATTTGCTCTGTCATTCTTGCCACTTGACTACGTAAATCTGACAAGCGATTTTCCATGTCGGTCGCATACTTTCCGTGAACGTCTTGTAAATACTCAATTCCATTTATTAGATTTTCCATTTCGACCATTTCGTGCAGAGAACCAAGCTTTGAGGTAAGGATTCGATGTCCTAAAATGCAATAAATTTGTCCAAGGTGCTTGGGAGTATAAAAACTGGAAGGGGATTTGATACTGTTCTTTTGATTGTCCATTTTTATGTTTTGAAGTCTCATTAGTACCAGTACTGAAAGCTGAAATTTGAACTATTTTACTTCTAATGTTTAAAATGTTGTATATTATGTAATTTAGAGCTCCGTGTGTTAGATTTGATGAAATGTGTTTCTAATGAATTCGTAGATATAGAAGCGATTCAAAAAGAAATGATTTGCAAAATCGCCCTGTATCTTTCGAACGAAAACAATTATACAAAATCTTATTGGACCATATTAAGTTTCAAGAGAAAGTAGGACAGGGACGTGAAAACCGGAAGGCTCCATCTTCAATAACAACCGAGAAATCTGGCAGTCTCCATCAAATTGGGATTTACTGTACATACATATACTGAGTGCTGAGGTATTTTCAGTTTTCGAATGAGACTATAGGATTCAAACGATCAAGATTATTTGTTTATTCGGACATTTTCTCAGTTTCATATCTTATACATAGTTTTGAGATCGAACGTACTCCAACTTCTGTAGTGGTCAAATCGAGAATGGATTAAATGAAAATCCTAATACACAAAATATTCTTCGAAACTAATGGGAGGATAAACAGAAATACTAATACATAAGAAAAATAACAATCTGCAGTACGCAGGTTAATTAGGAATTTTAGGAAAATGAAGTCACAAAAAAGAGGTAAATAACGCAAAGACATCAGAAAGGGAATCGAACCTATTTTTTAAATTTCTCTATTTTTTTAATCGCCATGAATGGGATTTTTTTTATTCTAGAGGTGGAAATAGACGACGCTTTACAATACAATGTTTGTTCACCCTGTCTTTTCGTACTGTCAGCATTCAGATACAATGATCTGATGATCTGGATGTACCTAGAAAACAACATTCAGTGGTCACGGTACAAAGATTGAAATCATTGCCTAATGAATTTAAGATTTTCAACGGTTACTCCAAGTATAGGCGATTCAACATTAATGTCCACACTCCCTGTAACTTCATGAATTCTCGATCGTTTTCATACATTGTATTTCACTTTTGTTGTACGAAACTCCAAGGTCAGATTTGTTGGATTATATATATATTCTCGAAGACGACATTTCGAGTATTCAAGTTTATTGAGAAAGTCGACTTTTTTTCAATTTCTTGAAAACTGATCTTGATAGAATTCACAAAGTTTGTCGATACCTCAATGGATCTGTTCTGGTTAATAAATCATCACCAGGGCCGTGCCCAAGGTGCAAATCCGATATTTAAATTATGGATAAAAAATCACACTATATCTCGGAAAAAAATGATTCATACTATAATGATATGAAAAATAATAATCATATCGTTTTCATTGATGCAGGTGAAAGTAATACAAAGTAAAAAAAAAACAAAGATCAAAATATTTTAATTGTATTGAGAACGGGAGCAGATTCGTTCCCGAAACGTCCACCAAGATAAGTAGAGGTTTTATTCTTATTAAATATATTTGTATTTCCAAATTTTTCAAGAACAAGGTGTCACTGACCAATGGAGAATTTCTCTTTTAGGTATCTAAAAGTTTAATTTCAAGCGCAGTGACATTTTGGGGCAGATCCCAAATCTGTCCTCTCTACAAATATATTGAAATAATTTTTAATAACTTCTACTCTATTTTCTAGAAACGAGGAGATAAAATCCCACGAAAAGCTGAAAAATGAAAAAAAAAACAGTTACAAACTATACTAAACTATATTACAAAACTAATACAAAACTATATTACATACATATCCTGCAGAACAAAAGGAAAAGTTCGCACTCTCTCCGGGTAGTTTCCTACCAAAAGAAGTTGCAAATTTTGAACCAAAGAATCTGACTTTGAAGTTTTGTGCAACATTAATAAAACAGCTCTTAGAATTCAAGAAATCTTCTCCAGACTTAATGAGATAACAAAAGGGTTAGTTGATTTCCTAAATAGATGCCGAATGTTTTTCAAATATCTTCCATTATGTACCCAATACAGGACATTGAGTTCTATTTTCAATTATCTTCATATGTTGCAATCAATTAATTTATAAAATACTGATGAATACTACGACTTTTTCTTCAAAATGTATACAAACTTCAAATTCTATTTTCAAGAAGAACGAAATTGAAATTCCATCACATAATACTTCCAGAAAATATAATGGATGTCTACATATACAAGGTGTTCAAATAGTCTCGATAATAGTTTCGCTGTCTTCGATAAAAGTTCATTGCGATGAGATATCCATAGATACGCCTCGTTTGTATATTTCAAAATTATTTTGGTTCATACAAGTTGTTCACGAACAGGGCGCTACACCAAACCTATACTTTTTCAGATAGGCATCCTGTATTTGATGATATTTTCGGAGAGATCTTTTAATGCTGATTACAACGATATATCACAGTTATGGTCTATCTTCGAAGGTTTTCCCTCTACCGGTAACGAAATATTGAATATTTCACGAGAGTCGAAACCCCGTGTGATAGAGATCAATCGACCTCGAATCATAGAAATAATCATTCTAGAGGTCATTAGAAATGTCTTGGAGAAAACCGCGTTCCAATATATCTTACTGTTTGGAAGCTATGCGGCTTCAAAGAGGGGTACTTCATTTCCACTAGAAGACCGGTAGAAGAAAAACAGTTGAGATAGACCCTCATTATGCTCATTATGATACATCCTTGTTATCAGCATGAAATGGTCTCTTAAAAATCAGCATTGGATACAGGGTATCCTATTTGAAAAAGAATAGGTTACCTCATTGGTGAACACCAAGTATAAACCATAATAATTTCAAAATATACCTACAAGAGGTATCTATCGAATAGCTGAGACCGAATTTTGATATCTCATTACAATGAGCAGTTATTGAAGACAGCGGCACCGTTTAGACACCCGTAAATGTGAACGAACTTGTCACGTCACCATAAACCGCCTTTCGCATCTTATTGGGAGGTTATGACTAAGGTAATGCAATAGAAACTTAGGTTTCATTATCAGAGATTTAATTCATTTCACTTATGGCAATGCTCTTGAAATATTATATCATACACTTGTGAGGTCGAGATTGGCCTTTGGAAGTACTATATGGGATCCACGGTCACAGACCCACTTGAACAGAGTCGAAAAAATTCACAAGTTTCTACGTTATATCCATTTCAAAACCCATCATACCAGGCGAGATTATCAAACTATAAGAACAAAAGATTTAAGAAAAACGTTCCAAATATATCATCACTAGACATAAAAAGGAATATAACTATGTGTATGTTTTTGTACTGAATACTCAATAATCATATCTCCAACATTTTGAGCATATAACAATTCTACTATTGAAACATTTTTGCCATATATAGTCATTGATGGATGAATGATAATTTGACAATTACTGAGTAATTACTCACGAAACATGTTATTCTTGAAGTTATTCCTCAAGTGTACTGGAATTTCAAAATGCATCTTTCTGTAAAACTTGCATGTGCATTCTATCAAAGTGAAATTATTCAGAATTCTAAACTAAAAAAAAAATGGAAATATCACACAACGTTTAGTATTTTTCTGAATAGCACCTACCTCTATCGTGCCGAGTGTTTTCCATGAAAGACACCCCGTGAATCATGGAATGAGATTCAATACATTCACAATCAATAAGTCCTGAAAATATCCCTGAAAAAATATCTAGAGAACACACCATTCAACACCATGTACATTGAATAGGTTTTTCGAACTATTCTCCAACTAGATTCCAACAGTGAAATATATTTTTTTTCTCATTTTGAAACAGCCTGTATAAGTTTCACAGTCAGTACAGAAAATACCATGCAATGTGCCGTATAATTGAAACAACAGTATGATTCATCATTAAAGTTATCATTGAGTTCGTTATAATTATTGAAAATATACTACTGAGATTTTGTATATCACGGTCCGTAGCCATGGTGAATTATTCGAGAATAATTTAATGGAATACATAGTTATATGCCGAAAATAATTAATATATTCATTCCAATATTTGATTATTCACACCTACCTTCTATAGAGGTAATCGAATAGAAATTATCTCAGTATTTGCGACACTTTCATTCACTATCAATGTGATTGCATTTCATCATCGTTTTGTGCACTTTGGTGGCGACTGTTTCTATCATCTTCTATTGCATTAAATGAAAAAAGTGAAATATATAGGTACGTTTCGAATGATAGTTTCGTGGAAATTATAATGGCTGCGAATGTTACTGCCCATTCTCAATTATCCGATACGATTAGATTAAAACTTGAAGTGACACTCTGTCGGGGACTATCAAAGATGGATAGATATTTTTATCGTGTCATGCACCAAATAAAACATTTTGAGATCTCTCCATCGCAATCTCTGACTAGTCGAGGAAGAATTTCCAGTTTGTTTTCGTTTTCATCCGATTTGAAGGTGGTATCATCGATCGATCATAAGAAGTTCGTTTCAATGTTAATGGTTCGAACCAGAAGTCTCCAGAAGTCTTCCCTTGATATTCTATACGGTTGGCTTACCTGAGGATGAGGATTATTCATAAAGCGGTTCACCAAAATAAGTTGAGACAGTGTTAAATTGGAAATATCAATCAAATAGAATAAGAAATACATTATAATTCGAAGCCATACTTCGCCCATGGATCCTTCCATAATAATATAACGCGGAGGAACGCAACGGTGCAGTCAAATCCTCCTCTTGTCTTGTATATTTAGAGATTACTCAAAAAAAGCAAAAACTAATATTGACTCTCGCAAGTTGAACTTGAAGTTCAAAAAGAATTTCTGAATCATTCCTCATTCCATTCATCTTGTCGCCTATCATTGATAAAGTTGGCAACAACGAAGGAATATGCATTGAACCTTTTTTTTGTAAGGGATATATAGAGTCGCTGTTCAGTGGCGCTTCTTTGCAGGTTTTACTTCGGAAATTTAAGATAATTCTAATTCCGAAATTAAAATAATATCAACTCAAAATGAGTTGCAACTTCTTTACATCTCCATTTCATCTTTATAGATCTTCGACGTAGACTAGCTCTGCGATTTACTCTCACAGGAACGAGTGTACCTACCTCAAAAAGTGCTTTCCTCAGAATGTATTTATGTGGACAAAATACCTTATATATTTCTCTTTGATTATATCAGGAACATTTAGATAATCATTCAAACGACATAAATGTACTCTCAATCTTTCTATGATAACCCGACCTGAATAGAATCAGTCGCAATTGTGCATAAGCGATGAATAAAACATCCATATCATCCACAAAGTACAACAAAATCACCATAGCTTCCACTCAAAATGGCTAAACCCATTTCATGTCTGTTCAATAGGGGATTGTATGAATTTTTTATAGTATTATTGGTAATAGCTGTTAGTAGAATCGTGCAACCCTCTTCCGTAAGGGTTGATTGATTGGATGGAATCCATTCACAAAACGTGTTTTATCAGACATCAGTGTCATTTTACATCAGATCAATATTTTACGATGAGAACGATTAAAATAGGGACTCCAAAGATAGTGAACAATAAAGTAGAAGTGTATAATTGAAATGGAAAATCAGATACCAAATATTCAGACCATTATCTGAATAATGAGACAAATTCAATATACTATATCGATTCTGCGTACATTGACTTCTCCAAGGCGTTTGACAGGGTCAACCATAATCTCTCACTTCAAGAGCTCAATGCCTATGGTATTGGCAGGGTACTACTGGAATGGATCAGTAGCTATTTTATGAATAGAACTCAAATGGTTAGAACTAATTTCCACTACAACAAACTATTCGGAGTTGCCTCAAGTGTTCCTCAGGGGTCGTCACACCTCGGCCCCTTATTATTCAATTTTTTAATCAACGACATCATTCATTGCTTCCGTCACGCCAAAGCACTACTTTTTGCAGATGATTCAAAACTTTTCCTAACTATTAGAACCTCTTTGGATGCCCACAAGCTTCAGTCAGACCTTGACAATCTATCAAAAACTGGTGCTCTTCAAATGACATGGACTTGAATGTTTCAAAGTGCCATGTCATGCGCTTCTATCGATCCCAAGTTATCTACCTACTACCACTTTCGATTGCACCTTAAATGGACATGTCGTGGAGTCTGTTGATCAAATGAAAGACCTTGGAGTTGTTCTTGATCGCACCTCAAGCTCCAATTAGCATATACCTACAGCTATCCATAAAGCCATGTAAATGTTTATCAAAAGGCTAACCCAAGATTTCACTGACCCAACTGCTATTGAAGCTCTCTTTTGTTCACTGGTCCTTCCATTGTATAACTTATATCAGGAACATTGAAAATGTCCAACATAACTTTTGAAGTTACATAGCATATGAATCTGGCGTTCTTTGCGATTATGAGCTGTTACAGCAATCACTGAACATGTCTTTCCTGGAAACTAGGAGGAAACAGAGAGACCTGACTCTACTTTTCACTATTATCAACGGTAATTGCAGTTGTGCTGAACGCCTAGGAAAAATCAATCTACATGCACAATACCGCTTGACTCGAGAGCAAAATGCATTTTATTTACCATCACTATCATTCAAATCACTCATTCAACAGCTGTATTCCTAGATTATTACAATTAGCCGATAGCAACAATGAACTCGAGCTGTTCAGCTTATTGTATTGTATTGAATGATATATGGATATATGTTAAATATATATATATAATATACAATTCGATACAAGCAAACTTACCTCAGTAAAAAGTTGCTTAGTTTGGGCGCTAGACGGCTCTGAAGTTGAAATTTTCAAATCGATTTTGCTTCATAACTTTTGAACGGCTCATGAGATTTTTTTCAAATTTGGTACGTTGGCATAGACTCATCGGGCAATGAAACTCATATCATAATCATAATGAATATCATTCCATGGGCGTAGAACTTGATTTTTTCAGTAAATAAACATCTAAAACTCCTACGCCAATGGAAAAAAATTAGTTTCAATATGAAATCTAAATTATTCAACTCATTCACTACAAAAAAGGTACTCTTGACAAAAGTCGATTCCTCTCATGGTTTCGACAAAATTTTAATTTTAGTGATTTAGAGCATAATTAATAATAAAACGATTAACAGATATTTCATAAAAATTGTTCAAAATGTTCACCATTTTCACGTATACAAAGATTTATACGACACAAAAAGTTGAGATGTACTTTTTGCATAGGTTATTTCTATTGAAAATAAGTAGCACTGGTTTTTTTTTCTGAAGACTATTATTATCTGCTCGAAAACAGTGATATTCATATTCTTGGTTTCCATAGTTTCATCTGTGTTGATTTGTCGAGTTTTATTGACGTTGATTGTTGATATCGGACTTTTCTGATTTATCATGGCCGTACAATACACCAATGAAGAATACACCGATATGTTATTGGTATTCGGATATTGTCAAGGAAATGGTCGAGAGAGTGTGAGGGTGTATTCGGCAAGGTTTCCAAATCGTCGCGTACCAAGCCACCCAACCTTTGCTGCAGTTGAGAGACGTCTTCGGGAGACCGGTCATTTTGCTCCTAGAACTGGTGATTATGGAAGACAGCGTTATGTAAGGATTCCCGAAGTCGAACTAGAAATTTTAGACCGTATTGAAGAAAATCCAGAATTGAGTACTAGACGGATAAGTAATGAACTAGAAGTTTCTAGGAATGCCGTTCATGAAGTACTAAGAGAACAATTATTATACCCATACCACAAGACGCCAGTTCAAGATTTATTAATCCATGATTCACAAAGTCGTCTGATGTTTTGTAGGTTCATTAATTTGCAAAGAGAAATGAATCTGAACTTTGGAAAGAATATTTTGTTCACTGATGAAGCCTGTTTCACGAGAAGAGGAATAACTAATTTTCATAATGAACACGTTTATGCAATTGAAAATCCTCATTCCATTAAAATAAACCATTTTCAACACGAATTCAAAATCAACGTTTGGGCTGGAATAATAGGAAATTTTATAATTGGTCCTGTCATACTTCCACAAAGATTAACAGGAGACATGTATTTACAACATCTACGAAATACGTTGCCAAATTTGTTGGAAGATTTACCACTCCAACATCGGGTAGATATGTGGTTTATGCACGATGGAGCTCCACCACATTTTTCGGTGGATGTTAGGAATTTTTTAAACCAACAGTACCCAGACAGATGGATAGGTAGAGGTAATGATGCACCCGTGAATTGGCCACCACGTTCTCCAGACTTAACACCGATGGATTATTTTGTATGGGGTTATCTCAAGTCTACGGTTTACAAGACCCCTGTGAATACTGTAGAACAATTATGGCAACGTATCCAACAGGCGACGAATAATCTAACAGGCGATGAAGAAGTTATGCAAAGAGTACATTTCAACTTTTTGCGTCGTATAAATCTTTGTATACGTGAAAATGGTGAACATTTTGAACAATTTTTATGAAATATCTGTTAATCGTTTAATTATTAATTATGCTCTAAATCACTAAAATTAAAATTTTGTCGAAACCATGAGAGGAATCGACTTTTGTCAAGAGTACCTTTTTTGTAGTGAATGAGTTGAATAATTTAGATTTCATATTGAAACTAATTTTTTTCCATTGGCGTAGGAGTTTTAGATGTTTATTTACTGAAAAAATCAAGTTCTACGCCCATGGAATGATATTCATTATGATTATGATATGAGTTTCATTGCCCGATGAGTCTATGCCAACGTACCAAATTTGAAAAAAATCTCATGAGCCGTTCAAAAGTTATGAAGCAAAATCGATTTGAAAATTTCAACTTCAGAGCCGTCTAGCGCCCAAACTAAGCAACTTTTTACTGAGGTAAGTTTGCTTGTATCGAATTGTTTTGGTCTGAAGAATATGTGGTAGCTTTTTGTAAAGACCTTTTAAGGACACCCTGTATATATATATTGAATATATAAAATATATATATATATAAATATATATTTAGGAGGAGGGTAGTCGTGACTGACTAGTTAAGGTAAGAAATCTAAAATTTAGAAAACTAGATGAAGGTTTTCTTCGTGAGGGTGCAGTCAAAGTTCTTGGCATTGAATAAGTGGACTCTTTGTTAATAAGCCGAGCTTTCGGAAATGTTTATTTCCTTTATCAAGACAATCTATAAAAAAAAAGAAAAAATGGGTATATATAAAAACCATCTCAATTACACAAACAACAAACTACTTACTAACGTGAGATTGAAGATGAAGATATTGCAATAGATAACAGATGTAGGATTAGCGGAAAATTAATCAGGAGAATTCCTCGTAATTGTCCACGAGATGAATTCTCCTGATTAATTTTCCGCTAATGCTACATCTGTTATGTATTGCAATATCTTCATCTTCAATCTCACGTTGGTAAGTAGTTTGTTGTTTATGTAATTGACATGGTTTTCATATATACCCATTTATTCTTTTTTTTATAGATTGTCTTGATAAAGGAAATAAACATTTCCGAAAGCTCGGCTTATTAACAAAGAGTCCACTTATTCAATGCCAAAAACTTTGACTGCACTCTCACGAAGAAAACCTTCATCTAGTTTTCTGAATTTTAGAATTCTAGAAATTTTAGATATATATATATATATATATATATATATTTATATGCCTCAACTTAATGTATATGTTTCAACTTAATTAATTATAGCTCAACATTGTATAATCTACATTCGAAATGGGCTTGCCGTAATGAAGAAATGAAGTAATAGTACCAATAAGTGCCGCGGTATAGTTACTTGTTTCCATAATGAATTGATGACTTTTATGAGTTTGAATTTGATATTTAAAGTTATAACCCTTTTTCATACAGCCGTGAAAACGTGATTAGCTAGACGCTATAGATATATACGAAATAAATATTTATCGTAATGTATTGAATGTGAATCATGCATGCACCTGATTCCTATAATGCAATTCTCTAAGGAACTGTTGAGTTTTGGAATACACTACTTTTGACTTTATTTTGGTAAAAGGTTCAGCACACATTCTTGCCAAGAATGTCGCTTATATTGATGATATGATTTTCCATACCAAAAAATTCATGGAGAGATTTGTATCATACAGGGTCAAACAGAAAGTTGAATTTCGCAGTCACTGCGGACAAATTCGACGATAAAATCAAGTGATTCCTCATCTGATTTTCTAGCCTCATTCATTTGAAATCAAGTCTTTTATTACCGTTATTATGCAAACTGATACGGATTCATCAAGAAGATAAAATTCGAGGAACAGAAATAGCAAATTATCGAAACATTACATTTTAATGAAGCAAAATAATGAATATTGAAAAAATGATGTAGAAAATTTGAAAAAAAAATGAATGTCATGATTCATTGTTCATCGTTTTCACACTTTTCTGATGAAGTGCCAGTCGGAGATGTAGAATGGTTTCTGGTCGATGGACGATTCAAGGAAAAACATGCTAGAAGTTGAGGCTTGAAAGTCATATAAGATACGAGAATGGATCGTTGAATTCAATTTCCTTTCTTGCGATATTCATATCGGATAATGATCGATATGAAAACTACGGAAGCGTAGAAGGGCCAATATAGTTTTATTTCTATTTTTCGCACAAATTCCGAGTTACAACTAGAAATCCGAGTTGCAACTCGGAATTTAGTAATAACACTGAAATGACACATTTTTGATGAAATATCTTCATTCTTACATCTCCACTTTTTTTCTCCCATTCATTGAAAATAAATATTATTCCTATATATTTCACCATTGTTTTATTTTATCATTCCCAACTTTTCCAAGGTGAATCACCGGTGATCCCCACTCAGATACTATCGTCCTCGGTTCATTTGTATACCACTGTCATATTCCATTTACCACCTTTATTGTATAAGCAGTTTCTGAAACTCGTTCAGAATGATACTGGGCGATATCATGGGTAATACATTATTTGGTCCACAAACGAACCAAGCTGTTTGTGCACCTGTGATACATATTGTGACACAATGCACAAACTTCGCTACGGCAATGGTAACCAACCTGTTATGGACTTCATTGTATTTATGTGTTTCTCTGAAGAATTGTGAATGGCATAGTGGTATGCCTTTTCTAGTATAGAGCGCAGTTTTTATGCAAAAAAAAAACATCTCAACGTGATTTTTTCGACTGTTCAATACATTATCAAGTACTGTCTAATACTACAATAACAGCAAATGACACTGATAAACAAATAGACACAAATCTACAACAAATGTACAAAAGGACTTTCCTCACACGTGATAGAAGATTGAACTGTTCGCCTCATTGATTGCCGTATTCACGAAAATATTCCCGTATTTCTCATAATAATGATAATAATAATGATAATAATAATGATAATAATAATGAAAATAATAATGATAATAATGATAATATTAATAATATCTTTATTTCTCAAATAAAAAAGTGCAGTTGTTGCAATACTGTTACAATGTACAATAATTGGAGAAGTGTCGTCATAAGCATAGCATGAATACAAAAATGTAAAGTCGGACAGCCAGCTTCAATTTGATTCCTCAGGTGTTCAGTGTTTCCGACCGAAGTGGAATTAACTACTGAAATGCAAAAAAACCTAAATGCAAATTTCTTGAAAAATTAAATCCGGTGATCGAGCAGGCAGATGCAGATATATGTAAGATGTTTTATTTTTTTCGCATAGAAACGGCGCCCCATACGGAAGAAAGACATGAGAGATTTTTTGTCACAAATTGAACGTATAATTCAGAATGGATTTTTAGTTTGAGATATTTCAGCGGCATATCATTTTTTTTCTATAAAAA
Organism: Gastrophysa polygoni; assembly: GCA_963576655.1. Classification (NCBI taxonomy): domain Eukaryota; kingdom Metazoa; phylum Arthropoda; class Insecta; order Coleoptera; family Chrysomelidae; genus Gastrophysa; species Gastrophysa polygoni. The sequence continues at coordinate 18,285,789 of OY755086.1, forward strand.
ATCTGAGATCATTACCCGTATGCGAGCGAATGATGAACATAAAATTCTCAACTGATCTCAAGAAATGCGTAATGACTTCCTCTTGAAACCGACTAAATTTTATTTGCATATCTCGACCAGTTTCAGAGCAGTAAATGAACAGTCGGTTTTTGAGAAAAACTTCAACACCCCCCTTATCACGGAAAACGAAGCATTCGCGGACAAAAGTAATACACCAAACTGTTATTATTTTTCCATTCAGAATCACCCCTTGTCGCACTTATTCAATAACACCTTGCTATAATAGATGGCTATGTCCTCATGAACTAGTAGTTCATAAAATGTTGAAAACTACCTACCTTGGTAGAGAAATACCCCTTCAGGCTTCACGCCTTGAAAAGGAGTACAAGATGGAAGGTTCTATGACTAGTAGTGAAAGAAGTAGGAATCAATTCGTCAGCGGACTGGATATGCCCTTTCATGACGTGCAGATAAACCGCGGGGCACAAGGGGGATCTGGAGAGATATTGCCCCCCCCCCCCCCCCCCAATTCCGGTGGTACACGCGACTGAGATGTTCCGGTCACGTGGCCGGATCTATGTGCATGTCAGCTGATCATACAAGGGGAATAAATGCGCACAAAGATGGCGGGGGAGACTTTCCTAAGGGAAAGCTCGAGCCATTGATTATACATATATATAGTCAAGGCTCGAGTATAGCCGACTCTCAAAATAATACCAATGGTGATGATAGAAATGGGTCTTTATTTCTCACCTTCAGAATTGTTGCTCATCCTTGGAACTCCCATAGTTTCATTCATAAATATATCAAAATGATGGAGAATTTACGAAAACTAAACAGAAATATACTAATTCATGGTACTGATCCAGATGAGATTCGACATGTCAGCTGAATGAATTTTTAATAGAAGTATCTTTCAGTACACATGGGACTTGGTGAAAAAATCAACTTTCTTGCAGTAATAGAATAGCTAGATGGCTACATAATCATCATTTCGAGTAGACCTATCGATTTTTGGGCTGTTCCATTTGGTTTTCCCAATTTTCCTTGCTTTCTATAGTAACTACCCCTGTATTCAGTGGAACAAAAGAAGAAGTATTCAGAGCAGATGGATTGTATTTTCCATAAATCGATACTTAATTTTTTTGTATTTTTCCAATGTAAAAGCGATGTCACCATATGACAAGGCTTGCAAGATTTCCAATGTCAAGTTTGTGTTTGAAAATATTTCGATATATATAAAATAATGTCAATTTATAGGATGTTAGAGTTATTCAACTAATATATTCACTAAATTCACGTAACCTGTAGATTTCATATCGGACTTGAAGTTTCGTGATCAGATTACTCAAATAGTTGAACTATGCAAAAGGTCACGATGTACAACGTACAACCCGAATATTTTGGAAGTACTTATAGAATTCGTACTGAGAGATATTTCTGAATATGTGTGACCTCAGAAGATCACTAATCATACTTGTTCGTACTTGTTTATTCATTGAAAATTGATGAAAAATGAAAATCACTACAATACATCCCGAAGTGTAATCCAGTAATCCTGAAACTCATTTTCAAAAGTCCTAATCCCCATTACTTATTTTCAATCTGCATTGACTATTGAATTCAAAAGCTCGGTAACAGTAAGATGAGTTTATTGGTATTCTTATGTTGTCGAAACCATCGAAAAAAAAACATACAACGTTAGATATGCAACATAACAACCGCTGGTATAGCCAACTCAACTCAGGTCATTTCATGAATCATTCTCAATTCAACTTATATACCAAGAAGATAGAAAAAAGTGGGAAACAATAATCTTGGAGTTGCAGTCAATATTCTGGTCTTCAAAATCATACATAAGGTATCTGCGCATCCGCCATTTTACGTTATCTGATTATCTTTTGCAACCCAGAATAGTTTCTGAAAGGACTGACTCACTTTCACCACAATTGAGCAAAGGATACACAGACATTTGAGCTTTCCTAATGCAATTTATATTGTCTTGATGCACGATCATCAAGAGGATTTGTGCAGCTGCATCATCAGAGCCGAATGTTATTGAGTTTATGAACTGGAAATGGATGAAATTGACTGATTATCCAACGAAGCGAATATAACTACAGTACACATGTAGTTGCCTCATTTGTAACAGACAACAGTACTAGGTGTATCTTGACGTTGTAGTTCTGCAAAATGAAGGTATTTTACAAAAGTTTCAGTGAATGAAGTTATTCGAAAGAATTTCACCAGTTTGATTAAGTCGACTGAGGAATGAATCATATATAGATCTATCTGATATGATACCTATATAATCTATTTTGTTGGAACGAAGGTATAATGCAGTTTGATCACCAAACTACACGTTGGTACATCATTGAAGGTTATTACAGATGAAGTCACTAGCGCCTTCGGCAAAAGATTAAACCGTGTTGTAAGAATGGTTTGGTGAAATTCATATAATAAAATAGGTATTCATAATTTATTTTTGTATTCGTAATCGATTACAAAAAGATCATTCTCACATGAAACAGTCATGCAAAGCAAAATCACATTGTAATGTATTTTCCTATTGATGTCGCCAATCAAGCCGATATAATAGTAGGATACGAACAACTTGCGTGGACCATTTTTATTATTCCTTCTTCTTATCTGAATCGACAATATGAGTATCAGATGGGTAAGTAACTGTTCTAGCTTCAGTGTGATTCATTTCATATATTTTTCATCGATTCTCCTGAGGATTCTACCTGGAATTGTAAGGTTATTGGAATGATTCGAGTTTGAGTTTTTCGAAATTTCAAACTTAAAACTCACACAATAAACAACAGAAATGATCGATCCAGAAAAATTAGTAGTCTTTGGCTGTAGTATTGGATATTTCCAAAGCATTCGCCTAAGTCCATTGCAATTTTGTCACAAACGTATTCCTTTGAAAAATTATATTTTTTTACAGTTTCTAGCAATTGTTTAACATTATAACTCTCGTGGAAATATATGTCACGTTCGCACAAAAAGTCTTGTATTTCACCTTTTCTATTACTGGAACCTAGTATCTTATTATTTTGATTAGATTAGATTAGATTAGATTTTATTGGTCAAATTATTACACCTTAGTGCTATGACAAGTCAATAATAAAGCTACGTATAATATAAATGTAAATTACAATTTGAATATTAAAAAACCGAGAAACGGTGGTTAGTCGATAAAATTTGTATATGATACGAGCACAGAGTAAAGTAAATAAATATATAAATGAGGAAAAAAAATACATAGAGACGGTACATTGACAATGGTCACTCGGTAAATTGTATATAATACGAGCACAAATCAAGATAAATAAATATATAAATGTAAATGTATTCACTCAGTTAAGCTGAAGTCAGACGCATCATCAGTTTCCTTTTGAAATTAACGAGGGTTGCATTTTTCATTGATTGGGGCAGTGAGTTGTACAATGGTATGTATGAGTTACATCTCCTTGTTATTTCTAATCTTTGTTGTGGTGCTCTAATATTATCCTTATTCCTAGTATTATACGAGTGGTTGGTTCCATTTGTAGTAAACTTTTGTAAATTTTCTTGAATGTGTATCAAGTTGCAGTATATTACACATGATGGCAGAGTTACTATATTGAACTTTATAAACCAATTCTTACAGCTCTGCATTTGAGCTATTCCAGCTAAAGCTCTAATTGCTCGTTTCTGAATTAAAAATATTCTCGAGATATGGATAGATGTGCCCCAGTTTATCAGTCCATAAGTTAAGGAACTATGGAACATTGCATGATAAGCGGTATTGGCAGCTTCCTGACCGACTTTATTTTTTATCTGCCTGATTGCATAGACCTTGCCTGATAGATTTTTTGCTAGTTTGTCGATATGAAGTTTCCAAGTTAACTTTGAATCAATAGTTATAACAAGACATTTCACATTATCTGAGGGATTATTAGACAGCGAGAACATAACTGTTTGGGTCTTGCTTTCATTCACACATAGGCTATTCGCACTGAACCAGTCCGTAGCTTCCTGAATAACTCGCTTTACTTATTCTGATGATTCTTCATTCTTGTTTTTCCGAATGGCGAAGGAAGTGTCATCGGCGAATAGCATTGTGAATGTTGTCATTGAATTTGGCAGGTCATTGATATAAATCAAGAAAAGTAGTGGCCCAAGGACACTACTTTGTGGAACACCATTCAGGATCGTTTGTATGCTACTGAGTTCTTCATTATATAATACACATTGCTTTCTCTCATTTAGATATGATGCTAGTAGATTGTGTGCATTGTCTACAAAGCCATAGTATCTCAGTTTTTCTAATAGAATATCAGTAAAGACGCAGTCGAACGCCTTGCTCAGATCGAGGAATATGCCAAGTGTTGATTCTTTGTTTTCGAAGCCTTCAGTTATGAAGTCGACTAATTCGAGCACTGCCTTCGCCGTGCTTCTTCCTTTCCTGAATCCAAACTGTCTGTGTGTCAAGATATTTGTGTACTCTAAATAATTTATCATTCTTATTGCCATTATTTTTTCTATAATTTTTGCAATGACTGGAAGTAGTGCAATTGGCCTGTAATTTGAAGGAAGATTGATATCGCCATTTTTGTAAATCAGAATTATCTTTGCAATTTTTAGTTTTGATGGAAATACGCCAGATTTCAGAATCGAGTTGGCAATACATGTAATTGGTCGTAGTAGCGCAGATAGATTCTCTTTATACATGACCACTGAGTGATTGTAAATATCAAGTGAGCCCGGGTTTTTTAGAGATTTGATGACTTCATTCACCTCTGCAGTATCAGTTTGATAGAAATGCATTGAGTTGTCAGCATTGCATGGAACTTGGGCGACTATGGTAGGATGCGTTATCCATCACAATACAGCTATTTGGTGGTATATTCGGAATTAATTTATTGTGAAACCAATCTTCGAAAACAGATATTCTGGTATCCATCCTTCTTCTGACCCCGCATGTAGGATAGTTATTCTTTCACCTTTATCAGATGGAGCTTTCATGTAACATTTTTTGGAACCATCAATCCATCCTTCACTGGGTGCATCATGGGTGTCGTACCAAGTCTCATCTAGGTAGATTATCGTTCGGTATTCCGATCTAGCTGTCTGATACAATGACGATCAATGCTGGTGTTCCACAAGGCTCTGTCTCGGCACCAACTTTATTCTTGCTCCATGTCAAAGATTCGTTGAATGTGACCTCCAGCCCAGTTCATAGTTTTGCGGATGATAGTACACTTCATTCCGCCTTTTCCTCTAGAGCTCCTATATCATCCAACGAGGCCAGAGGTGCAAGGCGAAGACAGGTCGATGCTTTAAATGAGGATCTGACAAGAGTTCTGATATGGGGATTTGAGAATCTAGTACAGTTCAATGCAACTAAAACTCAAGCTTGTATGTTCACCAAGAAGGCTGATCACACAATGCCCAATTTGATGATGTCGGGTACCACTGTTCCTATGAGGTCGTCAATATCCATGCTGGGTGTCACCACCAACAGTGCTCTCTCATGGGACGATCATGTGAGGTCCATTGCGAAAACTGCTTCACAAAAACTTAGTTTTCTATTCCGTGCGAAGAGATACTTCGCATCCCAGCAACTGCTTATGATCTACAAAGCACAAATTCGACCTGTCCTGGAGTACTGTTCACATGTTTGGAGCTCAGCCCCCAAACATACGCTAAAGCTCTTAGATTCAATTCAGAAGAGAGCTATTCGCCTAGTCAATGATACAACACTCACCAAATCATTGACCTCTCTAGATCATCGTAGAAAGGTCGGCGATCTCTGCCTTTTTTATAGGTACTTCCATGTTCTCGATATATTCTGTTCTGAGTTTTTGCAAGCGCTGTGACTCCATTATAATTTACCTTTTGTCTATTCTTTTGAATGAAAACCTCGAACGACGTAGAGTAAAAAACAAAGTTGTAATGGAACAATCAAACTCACCATCAGTTACCTGGGCAGTCACCGTGAAAGTGACAATAACTTTGGCACTTTTTGTCCTGCATACATTCCATAAAGATTGCGGCGAATTGAGTCTGCTTGAAATAAATCAATGTTCTTTGGTACACCATTGTTTTTTCGTGTTTTTTTTTAGGAGCTATCGAATTATTCACAACTTTCCAAACTGTACTTTCAGGGATGCTCGTTAAAGCTGAAATCTCTTTCAATGAAAAGTATTTTTCGTGGACTCGCTCTACTAACTTTAAGTAAACACTTTCAACTATCATTTTTGCCTCAACGGGCAAACATTTGTGCTTTTTGGTAGACATTTCAAAAGACACTATCGAACTTTATAATACACACTGTTTCAAGGCTCGATATAAACTGACACAGACAAAGGCGTTGGGACCATCCATAATCGGACCCTGTTAGGGTCAGATATAAATATTGCATCTCATATAATAACTGGAGGCAAGTCACTTTCTTAGATCGTGAAAAACACTATACCCAGGCCTCCAAGCGAAACTTCCATCATATGTTTGCCGCTCCTACTATGTCTTTTACTATCGATGAGTTTTCTAGCGGTGGTAGGTGAGGATCTGTCTTGGCACCAACTCGAAACCACCTCAAAAGGCGGGCGATCTCTACCACTTTCATAGATATTTCCAGGGTCGGTGCTCAGTGGACATCTCGTCTGTTATGACCACGAGTGATTCCAGAGAGATAAACTAGATCACTCCATTCATCAATAGAGCGGCAAAGTTACGGAAGTATTTTCCTAGTGAAGTCTCTCCTGAAGCTTACAATCTCCAAACTTTCAAGAAAAAATTCAACTCCTTCCTTTTTTCCCAACATTTCACCGCTGGCATCAAACACGTTGTTCCAAGAACATTATAGATTTTTCTTTCGTGTTTTCAAGAGTTAAAAAAGGACATTGCACAATAAAATAAATCTCTACCTGTACTGAAACTTCTTCAAGAATTATACTTATAATAGAAAAAGCTTGTTTCTCAAGAGTGAACAGTCTGATGAATGTTTTTTTTTCGTGTGAGACAAGCGCAATTTCTTCAGCTCAATCATTGTTGAAGAGATGCCTATTCTTGCAATTGAGTACCCACTGTTTCCACGACTATGTCCATTCTGGCTTGTTTTGTATGTTTGTAGCCGAGAAGTTGTGTTTTGTCCAACAATGCATTGGAATTAATTCCATGACATTTTTTTACCCATCCTCGCAATTGTGTCCAGACAACAGATAATTATATAATTAGTGAAAAAGTGTGTATTTGTTGAACGGAGCATGAAGTTCACAGGTCGAGACGAAGGCGAGATCTGCAGCCATGCTAAGTGCAACAAATACTTTTTGCATATGTTGCGCTCAATGTTGCTACAGAGTAGTCAGATTTTATACTGGCGACTGTGGAAATCGATTCTACACAGAAATCAATCTCATTAATCACGACTGGAAACTCACTAGGAATGGGACAGGTGATTACTCATTATTTGCAAAAACTTTGGGTTTTTCGCCATTATAGTTATGTCATGTCAAATGAATCAACAATTTTGTTGCCATTGATAGTTTTTTGTCTTATAAATTGAATAATCATCTGTCCTCTTTATTCTCAGTGTCCGGTGTCCATGGATAAGTAGTAATAATAAGTCGGTAATAGAGCAACTTCCTATGGTTACTGATCGATATTGTAATCAATAATGAAAGTAACTTTTTACAGCGTTAACAATGCAAAATAGGTGAACTAACCTTCTGCACGATGGTAAAAAGATCAAATCTGCCCATTGAATTTTGTTTTATGACACATAACCCACATGAATGAATAGAAATATGATAGGTGTCAATGTATTCATTAGACAAACCATGACTCCTGTTCGGCTCTCATGGGGTATGAGAATCAAACTGGGCAGAGGGATGTTGGATCCATGGAAAAATTGAGGTCATTTTCAATATTTGATCATCAATGTCCATCAGATTGGTTGAAGTGTGTCCAGCGAACTCTAGATGTGAAATTAAAAATGATTCTGTGAAAAATCAAATGTACCAACTTTCCGTCTCGAATATGAGTGATCGTACTCAAAATTGTCCGTGAAATACAAAGGAATACAGGGTGTCCTGTGGAATCGGAAGTGATGGAAGAAAATGAAATATTCCAATATTTTCCACTCTTCTTGTCTCACTCTCAGTCTTGTCTGAAGAATACATTAAAAGCTGGTAGATATACATTTCCACAACTCATACTACAAAATCTGTATTGAATATAACATTTGAATTAGAACTATAAGTTGTCACACCACCCCTATTTAAAATGAAAGAAATGTAACATCAAAGCTGCATAGATTATATCAAAGGCTCATATAACAGTGTATACATGTTTTGATACTATAGAATACTTTTTATGTCATGAAATCTTTCATGCTCGCTTTTATGTTTAGTTTGAATAATGTTTGGGGTAGTGGTCTTATTTATTCTGGCAGCTCATTGAATGATTCCATACCACAAAAAATAGGACCATTAGGACCATGGCATTTTTTCAAAATGCAGAAGTTTATACTTGAGTCAGCTTTTGTAGTCATGTACGTTCTCGAAATGAGAGATGGATTTAATGTTTATGAGATTTTTCACGATATTCCATTTCCATTATTACAAATCCATTTCGACAAGCATCTCTATGGTTCAATCTTCAATCCATCCAATAATTATTCTCGTAGAATAATGATATCATTCATATACCATTTCTCTTATTTATATATATCTTATGGGCTGGGAAGATAAGACGAAAGAGAAGAGACGAATTCTGTCTGGCGATTCTGGCCGATCTTTGTGACTCTCCGCAGGGGGTGGTGCCGAAACGACATTGTTTAAATGATCACGACAGTGGTGGCGAAATACTCTTTTCTCAAAGAATTCGGACGAGGTAACTCTGAGATAAAGTGTAAGTACGTATTTCGACTCTAAATCACAGTCGCCGGTGAAAAACACTTAATGAAGATGTACCTATAATTAGCACTCGTTTGTTTTGCCTCCTGATGATGACAACTTCATTCTGAATATTGATTTATAATTCTCAACTCTGTTCGATGATCAAAATTTGTGTTGCTCGAATGTAACATCATTTTTGATTCATCTTTCAATTTTTGTTTATTACCATGATGATTTTTCCTAATTATCAGCTGTAATATAACAAGTTAATATGATGATTCTGTCGTTTCTGTTTCACGAGTTATAACATCGATTCTCAATCATATCACGAGGTTATATATGATGAGAGAATATAATGAACGGCTCCCCAAGGATTATCACACATTTTCTCGCAACTTCATGAAGACGGATTCAAATTGTCAAAACTAATAAATATCGCTGCTCGTTAGAAACTGACAAAAATTAGGTTTTATTCCACTGGATTCTGCGTAGAGTTGTCTGTCAGATGTAGTTTCCAGTTCAATATTATTTCTTATAACTTCGTAGATATGGAAGTGGTACAAAAAATATAAATTTTTTAAATTTCTCTGTACCTCATAAACGCAAACAGTCATGTAAAACCTGATTGCTCATCCTTAGTTTCGATGGTAAGTGGGATAGGAACGTAAAAACCGTTCCAACCATAGGATACACTCATGATACTATAACGAGGAGAGATATGATCACTCGAGGTTCTAGTTTTGAACCGCTTTGCGCATGACGTCACTACGTGACAAATACGATTGGCGGCAATCGGAATAACACGGGTTTTCATATATTTGATCAGACGAATTATTGAATAACAATGTTTTTGGAGTTTTAATGTTAGTGGAATTATGATTCCAATCATCGAAATATATAAAATGATAAAAATGAACACAACAAAATGAGTTATTCCCCTGGATATCTTCTGAATTTCAAATAATTAATTCATAGGTATTGAAGGAGTAACATTCATGACGTTCTTCAAAACAGAAAGATTATTTAGAACTATTTTTGTATGTGAATAATTGTTTCATTCGTGAGCATTTATTCAGAAATAAATAATAATAATGAAATATCCACTAGTTGATAAATATATATTTCGCAACTGACTTTCATGAATCATTTCAAGTGAAGTGAATACATAAAGTGCATTTACAAGGGTGGTAATTATATTGGCCACAATTATGAACATTTGGTGCATGAGTTTAATAAAACACAAGTAGATAAAGTTGTATTTAATATAAATATTTTTATTGGAAATTGAAACACTGTTGTTACACCATCATAATCAGTGCAATTATTTTCAAGTATTTAGATAATTCACAAAATAATCATCAAACTATGAAGGTAAAAATACATTTGTACGAATAGACATAACGCATCTAATAAGGAATGATGGGTTTAAAATTTTTCAACAAATTACATTTCAGATAGATACCATAAAAGAAATTGAATCTAATTGGATAAATCGAATTGAATAAATTGAAAAAAATACTGTGTGTAGGTTAATCGAGGTGTGATATGTTCATTTCTCTAGATTTTTTTTCGTTTCTAAAAATAAATATAGGAAATATGATGAATATTTCAATATACCTATTTGTACTGAAGACAGATCAGCGATCTGCTCCAAGATGTCAATGCATTTAAAATAAAACAATTTTGGATCACTTACGATACCTATAAGAGAATTTCTTTGCTAATAGTCATTGAAATGAGAGAGAAAATCCCAAAAAATCTAAGGTAATGAATTCAAAATTTCATTGATGGTATTGGAATGTTTGGGGAAGGTATGGCATCATCTTTCAATTTCCATTTCTGAATAGGTAATTCTAACAGTTTTTCTTGCAATCTATAGTCGTCGTCTGAGAAATGCTTCGTACATATTCTAGCTGTTTTTACATTGAACCTGTTCTTCTGAAAGCAATTCTTCACCCACAAACTGCAAGTTTCCTTCGATGAAGGAAAAGTGAAGTAATGACATGTCGATGCAGTTTTACATCTTTTATTAATGTTACTGGAACAACCCACCACAGCACAATGAACCATAGTTTCTTAGTATGGAATATAAATGAAGTAAGCAAAATTATTCGAACCGACACTACTGAAAAACACAATTTAAAACGATAAACGCACTGAAATGTTCGCTTAACCTCGAAGCGCCAACAGAAATTTCTCACGGAGTGACGTATACTGTGCAAGAGAGATAGAAATAAAACATGCGCGTGGGTTTACCTTCTCAGTTATAGTATCATGGGATACACTGTACTATACTGTTGTAGACTGTACTGTAGTTACTATAGTTACTCTTACTATAATTAGGTAAATTCTCTTCCAATACCATTCAATTGGGTAAGAATTTGGAGTATTGATAAACACATCAACACATCCAAAAATTAGGTGTAATTGAACCAATAGTAGGGCACGTATAATATACTATGAAGAACTTTATTGTTTCGCTTCTACTCTTTTAGCTTGAATATTAAATATGTCATTTCAATAAGTATCGAACTATAGTGCATATTCCTCAAAATGGGCTATATTAAATATTCTGTACACTATTTGTGCTTATGATATATTGTCGATATCCACTGGGTGTGACTCCTTATTTTGAGTTCTTTTGTGACTAACTGGTGTTTCTTGGTTGACTATATATATATATATTCAGACACAGGTTGGAAAAAATTCAGGTTAATATCTATGAATCCTACAAGAAAATTCGCTCGGATTCGGCAACGATGATTGTATTGCGCAAATTTCGCCAAATAAGTGCGTCATCGTTGTTGTAGATACGAGGTCATCGTAATTTTTCCCAAATATAGCTCAGCGATGACAACTTCAGTGAAATCCATCCAAAAAAAAAACAATCATTTTCATAAATGATTTATTCTTAACGTATCATTTGCGGAGATGACGTCACATGACGCACTAATGTGTCAAAATTTGTGCAATATTGAATTAATAGATATCATAGATATTCAATGAATTTATTCCAACCTTATGAGTGCTCACTGTATATGCATAATGCTAATAATGGAAATATTATCATTTACACCATTGGATAGCTTCATTTGTGAGCTTTTCAATGATATAGGTATCACAAATAAGGGTTTGCTATTTGGTATAGTTGTTCCTTATTGAATTCCCAAATGTAATGACACCAAATAGATACCACATTGTACAAAAATGATTTTGAGATCAGTTTATCAGTTTGACTGATAAAAGAATATTTTCCTTCAGATATAATATTTCTGGTGATTCAGACAAGCACAAGATGATTTTTCGCAATATTTTATTTTATCACGATGATTACCCCTATTTCGACGTCTATGCCAGCTGATGTCTTTACAGGTGTTTCGGCCATTAGCTGAAGACTCTACAAGTGTCTACCTTCTATCGAAATGTTATTACGAGAGATGAATAGTCAATTATACACTTTAAGTTTCGGGCCTTGTTGGATTTTGAGAAATCTTTACGGCCGTCTTGTTTCAGATTAGGGCGTGAGTTTTGGCTAGATTGATACGAGATTCTGAAGGGTGGGGCCTAGTGGGCTTTAGAAAGGCCGCGGAGGCTGGTACAACAACATAATTTGCAATTCCAACGTAATAGGTCAGGTGTCTGATACCCTATCGAAAGTCTTGATGCCAAATGATTTTGGGAACATTTTGTTTTGGTGTTAGATCTGCAAACCACTAATGCGCTGCGATCTCATTAGATTCATTTTGTCCCATCTCCTTCTATTTATCTCAAGGTTTGCTCGTTTATAACAGCTCCTCGAGCTTCAATTCCTTTAGGATTTTCTGAATTTCGAGTGAGTATACAAGTGGCATTTCTTTCACAGTCAGCTAGTATGAACCCAGTATTTTCAATTATGCATCGCACTCCATCAAGATGTAATGGGGTGTTTCTGCAGAATCTACAGGCCCTCTTCCCTCATCCTAGCTTTCTTAGAAGTTCTTAGAGTCTGCAATGCCCAGTTAGAAATCCCGTTATTGCTTTGAGAGTTATTTTGCTGAGGCTGATCCAGCGTCTTTGATCTTGCTCGGTTGAAAATGCCGTGGAGATCTTTGGCCTACCGCACCGAAGTCCTGGAAGTCTTTGCCATACTCTATTTGATTCTTTCGTTGTGTTGCTTTCTTCCCTTTCTCTTTTCTCTCTCAGCAGAATGATTGATTTGGCTGAATTCCTATGAACTACCATCAGTCTCGTCCGGCTGACCAGCAAAGTAGTAATTGCTGCTCAGTTGAACAAATATTGGTATAGGATAGAATCGAACAGGTTTTTCCTTCAACAAATACACATCAGTTTTGTCTTAAAAAAACACAGGTATATGCACAAACAAAATTGACAAATACTAATTACTAATTCTACTATCATCATGATGTATTTTTCATCGACATTGAATATAACTATATTTTCATCAATTAGTTCAGTCGCAGAGTCGAGACAACGACTGATGGAATTATAATTGGTAGATGTTTTGTCAATTGTTTTGAAAATCCTGTAACGCCTACTCTATAATATCTAGGACATTCATATTCATTTCAGTCAATATTTCGGGTAGAAGGATACTGTTATTAGTTATAAATTGAACATCAATGATATTTCTACGATCATTAAGTGCATGACTTACCGTACTTGGGTCCCACATCACAGATGCATAGTGTAACCCAGATCTCACCAGATAGTTGAATAAACTTGTTGATACCTCGCAATTAACGTCCCTATAATATTTCAGCATAAACCTGGGCATTCTCTTTGATGATATTTTCAATGTGGTTTTCCAGATTTAAATCATACTCTATGATCTATGAACGATACTCTATGATCTTTGTCTGTCAGCTGCTCCAAGATGCTCTACTCACGTGATATCATTCCGATTTTTTTTTTCAGTGAAGATAACAGATTGACATTAACCTCCATCTAGACACCAGAGAAATTCTGTTTCCAGGCAATGAATTCCAGAAAATGATGTCCAAATGATAGTAATGGAGTAAGAAGATATAGCAGGTCTTCAAAAGGCTCTGTTGAACTCTAAACTCTGAAGAATCATTCAAAATATTTTAATACAATTAACAGAATGATAATTCATGCCAGATTAAATTTTCTTGTGAATATTCTGAATCTTTCTCAACCATATTTTGTTAATTCGAAAGTGTATATTTCAGTTAGCCCCTAATTGCCAGTTATAATTTTGCGAATAACTCACAGTCAAAGAATCAGTTCTGATTTCAGGGAAATTTGTGATTTAAGGTTGAATCCAGTGAATTCCTTAATGGTGGAAAAGAACTCGAAACGTGGTCGAAACATGATAGTACGGAATGAATAAATAAATTGTGAAATCAGTGAAGATGCTTGTTGGCAACTGAACATGGCGTCTTAGTTACCGAAATGCGTATTCAGGGTTTTCTAAATATTATTGTGGTTTTTGGGTATTTATACATTTTATATTCGAGTATTTAACCATAGTCTCCGAATTTTTTCAATCTTAAACAAGAAAACAATGTTTTGAATGAATCCAATAGGTTACTGGACTTAGTTTTAACCGACAAGAAATGTGTTGTTCAGAGAGATTCACTCCCTCTAGTTCCTGAAGATATTTTGTACCATCCAGCTTTGATTGTTGAATTTTCTAACTTAGATCATAAGGAAGGCGTTCTTATACGGAATAATGAACAAAGGAGTTATGATTTCAAAAAGGCAAATTTTCCAGCTTTATATGAAAGTCTACTCCAAATTGACTGGACGTTTTTGAATATATATAATTATGTGAATTTGTCCATCGGTAAATTTTATGAGGTTCTGTATGGAACTTTAGATAATTATGTTCCTCAGCATAAGGTATTCAAACATCAATATCCACGTTGGTACACTGCTGAAATAATCAGTAACATAAAACTTAAAGCAAAGTATCACGACAGGTTTACAAATACTGGTAATGTATATTATGACCAAGAGTTCAAAAGACTGAGAAGTTTGACTAAGCAACTAATACGATGCGCCTACAACAATTATGTGCATTCAATACAAGAAAATATATCACACAACCCTCAAAGTTTCTGGTCATTTGTTCATGCGAAGAATAATACCTCAAGAATACCTGGTAGAGTATTTTGTCAGGAGAGAACGTTTGATGCTCCTCAAGACATTGTCAATGGATTTTTTGATTTTTTTTTGTGTGTTCATGTCATCCAATCTAGGTAACTTCAGCGAAGACAATTTTCTTAGTAATCATGATATTATATCATTTCTCAATATAACTGAGTCGGAGATAATTTCCGCTTCGAAAAATTGAAAAATAAATTCAATTCTGGGCCAGATAAACTTCCTTCATTCTTCATAAAGGATTGCATCAGAGTATTTGTTACTCCCCTGATATATTTGTTCAATTTAGCTATGAAATCCGATACATTTCCAGACATATGGAAGATATCACGGGTGTCTCCAATACTAAAGAGCGGTGATTCAGCTGATATTCAAAATTATCGTCCCATATCTGTCTTATCTAATTACGCCAAACTGTTTGAAATAGTAATTTATAATCGAATATTCACCTCAGTACATATGATAATTTCACCATAAAAACATGGATTTATGGCCAAACGCTCAACGGTAACAAACTTAACTGAGTTCACGCAATACGTGTCGGAGCATGTTGATAATCGCTGCCAAGTAGATGTTATCTACACAGATTTTGCTGAAGCCTTTGACAGAATTGACCATCTTTTTTTGTTACAGAAACTTCATTATTTCGGCTTTCATTTGTCAGCTGTTTTATTCCTCAAATCCTATTTCACTCAACGATCTCAGTTTGTTTCCTATAATGGCTTCAATTCAAATAACTTTATTACTACCTCGGGGTTCCACAGGGTTCGAACCTAGGTCCCCTTTTATTTGCATTATTTATCAATTATTAAAATGATGAAATAGATTGTGAACGATTATTCTTTGCGGATGACTTGAAATTATTTTCTATAATACAAAACGTGGATGATTGTGAGGCCCTGCAATTTGAAATAAATAAGGTTCAGCAATGGTGCGAGGAGAATAAGCTTTATTTAAATGCATCGAAATGTAAAAGCATGAGTTTCACAAGAAAAAAAATTCCTATCTTATTCAATTACAACGTAAATAACACAATATTGTCTCGTTGTGAGTTAATAAAAGATCTTGGCGTTTACTTCGATTGCAACTTAACATTTGGTCACCACATTTCTGTAAAAGTGAACCAAGCTCTCAAATCCTATGGCTTTATAATAAGAAATTGTAAATCTTTTTGGAATCTCAAAACTCTATGTTCGTTGTATAATGCGTACGTTAGATCTAAGTTGGAATATGGTTCTATTATATGGAATCCTGTCTATATGTGTAACAGGTTGATGATTGAACGAGTTCAGAGACGATTCCTGAAGTTTTTATGTTTTAAAATCGATAATCAATATCCCGAAAGGGGCGTACCATACCAAATTTTAATATCGCGCTTTGATTTTGTAAGTCTTGACGTAAGAAGAAAGCGTGCTGGCATTATTTTTCTATACAAATTATTGCACTATCAAATTGATGCAAGTAATATAGTGTCTCAATTGAAATTTTTTGTTCCAAATTCTAGAACTAGGTACACTAAGACGTTTCACTGTAATTAATAAAATCTCTGATGTCTACTGTGATATTCAGCATGATACACTGAATTATATAGGAAATATGGCTATTCAATATCTGAATGAAAACATTATGTAAGATGTAGCAGTTTTTATTTTTTTATATATTTTTTATTTTATATTTTATAGATTGTAGTATCTTCATTCTTCCACTCCTTTTTTTTCCCTCATCTATATTTGAATACTCCTGTAATTCATTCATCCAAATGGTTGTAACTACACTTTGAACTTTCTTATAAATAATTTTTCCTGTAAATGGGTAACTGTTGGGCAATTAAATGCTATTATTATTATTATTATTATTATTATTATTATTATTATTATTATTATCATAAAAATCGTTGTCCTGAAAAATGAATCGAAAACCGAAAATCAGCATCAGATAATATAGAAATATGAAAAACCAGGTGACAAAAGATACGCAGGTCTCTTAGGTCCTCTTTTTTCTATAGAATTCCTATAGAAAACAATTTGAAACAATTCTCCAGATGATAACAACTGCCAGTTGTGATATATTTCCCAATATTCTGAATATGAACCAATTTGACATGTATTCAGTGTCATCTCTTCGTTAAAAAATTACTCCAGCTCTGAAATACCTACCATCCTATAATGACTACCCACCCTTTTCAAAAATATGCTCTAATACAAGAGTGTTACTCATTATCGGCCTCTGATCTCAAGTTATAGTCTAGTCCACATTAACAACTGTTAAGGAACTATAATTCCAGTGGCAACTGTAAATTAGAGAAATATTTCGAAAACTCTTTCAGGTTTGGCAGTTCAGAGCCATCCTACCAAAGGAATGAGGAATCTTGAGAAATTAACAAAATACATCAGTTTTCACGTTTTATTTCTTATGTATTTATGTATGTATGAATACACGATTGGGGTATAGCATGGAACCAAGTAAATATCTTTCAAACGAACAGAACGATATTCATGAAAATTTGCAGGTGAGTGCAATGGAACTAAATGCATCTGTTGTACATTTTTTTGGTAATAATGTTCTTCCGGCTCAACCGGAAATTCCATCAACTTCTTCAATTCAAATGGGACACCTTATGTATTCTTACAGATTTTGAAAGAGCTCGTTATTTTGAATTCATACATACTGAGTTTAGTTTAAAAAAAAATTGTAAAAACGAGGGATAACTCACTGTTAGTTGTACAATAGGTGTAGGTGTACATTTCATTATTTTAGAATAATGAGAAACAAAATTACTTCAAATGTTCAAAATGCTCCCCAACCTTTTGAAAAATTCTTGAGTCACTCTTTCCAAGACCACGTATCAGTTAACATTCTTCAATAATTCTTTGTTGGTCGTCTAACGTAAACTCGTGATTTCACCCCAAAGAAAAATAACCTAATGGGCTAAGATCCGGCGAACGAGCAGGCCATTCTATGAATCCTCTACGTCCAATCCATTGATTTGTAACCCGTCTATCATAGTGAGGAGGTGCTCCATCTTGTTGGAACCAAACATTTTGTGGTAATTGCCCATTCTGTTGAAGTGCAGGAATAATTTGGTTATTTAGTAGATCCAAATACATGTCACCATTCAAGTTTCCGTCGACAGAAAATGGGCCTACAAGCCTATTTTCGACAATTCCCATCCAAACATTTAACTTCTGTGGATGCTGGGTACGTGCTTCATGAATCCAATGATGATTCCCTTTTGACCAATACCTCGAGTTATGGTGATTAACTGTTCCATTTCAACAAAAAGTTGCCTCATCGGAAAAAACTATGTTCGAAGCAAAATTCTCCTCGACATTACAGATGATGTCTATTAGCCGTTCGCAAAATTCCAGCCGTCGGTCAAAATCATCGTCTGACAATACTTGAACCAACTCTACCTTATATATGGATGATACTTTTCATTTTTTAATATCTTTCCCACCGACCGTCGACTGATGCCATGGTATTGCCAAATTTGTGGTGGAAGTTTGAGGTGATTCTTCTAAATCGATTGCAATATTTTGTTTAACAGTCTCGGTCGTTACAGTCCGCGGTCTTCCAGGTTTTAGCAAATTCTTTACCATCCCAGTTGTATTGAAACGTTATAATGTTCTAGTTATAACACGATCACCATAACCGATCATCATTGAAATTTCAATACGCTCTTTTTCACATAATTGAACCATTCTAAATAGTTTATCTGAATAGTTTTTTGCTCTAATGCAAAAAGCTCAAATTAGGTTGATTAGAGTGCTATATTCCTCGTTTCTACAATTTTTTTACGCTATACTCAGTATTTATGATTTCAAAATAACAAGCTCTTTCAAAATCCGTCCTTTTTAAATTCAGGAAGTTGATGGCATTTCTACATCTACATTTTTACATCAGATGCATTTTGTTCCATTGCACTCACCAGCAAATTTTCATAAATATCGTTCTTTTCGTTTGAAAGATATTTACTTGGTTCCACATACTTTATCCCAACCCTGTATTATGTATGTTCATTCAACGCGTTTGTATTATGCTATTTATTGATTGTTTCCTTCTAGAATAGATTGAATTATAAATGCATCAGCGGTCAGAATATTCACTTCTTCGAAAGCATTTCTGCATTTCTCGATTTCTTATCCGCGATCCCACAATCACACATGAATAATTTTAGGAAAACAATAACTGACCAACTACTGAGAGCTAAGTAAGAGTGTACACGTCACCAGACCGAAGATCAAGACCGTCGAGAGAGAGGCGATGAGATGTGGCAAGAAGGCGCAGAACAAGAGATGTGGGTGAGGCATAGCCGGAGGCGATCGGTTCACACGGTGGCCGGCGGCCGAGCGCAGGTGTGCGCCAGACTGGCCGGCGCCATCGTCTCCCGCCACTCTCCGAGCACCGGCGACCATGCTGCATACCGAACGGACAGGCGGCGTTGCCGTACTATCTGGGCTTTCGCTAGATGACGGATGTATGTGCGGAATGAGAGAATGGTCTATGGGCCGGTTGCATAAAGAAGAATCCACATGTCATGTCATATTTGATGGTACGTTGAATATCGGATGCGTTATATATGATGGTACATTGAAACGTAAGTTACAGAAGGCAACATATTCTAGCACGAGTCTGAAATTCGGAATTGAGCTGCGCAGCAGCGAACAGACGAGTTTAACGTAATTATAGTAACATAATTCAATATTTATTCAGGGAAATTTTGACAAACAAATCAGACTGGCAGAAATGATTCGTTTCTGGCAGTTGACAGAAATTTGACAAACGATGCTTGAAATTTCTGTGAAATAAACTTTCCTATCAGTGAATTCATATGTAAGAAGAATTTCAAGGGACATCGCCTGAATTCTCTATATTAAATTCCTGGAATTTCTATGAATGCGAGGAAATATCATTTCTGATATTTCTTTCGAAATCTGCAGCATTATCAAACAATATTAGCATATTCTACAGATACCTCTTCTGTAATTGTTTCTATAGCCATTTCCTAGTTTGAGAACTTTCAATAAACTATATTATTGCTCCGTTAACTATGAAACCATTAACTATATGAGTACCTGCCTATGTTACGAGTTGCTTTCCTATTATTTCAATTGTACTTAAATTGGAAAAATCATGTATTGATTATTCCAATTATGTATAGTTTATTCTTCCTTCGTTTTACATGAATCTCGAATGCGAGAGTCTTAGCCATGTTTGAACTGTCCATTATCTAATGTTCATTACATGCGGATATACCAATCTTCGGAAACCCTATATGTATGTACCTAATGGTAGCAAATATTTCAGTTATTTCCTCAAAACAAGAATTTGAAAAAAATACGTATTGTAGACGACCAAACTTTTGTTGATGAAGATTTTGGAAATGATGTTATATACAGGCGGTTCTATTTGCAGTAATCAGATTTCAGTCACTTTTTCAAATAAATAAATGGAACATTCGCCACGTTATATACTCAACCAATTCGTAAACTGATGACGGACAACTGCCCTGTTGTTATTGTTCCGTGCATAGTTCATGATGCTGTTTTCTTTTTAAGGTGATGTTCATTGCTGCTGTGTGATTTGATCAGGAAATATGGTATCCTCCAAGAACAAAATGAGGGTCATTCATACAGACTCTGTATTGAAGAATTCGTATCATTGCATTATGTTGAAAAGAGAGAATGTACCTGTGATTTATTTTTTCACTTATATATATTTTTCACTATATAATTACATATCCTACGATGATTATTGAAAGTGAACACCGCCAGTCATACTCCATCTGAACTTATAATTTCTAGAATACTTGGACTCTACAAATAGGTGGTTCTCAGTTCTTTCCTCGTAGTTTTCCGCTAGACCACGGTATTCTATGAATCTAGTATTCTTTCATTATCAGCAAACCAATAACATGAAAAATATTGTCTGTAGTTGAATCTGGAAGAATCAATAACATGTAGCTTTGTATCGCTGTGAAGAATTTCTACGTGAACGCAATAAAAAACGACTTCTTTTAACTTTAGGAGCCCTGCAACTCATATCGCATTCTTGAAGGATGAAAACTTTAATATCTGATTACAGAATCAGAACAGTTATTTTGAGAAAACTGAGCATGAAAAAAATCAAGAGCAGTAATGCATATTCAAAGAAAAATTGCTCATATTGACGTGGCAACATTGCCCACACACCTTGCTCAGTAATCACTGCTCCAAGAATTTTTTATCCTTCGCTACCTGCCCTCGTCTGCGACCTCACGACTCCTTATAATAGTTGTTATAGTGGAGTGACTAGAAGAATGGGTGTTCTGCATAAATTCTGATTAGAATATTATGAATTTGTACGAAAATTTGTGTTCAGTACCCTATTATCAATTCATACATAGGTACAATCAGAAGTCGAGTATACCTTCAGCAGAAAACGATTTTGAGATTTCCCTATAGAATAAATGGAGAGGTCACAGAACTCATAGATGAGAATCCGCATTCAGAACCGAGTATAATACAATTTCACAAGGCTTCTAGCACCAATTACTGGTAACATTTGTACCGAGTGCATGTACAATGAACTTCCAAATCAAAATTCATACATTAAGAGTTGTCATAATGTCCACAGTTCGAATCGGTTCAGTTGGGAATACTATAAACGTGCATACTAATGAACTCTCCTGTGGGAACTGGCCATATTTTGTCTTTTTGGAGCTGAAGCTTTCACCTACAAAAATTCAATACTAATGGATTTATTGCATCTTTCATCAGAAATAATGAAGGTTTGGATTGAATTATTTTCTATTATAAAATTCGCATCCATAAGGGCGATAAGAAAGGTATAGGTTAGGTTAAGCTAGGTTAGGTTATGTACCGTGTCAGGAGAGATGAGAATTCTGCAGAATCGTTCTATAACCTTGGAATGAGAATAATTCATATAAATAGATGATAGATTTATTCAAACCGTCTAGATCAATAGTAACCCTTTTTTTGATGTGGCTGGTGCCACAGTTAGTAATGCTGCCTCTGTACGGGTCTTGCTCGGAATCTAGTCAACAGTGTTAGACCTGCAACTAACAAGAGAGTTAATTGCAAACCACAATGACTGTTGTTTTGATTATAAATTGCCTTCGTCGTCACCTAAACCACTGACTATTGAACACCTAATCGAACGAAAGAGCTGGTAGATCCGTAGTCTAACCGCTCCACTATTTCCCGTTTTCTCAATTCTCTGAGTGGAAAGATCGGGTTGATTGTTCCTGGCCCGGTTTGGGTGGGAATGTCCCACTGATTTATATTGCAGGTGGATTTCGCATACCTACCTGTGATAGGCACATTCCAGTGTTTTTCGTTCTTTGATTCAACCCTGAATCTGGATTCTAGAGGGATCTGTGTATCATTGAATTTATTAGAAATATGTAGAATTATTCAGTTCTTTCCAAACATATTTCAGAAGGATATGCACCCGGATTCTTTTATGGTTCAATTGTTCTCGACTAATGTTTTCTCCTATGTCTTTTCCTGTTCCGAAAATGAGCGGATAAATACTATAAAACTCGCATTACATAACGATCACCGATTATTTTTATCTGAATTTGTATTTGTAACAGTATCTAAAACTAAACATATTCTCAAAAGTATAAAAATAATAATCGAAACTTTGGACGATATCAAATTGAGGAGATTCTTTGGTTCGTGAATATGAACTTTTCATTCGTTAGTTTTTGATAGGTATGATATAAAATTTTCTACTCGTCAACTTTGAATTGGATATTCACCCATAACTTTGGAGCTCAAAAATAGTCATCGATTGTATTATATATTTTGGTAGGTATCCATTAAATCCGCGAGATTATTTTTTTCTTGATAAAACGTTGAGGTCATTCAATTCGTGATAATTTTTCCAAAGATTGGTCATTCTATATCATTTCAATCCAGTAGGAACACATAAATTGATGAATGAGTCTTAAGAAAATTCAATGGATATTGTTCAAATATTGTCTACACAACTGATTTTATTCAGACGATAAATTTTTATTGAAAAATTTTCGAAATTGATTCATATCTGAAAAACGGTTCAACATAGGTATAAGGTACGAAAAGTTGAGCTATCAATGCATATTCATAAAATTCAATTATATACAAGGCGGTCTGTTTGAAAAACTATAATATTTCAATGAAGATTTGGCTGAACGATCAATAAATCTAGGACTTGACCTATTTGTCACCCAAAGCTCAAGCCTCTAAAAGTTCTCGGTTGTGAAAATTTCGATGTTTATTTTATAATACATTTATTTGCTCAAAAATTTTCTATACAATTTTCATCTCGAGCACAGCTCTAGATAGGTATAGGAAAACATCATCAAAATCATTGAATTTTTGATTCAAAGTTTCGTTTTGTAGCAAACGCAACATCAACATATTTTTTTTTTCGAATACAGCCCTGATTTTTGAGTCTCTTAGTAAGTTAAGTAATTACGTTAAAATACGTTCATACATCAAGTTAGAGTTCTAGTACTCGACATGTCAAAATTGACTATTCGTACTGTGTCAATAATGAACAATGGTTCGATAACAAGTCAATTAATTGTAACTATCAAGAGTAATTGAAATGAATATGTGTAACGTAAAAATAATAACCTCATATGTCTATATTATCCGGTATGAACTGAATTTACAAATATTCAAGAATTTTTTCCTGCATTGTTCTCTATATGCGTGCATACCTCGATGCGTATGTATCGTAGATGGAATTGAATAATCTAAAACATTATCCAGCATGTTTGCTGTTATACTATATGGAGTATACCTTCTGTTTCGAAGATTTGCTCATGAAAATATTCCTTCATATATATCTGATGGGAGAATTCTGGCGGAACAACATCAGGTGTACAGTGTACGAGTTGACAGGGCGTTTCAGAGTACGTGCCTATAACTTTCCAATGCTTATAATAATTGTTAATCCAGTTCCCTCGAAATAACTCAAAATTGAAAGAAACATATCAAATTTTAGACGTCATTATGATTGTCCTTAATTCCATTGTCCATTGATTCGATTTTCTTCGAGCCACTAAAAATAAACAGCTGCATCCTCATAACCATATTCTATTGTAAAACTAAGCAAACGACCTTTTTCTCGCTTCGAGATATTTCACGATCAGTGCTTAGAACACGATCACGTAGCCGAATACACCATAAAAGATAAAAGTAAAAGTAAGTCGGTATTCTCGGACTATCTATCGGGCAACAAAAACGTTTGCAGGTGTTTAAGGAAGTCCGTTTCACGGAATCTCACAAGCAACTTTCAACCGGCCATAATGGGGGCAAAAAATCGTGTCTTCGAGATAATCTTCTATACGAAAGAATCCTCTATACTCACGTTCAACCTTTTCCGTTCTAAGATCACCAGGCTCAGGTGTCCATTGCCCGACAGTGTTATCTTCGGTAACTGACTTATAATCACGTCTTCGTCGCATTCTTCACAATGGACACGATGTCGAGTTCGGTGATTTTTGTGACAAGATACAGCGTACCGTGCAAGATTATTTGAAAATGAGGTCGTCCAAATAGTACAAGATAATAAATAAGGAATTAAGGCAGGTTCCAAACAGCCAGTTCCAATGGGCAAGTTCACAAAAAAATACATTCCATCATTCGATAGAACTAACATCTTGGCTAGTGTTTTGGGGAACTGTTTTCTCTAAAAATTTCCTACGGGTTTTGATATTGATGTGATTATAATATCAGAAAATGAACAGATCCCGTGACGCCAACGTCCGAGCATTCGGCCACTACCCAACAAAGATGAATTGCTAGAGTAACTGATCAAAAATCATAAAACAATTCCTCATATATTTCTACACACGTCATAGTGCCGAGACAAAAACATCTTTGTATAATACATGGTTTCTGACAGAAACAATAATACTCTTATCTAATTTTCAACAGTGAAAAATCCATTCATTTTTCAGTTTTTGATGGGATTTTCTCTCCTCGTTTCTAAAAAATAGAGTAGAAGTTATTAAAAATTATTGCAATATATTTGTAGTAAGGACAGATTTAGGATCTGTTGTGTTTCTGAATTGTGAATTTCTCCAAATTTCTCAGTTTCCCAATGATCAAAACTAGGTATTTCGTTTTGCATATGTCTATTATATAATGAAATGAATGCACAAATTACATAACAGTTTACAAATGTTCGGCCCGACCCGTCTGCACGGCCCGTAAGGCCCGCTCGTCCTGTTAGGCCCGTTGAGCCCGCTGGGCCAATTTGGCCCGCTTTGATTTGTAATTGGTTGCTTCATCATTCCCATTTTCAATAATATGAACATCGATCGTTTCAGGAATAGTTTATTCATTTATTTATTTATTCATTCATTCATTCATTCATTCATTCATTCATTCATTCATTCATTCATTCATTCATTCATTCATTCATTCATTCATTCATTCATTCATTCATTCATTCATTCATTCATTCATTCATTCATTCATTTATTCATTCATTTATTTATTTATTTATGTTCCAGACATTTCAACAGGATGGGTAAGCATCCCAATTACAGAAATGTACAGCATTAATGTGTAGATATACACGCTAGTCTATTCTAATCTAATCTCCTCGTTAATATATGCTATTATAATAGGTTATTGATGTACATAATGCAAGTAACTGAAAATGAAGAAAAAAGATTCAAAATTTTAATTTCATTCAAGTGAACACTTCAATCGCTTATCTTCTGGCTGTAGTTAGAGACAAACAAAACAAGTCAATGTGGGAGAAATCTAAGTCATACATTTTTACTATTTGACGGATAGGTGAATTTCAACATATATTTGTGTGATACATCGTGCGGTGAAATAAGTTATCACTTCTTGTGACTTTGATTTTGGAATTCAAACTCAAATTCGAAAATTTTAATTTCCTTCAAGTGAAGACTTCAAGCGCTAATCTTCTGACAGTAGTTAGAGACTAACAAAACAAGTTAATATGGGAGAAATATAACACATACATTTTTACTAGTTGACGGATAGGTGAATTTCCACATATATTTGTGTGATACATCGTGCGGTAAAATAAGTTATTACTTCTTGTGACTTTGATTTTGGAATTCAAACATAACCGGCCAAGTATTGAACTACAATCTATATTGGAATTGATCAGCTTGTGGAGAAATATTAAATAGCTTATAGATCTACGTGAGCTGGGCTTCAGAATTTCATAATGTCGAAGACTGGTCTCATAACCAAGAAAGTGTAGACGCCTATTGAATCTATAATTTTTCTTTGGATACTCTCAATTCGGTGAATGTACTTTTGATACGAAGGGTTTCATATCAGATTTGCCAATTCAAGGTGACTTCTTACCAGTGAATTGTATATAGAGGATGATGATAGAGGATAGATGGATGTATATAGAGGATGAATCCTCTTGTTATTCGAAATATGAAACCTAAATTTCTCAGTGACTTTTTCGAAATGTGTTCAATATGTGATGTCCAAAGTTCAATTTGGAATCAACGGTGACTCCTAGATCACGCATGTGATTAACACTTCCAAGGGTGTCATTATTTATCGTATATAGGTACAAATTCAGTATTGGATCCTGATCTAGAAAATGATATTTTGTGACACTTTTCGGTATTCAGCTGTGGTTCGTGAGCGGAGCAGAAGTTTTGAAATCTGAGGATGTCAGGTTGGAGGTGGATGCAGTTGTCTATAGTACTGATTGTTTTATAAATTTTCATATCATCAGCATACTGGGAAAACTGAGAACACTGGAAACAGTTACCCGCATCGTTCATGAAGAGAGTCAACAGAAGAGGCCCCAAGTGCGATCCCTGCGGCACACCAGATGTTACCTGTACATAGTTTGATGTGTGGTGATTTATTCTCACGCATTGGCTTCTGTTTGTAACGTAGGATTTTATCCATCTGAGCAGATTACCGTGTACACCGATGTTTTCCAATTTATACCAGCAATGTGGGATGTTGAACTTTGTCGAATGCCTTGGAAAAGTCGGTGTACACGATATCCACTTGTTTCCTATTATCTAAGTTTTCTGCAATGCTCTGAATGAAGGGCATCAGATTCGTAACTACAGAACTACCCTGGGAAAAGCCGTGTCGATCTTCATTCATAATGTTTTTTAACTCAAAAAACATTTCTTTTGTTATTATAGCCTCTAAAAGTTCGCCAGGTATTGATAACATGGATGAAGGTCTGAAATTTGACACATTATTCTTGTTGCCACTTTCATGAATTGGTGATATCTGCGCCTGTTCCCATTTATCTAGAAAAATCCCGTGCTGCATGGATTTATTATGGATAATTTTTGAGGTATGCTTATAGAGTCGCGACATTTTTTATGAAAAGAGCTTGTACGCCATCTGGACCAGGACCTTTGTTAGGGTTTAGATTGTTGATTTCATCTGAGATTCGATTATCAGCTATATTACGGATTGTTACTAGTGTTTGTGTATTGATAATTGTTGGATCGATATCGGAGAGGGTATCTGATGGAACAAATACCTCGGAGAAGTAGCGAGAAAATACTCCACATATATCTTCGTCGTCAGTGAATATTTCATAGTTAGATTCGACGAATGATGGGGTTGTTTTTGTCCGCGACTTGTTAGCCACGTATGACCAAAAAGACCTCGAGAAAGACTTGATATTAGTTCTCAGATTTGTTTCCGTGTTCTCAATATATTTCCGATAATCCGTCTTTATGGAGATTTCAACTCCCCCCTTAAATTCGAAAAGGTAGTATGATCTAGGATATTTTGGAACCTTTTTCACCTTTCACGAGCTTCATGATTTTCTTTGATAAGAGATATGGTATAAGTGGAGTACCAAATGGGATACTTGTGAGTGGTCGATTTTTTCCTAATATTTATAGAAATTATTTGGTTTATTTCTTCATAAAAAAATGAAACACACTCATTCACAGATAAAGGTGTCAGGATCTGGAGCCAGTTGACGGCATTCATTTGCTGATTGATAGTATCGTAATCTGCAGAGCGGAACTTAATATTATTGAAAGGCATCATTTTTTTTATAATAGATCCGTTAACCGTTGTTAAGTCAAACTCGATTGACTTGAGATGTGCATCTTCAGTTATGAAGAGCGCGTCAGCTAGTACATTTATCTCCCTACAGTTACTAAAAACTAGATCTATGAATGCCGATGAACTGATTGAACTCTAGTAGATTAAACGCATCAACAAGGCTCTCTTCATAGGCGCAGTTCACTTCAGCTGATATGTAACACTTCTCCACAGGCTCAAAAATCCAAGTGATGTGGGGCACGTTATAATTACCTACTACAACTACTAGATCATTTGGATGGTTTGGAACAACTTCGTTCACTGTATTCAAATGAGCGAATATATTTTCTACACCAGCATAGGGTGAGGAATATACACAACAGATAAGTAGATTAGAAGTACTGTTAATTCTCACAACAACCCACAGGTCTTCGCAGGCACTTTGGGATGACCAGTCTTCATAGGCAGTAGATAAGTATTTGTCTTCGACAGCGATAATTACTCCTCCACCATCCAACTTGCCGGTGGTGATGAGATTTCTGTCCTTTCTATAAACCTGATAGTCACTTGAATTGAAGAGTTCTGCATCGAGAATATTCGAGTTGAGCCACGATTCTGTTAGGCAGATGATGTCTATTGAAGAATACGAAGTTGCTGTATAAACATCGTGTGTTCTAGTTCTGACACCTCTAGTGTTCTGATGATAAAATGATAAGTTGCCCTCTGCGGAAAGGAAAATGATCGTGATTGCGTGAGATAAAGTTTGCGAGGATCTACTTCACGTTCTGAAGGGATTGCTCATTCTTGATGAAATATATTCTGCCGCTTGTGGGATGAATTCTGCAATCACGTGTCCAGCAGGATGGTTGTAATGATCTGCAGAATTCTCTGGTGGTTTTATACAGCATTTTATTGAGGGGAGTCAGATGATCATTTACGTAAACGCTACCGTTGAATGTGGAATCATCTGGTAACCCAATCTCATGGAGTTTTATCCCCTTCTCCGTTCTGATTGCGGAAATTATCTTGTCTTTTTCTTGACGCGATTTTATTTTTGCCACGATAGACCTTGGATTCTTATTTAGAAAGTTATTGGAATTTTTCTTGTGAGTCTCGAGGTCGTAAGCATCAGAAAATGCTTCACTAGTCGAAGAATTCCATAACTTCCGTTTTATTGCATATAGAATCAGGTGTCCCACTAAGGTCAGCTAGCGGCTGTATCTTCCGAATTACTTATCACAATTTGAATTGAGAAAACTCATGAAGTGATAGGGTCAATCAGAATGTATGGCATGATTCCTTCCGATTATGAGTATTGAAGTGGCCTCAATGGGTCAGTAGGTACAAATGAATTATTTGACTATCTGAAGAACGTTGGATCGCAGTGATGCTTGTATTATTTTGGCCAATGTCTATTGAGGAAGGCAACACAATTACATAAATAGGTCAGTAAAATAAGTATGCACGCAGATTTTCATTCAGAATACCAAGTGTTCCGGTAGTACCTGTAGATTATTCTAGTATCATTTTCAGAACGATCTCATCATCCTGTTTTTATATAATATGTCGGTAGTAAATCGGTCGAATAATACATATTCTGGATGAATGTATTTTCTCAATTTTCATTCCTAGAGCATCTCCGAAAATGTTTCATTTGGTTTCGTAAGTCTAGGTGGTATTTAAAATTAGAGTTTTTGTGATTTCAAACACATGTGTTGGTATGCCTGTTTTTCTTCGTCAGATTGAATGGTCAAAATAGTTTTTATTTATGTTGAACGCGTTGCTAATAAATCGTGTTTATTCCTCGACGTCTGAAAACATGCGCAATAATTTATTTGAATATACAGGTGATCTACAACATTTCAACGAGACTGGTTCAACATTGTTTGGAAGCAGTGTCTGACATTTTCGAATTGATGAACCAAGTCTATTGAAGTAGTCAATACAGAGTGATGATAATAACATTAAAGTAGGTATATGTGTTATGTGTTGAATCAATCAATGATAGAGCAAAACTTAATCAGTGAGTTAAGAATACCTATACAGATCTTTGTGATCTTCTGGAAAATATCCTGAAAGAACTGTTTAGTTGGTATACACCAACTGGAATTGAATTTTTCGACAAAGTTAATAACAATTTATTGTTACAGAGGAGCATAATATGAAACGGAAAGTGAGTCTAATAATTGCTGAGGTTAGCTAAAGAATTGAAATTGAAATGAACAATGTATATAACAATGGAGGTTCGAGATCTGAAGATACGAACGGAAAATGAAATGTAATCGGGAGGCTTAAGGAAATATTAGCTATGAAGCCAGATATGTACCTTTTGGGAGAACAATTGCCAGATGGTACATTTCTGAACCAGAAAAGGACACCAGACTCATGACAACAATGTGAGTCATTACTGTGGGTCTAGAAATTCGGATTTGGAACTGTCATCGATCAAGTGATAACATAAGGCTGAAAGAGTGATTCAAGACTTCTGGGCTCTGGGACTTCTTCAATAAAGATTCCATACTCATAATAAAATATGTGAGCACGTGAAATACAACTTCATTTGATTGAATATGTGCACGTAGCGAGTTCAAAGGATCACTCACAATTATTTGTTATCTATTGACATCATGAAAGAAAAACCGATACTCTCCGGTAGAATGTTGGGAGATAAGGATGGTATTAGATTTTCCCTTGAAAGTTTGGAGATTGTGAGCATCACGAACGACTTTACTTTGTAAAGAAATTCACAATTTTGGCGTTCTATTGATGAATGATGCTTGGCATCGAAGACTGGTCTGTCTACCTGAAATCGCTTGCGATGGTGGCATCAAAAGTTGAGATTTCCATCAAGCACACACCATGAAAATATCAAGAAAAAACGAGATCTAAACATTATTACGATGTTTTAGATAGGTTATTGAATCGAATCTATTCAGCGTATGTTTGGTAGTAAACAGTACTACAGGACAGGTCGAATCAGCGCTTTGTAGATCATCATAGATCGGTCGTGTAGTATCTCTTCACACTGAACAGAGAGCGAAGTATTTGTGAAGCAGTTCTTGATTCACCATGATCGTTTCATGAGACAACGCAAATGATGGGTGATACCGGAGAGGGATATGTCTTCATGGTAACAGTATTCTGCACACAGAAAAAAATACTTGCTGGTCATGACAAAAATAAAATTTCTGGTGAGGTATTTGCTCTCACAACGACATTTCAAGGTGTAGATGAAACATGTGTGTCACCATCACAAAAAGGCATTTGTTATGATGACAATTAAATGTGCTATGGTCGTTCTGTTGTAGGGACTGCAGCATCCGTTTAGCCCACCTAAAATATTTCATTGGCTTGAACTCCTCTCCTCTCTCATAATGCTGCAATTATATATAATGTCTCTTAAAATCGGCCACTTTCATTTGCTGAGTCTACTGAGAGGTTATGCCTACCTATCTGGACCTATAACAGTCTTTGCTGACTACGAACCTATTTGAATTTGTTCTGCTTGCAAATCACATTGGCGTTTTTTGCGCATTCTATCTACGCATCAGCACAGTCCACGGTATGTGTGATAGCTGATAGCTTTGATTCCGAATATAGTTCCAAACCGAGTTTGATTTTTAATAACTCTGTTCGTGACCGTTCACCAATTATTCATTTGGTATTGATTTTGTACATACCTGAATATTTGTAATGATATAATGTTCAAATCAATAATTGAATGTTCAAATATAATAATCAAATTCATTTACTCCCGAGCCAAAAATTGGCGGAATGTCAACTTATCGCGGCATCATCACGCTCTTTCCTTGATGAGCTCTGATAAAATATTTTGAGTGAAAGTATAATGTTTTGAAGACACTCTTATTGGGTTGGAATCCGTACTAGAAGTCAATAATTCACAAACTGATTCACAGTGGATGGCACATTAGACGCTTCTAGTGAACCAGTCAACGGATCATAAGAACATCCACATTTGACATTCACAACGAAACTAAAATATTTTCAACAATACGGTTCACCCTGTATATACTATCATTTTTAGAATCTCTATAAATTTCCTAACTCCTCTCAATATTTCCTCGTACGTATCTGTGACCATTCTCGTATCAATAATATATTTTATCCAACACATGACAGTTATGACTGTTATTATTAATGTCATTTTAGATGAGTAAACTATCAAATAACACACTAGTGTGTTATAATCCATAACTCACTAGTGAGTTATGGATTATAACTCACGTTCATATTTAAAGTAAAATTCTATTTATTTATTACCATTTCAAGCAGAATTCACATTGATATTGAAAGGAAAGAGCTGACGGTTTATTCGAATTTGAAGTTATTGTAAAATTGGTTGGTTCATTGGAACCAGACGCTCCCATATCGGTACAGCTGCTGATAGTGCTGGAAGACGCCGACACATTGTAACCTTGTATTTTTTCTGCAATTTGTATTTTGTTATGCATCGATTCTTCTAGGTATCCTTCTGCTACCGTCGAGGACTTCCATCCTCCGTGACGCTTCAAAGTAGTCATGTTAGCCCCTGCATTGGCCAAAAGAGTCGCCGAAGACCTTCTCAGGCAGTGACCGGTGTAGAGCGCTGGTTCCTCCAATTTCAAAAACATTGCAATTCTTGAAGGTACCTTCGACAACGTATTTATTCCCACACACTGGCTGGTACACCTCCCATTCTTGTAAAAAACGAAAAAGCGGCTAGAACTAGTATTCATTGGTCTCAAAGACATGTATTTTTTACACAAATTGATCGGGTTGACTGGAAATCCTTCTTGAAGTATGGTGAAACTTCTCGATTTCTTGGCAAAACTATGTGAAAATATTTCCCTTTGTCTTGAATATTTTCTATTTTCAAATTGACTAATTCATCGCATCTACAAGCACCGCTGATCCCCATTATCAAAGCCACTTTCATCAACAAGTACTCGTCATCCGGAGCTTCGTTCAAAAACTTCTCTATTTCAGATCGTTCTAATGTCTTGGACTTCTTTGGTTTGTATCCCTGTGATTTGCTTTTCGAAAAGCTCGTTAGTTTGCCATATTTCGAAATGTCGATTTTTTTTATAAAGGTGAATAGTCGAGCGGAGCATCGAGTATTTGGTCCACAGCGACGATGGGGCTAATTTTTTTTGCAAATGTAAAAAATAAGCCAATAGAACATTTCCGTCGATACCTTTTATTTTCCGTGGATTTCATCCAAGACTCAAACATTTTGAACTCCTTGTCGTAAGCATCTCGGGACTTTTCTGGCAAAATCTGCATCGCTGCTTGTTCCGCTTCAGTAAGGATATCCTCAGGAACGTAATTTTCATCGATTTCCTCCATTTTCTATACGTTTTTTTCTTCAAAAAAGGTTTCTCTTACTGCTGCAACATTTGCATTTGCATTTGCTAAACATTTGCAACAATGTGTTATGCCCGTGGCAACTAAACAAACAACCTACCTTGACCAAAATGTAGAAAAGTCACTGTCAAGTCATTCTGACATATACAGGGTATTGAGACGCAAGTAGCTTTGATTTGATCACAAAACTTATTAATTATTATCTCATAAAAAAAATGATTTCTTCCACTTGTTGGATAAAACATTGTATGCCACTCGTGTGTTATGTTTCCTGAGTCACTTGAGAATTTATACCACTCGGCCTGACGGCCTCGTGGTATAAATCTTTCTCACGTGACTTATTTTCAACATAACACACTAGTATCATGAATAACTATAATTTCTTTCATCGAAAATCATTGACCTTTAGAAATGCTGATATCTTCGAGATCATGAATACTATGGTATCCTGATTCGGTTTGGCGTCAGGTGATACTTGGGGGCTCATATTGACTACAGATGTCCTGCTGACAATTTGATACAGAGGTGTTTTATTTGAAATAATCAATTTTCACTCACTTTTTCGAGCAAACAAAGTAGCCGTATGTTTGACCCCCCCCTTATTGGAGTAACTGAGCTAGAATCTAGTTCCAAACTGAGTTTTATTTCTAATAACCCTGTTCGTGACCGTTTACCGATCATTCATTTGGTATTGATTTCATTTCTTCCGTTCATTCGTTCCGTTCATTCATTCCTTTCGTTGCCTTGATCGATATTTTAGAACCTATCGCTACTATTTTTTTCTTTGCATATTATTGTAATAGATTGTAATAGATCTTAGGTTACCCATTTCAAAAATTCATCATAACAGGATTTGGGACCACGAACGGTCAGTTATTAGTCGAAAGATATAAAAAACTTATCCATTTCCTTTCCCTTCTTTTCCTTTCTGTCTTTATCTTCTTTCTTTCCTTCTACAAGTGATGAGACTCTCCTACATGGTTGGCCCTGACTGACAGGCCCTTGCCGACAAAGTATTCACAGAGTCCGCTACTGATGGCCGACGTTTCTTCCTGGAGGATTGGGCAATCATCCAAATGTTTTCCCATTCTCCGATAATTAATTTGAGGAAAAGAAGATGCAATAACGGCTGTTCAGGCGTCGGGCAAAAAATGTCCGGCCAGGTGCGGCAGCTGGCTGGCCCGGTTATTTCGGGGTTGCCCTGACAAACAAAACGGCATCGCGGCATATGCGGTCGTCTGTCAACTGCCGCCACATGGCGACGCACGTGCGATCGCATTCAGCGTCCCGACGTTCGCGGCACATGATATTATCGCGCCGCGGCGACGGAAATATACCTACACCGAGAAATCGGCCACTTCTTGCAAGGCGCAGCTGGGTTTCCTTTCTTGCAGCTGATGACGAACCGTTTATTTGTTGTTATTCATCTGGAATTTTTTCGGTCGGTTTGTGGGAGATCATCACATGCCCGAAAATATTATGAAGATACTTTTCAGTGTATTGCCACATATTTTCGGCTACAAGTTGAGCAATTTATTGTTTTCGATAACACGAAAGGAAAAACGATAATATTCTTGGAACATCGTATGGGCTAGCCTGGAAGTTGAAAGTTTGAAGAGAGATCAATGAAGTGTAGTATTACCGACTAGACGAATGGCTTTGTCTTTTGGAATGAAATTCAAAGCTTCATTCATTTATGAGAGCTGACATGTTAACATGTCAACTGTACTCCAGCAAAGGTCGAATTAACACTTTGCAGATCATGAAGAGCTGCTAGGGTGTGAAGTACCTATTCGCGAGGAACAGAACAGCACTTCTCATGAGCTTTCTGATGAAAATGTCGGTTATTCCATACATAATCAGATTTTTTCAATGGTTTAGCTATCCAACGTACTGTCTCGATCAATCAATATCAAATACGGCCCTGATCGTGACATATTTTTATTTTCGATGGTTGCATGATCCTGCATTCATTGATGTATCAGTTGTGATGTTAATATCATATTTCGGATGTGTTTGGCCATCATCAAAAATGACTTGAGAAAATTTCAAGTACGGTCCAGTATTACTCGAGAGACTGTTGAATCGAACTTGATTCTTCAACATTGAATATTGTAAAAAGATAATTCACTCTAATAAGAATATAATCTCGATTGAATGCAATTCGATACAGTCAACAATTTCTTGACCACCGTGTTTGCCAGACAACACGACCCTGGATATTTCTCAATGTTGTACACTGAGCATTATATTTATTTCTATATTCCTTTAACTGATGAAACAACAAAACATAAGATAAGTTCCTGAACCGATTGAAAGCATTATGAGTACCTATGTTGTAAAAGTTACTGAGAAGAAATGATTTTTTCATTTCTTTACAAAATCAGGTGATCCTATAATGTTCGAGGAACACCTTGTTAGTCAGTGGTATAATGTTGGGTGAAAAGGAAGGAACTGTGATTTTCTTGAAAGTCTGGAGGTCGTAAGCATCACGAATTGGGTAAAGATAACTTTGCCGTTTTATTGATGTATGATGCTTGGTGAGAAGTTCGACATATTTCGAGCTTGACAAAGTATGGCTTTCCAGCCTGAAATTTTCTACCTGGAATCGCGCGTGGTGGCATAATAGACGAGATTTCCTTTCAGTATAGTATCACCGACTAGGCGAATAGTTCTCTTCTGAATAGAGTCTAAGAGCTTCAACGTATATTCAATATAACAACATTGAAATATTGACTTAATACTGAAAAATTCTTTCATTTTAAAATATCTCGGGTATAAATTTGAAATGTGAATAGGTCGCTAAAAATTCATTCTACATTTATTTGGAAACAAAACAAATAGTTCAGCATTCTTGAAACTATTTATAAACGAAGTCCTCATGTGCTATAAATCGATAGAATGGATCGTTTTCGAGAAAAGTCGAAGACACCTTTCGAGAAAATTTTTATGTTTACATCATTTTTTTTATAGGCTAGCTTGGTATCATATTCAACTTTCTGGATTTTTTTCCTTCACAACCATTTTAACTTTTTGGATTTTTATTTACAACACATGATGGAATGGCCACGAATAATCATGTATGGTGTTTTTTGCTGACATACTGATAACCTGTTTATTTTCAATTTTGAAGTACACTCTGACGCAGACTTCTCGACAAAAAGCCATGCTGCAATATTACCTCTTCTGTCGTCTCTATATGTTATGGCATGCTTTGACGAAATACGATGAAATACATTACTCATATCACCCTGTAGTCAGGTAACATAAAATGTCCATTCCGTGTTTTGATCCTCCTATTAATTTTACGCAAAACTTCATAAAACTGTCAGCGCAACGCATCTAAAGCGCGAATAATGTTGGACAAAAATAATACAGCATTCTTCGATCATATGTTCTCACATTCGCAATTTATATCTACCACACCATCTACAGCATCTGCCTATCCGTAGGCAAAGCTGGTTGGCATTCGAACTATGAATAAATTACGAATTGAAAATAGTCACGTAAACATTGACCATGTGTTTGTGTTAGTGCGCTGAGTCACGACTATTCGTTTATGGAAGGCGGTTGTGAAGAGGCGGCCGAATATTATGAAAGACCACGACTGCCGACGACAATCTGTCCCGCAGATAGTGATAATCGATTGAAAAATTGCTGCTACTACTACATTCTATATTTTACGTATTCTCATTGATCAGAAACGAACATCCAATCCGTCTTATTGTGACAACTTAGTTCGAGAAAATTCTCTTTGCCATATCACCAAATATAATCTCATGTAAGGAATTTTCCTTTTTGAATCCACACTGAGAATAAGTGGTTAACTAAATCGCCTCGTACTATTTTTTTAGTAGTAGTAATCAAAAATATTTGGAATTTTATCAAACACATATCCTTATTTCAAGTATATTTTTTTTTGAAGTGAAACGTTTATTACATCGCCTCAAATTCGTTTTTCGTCCATCTACTCTTGTCATATCACAACCTGCTGCTGAGCAGGGGTAAAGTGAATAGTATTCACTGAATACCGCTCGCAAGAGCAGCCAGGGACAATATGGCGGCGCCCATGTATATTCTCATTCATTCGTACAAGTGCTCCGCGGTATTTGTGTGTTTTGTACAGTGCATTGATGTAAATGTTGTTCGACAACACAAATCTACAAATGTTCATTTGCAATTGTAAAATATTATGCATTCCATACTCTAATACGCAGATTTGAATTGAAATTTATAATTAGATATCTTATGTCTACTAATAATTTCACATTATCATTTCCATTTTCTATTTATTAGGTTGAGATTGAAAAACGGGATTTCAATACCATGAATCGAATAATTATTCAAAAATTTTCTGTAAAATAGCTACGATCCAAAAAACAGATGGTTGGTATGAAAACTAATGCGAGTTATGCAAACCAAGTGGCTTAATTATCGCCAACGAAACTTGGTGGTTTTTTTAACTAACGGCATATGATTTACCACAAGAACATAAGTTGCAGAATCAATTGCAATCGAAATTAATTGTGGCAATAACATAATTTTCCTTAATCACCGAGGGAATAAGTTTATTTCATTTTTCAAAAATTATATCATCCAAGTGTATTCTGTCATACCCAAACATTCCTATAATGCAGATCTCAGGAGGAAAAAAATTAACATGTCTGCTGGTATTGCAAAGATTTCCTCTCTGATTCACTCATTCAAAACAATCATTGTTACAGGGGTATTGATTTAAGCCTCATGAAAGGTCGGTGACCTGAGTTCAGGTGACCTTGCTGGCCAATGCATATGATATATTCAAGATTTCCGAGGTGGTACATAGTGAGTGTTACTGTGAAATGGATCAGGACTTCTCAATACCGGAGATACAAGAATTTCGTGTATTTTATGCTGCCAAAAAGTTTCAGCAGGCTGGGGCAACAGCCTATACTGAACTCAAGCGCAGGGGTGAAAGAAAACTATATTTCTTAGGAATATCATTGGATACCGAATGAAAAGTAACAAAAATGAAATTCACCAATGTGCATGCAGGAAAGAGAATGACTTGACTTCAGCCAGAAAAACGTGAAAATATATGCAAACTGTGGTCGCAGTAACAAAGTAGGAATACACTGTCCAAAAAATCTCACACTTTTAAGTGGATCAGAATTTTTTTTCAGGAAATACATGAGTAATCCATAGCCCTGGCTATACGGTCACGGCCACCGCTCGTTAGAAGTTTCATTCAACATTCTCTTTCATTTTGAAATATACATACTACTTCCGGTTATACCCATAATAGGTATAGGTTTATATGAAAATTTGATGTATGGTTTCATCAGACACTGGAATGTGACACCCTGTATTCATTAGATGGTCTCCTGTAGAATTTGATTTTGCACCGATCCGCTATACCTATATCTATACATATGTTTCGAAATTTTTTATGGAATCAAGAAATCTGAGAAACAGTTGAGAAGGTGCTGATCGAACTCATCATAAAGTTTTCTCAAGAACCCAAAGATGGAATGATATACCGGGTGTTTGAAATAAGTTGATGGCAACATCCGGTATAACCAAATATAGTATGACTAAGAGAATATATCAAAATGAAAGGAAATCTTGAATAACCCTGGATCCCAAAAATTCAGAGGTTTTTCAAACCACAAAACTCTAACGAACGTTTGCCGTGAAATACCCTGTACATTCAGCAATTCATACATTCAGCAGCTTTCACAATCAGCCTTTTCAGAATAACCAATCAGGGTCACAACTTATTTTTTCTCAAATATTTTCATTGATTCTTGCATTTGACCGTTGAAGGACAGAATTTTCCTAAAGATCTGATTTTCATTGAGATACATCTGTATGCTGAATCTTCCACGAAATATATTCCAAGAAATGTTACCTTCTTGAAAACCTCAACTTTCATTGCTCTACTGAACTTTGAGTATATAGAATAATCGTCTTGGTCTCGAATGGGGAGTCCGAATGTTTGTACCCAGTCTGCATAAGCTGACAACCTCCTAATTTTCCAGAGAGAGGTTAGCATTATTCATTTAGTTCAATGATTTTTGATTTGTCGTTCTTTTCCTCATTTTCAGACACGGCGTATATGCATATGTGCCATATCTGAACGCTGATACTATACTTCCGAGAGTGGATATTTTTTCCGATTATGTTATTTCCAGCTGAAAATCCAGCTGAAGTATTGGAATTTTTCTCGAAGGTTTGGAGGTCGTAAGCATCAGGAAAGACTTCACTACGAAGAGAATGCCATACCTTTGCCGTTTTATTGATGAATGATACTTGGTAGAGAGAAGTTCGGCATGTGTCCATCGTGGCAATGTAGGGATGACCATCCTGAGCTTGTCTAATTCGTCTACTTGGAAGCGCTCGTAGTGGCATGATAGACGAGATTTCCACTGAGCAGCGATCATGGAAATATCTATAAAACAATGTGAGATCGTCTAGAAAGCTTTCCTCTGTGCATACAGTGTATGAAAGCCAAATGGATTGAATTCATTATTTCGGTGACTGTACATAATTTTGACAAATCCCGAGACTCATCAGATTTGAATAATGAATTGACATTCTTCAACGTCATAATTCGATCTCCACCTTCGACCCCCTTCGAATGACGAGTATAATCCCCAATTTGAATGGGTCAGTATAGGCTTATGATATATCATTCGAAAGGTCTCTTTATTCTCTATTCAAAAATGTTATCGTTCAGGTTCATTGCAACAATTGGGACATAATGAAAAAAAATCATGTGGTAAGCGAAATTCGCTACAATATATAATCGAAAACCAAAATGTAATGCAGACCGTAATGAAATATATGTGATTAGGTCGATCACGCCTGATACGTTGAATAATGTTAGGAGACAGTTTGATGAGTGACAGTTCTTTTACGATTATGTGAGGTCAATTGCGAAAACTGCTTCACAAAAACTTGGCTTTCTATTTCGTGCGAAGAGGTACTTCACACTCCAGCCCCAGCAACTGCATGCTCATGATCTACAAAGCACAAATTTGACCTGTCCTGGAGTATTGTTCACATGTTTGGTGCTCAGCCCTCAAACATACACGGAAGCTCTTAGATTCCATTCATAAGAGAGCTATTCGCCGAGTCAGTGATACAACACACCAAATCATTGACCTCCTAGAATGGTGGGCAATCTCTCCCTTTTTTTATAAATACTTCCACGGTCGGTGCTCAACCGAAATTTCCTCTTTCATGCCACCACGAGCGATTCCTAGTAGACAAACCAGGCTCTGGCTGTTCATCTCTGCACTGGAAAGAGATCTCATCTTGTTTTATAGATCGGTGCTCAGTGGAAATCTCGTCTATCATGCCACTACGAGCGCTTCCAAGTAGACAAACTAGACAAGCTCAGGCTGGTTATCCCTACATTGCCAGGATCGAGACATGCCGAACTTCTCTCTACCAAGCATCATTCATCAGTAAAACGGCGAAGTAATGGAGTTCTCTGCATAGTGAAATTTTTCTCGATGTTCACAACCTCCAAACATTCAAGAAAAATTCCAATACCTTCCTTCCCTCCCGAAATTCCACCAATGTCTAACACGATGTTCGAACATTATAGGTTTGTGTGTGTTACGAAAAAAAATCAATATGTTGACAAGATGCTGCCAAGATGTGAACATATTGAACATCATTCATAGTCCTTTCTACATTTTCACATTTACATTTCATTACGTTCTGTTTTACTTCTTAGTTTTTGATTGTAACTATATGATTTTATTTTATTCTATCTTGATTGATGCAAAAAAACTTCAACACGATAACATATTCGAATAGAGAACAAAGAGACCGTTCTAACGATATACAAGAAGCCTATAATTCTCATCTGAAAAATTGGGGGTTGTACATGTCAATCGAAGGGGGTAGAAGGAAGGGATCACATTTTGACGTTGAAGAATGTCAGTTCATAATTCAAATTTGCTGTGTTTCGGAATTTTCAATAAATATGTACAGTAACCGAAAAAGTTAAATCATTTCGTTTGGCTTTTACACATTGATAATCCTTCATAGACACCTGCTATTATGAAAGGAGGTATCGGACACGGTTCGGAAATCTTACAGTCACCCTCACGTCAATCTGCGACCACCGACAATGACGAACCAAAATCAAACCAGGATGGCACACCCACGTGACCCAACGATGTGCAACAGGCATCGCACGCATTTCCAGCTAAGGGATGTCCCGCCTAGCTCCGGAAGGAGTGTTTAGAGCGTTCCGTAGAAGACAGGTGTTTGACTACACCGACGAGTGATAGAATATAATTGTAGATTGAATCTGTTGAGGAGTCATTATGGTACCCAGTGACTTTTGCGACTCGATCTAGTATCCGTTCAGGTGTTGCAACTATCTACCAAGGAATAAATATCCTGTGATTATGTTGATCAGGTTCTATTTAAGGGGTCTTTCACAACAGGAAAACGATAAATCTTGATTTCATTTGTAGGAATAGGATATACAGAGTGAGTCACCTAAGAATTCAAAGATTTATTCAATGGGTTGTCCCCACCGGATCAAGTGTAAGCCAATTTAAATGAAAAAAGAAAGGGATAGAGCAGAGGAAGATGAAGAAGAGATAAATAAAAAGT
Source organism: Gastrophysa polygoni (assembly GCA_963576655.1). NCBI lineage: Eukaryota > Metazoa > Arthropoda > Insecta > Coleoptera > Chrysomelidae > Gastrophysa > Gastrophysa polygoni. The sequence goes on from OY755086.1 coordinate 18,327,826, forward strand.
ACCTAATAATCATCAGGAACTGGTCGCTCATAATGGCAGATATTGACTGAACTTTGACACACGTGGTGTAATAGCTAGCATATAGACACAACTGTAGGTGATTCAATTGAATCGTGGTAGTTAGGTATCAGTCGCCGAAAATGTTCGCCAATGTTCATGATTTCCACGACGTGGAAGGTTGCATATAGACACTATTGATTAACAGCTGATCGAGAGAATAAAACTCCGCAATTTACTTCATAATTACGATCATCTTCATATTATGAATGGAACTAGTCGTGTAACCTGTAACCACATTGCATTTTCACACAACTTTTGGCAATTTTTCCCTTTTTAACAACGTGGACAAATTCGATAATGAGAATTATAAATTAAGATTATTATAGGATTTTAAGAATCAAATAGACTTCATTAGATTTCCAGGTTGATTTCTTTCTTATTAACAATTATGTGGTCAGGTTTCTCTTTATTTTGATACTGAGACCCTGGATCTTGTTGCTCATAATGCAGTTCTGAAACACTAGGAGATCATGCGAAGGCTGTGTTTCTCAAGGGGAGATAGTTTTGCTTCTGATGCGATATATCAATACACCATTTCCTCATTTGCATTCTTAGGAAAATCACCATACACAAAAACTCAACGGACATACATTTTAATGATGAATTTATTCTAACTATTTGATAAATCATACGCAATTTTGGTTTACTTCCGTTAACTTCCGAACCAGAAGAACAACAAATTTCATGGTAAATTACGTAGGTGAACTATGTGTTCGGGTTGCAAAATTGCAGGTGGGCAACTGAACTTTGATTCTCTATTCAACAACCAAGTATATTTTGATATATTCATTTGCACACTAGAAAGATATAGATTTCCTGTTTGTTAGCTTATTGAGTAGGTTTTATTACATTTTATGTCAACAACGTGGCCAGGAATCATTGAACTATCCCACAGTATGGCATAGCCTGTTCTTTACCTGTTCTACGGAATCAAAATAAAAAGGCACCAAAGATATAAATTTCATTGTGAGTACTTCTTCGGAAAGCGAATTGAGAAATTGAATCTATTTGACATGCAATTTGATTTTATCAATGGATATCGAGATTTCTTCAGAAAACTATAAATGTTCAAATCGCATCGAAAATCCGAAAATATTGAGGACATCCTGATTCATAATCCATGATATTTCGTCTCCAAAGCAATTTCATTCTGTTTTATTTATGTATACGAATTGGATGAGCAGCATGCGAAACATAATTAACTAGACGCATTTCCTGTGAGTGGAGCTGATAGATATTTCTGGTTTTTTGTTCTCACTGGATGGATAGGGAAGAAATTGGCTCTTCAATTAAACTTGTGACAAATATTGAAATTCGAAGGTCAATAAGATATCTATCTATCACGCTCACTGTCCACTGAGTTATATGACAATTTGGAACACAACATATGTATACTTTTGATTTTAACTGTCCAATTCGGATTTTTCCAGAGCGAATGGAGAAAAATAATTTTTGATAACACATTTCGTTGGAAATGTGTAGAAATAACTAAACTGCTATAAAGAAGTGGTCTACTGACCACACAAATTTCTATACGCGATACAACCAAAACCAACAATGAACCCTTCCTCCCAATTGAAGTTGTAAAATCAGGTGCCCTAATCTGCCGATTTCAATGAGCAGCGCATTGCTATCCGTTAGTTCCGTCATACCGGATGAATTCAGATGTTATAGGTCATATCCGCTATATAGGAAGCACAGCGCTACGATAATGTGCATTTTATGTTAAATGTCATTATTTCATTGACTACCTGTTTAATGAATGGAATAGTTACCCAATACCTACTTCCGATGAAGATGTGAGTACCGTTTGAGTGGTTCACTTTGAGTACATACCTGTTAGGGTGGCCATTGGTTGACAAGAAATTATGGACGGTGATATTCAACTGAAGTGTATATTAGGTGATAACATAAATAAATGAATTGTTGTTGAAACCGATGCAGTTGTTTTTATGTACGATCGAGCATTGAGGTAGTATTAAACTGTGGTATAGGGATTGAATTCTGTGGATCGGTGCAGTTCTCTTCAGACTTCTCATGTGAAATTTTGTCGCAAAGCCGAGAACTTGGATTTTTTTATCTGTTGACAACACTAAAGGAAGACCAATAATGTTCGAGGAGCATCGTGTTAGCCGGCGGGCTATTTTGGGAGAGAAGGAAGGTGTTAGAATTTTTCTTGAAAGTTTGGAGGTTGTGAGCATCGGGAAAGACTTCACTGGCAAAGAATTCTACAACTATGCCGTTCTATTGATGGATGATGCTTGGTATAGCGATTTTCGACAGGTCTCGAGCCTGACAGTCTTGAGATGACCAGCTTGATCTCCTGTGGTTCGTCTACCAGGAATCGCATGTGGTGGCATAATAGATGATATTACCGACCGTCGAAGTATCTTTCTAAGATGTTCTAGAGAGGTCAATGATCTGGTGAGTGTTTTGTATCATTATCGGATTTAATTATTCTCCCACACCGCCACTGTCAAATTGCAGCATTTGTTCCATTATTGGATACGTCACGTGCCGCCTTATGGCATAAAATAGGATCCTTGATTTCTCAAAGGACATCCTCGGCTATAATAAGGTTAAACAGGGGCACGAGCTGCGAACCAATTTATTGCATTATTTATAAATGCTTTCAGAAATGACGTAGTGGATGCTGCATATTTCATTATTCCGACAGACGGCAGACTGGAATGAATTTGGTGAATAAACTATATGAGGTGATGTGAACAAAAACATTTGACAATTCATCATCGAGCGCTTGCTGATTTCTTCAATTGTTTTTCTTTCTTGCATTTGAACTTCTCAAATCAGAGTGGAACTTGCAACTCCTTTTACTGGACTTTCGAATGAGAATGGTCTCAAGTGAGCTCAGTATTTCAATTCAAATAATTGAATTCATTGTCACAACCTCATTGAACTACATGTAATGGTGGAAAGTTCATGATTATCTTTTTCTGTTTCGACAATTTGAGAGTATCATTATTGCACGATTTTGTTTTGGGATTGGTATTAGAGTATTAGATAAACGACAAACATAGCTGTGACTCGTGCTACTCGAGATCTATGTTAAATGAAGCAGAAAGAGGTAGAATAACCTGAAAATTGTACCAATTTACGGCATTACGGATGTACTTAGTTATTGTTTCTATAGTTGAAACCTCAGTTGAGACTCAGCAACGACAGCGAAGCAATAATAGTCCATTGAGAGTTCCCAAACTATGAGATATAAATAGAGCTACCAATAATTACAGAATAGGTATATGTAGAATCTGCTAATATTGTTTCTTAATAGTTTAACTGCTGCAGATTTCAAAAGAATTGTCAGAAATGGTGTATCACCTGCATCCATCGAAATTTCAGGAATATTATGTAGAGAATTCAGGCGCTGTCCCACGAAATTCATCAGACTTATGAATTCACTGATAGGAAGGTTTATTTTGCAAAAATTCCAAGCAACTTTCAAATTTGCTAAGGTTTCCATCATATTGTGTCAAATTTCTGTCAATTGTCAGAATCGAATCATTTCTACCAGTATAATTATTTCGGCGAAATTTACCCTCATTTCGATCCCTTTCTTCATCGAATAGCGATAAGCTATCACCTGTCAAGAGTTGTCGATCGATTTGAAGAACACCAAGTATATGGTTTTTGTTCTCAATTTGACAAACTATGATATATTGCCAACACTCAGTGAGTGCTGTCAGGTGGCAGCATTTATCAACATCCATATTGTCGGGGTATTCACTCAAGGCACAGAAATCGGTGACCGATGATTTTTTGGTCGATCTAAAATTGGTGAAGCCAGAGTTTGAAAGGCAGATAGATCAGATATTTCACAGATTGTGAATGCAGGAACTGATGATCGAGGTATTTTCTAACGATGCTCTAGTTTCATAATTATATTTCGCACCTGCCTGATCGGCACGGATCGGTGCGGATTTATAACAAGCTTACAGTCCTTCCCAATTTTGTATGCAAATGTGTAGAAGCATCCCTATTTCATACGAATATATTGGCGATGGACAGATGGTGACTGTATTTCGATAATGCTACGTGGATCTAAATAGCAAGGAATTCCAATAAACTCGGAACATATGTTTGATCACCCACGATTCTTAGATATCTACCTGCGCGCTGTATACCAATATAATCATTAAAATTTCAATACGCTCTTGTTCACTCAATTGAAACATTCTAAATTGTGAAATTTATTTCAGTCAATTAGAATTTGACACTTGGAGAACAAAAGATGTACTGAACAGTACTAGTTCATTCATTACTATGCATACAAACAACATTGATTAGTTTATCTAAAAAATTTTTTGCTCTAATGCAAAAAACTCAACGGCGGTTGATTAAAGTGCTATATTCCTCGTTTTTACAATCTTTTTCACACTAAACTAAATATGTATGAATAATTCAAAATAACAAGCTCTTTCAAAATCTGTAAAAATATATGGGGTGTCCCATTCAAATTAAAGAAGTTGATGGCATTTCCGGTTGAACCGGAGGTATATTATCACTTTATCAGCAAAAAAACTGTACATCACCTGCAAATTTTCATAAATATCATTCTTTTCGTTGAAAAGATATTTACTTGGTTCCATACTTTATTCCAACCCTGTATCTTTCACATAAATAAATGAATGGCCCAAGTTACATAAGAAATCCTGTAGACATAATATTAGGGCGTCTTTTCTTTAGATCAGTTCTTCTCAACCAACAAAAAAGTAAGGAGATGTGACTAAATACACTTGGCTTTGAGCGACCGACCAATCAATACAGTCGCTGCTAGAGTATTTTCGCTCCTGTTCATATGTTGATGATTGCTTGCGATACTCATGTAGAATCATCGATACTGTGTTATTTCTCGCAGCTCATGACAAACTAATCATTCGTTACGAATATTGATCGGGAATAAGGCAAGAAATAAACTCTAATACAGATGAATCTTCTGGGAAGGACGCATATAGTGACAGTAAGTATTGAATATAACAATTATTGTGGTCGATCATGCAACATACATTCCATGAAACAAAATAATGCGATTTTTTTTTAATAGATGGTCGTAGATGAATTCTGTGTGATTTTTAACAAATAACTTTCAATTTCTGAGTTAGAGATAACAATAAGTTCTGCTTAGCTTTACGCTGGCTAACACGATGTTCCTGGAACATTATAGGTTTCCCTTTCGTGTTGTCCACAGATAAAAAAAAAATCGGATTAATTTCTTGTTTACAGGTTTCTTGAGCCAGTGTAATGAAGCGAACCAAAAAATGGCAAGCGATTTGATTTATCTGACCATCATTACGGCCCTGCAAACATGGAATTCGTCACGGAACGAAACCGAAACGTAAATATAGAAATCCCAGAATTGTTTTATGAATTATTAATTGAGTTCATAACAAATGGTGTGCGATGTGTGCAGCTGAACACAACTGGAACTTGTTGAAACGTTTTATTACCGACGAAACGACAGGTCCAGACGCCAACACACAAAAAAAATATCAATCATCTCCATACTATTCTAAGCTCCAGACAGTTTGACTGGTATAATTGCCCATTGAAAAATCTTTTTTAACAATCTTGTGAATGTTGCTTTTTATAAATGTACAAAGCTTTTGTGAATAGATGGCTCAATCAATGGCACAAATCTCAGAGTTGATATTGGGATCATGGAGTCACTTCTTCACATTTCTCCATTTTGTCGTATTTCTGTTACTTGGATTAGAAGTCAATAAAATTCCTCCATATTTCTGTTGATTATTCAGAAATAATAAATATGGTGAATGATGCATAATTTCAACTATTTTTTCGCTCTTTTCAATGGAACTCTAATATGGCCATCATGAGAAATACTGAAGTTGTGTATTTTATCTAGTAAATACAACACTTCACAACCACAACTTCAGTTGTGTAAAAGAATTCACCTGATTTACCGTAGAAAAAATAGTTTTCAATTCTCATATCATCATTTCAATTCAATTTTTTTCGTCATGTTTCGACAGCATTTTTTGAACTCTTCCATATCTCAATGTTCAGCATTTGTTCAGTTTTGCATATTTCGAAAGAGATTTCTTTCCTGATTTCAAAAATATACGTTCAGTCGTGTTGAAGAAATATGGGCTAAAGCGAACCAAAATCGATCCAGTTATTGGACATGAAATCATATTTGGTACAAGAATGCTATGGTTGAACAAGTATGAGTGAATCAATCATCAACGTTTCAGTAGATCTGAAATGCTATAATATATCAATTCAGAGTTATTTTTTTCGATATTAAGGTTAGTTGACTCTTACGAAATAAACAGTGTGAAACCAACAAAAATATGCACGGTTTCACTGAAAGTGAACGTATCTTCACAAATGCGTGCCAGTTCAAACTGGCAATTATAAAAAGAAGTCATCATGTCTGTTCAGCGCTTGCGTACATTTTATATATCCACTAAATAATTTGTAGGTACCTTCTGAAAAATATTATAAATGTCTAGCAAGAAAATATTCAAAATCGTAGGTACTTCGACGAACAAACTCCAGACAATACCGAAGTAGCAATGTGTCTAAGGTAACTTTTATTTGTTTCCTAACGAACGAATCTGTTTTCTGTACACCAATCGAACCATGTGCCTGCCTATCATTGGCGAGCAACTGGGAAAATATGGTAAGCAGATTGTGGGAATTGAAAATAACTCGACTTAAAATAAGCCAAAATGCGAACGGTAACATACTGTGTACAGATTTTTGGCTGGAACGTCTCGTCTATTATTTCGTGGGTGATGAGAACAGATTCTGGATTCGGGAAACAAATGCCGAAGGATCGACAGAATGTTTTACAGGCACCGGTTTCGTTTTAAAATACCAGAACTTTGGGATGTCACTGGAGACCCAGCGTTTGCTGTGATTCGATACAGATGTGCTTTTTTACAAAAGTTTGGAAAACGTGGTTTGTTTCACTTTGTCCCAAACATTGCGCTAAATACAAAGCATACCACACACCATACCGTAAGGAAGGTTTTTGTTCGGGTGATTCTTTAAATGACCTGGTGATATGTGTTAAAATGTGAGGAATCATAGTTGTTAGACCGGGAAAGGGTGACACCAAATTTCAGGTTATTCCTGCCAGTATGGAGACTCTCAGGGGTCTAATTACGTAGTAACGAAAAGGAATATGATGACATATCTTTGGTACCTGCGGCCCAATCGTGTCGGCGTTCATCGAACGTTTCGGATAGATGAGTTATGAGTGTCGAACGATTTATTTATAAAAATTCTTGTACTCTATGATAGTCGATGAAAAAAGAAGTAGGTGGTTGCGTAATACTATAATTCCCCAGCGTTACTTACAGCGCGCCATATCGACGAGAACATATTAATTAAAAAAAAAACAATTCAACCATTCTAATTTTTGCACAGCTAATCATCGTCGAGTAGCCATTTACGAAAATCACCAAGCTATACTTTTCTGGTTCCTAATGGCCACAATAATGCCACAAAGGCATGATCTAAACCCCATACATTTTTTTACCACTTTTTTTTTGTGTGGGAGATGGCGAATATGTACAATATTTATTCAAAATATGTATAATATGTACAATATTTATTCAAAATAGTAAGATGTCATGCGTATTTTGAACGATTCGTACCAGTATGGCACTAATTCTTCCTTTAGGTTTGAGATTCAAAGAAAATGAATACAAAATTCCAAACATCCATGTGGCGGCAATCTTGTTGCACTTTGGAATAGCGTACATTCAATTCAATTCAATTCGAAAATGCTTTATTACCATAAGTACGTATACACTTGTTGACGAAGCTAATTATATAATAAACAATGAACAGACAGAAATATATATAAAAACACATATAATCATACATGTAATACCAACAAACAATATTAAAAAAATCAATGGAAGCTTGTATGAAGCCATAGTTGAGAATGTTAAACTAGTAGTGAAATACTTAATTGTCCAATAATAATTTCTTAGTGACAGAGTGTCATAAATAATCATCAAATGAATGAAAGTACAAATATGGAAGTGAAGTATAAAAGTGGAAGAATACAAATAAGTCGAGAAGAATGATCTCATAAGTATGCCTTATCCAACAGTAATTCTTTGACACTTTTCCTAATTTTTCTTTTTGTATTTTGATTTTTGATATTGTGATAATATAAATCAGAGAATTTTCAACTTGTGTGGTGTTGGGCTTGGGGAGATCCATATTACCCATCTGCCTAGTCGGAAAACGAGAATTTCTTGTGGAGTTTTTGTTTAACTTATGTTTTTTAAACATCAAACACACAGTCTCTAATATAAATATGCAGGTAAAGGTCATTATATGTGATCTGAATAGGGGCCCACATGAATCTCTGAAGCCAGACCTACAAACATACCGGACGGATCTTTTTTGGAGCATAAATACCGAATTAATTGATGCTTTGTCAGAGTTCCCCCAATAGCAGATCCCATATCTCAGGTGGGACTCTATAACTGCAAAATAAGTTGTTCTTGTCATGGTCGGGTCGAGTTCCTTCGATATGACTCTAAGTGCATAACAGTCTTTAGCTAGTTTGGTACATAGACGTGAGATATGTTCCTTGAACGTCAACTTATTATCAATAAATACCCCTATAAACTTAGCCAAAGAGGATCCGTTTGAATCGAAATGCTACCCAATATGAAATAAATGAAACTAAATGTAGTGACTACACGTGTATGCTAAAGCCCGTACTGTAAACATCATCGATATGTCGTATTTCGCTCTACTGTATTATTCATTGCACATACTTCAAAAGTTTCAAAGTGCTATGTTATCAATTCATTGTACAAACCGTATTTAAAAAGCGAGATACAATATTTTCATCTTCAAAGTCAGAAACTATTACAATAAGTTATTGCTATCATTTTTATGTTGTAGCAGATAGCAGAATGTTGATAGTTGAGTGCATTTTACCTATCAAATGAGGCATATATAATATATTTCGTGCATCCCCTTCAATGAAAGTTTGAATTATTGATGATGATTTCTTTTTTGTTGAAGAGATTTTAGTCTTTTTTGAAGTGAGTTCAATTCGGACCCCTTGAATTTTCTATTAGAATATATGTGGACGGTTGCTATAAGCTATAAGATGAGTCCTCCGTGTGTATACGTAGGAAATATAATGATTTCAATATATTAGTAGTGAGGACAAATCATCGATCTGCCGCAAAATGTCACTACTGCGTTGGAAATTCAACTCTTAGAGCAATATTGATAGTCAGTGACACCGTGTTTTCAAAAATTTTTGAAAGAATCAAATATTTATGAAAAAGTATCAATTTTCATTCATTATTTTCACTTTTACTTTCAGAAACGAGATAAGAAAATCCAATAAAGTTCAAAAAATTGACAAACAAACTATCTCCTTGATTAAAGTACAGACAGTGGTGCATACACCTTAATATTCGACAACTCGAGAATTCATACCTTTTTTTTCCCAAATACATGCAAAGTATATGTGACGATCAGAACGTACAACAAATCCAGTGGACCTGTCTCTATATGGTCGATTGCATGTTTCAAGATTGTCGAATGTTGCCTTTGTTTTGTTGTTCAGATACGTTATTAGTTTCATTCCAACTTCATATCATAACAATCATATCTGGGTGGTGAGTGTGTTCTTCCTGTTTCCTTCCATTGAAATTAATAGTTGCCTATTAGGAAAAGGAAATGATTTAATACTTACGCAATCTTGGCATGATTGACTGTGGTCAGAGAAAAAATATATCTATCGTGAATACATAGCTCTCCACTCTCGATTAGACGCAGAATGGTTTATACGATTTACTGGTTAAGCATTCATTCAAATATGAAAATCACTCTGGCAACCTACCAATCCCCGTTAGAGATTTCGTATTGTATAAGATTTATTTTTCCAAATTGAATTAGGATCTGGCCAGTAGAGTCCTCTTCGAAAATTCCTCCGATTTTTTTGATATTCAAATATATATGATACTCAAAATTTATATCATCCTGTATATAGATCGGAATGGTATGACATGGTTTCCATGCATATGCTAATCAATCTGATATTTAGTGTATACCCACAGAATTTTAGGACGACATATATCAGAAATATTGAAATACTCAGACTAACAGTACAATATGGAGACAGGTCGATAATATAAATGATTGTATAGCAAGCTGGTAGAAGCTTGTTAAGCTTCACTCTGGAAGACACATAATGTGCAATATGATGACGTCAGTATGACTAAGTCAGGAACAATGAAAATACTTCGGAAATTCTCTATTAGATGCACCCTTGCCCCATCGACTCATGAGGAGCATCGAAACGACCACAAAAAAAGAGCTATCGATTCGTCTGGATCTGCAATGAAGAAAGGTTCAATTTTGCCAACGGTAAGCTCCTCCTCCGCCTCCGCTCCTCTGCCTTTCTCTAGGCGCGAACTAGGTTTTATTTGAAGTTTCGTTCAACATTATTCAATAACTAACCTACCTCATGAAATGATATATTCCGATCTTTTTTGAATCTATTAGTACAGTCACAGCTCAGAAAATCACGTTTGAACTTCGACTTCAAAAACATACCTCGTTTACTGTTGCTGTGACCAGAAAAACGAAAACAGCATAGATACGGAGGCATCATTATACCAGGGGAGGTCGGGCGTGTTTGATTACGGTTGTTCGCATTCAACTAAAATGATAAGTAATGATTATGTAGCCAGAGCGAGAATAATCTAATGATGGGCATATACGTGGAAAAAATTTAACCATCAGATACCTCGAAGAGAAAGTCTCCTTTTGCCAGTGACACCATGGTTTTCAGAAAATTTGTGAATACAAATGAATTTTTAACGAAAAGAACCTATACTTATCTTATGATTATATTTCAGGTTCGTTTATGATGATGAGTTCGAGTGATATTTCCTAGATCCTATGAGCAAAAAAAGAATGAAGCTTGAAGAACTAAAAACCATAATAACATCATTTCGAATTTCAAAACGATCAACCTGTACTGATCCAATTATTTTATATGACTTCAGTTCTAGATTGATCAAGACTGACGTTTCCATCACTCTGAATACCATGCACGATTTCTCTTCACTATTATCAATGGAACATTTCATGTCAGCTTGAATGGCAAGTGTTCAATATTTGAGCAGGCCAAATAGATTTCGCCCCCCTTCTATTTGAGAGGTCGGAATAGCGCTTTAAAATTGAACAAATGTTAGATGTTGGATTTGTAACAGAAGTGCATATAGGGTGGTAATGAACTACGAAAGATTACATTCTTGTCTCGGGATTGCCATCAGTAATTGTCACTGCGTGAATATTGTGATATGATTCACGTCACACAATAATATTTGTTCCCAGAACTAGGTATTTCGCAAACATCAAATTGTGACGTTGATGGTCATCCACCTATTATCTTAATTGTATCTACCCGATTATGAATATACCTTTATATTTTATCATGATATGGTACATGCGAAAACAACATTCACATCACATGTGGCGAATGTCATGAAGCTACATTTGTCTATTATATGCACACTTCGAGTATCATCTGTTAGGTGGTAGATTATGAAACAACAATCAGTGGATATGTGAGCACAGATACAAAGCCAACATATGTATTGTATGGCATTTTTATTACTCTTTTAAGAGAAACTATAATAGCTATTCAACAGATGATATTTGCTATACTTGTATGGCGATTCTTATGTCGCATAATACATTCGAGCAAATGACCGTCAGATATTCATTGCTTCAATTAATTTACCCATTGCAGAGCACATCATTACTGCCATATTATGCAGTTCTGAGATGATTTCTGCACAAGCTGTAGCTGTGGTTCTTGTACTGAATGAGATATCATGACAGCAATATGATTTTGAATCGGCCACAGAGTTATTATCATTGTCGAATATTGTATTTTTATGAAATTCGATATTCTTCTTGATGAAACTGTCACTTTCCAGTGTCAAAGACGAACATCACGAATTTTACTAAGAGAAATATCATTCATTCATTGTGTTACAAAACGGAAACAGATTATTTCCCGAAAAGCCAACTACATCCAGATAAGAAGAAATTTTGATATTCATTGAATATATTTGTTTTCGAAAACAAGTTGTCGATGACAAGAAGAGAATTTCTCTTTTAGGTATATGAAAGTTGGATTCCAATTTGGGGTAGATCATAATATATATATATATATATATATATATATATATATATATATACATATATATATATATGTCCATATTACAAATATATTGAGATTGTATTTTTTAGAAACGAGAAGCTATAATCCTACAAAAACTAGAAAGATTGACAAAATTGTATTTATACCATTAGCGGTAATAGATGATGACATACATCGCTCGGGCTGGAGGCCCTCTGGCTAAATTCCCCCTCCTGGCGTCATCCCTTCAACGTAGTTGATCCATAAATAACCATTAAGAAGATGTTCCGATTTTATAGTAAATCTACTCATGAAAAAAATATATTCATAATCAATTCTCATTTCCATTTTCACACATCTGTTCATTTTCCAGCTTTTTGTGGGATTTTCTCTCCTCGTTTCTGAAAAAAGAGAAGTTATTGAAAATCATTTCAATATATTTGTAGAAAGGACAGATTTTGTGATCTGCCCCAAAGGGCACTGCGCTTGAAATTAAATCTTTAGATACCTAGAGAGACATTCTCTATTTGTCAGTGACACCTTGTTTCTGAAAAATTTGGGAATACAAATATATTTAATAAGAATAAAACCTCTACTTATCTTGGTGGACGTTTCGGGAACGAATCTGCTCCCGTTCTCAGCACAATTAAAATATTTTTCTCTTCGCAAAATGTTTTCAATATGTTGTCGGTTTTGACACTGAAACGAGGAGAGAAAATCCCACAAGAAGCTGGAAAATGAATGTACCACCTCCTCGAAAAACTTACAGACAGTATTTAACATCTGTTGTTGTACCTTACCGATTCACCTAGCTAGGAGAAAAAAATGTTACCAGATAGTCGCGGTAGACAAGACAAGGTTCTCTCCGGCAGAGCCTAATCAAGTTTTACCTGAAGTTATTCGTTATTCCCATTTAGGTCGTATTTGGTTGGTGAGTATGTAAAAACATGATTTGCTACAGTTCACTCTACACAACCTTGTTTGGGTGTTAATGCACAGCGCAAATGTTCCAACACAGGTGTCCGTCTCGATCCGCCTTGCCAACTGCACGTATGAACGAGTTGAATACAGATGTTCAGAGGTCGGCGAATTTCGATGTTTCTATATGGTAGGCACCTCGCTAAGTATAGGAGATACAAAAAAATGGAAGTCACATTCTCGATCTCTTTTTTGAGAAAAACATTCAAATGGTAATCATAGTTGGTGGCTATGGTTTAGTTAAAAGGGATTATTTTCCCTTTCTAACCATGTAGGTACCTATCATATGTCGGGTTGCTTTTGATATCTAAGTCTTATATAGCGAAAATAATATTTTTTATCTAGATTGAATATTTGCGTTTTTTATATTTGTTTCAAGTTGCGGGAGTCATCTATGACAGTGTTGCTCTGTTTGTTGCCGTCATAGTATCAATTAACTCATTCAATCGTCAAAGTAAAAATGTCGTACGAAAATTACGAGAAATATGATATGTCAGAAAGCTTCATTCAATGTAATAGAAATGGTACTATTGCATATGAGATATATTTTAATCGCTATGTAGGAAGATGACGAACTGATGCGTTTATTTTCGAGAATTCAAAAGGAAATCTTATCAATTGCGGATCATTCAACAAGCCAAGATCAAGAAATGTTTCATTAACTTTTTTTTTTGGAGTCGAAAATGATAGGAAATTTTTGGTATCTCCTATATTCACACGTTACTCCTATAATTAAAGTACACATCAATTCATTCAAAGTCCGTACGTTGTTTTTTTCTTTTCAGCGAAAAATGAACGGAAATATGGGGGTACCTATGAGTTACCATATTTTGTGACTCCTAACTATGTATTTCATTATGGGAGCAGTTGGCAATACTAAAAATCGGCAATTGTTTCCATATAGGTCACGTGATAAACGAACGAAAATATATTATTAAATGGAATATAACATGTATACTTTTACATGTTCTTCAAGATCTTAATATGCTGATTCGAAAGATTTAGTTTGATATTTTTGGCTTATCATTCAACTGTTACAAGGAATGATAATGTTGTTTTTCTAAATTCATTAATTTTATATGAAATACGATGTCCCACTTTCTCAATGAGAATTCATGTATTCAGTTTATATATACCTATCTATAATGAACATTGAATGTGTTCTGAACAGGTATCATTTCGAAGTTGTTTTTTTTTTATCTTTCGACAACACGGAAGGAAAATCTATTATGTTAGAGGAACATATCGGAACATTCGAGAACCATTTGGGCACTTGATGAGTTCTTATCTGAGTTTTGATATCATCTTATTATGCTCCAGTTTCCGGACATGGGTTCCTACGCCTGTATGCTGCTTGCTTACGAGCGACGACCCTAATAACAGGTTTTATTGGATCACCAGTGGTAGGTGATTTGTTGGTATTGGGCGCGATAATGTCCGAACTCTGAGATATACAGTGTGGAACAGCCAAATGGAGTAAATTCGATAACGAATAAATGAGAGCGTGTAGGGAAGAACGCTTGGACACGTCGATTTGTATTTTCAGATGCGCATTTTCACAAAAAAAAATAATTATATAGGGTGTGTCGTGTGACAGTGGCCGATAACAACTTTCTTATTCCGAATACAACCTCCTGAATATTATTGTTGTTTTGGATTCTTCAGAAAATTCTAGACATAATTCATGTAATTCATGTCCCATACCTATCTTCAACTGTTTCGGAAATATTGGATGTTTTTAAATGTATTACAAAAATTAACATTAAAAAAAGAAAATTATTTCATTTCACAAATTAATTCGCTACATTACACTCAATAGTTATTTCCCATTCAGCTCTTAATATTGAGAAAATAAGCAAAAACCATTAATGCGTTCTTTTTTACTGATATGAAATGAAAAAAAAAACAAAGAGAGTTTTGTTTATTTTCGTATAAAACTCATAGCCTTGGCAACTTGTCTGTCTGCATGACAGTAGTGATCAGTGTCAGTGCTATTGTCGTTTGAAATTCGTAAACTGTACGTAATAATATCAGAAAAATGGTTCATTTAACAGAAATGCACAAATTAACCAAGTTTGTCTCTTATTTCATGAAAAATTTCCAAATTTGCCGACTATATCCCAAGGAACAATTAGCGAAATATATAAACAGTTTCATGAGGTTGGTCATGTGAGACAAATTAAAAAGTACCTGCCAATGCAGCTCATTGTTCAACAGTAGCCACACACCAATTTTTCGAATATTGAAGGAAAGTAAAATGCATCCCTATAAAATGATGCCAACTCAGGAGCTAATGGAAGACGATTTCGACAAGAGAACTTATTTTTGTGACCAAATGATGGGAATGTTAGATAACAATATGATCCAATTAGATGTTTTCTGATGAGAGCACATTTACACTTGACGGTCATGTCAATCGTCAAAATTGCCGCTATTGGTCTAATGAGAATCCTTACTGGATGAGAGAGGAACATACGCAATATCCTGGAACAGTTGATGTTTGTACAGGAATTGTTGGAAATTATATCGTAGGTCCCTTTTTCATTGATGGCAACTTGAATGGAGACGAATATTTAAAACTGCTCCAAAATAATGTCGTGCCAACTTTGACAAACTTATATCCTGATTCAGCAAACCCACAAGTTCCAGCCAATATACTATGGTTTCAGCAAGATGGAGCACCGCCTCATTAACAAATCAATGTCCAGCAGCACCTGAACCAAAATTTTCAAAACGGTGGATAGGGAGGCGCGGATCGATAGAATGGCCAGCACGATCTCCTGATCTAACGTCATTAGATTTCTTTTTGTTTTATGTCAAAAGTATTGTATACCAAACTAAACCACTCAACTAAGATGACTTGTGGAGACGAATCACGCTTGTGATTAGATCAGTCACGCCTGAGATGTTAAGTAACGTTAGAAGACATTTCTATACCAGATTAGCATGTTGTCAAGACGTTCGCGGCGAACATTTCGAACATCTCTCACATTGAAATCAAAGTTTTTGTTTTTCACACCATTCGTGAAATGAAATAATTTCCTTTTTTATTTATTTATTCATTTATTTATTTATACTGCATACAAACAGATAAACCTTCTACATGTATACAGTTTGGATATATAAATATAAATATAAATATTGTAAATAATATAATTTTAAATTTAAATAGGGTCGACTAAAACTAGACATGAGTAATACAATTAGATTTTAAACAACACTGGAATATAGATTATAGTTCTCAAATAAAAAATATCACATTTCATAGTCAGGTAGAAATTTACATAAATAATTGGCTAGTCTCTTAATATTGCTAGTATTTGAGTTTTCTTCATATTGAAGAAATCTATGTCATTATCACTGTTTTGCATCAACTTATTTGCAGCAATCATGCAGTATTCAATTGGTGAACCTATATTGAATATTTTAAAAGTGGTTTCTCTACGTCGCAGTCTTATGTCAGGTACGTTAATATTGATTTTGTTTAGGAGATCAGGGATATAAATTTCACATCGTAAAACATTGGAGATGAAAATAATTTGTGCATTTTCTCTTCGTCTGCTCAAATGGGTCATGCTAAAGTCCTTCCATTGTTTTTCATATGAAACTTTGAATGGATACACACCGTATTTTTTAAAATGCATTGATCTCAGAAACTTTTTTTGTACTCGTTCGATTATTTCAGAATAAATTACAGTTTGTGGATTCCATATGACACTGGCGTATTCCAATTTGGAACGAAGGTATGTGTTATATAATGTAATACAAGTTTCCCAGGTGAACTCCTGCCCTCTTCGTAATATGAAACCGAGAGTTCTATTGCACTGGCATACTAGTGTCTTTATATGTTCAGCAAATTGAAAGTTTTTCGAGAATATCACCCCAAGATCTTTCATTTCCTTAACTACCTCTATTGCAACTCCATTTATGGAGTAATCTGGGAGTAAATAATCCCTTTTCCTCGTAAAAGACATTGCTTTACATTTTGATTCGTTTAGTGTGAGATCGTTCGCTTTGCAGTATTTAGTAACAGAGGCAATATCACTTTTGAGCTTATTCATGTCTTCTTCAGAGCTAATCTTCATGTACATTTTTAGATCATCTTCATACAATAAGAAGTTGGCATGCTTGATGTGATCAGATATATCATTTACAAACATTACAAACAACAGTGGTCCCAGTATGGACCCTTGTGGTACCCCTGAATTATTGACAAAGGGATTTGACTGGGAATTGATGAATTTGACTACGTTTGTACGATTTGTGAGATAGGATTCCAGAAATCGGATTATATTTTCTTGAAATGAGTATGATCTTAATTTTTGTAATAGGACATTGTGGTTAACTCTGTCAAACGCCTTAGCCATAACAGTATACACAGTGTGAACCAGACTCTTGAATTGCATTTGCTACATAGTTACTGAAAATAGCCAGATTCGTTACTGTAGATTTATTTCTGATTAAACCATGTTGTTCGTTAATTAAGACTGGCTCTACATGGGTAATGATTCTATTGTATATTGTTTTTTCAAATATCTTAGATGACGATGAGAGGACAGTTGTAGCACGATAGTTTTTTATTTGACTAGTATCACCAGACTCATGTATTGCTGTGATTCGTCCGTTTTTGAATTGGTCTGGAAAAACTCTTTTTTTTTTAAAGATAAATTGAAAATAATTTGCAGAGGTGCACAAAGTATATCTGAATATGCTTTGAAAAAGTAGGTAGGTAGTCCATCAAATCCGATTGAAGCTTTTGGTTTCAAGGATTTAATTGCTTCCATTATCTCCTGTTTGGTGAAACTTATAATATCAAAAGTATTCAGATTGTAGTCTTTGTGTTCAAAATTGTTCTCTGGTCGATTACTGTTACTGTAGACAGATTTAAAATAGGTTGCAAAAACGTTAGCTTTATCTTTTTCATTTACATATGACTCATCATCATACTCATATCTGTGAGCTATACTGGAGTTGCACCTCTTACTTTTGACATAATCCCAGAATTTTTTTGGATCATTATTTATATCACTTTGTATTTGCTTTAAATAGTTTGTATGACATGTCTTCATCAACTCTTTAGTTTCTCTCCTTAGTTCACGGAATCTGTTCTTGTAAATTGTATTTTTTTTAGATTTTTTGAAGTATTTATGTTTTAATTTAATTGTTTTGATCAGTTTCCCACTGAACCATACAGGATACTGATGCACGCACTTCCTCTTTTGAGGTATACACTGATCTAATATACTATACAGCCCAGTGAAAAACTTTTTTCATGTTAATTTTTGTAATACATCTGAAAACACTCGATATTTCCGAAACAATTGAAGATAGGTATAGGACATTGTACATGAATTATGTCGAGAATTTTCTGAAGAATCCAAAAAACTCATAATATACAGGGGGTTGTATTCAAAATAAGAAAGTTGGTATCGGCCACTGTCACATGACACACCCTATAATAATTATTTTTTCTCTGAAAAAACTTCGCATCTGCAAATACAAATCTACGAGTCCAAGCGTCTTTCCCAACACGCTCTCATTTATTCGTTATCGGATTTATTCCATTTGGCTGTTCCACACTGTACATCTACAAACAAGTTGTCGCAATATTTTCCATTAGTACTTAATTCTCCTTGCTACTGAATCGGTCAGTGCCGAGCTCATGACATTTCTCAGCTGTCGGTCACAATCATCGTCAACTGTACCTTCTACAGTTTTCACTTTTCAATATCTTTCCTACAGAATGTCGATTGATACCATGGTTTAGTGCGAAATTCGTGGTGGAAGTTTGAAGTGATTCTTCAAAATCGATCGCAATATTTTGTTCAACAGTTTCGTTCCTTGCAGTCAGCGGTTTTCCAGGTTTAAGCAATTTTTTTGCCATCCCAGTTGTATTAAAACGTTCTAATGTCTTAGTCACTGTTGAGCATGATATAAGATTTCTCTTCGGATGCAAATTATTGAGAATATTACACACTTTTCCATGAGTTATAACAAGATCACCTTAACCGATCATCATTAAAATAACAATACGCTCTTTTTAATTGAACCATTCTTAATTGTGAAATTTATTTCCGTCAATTAGAATTTGACACTTGGAGAACAGAAAACGTACTAAACATTACTCGTTTATCTATTACTATGCATACAAACAACATCAATTAGTTCATCTAAATAGTTTATTGCTCTAATGCAAAAAACTCAAAGGAGGTTGATTAAAGTGCTATATTCTTCGTTCTCACATTTTTTTTACACTAAACTCAGTATGTATGAATTCAAAATAACAAGCTCTTCCAGAATCTGTGAAAATATATAGGGTGTCCCATTTGAATCAAAGAAGTTGATGGCATTCCTGGTTCGACCGGAAGTATATTATAAACAAAAAATGTACATCAGATGCATTTTGTTCCATTGCATTTACCTGCAAATTCATGAATATCGTTCTTTTCGTTTAAAAGATATTTACTTGGTTTCATACTTCATCTCAACCCTGTATACGTTTTCCACTTATGATCTGTCACTCATTCGACTCGTTCAGGCTTTCCCTATTTGGCGATCGAAAACAGTGAACGAAAACAGTTCCTTTGCAATTAAATTAGGTATAGGTATCGATATATATGGTATATCAGCCGAGAGATATATTCTCGTTAGAAATTACATTGAAGCCCGGTTAGGCTGCCTATAATTTATTCAAATGATGAATGAAGTGGCAACCTACGTATCAGATCAAATAACTATATTCATCGATGAGGAGGAAATATGAATACCTGCATATGTTGTCTCTAAGGTCAATATCATTATAATTGAATGACTTCCTTAAAATATAGAAATATGAAACTTCATATCCTAGTCAACTAGCATTGCTTGTCAAGAAAACAAGATTTCAGTTGTGAATTTCATATGAATATATAATATGCATAGATTCAGTTGCGCCAATAAGCAGTGGCGTGAAAGCAAATATTCAAGTAATACCTATCATCCCGGAGATGAATTTCTGACCTATGAATATAAGGATATCCGTTTGTTATCTACTTCATTTCGTTGTTCATCATTGAATTAATCATAATTATCTGACTGAAATCAGTCTCTTCTTCTTCACTGTTTTGACTCAACAGGAAAAAAATCTGAATAATCACTCATTCTCACAAATATTTTTTCATCAACAAGATATTGCTTCCACTTGTAAATCGTCTGAGTTAGGAGACATTATACGGAAAATATTCAGAAAATATTGTGAACATGAGGAATTTCAGGACTCTGTCTGTCAACCTCCGAACAACAAACCCACTAGAAGGATCACAAAACAAATATTCTGATGCTAACATGAATTCCCAGAATTCTCATAATATTAGTACCAAAGCGCCGCCAGTGTTGTCATATCCAATCATCAAAAAGTGATTAATAGTCCATAATATTTAGAGTCCTTTATGAATTCATGTAGTTCAATGCACAAATATAATAATACATTTGGGTCATGACGATAATGAATCAGTTCTGATTAATAGAAGATTGCTACATTATTTTTAGCAATTTTACTTTCTTGGGGGCTCGAGGACCAGCATGGGTATCATGAATGCTTTTTGCTCAACGTTGCAACACCGCCATTTGATATTGACAGTCAACGGCGATTATTGCTTTGTTTGGTATCTGTCATTATTTACGTTTTGATTTATCGATATTATTCAACTTGTGTTCAGTTTTGTGTACTCAGAATTCATCAGAAACTCAGTTTATTTCCTGTTTTGGTAATTTGATGTAATGGTGAGACGTTGTGAGGTGTGTTAAAGACAATTTGAACCGGCGATCAAAACACGTCATTTCATAGGTGAGTTACCATTGTCGTATCATTCGAGATTTTGAAGCATTTTCCCAAATGAAATGGATAAAAATGAATTCAAATTGAATTGATTAGATTATATTGATTATACCCATAGGTCAGCTGCGACAGTGTCTTGTGGTAAAATATGTAGCACTGATGAATGCTTCCTTATTTGTAGTCAAAATATGCGAAGCTGTTGAAAAATCACTGAGAATAATGATGAATTCAATTAATATTTTTGATAAAAAATATAAGGATATTTCTATACTTCTTGTACACACAACAATGACAAATTTACCGTTGACTGTTTTTGATGCATTTGAACAACACTGACCCTGGCCCTTCACAACATCACCCAATGTAACTAGTCAAACTAATTTTGAAGAAATATTTCACTGCAAGACTCCATCATGAGACAAATATAGATTCAACGGAAGTGAGAAGTATGTGCTGCTATTTGCTACATCTTCACATGAGTCATGATTTTATTGTTGATATAACATTTCGTCATAATACTTGTCAACACATATTCATTATCGATTTTCATCTATCTACATGAAATGAAATAATCAGACATCAATTTTTTGCGTCAAAATATATGAATTCTGCTAAAGATGAAACCTCGTTCATTTTTGACGATATCGTGAAATGATATAAAAAAGTTTCATCTTCAGATTTGAAAATTACATTCAAATATGCAATCATATCTATTTGCATTGAAAACGAGTTTTTCACTTTTTTGAAAATTATTTCAACTAGTAGGTACTGAACTTCGAAATCGTAAATCGTCACTGATCGCCAAATATATAAATGTTCATTATCGAAATTGAACGTTATTTATGATTGAGACTAAGTAGACACACTGTCTACTGAATAGTAAGCATATTGTTTCACATGGCGTTGAGAATTGAACTTTTCTTGTGACGTGGTCATAATAAGTTTATTGATTACAAGCAAGTTACAAAAATCACCATAGGATTGTATCTATTCGAATTTTTCATAACAATGTGAAGGAAGTATAAGGATGTTCATTTTCTCACCAAGAAATGCTGAAAAGTACCACTGAAATCATTACGGATTTTCAATTTGGTTTCATCATGAATTAATAATGAATTCGACCCCACGACAACTCGGCACTGGTGCTGGGAGAATCAGCTCCTGCTATCCTTGTTTAGACAAAGATAGATACTATAGATGTTGCTTTCAAACAAACTGTATTGTCAGGGGTGTGGATCACTTATCTAGTCTGTTCAATGATCGAAGGTGTCAACTATTCATAGGTGAACGACAAAACAGTTCTGCTTTGTAGTTGATTTTCTTTGCAAAATTTTTGTTTCTTCAAATTCCGCTGTAGATTTGTTTATGTAAACAGAAAAATATCTCAAATTGAAGTTATGATCATCTTATATGAATTTTTGGATTGGAGAAATTTTTGCATTTGTCCGATAAAACAAATATTGTAATTTCAAATAATACCCAAACTGTTGGATTCATATCTTAGAGTTTTCGAAATCGTTGACGTTGAAGTTCACATATCCTCCAGATTATCTCCATGGATTACGACAAAATTGCCATGACCTCATAGAATATAAGAGTTGGCAAATTGACAGCAGCTATTTGTGATTTGGGGTTCAGTAATGGAAATGTTGAAATGTTGAAGCAGTATTCATATCTTATTATCATTTCGTGAACAATGGAGAGAATCTGGAGAAAATGTGAACTTTAAATGTATTGATTTTTCAGCTTTTGGTATTGGTTATGTATAGGTACTAAGACTTGGGACACCATATGTAGGCGTTATTCCTCTTTCTTGAATCATATGAGACCCATATACAGATATTAGAGGCATCAAAGCTTAACAACACGAAAGGAAAATCTATATTGTTTGACGATCATCTTGCGAGTCATCCACTTGCGAGTGGAATAGATGGAGGAGGAGGGAGGTATTGGAATTTTTCTTGAGAGTTCCACCAACTAGGCGACTAGCCTTCTTGTGCTGAATGGAATTGAGAATTTCAGATCTTCAGATTCTGATAGTATAGGTATTCCTTTCATCAACGAATTGCTGTTATGTTTGTGGAAGTATTTATGATGATGCTGCTAGTACTAGAATAACTGTAGTTGTCATCACACAAAAATTGTTGATCCTAGAGGCCAAAAAAATCTACAAGTGATAGAAAACGGCGAAGGATATCGTAGTGTGTGTACATATTTTTGTGATCGGAAGAGATCACAGATCTGGAAAAAATATTCAAAAACAGGATGCTTCATGTCGAAAAATGAATTTATGGTTTGTAGTTTTTCAAGTTTTCAGGGGACATCACTGCATTCAACTCTGTTTTTATCAGCAAAAAATATTAGGAATAGAGGAGGTTCTTCGATGGAAAACACAATACAATAAATAAATGTAAAAATTCCAATTCTCATCATTCTTTCCTACAACAATGATACCCATGACGTGAGCCCATGCAGGTGACGACATAATTAGGTCGTAGATCGTAGAGATTCCTTCGAATAGTTTCGTTATTTTCATTAGGAGGTTGCATGTTAATGAGGAAACCATCGTATCCTATAGAATAGAATAGAATAGAATATATCTTTATTCACAATGTAACAATTAAAAAATTTCACAAAGGAAATACACATGTATAAATACCAATTGAATAAACAAAAACGCCATGTAGCCCTTGTAAGGACTGTCTATGGATTGGTTTATGTTTATTTGCTTTCATGAATTTGCGCGTGCAATATAAAAAAAAATCCTCCTATCCTCATCACCACTAAATACTTACCCACGTGTTCATTTTGTGAAATGAATAGGTAATTGACTATAATTACTGTAAATTATTCAATCAATTCAATTGAATTGGAATCGACTGAACAAAAATAGAAAAATAGAAGTGCAACGCAGAAGTCGCAGTTTGAGTGATGAAATATGTTCAATTCCATATAATTGGACGAGTGAAGGCGGCTGTGATTGGACCATCGTGAATCAGCATAATAGATATATTCCTTCTACGTTGTTCTGAAAACGTGACTCTTCCTAACCTGCTAATGAACATTAATTGCGACATTTTTCATACGAATTATTATTCCTCACTAGTTGGTATGACAACCAGTGAGAGTGAAGAATAAACTCATAGCTTGATTGGTACAAAATAGGAAACAATCAAAAATTGATCTTTTCACGTCGGTAACTAAGTAATAAGTCAGATGTATTCTCTCGAATTAACGCATTCATTTACTTGTCAGATCCTCTGTTCACAGTTGTCTATCCTGTAACTTGGACGTACAAACTCGAGTTATTCCTGTTGTGCATATGTGCATACATTCGATCATCAAATATCATAATCATAGAAACAGTTTGTAGCATTCGCCAAAATTCGTGCTGCAATATTCCATACTCGAAAAATACACGAAATATTACTCGAGTGTGGAAAGTGACCATAAGGATGTTCACATAACTGTGAATAACTTTATGATTATGTTCAGTGTCATAGATAAAGGGGTGGCTCAAGTTATGTGGGAAAATCTGTAGCATAATATCATGGCGTCTCTTATGAGTGATAATGAGAACTATTTATTGGGTCCAACAATAATTCTCATTCATAAATATTGGTTTCCTTGAAGGAATGAAAAAGTATTGTTTTTCATGTATCACTGCAAGACTCTTGCTTTCTTGCTATACCCTTTCTTAAAACCAAGGTGAATTCTGAGAATATGTTATGCAGCTTATGACAAACTAATCCGTTACAAATTCTCATATCGATCGGCAATGTGGCAAGAAAACTTCAATACAGATGATTATATTGGGATAGTGACAGTAAGTAGGTATTGAATACATCATTAACTATTGTAATCATTCATACAACATGTCCACATGAAGCGTGAGAGCAAGGGGTACATACCATTCTCGAGTTTTTTCACAAGCAAATTCAATCTACTATCCCACTGCAACATAAGACGGTTTTATATTTTTGTCTATTCAATACGAATCTAACTCTAGAGATTCGGGAACTGCACCCTAGAGATATTCCCTCGTTTGTGTTTACTTTCGCACACGATTGAAAAAAAGGTATGCACATATTTCATGATTATGTTGAAAAATATATAATTATATGAATATATATTCATAAACTACTGGCACCATTGGGATGTAATTTCGTTTGAATGTGTTTTGGAAGATGGAAAGTCGCAAAATTTTGTTTTTGAGTCCTAACCTCATAGAGGGCGCTACCTACACGGCTCCTACCGAGTATTTTCAAATATATTGTTTCTGACGTAACATTCTTTATTACAAATTCCATGTGAATCCGGACATAATTCAGTTTTACACTGAAAAGCTTCTCAGAGTAAAACTTGATACTGTGATGATACTGTGATGTGATGTGTTTGGTACTTGATTTCGATTTGAAAATGATGAAATAATAACTGGTGCTGTTATGAAATAAGAATTATAAAAATCAATCACTTTTATTGGGAACCAAAAACGATATCATGATTCCTATGTTGAATTTATTGATTGAAAAAAGAATCACAAGAATAAAATTAAAATGAATTCGACTAAAATAATTCGACTAGATATTCGATCAGTACATTATACGAATACACAATTCTTTCCTTTTTTTATAAATGATGCAATGATGCAATGATCATCAACGGTTGAGGATTGGTTATGAGGTTATCGAAGTGATGTCCAATCTGACTTGCAACTCTTGACGTGAATTTATGATACGACCAAACTGTGTATAGTCCCATGTGGATTAACATCGCATGAACAATAATCGTCAAATTTTTCTACTAATGATATTTTGAATTCTTCTCTAGCAGATTGAATATGTCATGTATTCAGTCAAATTTATTTTAATTTTTTTCTTGTGATCCTCTGTTGAATCAATATCCCTTACATTTGAATAATGTCATTGTTTTCTATTTCCAATGAATCGGCAAACGTTCCTTTTCCTGATTATATTTACTACATCATCTTCAAATCGAAATAATCCGAGATCGGTACACACTTTCGGTTGAAAATTGAATGATTCGAATTCACATGGAGTTTGTACTGTATGAACCGTGTAACTAGCGCCCTCTATGATAGTCAGCTATAAAAACAATTCCATGAGATTGTACAGCTTCCGATACTTATTCATACAAAGTTTCATCCTAATGAAGCCAAAAGATTCGACATACTTGTGAAACATGTGTATGAAAATATTTTATTAAACATCAACAAATTGCCGTAACGAAATCTTCTAACTGAAAAACCCAACTTATTTTGCAGTGTATATATATATAAGTTAGGTTTTTCAGTTAGAAGATTTCGTTACGGCAATATATATATCCATTTTTTGATGGATGGATGGATGGAATAATGAATTTCTGCTACTATAACCTGGTCCACCCAATGTATACCTGCATACTTTTTTGTAATTGTTAACAATTACAAATTGTAACAATTGTTACAATTGGCCAATATTACACTTTTCGCTGTTTTGAAAAGGGCGAAAAGCTGTTCACTATTCGCCAAGGTCACCCGACTTGAAGACTCTGGACCATTTTCTGGTGAATGTAAAACGACCATGAGATTGAGCATGATTATCTTGATGACCTGAAAGGAAGGATAGCTGATGAAGTGAGTAGGATAGAATATATGTTCAAATGTTGTCTGTTCATTTTGGTTCATGATTGATTGGAAATCGATTCGAAAAGTCCTAGTGAGGAATAGTTGAATTACTATGTCAAAGACTTGTATCAAGTGAGTAAATGTATACGTTATTGAATTGGGTTTTGTATATCATTCGAAATATATTCATTAGGAAATATTGATTTCATGTACCCATTTCGAAACTAGTTTCACATTCATAACCATTACAGAAACTCTTAACGTGAAAATATCAATAAAGTCAAAGTTATTAAAAATTATTTCAATATATTTGTTTCAAGGACCGATTTTGTTATCTGCCTCAAAATGTTAGAAACGAGGGGAGAAAATCCCAGGAAGAGCTGGAAAATGAATATACCACCTCCTCAAAAAACTTACAGACAGGTCAGTTAGGTATTTAGAAAATTTATGTGACTTCGTTAATATTTGTAGGATGAAATATCAATTCACTGCAAAAATTTACTTGCAAAAACTTGCATTGCAGAAACAAAGTAATATTATATTGAAACCTAAATAATTCGATATATTCCAGCAAGAGTCTGAAATTCGGAAATGATCTTCGTAGAAGCGAATTTCCGAATGGACGAAGGCTTGAATTTTGCCTTCTGTTACTGTAACTCTACTGAATGTTTTATAATATTTTCTCTGTTCCGGTTGTAGTATACGGTTTCGTTAATATTGAATACATATTCTCATGACATTGTTCGATAATTATTTATGGAAATTTCGTCGGAATAATC
This sequence comes from Gastrophysa polygoni, assembly GCA_963576655.1. Classification (NCBI taxonomy): domain Eukaryota; kingdom Metazoa; phylum Arthropoda; class Insecta; order Coleoptera; family Chrysomelidae; genus Gastrophysa; species Gastrophysa polygoni. The sequence continues at coordinate 18,355,272 of OY755086.1, forward strand.
AGACTGGCAGAAATGATCCGTTTCTGACAGTTGACAGAAATTTGACACAATATAGCGGAAAGTTTAGTAAATTCCAAAGATACTTGATTTGTGTTAATCTATATATGTCCGAAGAATTTCAAGGGACAGTGTCTCAATAATCAATATCAGCAGATTCTACAAATACCTATTTTGTTATTATTTCAATGAATTATTATTGCTTCGTTGTTAGTCTCAACTGAGGTCTCAACTATAAAAACGATATTTTCATAAGTACCTGTCTATGTTACGAGTTCTATTCCTAATTTTCCAATAGTTCTTCAAAGGAGAAAAATAATTTGGTTATGGTCATTGCTATCATTTTTGTTGCTATATTTGCTATGTTGCTATGTTGCTATATATATGCTATATTTCGCAGCTCAAATAAGTACAATTTCAAAGTTATTCTTCCTTTTCCTGCTTCGTTCAACATAGATCTCGTGTAGCGAGAGTTACAGTTATGTCTGAACTGTCGATTATCTAATATTCATTATATGCAAGCATGCCAATCTTTGAAAAACCCAAAACAAAACCACCTAAAAATCATGTAATTATGGAGTTCATTAATACACGTAAAATCGTGCAATAATGAAACTATATATACTGAAGTGCCGAAAGAGAGAAATAAATTCATTCACTAATTATTTTCGCTGCTCAAATAGCAATATTTTAGCACGCTAGAGAGCATATATTGTTATTGCAGTTTGGCAAAGAAATGACTGACAATAGTTATCAGTAATGGTGACTTCACTCGTAATTCACTAGATCAATTCAATCAATTCACAATTGGATGAACGACAAATTTCCTATTTTATTGGACTTTCAGCTGATATACTGCATATAATTACCTCAAGATCGGTCTGTATGAAGTCGTAAGTCATGTTTATGGCGGGTAAAAGTAATAAAATGCCGCAGTGATGTGGCCCGCCAGTGTTTCTCGAAGGCTTTTGGAAGCTCTAATAATGATATGATAATGGGAAATGTTTGAATATGGCATCGCTGAATATGATGCTGACCATTAATTAGATTTTGGATTGTTTCAGCTTCTATACAGGGTTCGTATGCTACAGATCTACTCTGTAGGGAAGCCTCTTATTGCAAGAATTAGTATCGAATCCATCTCATGAAGTTTCTCCATCATGTACTTCGTTATTTCGATTCAAGATATTATTTGGTATGAACGTATACAATGCATCAAGTATCAGACTGAATATGACACTTCAGGTTTCACCGGAAGTGCACCCCAAATCTTCTTCAAGTTGAAAGTGTTTGAGAAATCACTGGGTTCACTTTTGATGGAATTGTTCTTAATTATATCGGTAGTTTGTGGATTGAAAGTAAGTATATAGTGATTGATTGAAACGATTCATTAGACGTTCCTGGCGAACCAGCCAAGAGATCGTTTCGAATGTTGGAGTGATCGCATAAACGAACCCGCCCTATCTCTCTGAAATAATTTCAATGATGCGGTGTTGCCGCTTCTACCAAAAAAAGTAGCAGCTTTGATATTTCAAATGGAACACCCTGTTTATAATAAAATATTTTCGAAAACTACAACAATTGACAACTTCTCTTGTTAGTTTCCTACACCTTTATGTGAGCGTCTTTGTGTAGATCATTATTTTGTATGGGGGCTTGGGTTTGCTTATGCGATCACATCAACTTTCAAAACGAACCACTGGCTGGCTCGCCAGGATCTTCTAATGAACCGTTTCAATCAATCACCCTGTAGAGGGGTAAATTGGTTCTGGGTCACTCGATATAAATCAAACCTGAAAATGATATTGAGATACCTCCAAACTTTTTTGTATTGTAAAGTATTTGAAAACTGTTCAACGCAAACATGTTTCTAGTTCCTTTTCCTACCCAATCTTAGAAAATTGTCGATATAATTGGTACACCACGTATCTAGGCATAATACGCATATTTTTCAAAACTACTGACTTTGCTGAGTTTGTTGATCATCTGATTTTTTGCTTATCAACACGAAAGTATACCTGATCGTTTCGTTAACAAACTAATATCACTTTTTGTGGTTTATACTCTTACAAATTGAAATGTAACCGTAAGTAGAGTGGAATGAACTTTCATATCCGCTCGAGAGGAGCGAAATGAATATGCCTTTCTATTTTTTTGCAGATTATATAGTATGATAGATTATGTCTATAGACATCCAGCATGAATTTTACATTGAAAAATATCTTGACTGAAATGATCTTTTTTTTATCTTGACATAATATGCATGTGTGGAAATTCAACTATTGCTAACTGATATGAGATTGACAAAAGTTCCACTATTTTTTTATTTCGAGTTTGAACTCGAAATTAACAAAGAAGTATTGCTTTTCCGTTATACGCTTTCGTAGGTTATTAATGAAAATAATGATTGAGCTTCTCCACAACATTTCTGAAATCTTGTAGCAAACAATTCATTCATACTTCTGAATTTGGTCTCCATTGATTTACTTTGAATTCGAATTGAATCTGCTATGGTCGTAGAAATACAACAACTCAAAAAATAAAAAACTATCGATTTTTTTCTTACCATTCGAATGTGTATTATCCTTCATTATTTTATATTTTGATAATCCTAATCAACATGGTGTTCTTTTTCGATATACAACAATTTCTCGTATGATAAATCCTTAGAGCCTGTAAGACCGTGGAATATACTTCAGTTTTCCGACCTCTTTCAAAATTATTCCTGCATAGACTGCGCATGAGTTTGTTGTAGGTGTATTTTTGTTGCATGTTTAGGTCATTGATTCTACAATTTTCTCTGATATAAGATGACTTTGACTGTTGCAGTTACATTCATTCCATGGACTTGGCAGCACTCATGATAAATCATTATTTGGAATATTTCATATAGCAAGTGATGAAAGACAATCAGTTTTCTAATTGTAATCTTATTGGTAATTACTCAATCTAATCTAATTAATCTTAATTAATCTAATTGGTAGCTAACTGATCGTTCGGTGGATTTAGCACACGGGCTAGTGCATCGAACGAAACATGGCTCTATATAATTGATCGGTACCCATCGGATACGAAAAAAGTTTTTGAGAACTATTACCAAGGATTTTTCTCCAATATTATTGACATACCCCGTATATCATGTGTAACTTATGTGTATTATGTGTGAAGTACTTATGTTGATATTATTATGTACCCTCAAAGTAGATTTCAACACTGAATAGTATGACCACAAAGAAGATGGTTTGCGATCCTTAGATATCTCAACAAAATATGCTAGTAGTACATCTTCTGTGATTTTTTTCACATCATCTCCATTGCCCCATCTGATAAATTCATCAAACGCCTTTTCATATAGTTTCTTCGATTTTGCTGGTAGTAATTCGAGCTTTCCACTCTCAGGTGATTCCATGATTTCCAGCGGTATGTTGTATACATGTTCTTCAACCGATTCCATAATATCTTCGCTATCAATCTACGATCGCACTTCTTCAGATGATTGATTTCTTGCTGTCTGGAGTTTTCAGCCAAGGGATGACAATTCAGCTTGTTTATTGGATGTATCCAAGGTGGATATGATGTATCGCTATGGAAAACAAGCATCAGATTGCTAGACAACAACCACCAGCTTGCTTGACAACGTCACAATTGGGTAGGTATATACTGGGTATGCACATACATGTGACATCTCAAGGAACTGATCTCATTTAGTGAAACAAGAGTTCTACTACTATGATAATTGCATCATTCGTACTATGATTTGTATATGTAAATCATCCATAAACATCACGCATATCTTGAGAACTGAATTAATAAGTATCAGGTAATCATTACTTTTGACTCGGGAGATAAACTACTAGTGCATATAGTATTTTGTAGGCCATAAACGCCTACTTTACGCCCTTGATACATGGATAACTATTATTTTCCACTGAATAATTCGAGCCAATTCGAATTGACCGATTTATATGAGATTTCACTTCACTGAGATGTCAACATTGACAGTCGCTGATGAAAGTCAGCATAAGATAGAAGAACCACTGAACCACTATCCACTGAGGAGGGAAAACCCATCTGCATTTCGCCACAAAAGGGAGCCTAGACATACCTAATATTAGCAAAACATTCGAGAAACTGAAATTGTTGTCATGAAATTATTTCAAACTCACCAATTTCCATCTATACCGATGTAAAGAGTTTTCTCAGACGTGAGTTCCTTTACTCACCTTTAACGAATGGTTGAAACAAATAATGATTTCAATAAAAAAAATATATGGTGACATACTCATTAATTTTATGGTTTCATCACTTTTTCAGAGAACTCTGTGTTAGTTGAGGCATGAAAAACATGAATACAGTAGTTGATTAGGTGAACTTCGAGTGGCAAGACACAACGTCAGGAATTGTGTCACACAGTATTACAAGTATAAACATGAAGTCGATTATTTCAACTTCCTTGTATTCGGAAAGACTGGCTGATGTATCTGATTAAGTTTTATTCTGAAACAAAGTATTGAAAAGTGTATCTCGATCTTCGGGCATTGCACCAAACTGTTTGTATACGTGTTCAGTATTTGTCAAACACTCTTATCAATCTACTATGTGGCCTAGGTACTTTATGACATACCAATTAAAATTCTACGGCAAACGATAAGAATAGTAAACAATCCTCTACTTAGTAGCTCCAGTAATATTTATGATATACCTGAGTGGAACATTTCTGAATGCAGTTAAATAACGATACAGGTGTAAAATATTGAAAATCTACGGAAAAGATATTTGTTATCTTCAAAACTAAATACCACCATTAGACACCTGGCCTTTATTGTCGAAAGTAATCCTCTAGTTATTGCTCTTATTATGGCCTCTCATGAAGGATCAATAGTAATACTTTAATCCCAGAATTTATGGTAAGGTTTGGAGGTGAAACAATTTTGATGAATCCATGGATGAGTCTACTATATGTCGACGTGAGAACGACAATATTCAAAACTCTGTTGAAAGTTGATGCAGAATGAATATATGCTGAATCTATAATAATTTTTGGTCATCATAGTCTCCCATCAAGTATGAATTATTGATTAATTTCATATTGATTTGGAGTTTGCAGATATTCCTTTTCAGGACACAATTATGCTCATTCATGAATATCTTATCTTGATCTCCAAAATAACTTCCTTGATATATCTGTATCATATTGGAATTCCTTGTATCCTGGATAAACTCCAAATTTCATTTCTTCTTGCCTCAAAAAATATTTTTGGGGGATATCTTGTGATTGGCTTCGAAATAGAATATTTCCAAATCCTTTATTTTCCTAGCAATGTTTTTAGAATTATCGAATTAGGCTCCCTTGAAAAATTATTTCCGCTCAAATTAGAATGTGCGATAAGCAATATTCAATGATACGCCTTTCCACACAACTATGTTAATATTTGCAGTGTTTGCGAGGTAAATCGTCTGGCAAATTCTTCTTTTTGTTGGTAAATAACTCATTCAGTCCAATTCAATTATGATGGGGATATTGATAGTTTATATATATAAATACATCAGAAAATATGACAGTGAATACGAAATTTCCAAATGAAGAATACTTCTTCATGTTTTTGGTGTATATGGTGTGGTGTGGAATGCTCGTGAAATTTCCTACTCAGTGAGATATCAGAAAGTGGGTTATTCCATTCAAGAATTCTGAAGGGAGGTGTGCACGAGGTGTTCGAGAAATCATGATAAATATAATGAATTGAGAAGACTCAACTGGGTTCATAACACTATATATTTTTTAAATAATAATTTACATCTATCACACACCTATATGTACTTATAAATATATACGTATATTATATTATGGAACATGTCACTGGAAACGGTTTACTATTCTGATATAAAGTCAATATGAACATTTGAAATTCACATGAGCCAAAAATATTGGTAATATTTGTCCCACATATTTTATAGTGAGCACGAACGGTACTTACTATACCATTTCCTAACAACTGTACAACATGCACTGAACTTTTTATCAAAATAATATACTCATACATACCTTCTGTATTCCATCAACATATACATACAGGCTCTGCTAAAAACAATAACTCAGTTGCGCACTGATTTTATTTATGAAAGGGTTTTCATTCCGAAATTTGTCATCATCAGAATACCACGTAATCTGAATCCTCATGATATATCCCGTAGCAAATATCGATCAGATGACTGAAGCAATTCAATGAAAATGAACGTTTCCAAAGACATAACCAAGCTATGATATTCAGGCTGTAATCAGAAGTCAGAAAGTGACATCCTGACTATTATTATGGACATGCGGAGATGAAGTTCAGCGAGTTATTCTGGAGTCTATGGAGAACTAAGAATATTGCAAAGAGTAATAACGTCAAGCTGGTCAGGATCTGGGCATCGGGAAAATGTTTCACAAGTATCCAACAAAATCCAAAAATTCGAAGACTGAAAGAGCATGATCAGGAATTTCATAAGGAATCCCCCATCAATTCATGTTGTCGAATTGGAAACTATATTTGTAATCAGATGCAGAAATTCTATTTTGAGATTCATAAAATTTCTGTCAGATACAATCGCTTTTTACAGTATTGAAGAATTTGTCCAATATCTCATGAAGCACGATCCATGACAATCCATGTTTCATGTACTGGTCTTTACATTACGTGTGATCTATACGTTATTGTGTTCTTTTTCATTCGAATACGATTCCATATGAACAGCAATTATTACGAACTCGTGTGTTGGAAGAAAAATATAACTGCGTATCTCCAAAATTTTCGAGGCAGAATCTTTCAAATTTTCTTACAAAGCCTCTAGTATTCTCATGTCTTCTAAGTGAGATTAGGAATTTTATCATATCTCATACAGTGATGACCACAATATCTTGTAATTTGGAGAACTTTGAAAGCCCCGAAAGTATTTTCTTCAATCAATTTGATTTGAAAAAAAATGATTGATTGATATTGAATTTGCCATTTCCCCATGAAAATGACGAATTATTGTTGATGAAAAACCCCTTGTGACCAGTGTGTGACCCTTGTTAGTGTCAAAACAACTTTACATTGAAAAATATTGCGCAGATAAAATATTCGAATTGTGTTGAAAACGGTAGCAGATTCGTTCTCGAAACGTCCACTAAAAATTTGTCTTTATTGAAAATATATTTGTATTTCTCTTGCAGGTATCTGAAGGTTTAATTTCAAGCACAGTGACATCTTGGGACAGATCACAAATGATTCCTTTCCATAAATATATTCAAATGATTTTTGATAAGTTCTATTTTATTTTTCAGAAACGAGGAGAGAAAATCCCACACAAAAGCTGGAAGAATGAATGTACCACCTCTTCGAATAACTTAGAGATACTATTTATACTGGTGCAAACTCAAAATTCTTCACAGAAATTGTAATAATTCGAAAACGATCGAAAATTCTCGAGGGGTATCAACGTGAATTTCAGCACCATAGGATTCCTTAGGAGTAAGGTAGTTGAAGGGATAACATTGATTCCATAATCAGTTGCAGGTACCATTATTGACTGTAATAAACATTAGATATTGTGTTTTCGATTGTTCATTCTGGCGACCGCAAGAGCAGAACCGGTAATACTAAAGAATTGAGAAAGAGCATAGGTTTTTTCAGGTACATATGAATGATTTTCTTGAATGTTTCAACCTACACTTTGTATTTCTTCAAATGACATGACTCATCCTTATTCTAGTAATGCTTCTAAGTCGAATAAATATTTGTAATATTCGTAATTGTATCTGTCAAATGATGAAAAAATCTACAACTCTTTTCGGTAGAGTTGGTTTCCTACTGCTACGTCACTGACGGTGGATACGAATCGGGCTGAAACGAGTCCACAACCTGCCATCATACACTGGGTAACATTGCTGACATTATCAGTGCTGCCGCCCGGATTTGAGAAACCCAGTTTACCACGGTATCTTCACCACTTCCTCGTCTAGTTCAATGCTCCACATATTTTCCCATGGTTCCGTGTGATTGTCGTACTGCGGTACCTGCCGTGAGAATCAAGTGTGCCATGCCCTTATTGGTTTAGCATGCAGTAGATATAAGTAATGTATACGACGAGATATACTTGAGTTCAGATAGAGAGTGTGAGAAACGGCATATCCACGGAAAGGGTGTGTAAATAATATATATGTGAACGATATGGTTAAACAAATAAACGTGATATCCGATGGCAGGATATCAGGAAAATTCATTCGCTTCGAAAGATAGTGGGTGTATTGATATTTTTGTCTATTCACTCTAGGAAAATTGGAATGGAATTCTCAACAGTGGATGAATGATACTTATGAAAATGTTTCATTCTCTAAACTAAATACCTACCCATAACCTTGATGGTACCAACTCACCCTCCATCATTCATGTATGTCTACTGTCATTTATCAATGAGATACTAAGTCAGAATGAAGGTCCGCCTTCAGGAAAAAATCCCATTTTATCAAAAACAACACCCTATATATGGCCGAATTACTTAGATCTTCCTCGATGGTTAAAAAGAGCAGAAGAAAATATCGAAAGGACCTGCTATTGATGATTGCGCATCCAGTGTTACAGACTCAAAAATATGCATATAATATGTTACATTTCGTTTTCGAAAGTACGAAAATACTGCAGTTCTGATAGTATTGTTTACGAAGTTTTTCGTTGGTTCATATATATGTGTTCTTCATTGATTTCATATGAAGTTGGTCTCTATATACGTAGTTTGGATTAGGTTATTCGCATTTCAAATTCTATTTCATTTCAGGTGCTTCCAACAAAAACGGTCATTCAGTTGTTCAGATCACAAATGTTCGTTATGGTGGATTCATGCAGCAATTTCAAGTGATAAGCTTCAAGTCGTAAAGAGAAAGATACCATTCATGCAGGACTTATGTCATAAGGTTGACTTTTCTCATTGGTCAATTCTGAGTGACAGCTGATGTTGTATGAAAATCACACAAATCACAGAATTCGAAATTTTACACGCATGCGCAAATGCAAACAGTTTTAAGTTTTGTTTAGAGATAGAAGTTGTCGATTAACCTACAGACAGGGCTTTATTTCTATTATTATCTGTTAGCAGATTCTTTACATTTATGTTTTCTGCAACTTTTTCTGGTAATCAAGGTACATACAAGTACTGAAATGAAACACTCGTTCTGAACATTATAATCACCTATGCTGAATTGGAAATAACAAAATTCATAAATCTTGTCTGATTCCTCTTTGTACCCCAAAATGAACAAAAATAATACTTTGAGCCCATAATATGAGTAGCAAAACTCGTCTGTGCACAAATGAAAAATACATTGTTCGTTTTTTCTTCAGATATAGCAAGAAAATTGAGAAATTCAAATGTACAGTGTGATGTTGTTTTCGGGCAGAGAGAATTTGCAAATTTCAAGTGAAGCCGGACCTGGATTCCATATTTGTATGATATCTCGATTACTTCAGCAGGAAATATTGAGTGAGTGTACCAATTTCCAAGAAAATATAGGGGTTGGTTGGTAAGTTCTGAGACAACAAAGAAATTGACAAAATTCATAAATATCCCGTATCTCGGTTAAAAGATGTCGAAGACCCATTAACCATGGGTCACCTCAGTGACCTCTATCCACAGTTGAAATATTTACCTTTTCCAATGAAATACCATGTATATAGGTGCGGTATGCTCGCGAGCATCTCATTCGCCCCTAATATTTTGTTATGTGTGATTGGTGGTTGTGGTTGCTGATGTGGTTGTGACCTTTAAAAAATTAACTACCAGTCTTCCGGTTCTATAAGACCGCCCACAAGTCTTGGAGAAAGTCTACTTTGATCGTAGATGTCCAGTATTTTCGAACAGTGTCAAAAGTATGCATGTATTTCTATTTTCTAATTGCATGTAGTTTTTCGATTCATAATTTCCCATGAGTGTTGGGATTATTCGGAGAAAATTCCTTCATTGTATGGAAGTATCTCTCTCAGAATTGAAACTTCACCTCGCATCAGAGGAATCATAAAGTGCTGAAAAGCATGTGCTCAGAAGAGACTCTTCGTCGAACTGGCATAACCAAATAGACAGAAACCGACATTTCTTCTAAATAAACGATTGCATGAGGTTTGAGCAAACAATATTTCATTTAGGTTTCTTGTCTTGGTCTCACTGGCGAGTCTAGGAAGTTTTCCAGGAAAAAAGTCGAGTAAAATCCATAGGAATTGATATAAATATATATATATATATATATATATATATATATATATATATTATATTATATCATATATATATTAATATTATATATATATTGATATATTAATATATATAGGGGAAGGGTTTAAGATATTGGAATAACATTTTTTTTAATACCCAATTCTGCTTATCGAATGATACCTACTTTTGCATGGACGAAATGGAATTCTTGTTACAATTCTCATATATGCTCGATTCGAAAATGTGTCGATCAAACGGAATCATCTCTAATTCAAATTGAATAAATTATAATGTCGAATCAATAACTATATCTCTTTGAACTGAGAGATTCAAATCTATCTTACCGAAACTATAAGTATCGAACGAATCATTTATCAATTCATTATGAACAAATGGTAATATTGATTCAACTTCAATACAGGATCAATTCAATCAACTGATTTTGTTCAATTCAAGATTATATGGTAATCAAATTGAATACGTTCTTTCTCACTTCAAGCTGATAATCATGATGAACTGAATTATAATACGCGAATGGAATAAAATATGTGGATTATGTTCGATCAGTAGGTATCAGAAATTATTGATCTTAGAATTTCGGATAAGTTTGAAAACTGATTCTGAGCTGAATTTGTGGATAAATACTAGATTCTACTTGGATATGGAGGTCAAAGATATGCAGAAATACATTATTTGTTCTTCAAAATTCAACAACCTCCATATTCCGATTTCATATCCTGAGTGTATCCAGTAAATAATTCAATTCATTCAGGTACTCATATAATTATTGAAAATCATCTTTCAGCATGATATTTTGGATATTGAATATATTGACTATACCAACAAGAATATTACTTCATCATTGCGAAAATCAATGACATCTGGGTCAATCATTATGAGTGAATGAGCCAAAATATACATATTAAATTCAATACCTTATGGAATACCCCAAAAAAATCCAGGAAAGAATGAAGAAATTGAACGTGAAATCCGAGATATTTGATATTGGGAAGGAATGACCATAAACAAGCGAAACGATATCTCACTTTGATGACAGTTTCAGTTTGTTCAATGGATTCTTATGTTCGGTTGACCAAGAGAGGTTATTACACTGAATCGGAATGAATGCTCCGATCGAATGATACATTGTGTCAATTCAATGATGAGCAAATTCCATCAAACCAATCACCAGAGTTGATTCAACAAAATACTTACTCCACTGAATCAAAAGTGTGTATCAATCCAAACAAGAGATTGTCTTGATATGATCATGAATTCGGTTGATTGAAACATTTTCCACATCCTTATCAACGAAATAATGAATCGGATGGAATCAATTTCTGCGTTGAAATGAAACATAATGTTGGTTGAATATGATATAGTGTTCATCCAAAGAATATTTAGTTGGCTGAAACCTTGAATTCGCTCTTCAAACGAGATTGAATGTAACTCGTTTCAACATTATATTATTTGGTCGTGCATGTATGACACTTTCACTTGTTTGAATGAAGTAAATATTGCTTGAATCAACGAATTCTTTTTCTCCGTGTTTAAGTACGCCTCAGCATGTTCGAATCCAACTCGAAAAATCGCGCGTATTCTTAAGTTACCACGGTAACATCAACCGAATCGACTGTCACCCGATGTACCATCGATGTAACATTACGAGAAGTGAACGTGAAGTATAAATGTAAACTTGTTAATTATTGATCTGACAGGAGTACTTTGTAACGTCAAATGAAATATTAAAAAATAATGTTTCAAAAGCTTTATTCAAATATTCGACGACCAAAGACTACTAATAGGAAAAATAGCGTTAAGTATTCGTGGATAACACTTGATTTATCTCGAGTACTGCGGCTGTAGTGCTCCAATAATTGTGCGTGTTTTAAAGACTTCAATATCCTGCCAGTAAGTTTTTCGAGGAGGTGGTACATTCATTTTCCAGCTTTTTGTGGGATTTTCTCTCCTCGTTTCTATAAACATAAAGTGGAAGTTATTGAAAAGGACAGATTTTGTGATCTGCCCCAAAATGTCAGTGCGCTTGAAATTAAACCTTTAGACACCTAAAAGAGAAATTCTCTATTTATCAGTGACACCTTGTTTTTGAAAAATTTGGGAATACAAATATACTCAATAAGAATAAAACCTCAACTTCTAATATATAAACGATATGGAACCCACAATCAAATTCATTTTAGAAATCGAATCTAATAATCAGTTACCATTTTTAGATGTCCTCATTAAAAAATCAGATAACATTTTGATAACAAGTGAGTGTATCGTAAAAATACACACACCGACAGATACCTCAATTTTTAATCAAGTCATCATACAAGTATAAACAAAGGAATAATCAAATCACTTCATGATAGAGCCAAATCCATATCATCGAAACACCAAATTTTCTTTTGATTATATCTATTGTTCTTTCATCCTTATCGATAGAGGTCTTCTTGTTTCACCTGTATAAAATATTTCACAAACGTTCTTGATTTTCAGAAGAGCCCTCACTTCTCTTTTTATTTTTAGAAATTACGGTTGAAAATCTCAAGATTTCTGAAAACCTCCTAGAATACATAGAGTATATTCCTGATATTTGCTAGATTGAATATGCTTCACGAAAATCACTCTTTAACAATTCGGAATATTTCGTTAATTCAAGTTTTTTCTGGGAATGATTTCAGCTTCGATTCATGCTGATATTTTATAGCATTTCCAAATCTACATACCTATCTGCTGAATCCCTTGATGAGATATGGTGGACATTTATTTTATGAAAACACTATTTTTTGCCAAATCAACCCTTCAATTTTTTTATTATTTATTTTTTTATTTTCCTAAGGAAATGTTCAATATCGTGGAAAGTATATCTTGAGTCCGTGGCATACGGTATATTTGGTCTCAGAAATAGCGAATTCACATTGTATATATATCTCTCACCATAGTTATCCCAATGCAAGGACTCTAAATATGAAAATGGCGATATTGACTTCAATGCGTCTCTTCTCGAAACATATACAGAATGTTTCTTCAAACTATGTATACTTAGATAATTATTCTGGGATCTCAACTCTCAACTCAACTTTTCAACTTTTCAACTTGAGAACTTCCCACAGCTATTATGTGTATATCTACATTACATATGCTACACATTACTTGTCCTTGTCTTCATTATGTTAATTCACAGGCATTAAGGTGTGTCATTACTTTGCAGTGCAGTCGTACATTATACATGCTCATGTTTCCTGACGATTCTATAGGTAATAACAGTTTTTGAAATGATCTGATTTATAGCCACGTTTGAAATAAAAGTAAACATCTAATCAAACTCATGATTGGCCTCTTCATGATCAGATTAAATAAAAAAAGGCTTCTGAACTTCAAATCATTATAAAATTTTACAATTTGAGTTGAGACATAATTGAAAACATTGTTAAGTGTCAATTTCGATGTATTGGTGGATGAGCCGGTTTTCAAAACGGTTGCAGTACGTAGTAACTACTGCCATTGAAAATTCAGTGAGTCACATAATACGTACGTAACTTGGTTTTCAATAGTAGAATTGATCTGAATATCCATTGATTAGGGTACTGCTCACCCTCTAGGAGTATAAGTCGTTTATTTTTTCTCAATCAATATGTTACTGCTCCACTTGAATACGTTACTGTTCCAGCTCAAATAAGCAGCTACTGAAAACTTTGACTAACCTACCATCTTTTTTCATCTTCAGACCTCACTATGTTCAAACAAGGGGCATGAAAATGAGACAACTGTATCAATTGAATCCATTTGTTTATTTCAAATCATCAATAATTCCAAATCAAATATCTTCATATAATAATAAAATTCTCAACAACATGAAGTTGCCATATAGGTAACTATTTACAAAAGTTTTTCTAGAACAAATATGTACAATAAGTCAATATCGCAAACACACTTTTGGATCATCAAATGATCCGAGTCCAAATTGCAATTTCAACTTTCATATAGTTGCCCCCTGAGAGGCTTATCATTTGTACAGGTTCACTATACTAAATCGAATCACAGAATGCAAACTCACAAATAATTAAATTATTACAAAAAATCTGTGATCTCGGCAGGGCTCCAAAACTCATCGAAAAATTCCGGAACCGATACCAAAGAAAAAATTAATGAAATTATTATTGATGCTGACCCGCCTAATCTCTTCTATTTACAAAACAATAAAATAAAATCTAATATAACAAATTGCAACATAACAGGTACATCAATATGTGCTCCCTGAACATTCTCCGTCCTCACAGTCCACGCACACTAAGATCACTCTCTTTCAAAATATAAATTAAAGATGATATTTCAGTCGTTTCCCAGATCTTCTCCACGAAATATTCCTCTGATCTTCAAGGGAATTGGAATGAGATGAACAGGATGAAGATGATTCAAACAGCTCAGTCTTCAACAAGGTACTTGCCGGTCTGTAGGCGTTAACGCTTCACCAGTCTGTAACAAAATAAAAACACTCTTAGCACAAATAAATCGCACATGAGTATGTCTTTCGACAGACCGGAGCTATAATAACGGTTTATTCATTGAAAATCATAGCAAGCCTTGCACGTGTGCGACTCCCTAACAGCTGAACATCTTGGAAATTCCTGAACACACACATCAACCGATTGTAACGTGATTAAAAATATGGAGGTACAGTACAGCTGTGAAATCTGTCGCATAGGGGCAGTTATATTTAAACTCAATTAATTATAACCCTGGAACATGTGCGATATAGCCAGACGGCTGACCTTTTTAATTTATCAGAGACATGTGTGTGTCTGTGTGTCTACCAATGAACACTTGGGCAATTGATAAGGCCTCCTTTGTGACGGGAGATTTTTCCTTCAATACTCCCATTATTACTGGGATCAATGAGGCGAGTGTTCAAGAAGAGTACACGTGTTCAGCACATCTGTATCCAACCGCCATCCCTATGTACTTCCAGGTGTCTATACGAGCTGTTGTCCCGGATGCTAGCTAGGGTCACCGTGAATTTTTATCAATTTGACATATGTACCTCATTGTGTTTGTAGACAATGAGTGAGGAAATCACACCTGTCTCGATGACAATAGCGACAAGTTTCGGTGAGAAAATGTTTATGCAACTTAATTTCTATAGTGATTCATTATGATGAGAAACGTTTCTTGACCTCATAGTTATTGCTCAATTGTTTGTCGGATAAAATTCAAGGTATGCTGACGACTATAATATTAATTTTTTGTTTTGCAACCTTGTTTGCGAGAACAACAGATTTAGCAATAAAAATTGTTACGTATGCACAGAGCAGCGCTAATTTGTAACGGCACAGATTTTGAAAGTGGGGAATCGGTACTAACCGTGATAGTTTGGAGAACTGGTGCTTCGCAGGGAGCGAGTATGGTGTTGGGACTGGGTTTGATCCCAAGGGGTTGCCTGGGACTCACGGCCGCCTGCGACTGCTTCTGGCTGATAGCTGCAGCAGCGTCGAACGCGCTCACAGCGGGATGGGTCTCCAGGGCACTTTGCAAATCACAAATATAGTCAATCACATACTGGATCACTTCCAACTTGGAGAGCTTCTTGTTCTTCGGCATGAACGGCACCAAATCCTTGAGCTTCGAGAGATACATCTGAATTTCCTCGTTCTCGATCTCTTTGCGTTTGGACACTCTACCGCTCACGGCGGCCACTCCGTTTTCGCTACACATCGAACTGACTACGGCTTTCATATTTGCAAGAGTTAGCTAGCACTGAACTTGACTGAGAATTGACTTGTACACAAAACGAGCTACGTGCAAATTCACTCGAGTCTGGCTGCGATCTGGAGTTTCGATGATGCGCGCAGGGTTTTATAAGCATGGAGGGGGGATGGTCGGGCCAATCGGCGCACTTCGTGGATTGTTGTGGGGCGTGACTAGCCAATGTGAATCCTTGCGCCGACAGGTAAGGTGACGGCGCCTAGTTCAACGCGCCGCAGTTCATCCTGCCAATCAAGGAGGCGCCGTTTCTGCATTTCCGCTAACTAGGCGAAATGTTTTGATGTTGAGTGATCAGATTCTATATAACTGTTCATTGAAACTGGATATATGGTAACGTCTCAATGACTTGTTTCTTGAAACCACAGCGTCTTTGGTAAATTATGTGTACGATTACTTCCGTAAACTTTGCTTCAGGCGATTAGAGATGTGAATCGGAATTGTCGATGATGTGTATATAAAATAGTTGATATCAGATCAAGCTGATTTGAATGGCTTGAATTCGCTTGAAGGCTCTAAACTCACTATACACATGGTTTCAGCAAATTATTTTCATTTTCCTGCATAGGTATTTATAGGAGTTTAGTTATGCTTTTTCCTGACTTCGTGGTAAGTTTACATTGATAAATCGTAATATGTTTCCACTTGATATATTATCACACTATCAGTTTACAGCTGCTCGAGGAAGTTTTGGTTTTCAAAATGGCATTTAATAAATCCGTAAAAGTGAGGTAGGCATGTATATGTATAATTGAGGAATACCAGACCGCATTTCAACTCCTGTTGAATAGTCATATAGAGCGCATACATATGTACTCGGGTTAAGTGAACGAATATTTTTGATTGCGCCATTACTCAATCAAAAATATACTTCGTCCATCATTTTCAATTATGATTATTCATGAAAATAATAAGAACGATTATTATTATTATACCTACGGCAGCATTTCATGTGATTTCAACGATTTATAAACGTATTATAATCACGATGAGTTTATAATTACGTACTTACTGATGAATAATTTTCATCAATGCAAAATTGACATAGTTGTTAGCTGACAAGATCATCACTAACTGAAATGGATACCTATAAAGAATCCCACGTACTATGTAGATTATTTTTGCATGGGTATATGGCACATATTTTGCTTAAAGGGATTTCGACAAAATAATTCGAAAAGAAGCTATAAATAATTTTCTGGATGAAAAATTCAGATACTAGTATAATTTCTTCAATTGTTTCTCTGGATGTAGGTAAGTCTTTCAAGCGACTTTACCTATATTGTATTTATATCGTTTCTTGGACTCTGATAATAAGTTGCAGATTTTATATTGGTCAAATGAGAATAACCAAACTAATAGCATAGGCTCAATTATAGAATAGTAAACAGACACGAGTTCAGCAATCTAGACAATTATTATGAATTCATCATTTGACCAACTAGTTTCGGTTGATTGAGGTATATCGTCCAATTATTCAATACCTAGGAACATTTCAGAAGATATCCCATGTTATGATCCCATTAATCAACAAGATAAAAATGGAATATTTCATTATTATCTTCATCTTGAGATGAGAAAGGAAAAAACAGAAACTAATGATTTAATCATGCCAGCGCAATATGTGCCAGAAGTTTATCAATTCTGATGATATTATCGTGGTATTGTAACTGATTGAAGATTGCCGAAAAAACTGAAAATTCATCCTATTTTTCCACTATCCACGTGACTACAGTTCATTCATATACAGCTATTCTCAACCACTAATTGGCTGTTTTTTCCGTTTTTCCAAATCCTTCTTCTTTTCATACCTATAGTGCGGCTGAAGATATAATGTTTCCCCCATGTTTGTTAAATTCGGTCTGTTCGAGAAGGTGGTAAATTAATTTTTCAGCTTTTCTTATGATTTTCTCTCCTCGTTTCTGAAAAATAAGTAGAAGTTATTATAATTATTCAAATATTTTCGTCGTGAGGACATTTTGCAGTGACATTTTGGGACAGATCACAAATCTGTCCTCGCAGTACAAATATATTGTAATTGTTATAAGACTTCCATGTCATTTTTCAGAAACGAGGAGAGCAAATCCCATTTGCAAGAGTGAAAAATATAACAATCAACTGAATGTATTCGTAGTATGGACAGATATACAGGGTGAGTTAAGCTGAATGCATCGGTCTATAATAGCCAAATCTTTCTGAGAATACTTGCGCCTAAAGCCCGTTGCGTCCAGCTTGACTCACCCTGTATATTATAGGTACCCCAAAATGTCAACCTTCAGATACCTAGAAGTGAATTTCTCTATTTGTCAGTGACCACTTGTTTTTGAAAAAACGTTTGGGAGACAAATATATTTGATAAATATAAAAATTTCTACTTATCTTGATGTAGTGGACGTTTCGGGAACGAATCTGCTTCCGTTTTCAACACAATGAATGAATACTGTTTCTCTTCTCAAAGTTCGTGACGTTTGTCTTTGACACTAAAAAGTTTCAAAGAAGAAATGAAGCATAATATGTATGTATTTTTGCAATCAATAGGTCTCATTAGATATGACATAATATACATAGTGTTCCATGGAAAAAAATGAGATTTTGTCAAATTTTGCAATCGGTATTTTATAATATTTGAGATGACCCATGTAGGTGGATTCAGTTTTCAGCTTTTTGTGGGAGTTTCTCTCCTCGTGGAGTTAAGAAATGAACGGGAGAACCCTGCATTCTGAGAATTATTCCAAAACTACGATTTTAATTTCCACTATGGATTGTGCAACTCGGCCCTTTGATTCAACCTTTGTTTTCTGTATTTGTTTCCTGTAGTTTTCAGGATCCATATAGTGGAAAACAAATTTGAATTACCCTGTGTATGTATATAATCGATCAACTTTATTTTCTGAAGTTTCGTGTATCTAAGATGGTTTTCTTTGTGAGGAGATAGAATATCCTATTTTGGATCAATAGTTGTGCGAATTTGTAATTGACTCGAGTGCAGAGAAATATTAAAAAAAAAGTATTGATAGGTGCGTTATCATTCATCTGAAGTCATCAATGGTAATTATTAGAATCGAGTGGACGATGAATGAAAGTATTGAGCAATCCGAATGTTCCACGCAGCTGTTCCGTAGTCGAGAGGGGTCAGATCGGGTCAACTTCGGGGTCAGCCAGGTCCTGTGTCGCAGATAGTCGTGGCGCCGAGACTCAAACGGACCGTGGACGAGATAAACAAGGACGTACGTACCTACAGGTTGTCCATATTGAGGACATATTCATCTCATATTTTATTATAGCGTAGACGGAAGTAGAACAATTTGGAGTCATCTCTACATACACACTATATATATATATCAATATATTTATATATATTAAAATATGTTGTCATTCAATTTCTAAAATATAAATATTCGATTCCGTCTCAATCTAACGAGCTGATACGAGTGGTACGTTAGATTATGTTTTATTCAATAATAATGGTTCAACTACATCAGAATGGACCCCATATTTCTGATTGAAACTTGATGTATCTCGCAAGAACACTATTTGAATGAAACTTTCTTAGACCCACTCTGTATATCTGCTACTGGTGGCGTATACATAGATAATTAGTCAATTATCATATTCCATATTCCATAGGCCAACGCGGATGACGACGATATGTCTAATATTGTTTGCAAATTGAAGAACAGTGGCGGCACATAGAGTATATGAAAAAATACTAGAATAATAGATTTTTGATCGAAATCAATCGACAAGCGAAAATCTTCCGGTAGGTACTTATAGTCATGATTCTATTATTGACATGAAAGACATTTGAGTTATTTGTATTAGGAAAATGAAGATTCACATCGGCATACAATCCCCTCTTGTGAACCTCAATCATACAAAAATCTGGGAGTTTATGAATATACATGATATATACCCATACAGGGTCTCCCATAACTTTTCCACCATGAAGCTACGATGATTATATGGAGAGATCAATATAAGAAGATTGAAAATTGAAACTCAATTTTCGGAAAATTAGTGTACTCTTCTTGTTGGACAATCATACGTTTTGGTGGTACACCAAGATTTTTCTCATGAAACGAACCTCTCTAACTTAACCTCTTAACTAGCAGAGAAAATTTTGGAAGAAAATATTGGTCAGGAATGGTCATTTTGGTTCATCATTACCTTTTCATCATTGTCTTCAAACTGCAGCACAACTGTTGTAATTTTCTGATTCATAAACGCAGAGCATAACTGCCCGTACTGCACTCATTTTCAATAATAATTCATATCAACCCAATATTGCAGATACTTGTTTCTACGTTTCTTTATCTTTGAACCACTAAAAAGACCTATAGTGGTCGTGGACAATCGTGTGATCTGTGGTGGAATGTTGGGAGCAAAGATTTTTTTCTTGAAAGCCTGGAGGTCATGAGCATCGGGAAAGACTTCACTGATGTTTGGGAGACCGAAAAAAATCATAGGAATAGGAATTCCATATTTTTCATTGATATGATGCCAATGATATGATATGCAATAGAATATATCACAAAGGGGTTGATATATTGGTATTGACCAACATTATATTTTTCACGTTGATCTAATGATGCTCCTCTTATTCGAAATCAGAATATTCAAGCTTCTTACGGTAAAAAATCAGCAGGGATTCAATAATAATGAGGAAGTACGAAGTAATGGCGCCCTCTAAGGAACTCGGAATGGAACCAATTTGGAATCTATATTTCTAAGACTCAACTACTTGAATTTGATATCTTCAACGGTTTGAGAATCATTTGCCACCCTGTATACTCAATTAATGATTGAGAGAGAACAACTGTGAAATTTTGGCAGTTTTTCACGCAAGAAGAGCATTAAATTATTATAATGACAGCGAGAAAAATATTGCTCTCAATAGTAGAGTATTTTATTCAACGTACAAGTTAACAATGATTCCTTGTGATGTGACTCCCGTATTCGTGAAAATTTTTGATTTCTTGTCGGTTTTTTTTGAAGAAATCTTTAAATTCAACAAGCTGGTCACCAGAGCGTTGCTACCGTCAAAAAATAATTTTGAGAATATCGTTCGGAATTTGAAATAGTTATACCAGGTGTGCCAGTATACATGTTCTAATGGACTATCTCAGCCATTTGAAAAGACGAAAATTTCAAAATTTCAAACCTCCAATTTGTTCAAGGAACTTTAAACTGAGAGAAACAAAAATTGGAAATCACAACAATTGACATTTCATATATAAATTGAAATAATAGAATAATAAATTGAAATATTGAAATAAAAAAGCAAACATGTTTGTTTTCCTCAGTTAGAGGTTTCTTGAAGGAATTGTTGATCATAAAATTTCCAAATCTTCATCTTCCGAAATGTCAGCCATTGCGGAACATGTCTACTGGGACACCTGGTATATTGTTTATTCATATCAAAAGCATACGCGAGCAGCGCATGAAATACGAAAAATTTTCTCCATTCCTAAACCAGGGAAAACAAAACCAAAAGAAAATCAAATCGGTCCAACCATTTTCGAGTTTTCTCCATACGAACGCACGGCAATCCATTATTCATTCATCATTCATTATATCATTTATTGGATAATCGATAAAAAAATGTTTTTCCACGATATCGTCCTAATGTTCCTTCTCCGACTTTCGAAATTTGACTACCGGCTTATCATTATGTGATTTTGGCATGAACACATGATTGAGTGAACCCACAGATTGGATCATGTATTTAATGAATTTGTGCCTGCGGCAAAGACGGCACATGAATCAAGTATCCCTTATCATAGATTTGACAACTGGTTTGAAAAATGATTCAATACAGTTCGGACTAGTTTTGTCGCCTATACAAGTGAGCATCCACAAAAAATCTATCGTTACTATAAACACTCTCATAGTGTCCTAGGGCATTATGAGCTATATCTGTTTGAAGATTTAACTTGACAATCCAATTGTTATTGATGCAAGTGAACAGACAATTGAATAATGTGGAATCTCATGAAAATCGGGCAAATCATGCATCAGCTCAATCAACTACAGAAAATAAGGAAATTTCTAGTGGAAATAAAATCACGACCACGCACCACCAGCATTATTAGATAACGCTCATCAGGTAGCATCCATTCCTCGAGCCCTCCGACTAGATCAGTCACCCTATAACCATAGTGATAACTATAATGATAACGAAGGCATGGAAGCTCAATCCAAAGAAACAAATGACAGCCGGTCGCAGCTCATGTATGCGCGTGCTTCAGTTTAAAATGAGATGCGTCATCCGCATAAGAAGCGACAAGCGTCAAATTTATTTTTTTCAGCATCACTATCGCATGAAGAGAACAATAGGTGTTATCCATATAGGTATTATTGCCTAGAACGCACTTGGTTCTTGAATAACTACTATGATGTCTGCAACGTTGACACAAAATTTATGGACGACCGAAATACACAGTACACAATATTCCATATTCCGATCCTATACAAAAAGAAAGTTCATTTCTTTCAAGTCTCTAAAAAAGTCAGTGCAGGTTAGCTTTCCTTGCTTAGTTCGTGCTCCGAAATATCATCCTATACAGTCAAATGGATTGAATTGAATATGACATCTGGACATAGAGTCTAAATAATCTATATGGTAATTACAGCGAAGAGTTTCACATGAAGTATGTACATACATCCGCTGTGGTAGCAATCTAATGTTAGATAATCTTCGGCTGACAATGAGGAATTGCGAATATTCGATGGCCATAAAACTGATATCACTACATGGCATATCGTCAACTGAGCGGCGGTAAGTAGCTGCTTTCTCTAAACCGATGGGCATGTTGCTGATAGAACACGTGTTTAATTGTTCTCGGAAATGATTTCAAAGCAAACAGATATGGAAAAACATCAATTTGTTTCCAATTTACAGGGCTATTAACTCCGAGCGAAGTCTGGACTTCACACGATTCTCAATCGGCTTAATGAATTTTTTTCTTTTTGGGATGGCCAAGGAGGACACGTGTCAGTTGTGGAATTCCTTATTTGCTGAATATGGTGCTGATTTGGCTTATGTAATCTTCCTCGAGTACCTGATGTCAAGCTACAAGGGGGCATGACTATTCTGAGAAAGATAGTCATTGAGATCCGTCATGTTATAATACCTGTAGTGAATCAGCCAAATGGAATAAATTACATTCAATCGTGGAAAACATCAACATTCTGACTCAAAATGCTAAAAAGTTTATCTGAAAGTAAAAAAATACTTGATATTTGAGAAAAATATGATCATATTATTTGAGGTGGGAAATTATTAGGAGAACATATACCAATGAAGATATGTGCAAATCATGATGAGCTCAGAAACTTACATATGATAATATAATAACAGGATATCGTCATTAGGGATTTTTCAACTGGTATTTGTCTGTACTGAATTGAAAAAACTAGCAAACAAATGTACAACATAAAAATACCACACTTAAAATTGAAAAAAGGTCAAAAGCCAAACGTGTCAACTGTCAAATGAAGGAAAGCATTTTGGAATCGTACGAGGAGCAAACTAGGAGAGGAGGATTGAAAACGAAAAAGTGAAAGAAAGAAAAAAGGCAAGGAAAAAATGGAGAATAACAGGTGTACATATAGAGAGATTGATGGAGACGAGAAGGAGAAACTGTTTTCAACGGATGAGAAAGCATCGAACAGAATGAAAATGTATTTATGATTATCAACGCATTTTTGAATTACTAATATGAAGAAATGATCAAAATTGAATATGTGATCAGGAAAAGTACCGAAAACATTTCTTATCATGATTGAATGTGAAAATATTGAACATTGCTCGAGAATAACTGTTAGAGCAATATTCCGTTTTGATTCAGTTTTGGCATTTGTTTTGTGTGACTGATGTTGAGGTCGAAAGGCGTATTCCAAATGGGCATACTTAAATACAAATTTCCCTGACGAGTGGTTGCGAAAAAAACGATTTTGTCGATTTTGTTTTTTGATAATGCATTTTCCTAGGAATATCTGGGATTATACGTATTCGATTGATGAAAAAGTTTGACAAATGTATGATTCTAATGATTCTCTTCGTCTTCGGTCAATTTCCATTATTTGGATTGGAAACACTGCACTGAAGTACCTACTATCTGACTCACACTGATAGTACCTACTATCACAAGTGTGAAAAAAAATGATGGCCCATATTTTATGGTCACCTTGGGCTGATCCACATTGAAATTTCTGTCTGGCCTCCGAGTTAGGAATTTCCTTCTTCATTATATTGTCCTCAATTTGCCATTAGATTCATCTTTTTGCGGAGTTCTACAAGTTGTTCTCAAGATTTCGGTGAATACTGATGATTGGGATAGAGGTTGAAAGCAAAAAATGGGAAAGCTCATTTTCGTCAAGGATTTCACCAATCAATGAAAATTCAAACATTGGTTCGTTTTTATCCATTCCAGAATTTATCTCCCATCGCTATACAAAATATACTCTTCCTGATTAAATCCTCTTTTGTTGGTCAATACTTTTTGTAATTAGTTCGAATCGATATCTATGATCTCTTGCCCAGTTTTCATCTGAGAGATAGTAGGTCGTTATCAATTATTTGAAATGTCTAGCTGTGTGTACTTTTCGAAATAATCAGAGGAAGAAATTTTGGTCTTCATTGATTAAGTCATCTTCAGTGCGTACTAATTTATATGTATAGACTTTGAGTAGGTAAGTATAGGTACTCCATAAATGATTTCCATTCTGTAACTATTTTCCATAACTATTTCTTTTGACTACTCGATATGAAGAGCATCGTCCAGTTTCGATTGATAGAGAAATATTGCTGAGAAACATTTGTTTCCGAATGGATTTCAAGTACTATTTCGTGAACTGTCAATTAAGGAATATTTAAAAAATGGTAGAAAACAATATAGTGTGGCATTGAAGAAACTCTCTGGAAATGGAGGGATCATCACTGAAATATATGTATTTTCTTTGAAATATAAAACGACATAAACATAAGAATGTTTATGGTATATAAGCCATACCTTCCATACCTGCAATTAAGAGACCATCTTCCATATTATTATAGGATATACACCTGATGAAAGGCAAGAACGCGTGATTACTAATAAATACAAGCTATTTTAAACTGGTTGTTTGGTTTTTTGTGAGTGATTTCAATTAGTATTGTACTGCTAAGTGTTTGCTTTGGTCTGGAAACAGACGGAATATTTCGATGCAGGTGTACAAACAAATATACCTACGTCTTTTCCATCAAATTTGAATCGAACCTTTTGCACTGCAGTTTCAGTGATCTGAACAATTCGCTATCTCATCGAGATTCATCTTCGATGGATAGTTGTAAATTATAATATCATAATTAATACATGATATGATATTAATTATCTTTGGGCATATATCACTTCTAATTATTGGTTTTTATTCTTTCTATTCTTTTCCTATCATTCTGATTCTCACAGTTTGATTAATGAAAACGCATGATTCGAAATGAATCATACACTTTCACTGCCACTCTTTCTCTTTCGAACTGAAAAAAAAAATACAATGAGGAACTCGTATTTTCAGGAATCATCAAGGTTTTCATCAAATATTACTGCCCTTACAAAAATCCTACAGCTGCAGTATGGAAATCAATGGAAAGTACCACGAAATTATTATCGAAAAAAGTAGGTAATTATATCATCTGACTACGATATAGTATATATTTTTATCAACAATATTCTCGTCTTGAGAAAAGAAAAACTAACAACATTGCATCGTGTTTTCGATATCATTGGTTTCAATTGAGATTGTCTATAGAATCAGATAACCGATCTACTCAGATTTGTCATATTCAGATTTTTATTTCTCATTGATCTCAATTATGAAATTTTCCTTCCCCAAACCATTTTCACGGATAAATAGGATTATATGATTGGTCAAATTTTGTCGGTTGGTCAGTGAAAGTATATATTTATAGAATATATCCAGAAATATTGAATGAGATTCATCACTCAATGATCATCAATCAATGTTCATAATCAATTTTTCAAATTATTCGTCATATCGCAGGTTTCTCCGCATCTCTATCACTAGTTGCGCACTTGCATTCTTGTGTGTGATTTCTATATCATTATTATATTTTCCGTTGGACCTCAGTCAAGGCAGAAATTTCACTTCCAGCTCATTTCCTTCTCTCACAAGGGATGAAAGAAGATTAGCTAAAACAAAACGATACAAAACTACAAGAAAAAGTCAACACCTTTGCCAATTGGATCCACGTGGCCAAGACCTTCCCACTATCGCTAACAACGATAACCATACACCAGAAATTGTTTTCCGTCAATGCACAATTAGGCATTTCTGCTTGGCCTCAATGCCATGAAGACTATAGGGTCTGACGGAATACCACAGCTATTGCTCTTAAAGAATGTGCACCAGAACTAATAGCAGTTTTTCGCAGGTTGTTAAACCCTTTCATTCAAACAGTCCAACCGATTCCAAAAAAGGGTAAGAAATCCCTCCCTAGCAACTACAGACCGATTGCACTACTTTCTGTTGGAATATGGATTTCGTGTACAACGATCAACAGGAAATCCGCTCGCCTACTGTCACACATAAGGCAAATGTCAATCGAGAAACATGGGAAATCCCTGGTTGTATCATGGGATATCTCCAAAGCATTTGACCGACTTTGGCACCAAGGACTCCTTGCGAATCTTCCATTATGGTTTTCCACCCCAACTGTGTCTTTTGCTATCGAGTATCCTCGCAGATAGATCACTCTATGTGGTGGTAGACAGGGTCTTATCTCTTATCTGATACTTTTGTTGTCATTGCTTTGCCACAATGATCTGTCTCGGAATCAAATTTGTTCTCACTCCACATCAACTATCTGGTTGGATGTGACCTCCTGTCCACTCCATAGCTCTGCGGATGATCGTTATTGTTATTGTTATTGTATCTCATCCCCTATAGTTGACGAAGCAAACCTCAGAAGCTCCGAAGCGCTTGTGCGAGTGAAGGAGACGGGATCTACAGTTCAATCACTGTGGCATCCAAACCACTGTGGCATTGGCCAAACATACGATGAAGTTCTCATCAAACTCTATTCAAAAGTCTAGTCGGTGATACATTATTCACGAATTCATAGACATCTCCAGAACATCGCAGGAAGGTAGGCGATCTCTCTTTCTATCTCTCTCTCTCTCTTTCCATTTCCAAGTATCATTGATCATTAGAACGGAGATATGGAATTATTCACCTAGTGAAGCCTTTCCTGATGCCTAGGACCTCCAAACTCCAAATGAAAATTCCAATACCTTCCGTCTCGCCCAACATTCCACCACTGACTAACCTGATGTTCCTCGAACATTATAGGCTTTCCCTTTGTGTTGTCGAGAGAAAAAAAATTGGTACTTCTATCTTCAAGAAGATCCGAGTACACATGCTCTGTGTACACTCACCTGATACTCCATTGTAGAATTATCCGGGTCATAACATCAATGATTACTGATATTCTCACAACAATGGATCGAATTCAGTAATACATAGTAGCAGTATCGCCAAAGCTTGTGCGTTTTCCTTCGTACTAAAATATACATAAATGTCGGGAATATGTCACCAGTGTCATTCAAAAACAGTTAGAGAATGCTTTGTTCTCAAGATACAAGGTGTTGAATGTGATGTTCTGAATGTGTGATGTTTTTTTTTCATGAATCATCTCGAAATGTCAGGAGATAATAGAAAGAAGATTCAAGCAAAAATTCATTAAATATAGTGTGGGCGCGTTAAGAAAATGAACAGTGACTTTTCCACAGTTTTTAGTTGAGTGAAGTGAGTGAAGTTTTTCTAATCGAAAACGCTTGTAATCTCATTCATTCATTCATGACAGATTCCCTCGGGTTCTAAATTCGAAAAAATCCAAAACTTGAGAAACACTCGCTCAAGTTTCGTTGATATGAAAAAAAGATAACAAATTTGGAAGGAAAATCAAAGAATCTGCTTCCGATAACCTTTCAAAACATACCAAATAGCAACTAATATATATCTTGAGTATATTAGCTTTCCACTTTCAATCGAACTGCCTATATCCGCTTCTACAAAAGCTGTTTAATTGTGTGAATTTGACGGTACAAAAATTGGCTCAACATATTATGATAACGAAATCACTGGGTAAGCAGCTGAATCTTCGAATTTCTCTAAATGGGCCTTTCTATCTTGGCGATACCGATGTCCAGATGGCCCATAATAATTATCAACAAATTTGTCATATATTAGGAGAAAATGATAAGAATTATCGATATTTAGTCTAAATATTTGTATAGGAGTAGGTAAAGCCCAAGATAACGTGAAGATTTATCGAATTTGAAGAAGATCGCGATACCATGGATCAAGCGTATTGGTGTAAAGATAAGGCCGAACCTCATTTCCACAGATACGCTATGATGGATGGTATCAAACCAAAAAATCACCCCTGTTTTTTGAACAGGGTTGGGTGTGTGTTGATTTTTAACGTCTTGATGCCTATACACATAGACATCCTCGGAGTATTCGAATAATAGGCAGCTGTTTTTTTTTTTCTAATATCAATGATCAATATATCGGAAGGAAGTTGATAAACGATTCTCGATAGCAGTTGAAGGGTATCGGTAGGCAAATATGGAATTTCAAACTATTTCGAAAACCCATCTGGTGATATATATATATATATATATATATATATATATATATATATATATATATATATATATATATATATATATGTATATGTATATATATATATATATATATATGTACGTATACGTATATATGTCACACACCCGATAAGTTTTTAACGTCAATTTATGATCATTATAAGACTACTTTCTTATAGCCAAATTTCGCAGTACCTATATACTGACTATAACTATAATAACTCAAATCAAGGTGGATATAAAGATAGTAAAATATAACCTCTTCAATTGTTTCTTTCCAAAACATGTAGACCTGTCTAATTTCTAAGGCCGCACTGAGGCCGCACCGCTTGAAAATAGATTGCCATATGATCGTAGAGTCAAATCCGCTTCTACTGATAATGACAAATATCTGACAGCGACGGATAGCTCACGGTTCAATATTTGCATTCGAGTTGAATTTCTAATTCGAATCATGTTTTCAAGAGTTTCATCTTAGGCAGCCTTAGTCAGGTATCAATCGAGTAGGCAGCTTTTTTCTACAACTTTTTCTAGTGGCTGGGTATAGGGAGTTGGAACACTAGTGTTTATTTACATCATGACTCAAATCAACAATCCAATGAAGAATGACTCACGAACGTTGAAAAGTAATAATTTTGTTTCCTTATTTCTTTAAAGGAAAAAAATTCACACAGCACCTACAGTTCATTTTTTTTCAAGGTCATTCATCGTCTTTTTATATGTAATGAAAGGAGGAATAATTATTCTCTCGGAAGGGCTGTTATCAACCCTACCACAACCCAAATGGGATGAAAAAAATTAATTGAAAAATCTCATTTCGAGTGATAATATAAAGGGAGGTGCATTTGTACGAATACGCATTCACCTGAGAAATTTCAAATGAAGTTAGTCAATTGTGTAGCCAAAAAGTATATGTATAGACTTTCACTCATACTTCTTGACGCCCTCTGGTTGATGTCGCACAGAATTTTTCACATAAAGTTTTCTTTAAACAACAATTTCGAAATTTCTTCTTGTCTGATAGGTGCTTTCCCTTTGAGGAACTTGACTGAATACAACAGTTCCCATTAGACTACTTTTATGAACTTGATATCGGTTATGGTAACTCGAATATTTACCGTAGATCGAAGAAGAGTATCACAATAATCTTTATTGGTTTTCTCTGACTTACTGTGAAATATGACTAAAAATTGTAGGTTCTCATCCTCTCCTGATAATTTTAGGTAGACTGAACATTGTCAGATCTTTGTCAGAAGATCATCATATCTATGTTTAGTTATCCATGGAAAGCCATATTTTGTTTTCTTCAATTTCAATACTTTTGTGAATCTATAATGGCATGATATTGTCACGTGAGGTCAAACTCACATATATATATATATATATATATATATATGTGCGTATAGCTATTATACTAGCTATCATACTACTATCAAAGAAAGTGATATCAATCTATCTACCTATCTATCAAGGAGTACTAAAACTTTTTCGACTTCCTCTTGAGCTAATCGTACACAAGCGCAGCTGTTGAAGTTTTCTCCTCCTCAAGGGGTTGACGAATGACACCGCAAAGGCACAAAGAACAGAGTCAGCGGGCGCTCCCCGCTCGATTGTTTTCGTGCCCCTTGGATATTCGTTTGTTTTGGCCGTAGATCTAGGTGCTCAGTGGCCGGGATGAGAGGAACACCATGTGTGCATGTTTTTCGGGACTGGGTTCTCATGGGCGCAGGTGTCGATTCAATCAGGTCGTTACCTTATCTTGCCATACAAACATCAATGCTGTGGGAAAATGTCGCTTGGCTATGATGGCTTTAGTACGGTCAATGAATGAATGAAAACATCATTCACCAATCCTATCTGAAATTCGTGCTGACCTCTCATTTGTACGAAAAGAGATGAAGCAAACAGGATTATTGCAGGACAGCAAATCAATATGGACAGAATCCACAGAACAGACAGAATCCGAATATTCATCGACGATATCACTCCTCCTACATTCTTCGTATTCAGACTGGGCTTGAACTATGACAATCGGTTCATTCAATTTTCTCAAAGAGTATACCCTATGTTTTTGTGCTGAACACATCGCCAATCCTCCATTCTTCAAATTGTATGAAGTAATCCATATACCTGCAGTTTTCAGGATATCGCGAGTATTGGAACATTTTTAGTTCCCTGATTTGCGATTCCTCATATGAAATCAATGTTGTCAGAACTGAAAATGTTCTATGAAGGTCTCATTAGGTTTCATTTAGACCCCGTTGAATTCGGACTATTCAGTCTTCAAGAATTATTCCAAATGTTGATATATTATAATGTAACATAATATAGATAATGTCTTTTGATACGAACAAGCGTATAAAAGGTGAGGTCATACATAAAATGATATAAATAATGACTTTAAACAAACAAGAGTACTGATGTTATAGGTCTTGTATTTGATGGACCTATTGCATTGTAGCAGTTCCGTTTGTTATTTTTACGACCACTAGTGTTAGTGATTCAGAACAGAAACATTTGCAGTACACACACACAGTTGGTCTAAAATGTTATGTAATATTAGCGAAAGCACGGTTTCCGAGGATATGTTGATTTCTCGTGCCTTTTGGATGATCATCCAATATATAGGTACCCACACATTGATACACATTGTGTCGATACTTGCGCGATTATTATGTTACTATGATCGTTCTATTCTCTGATTCCAATTTTTCACGCTCTCTTGTCATTTCTATTCTCCAAAATGAATTGAAAATGTTTTCTTGTCACTGAATCAATTTGGTCTGTGTTATCTATTACACATTATTATCACATGCTAGTTGTTTTTCTATGGATACCCAATGATAATACCCAAATACTGAAAGCAATGAAAGATAGGCAGACATCATTCATTGTTCTGAGGTGCATACCAAACACTCCCAATTTGCGAATTGCCAGTTTTCTGTACACACCTACCAACATACACACCGACTTCTGAAGAATATGCAGTGAGATTTGAAAATTCAGTGTGAACAATTATTGGAAAACATGTTTCATCGCGTAGTGGGCTTTGATTTCAAATATGAATATTGTTTCCATTCATGAACAACTTTTTTGAATGAACTCTTCTGATAATCTAGAAATCAAAGGTACTTCACAACTAACAAAAAATAACATTTCTTTCTTCACTTTTATACCGTCCCAGAATGTAGGAATTTGATGAGATGACTACATCGACTACACATGGTGTCCTGAAAAGATACCGACAAACTCCATAGGGTGATAGGAGACATTAAAACAAGCATATAGCATTTGTATAAATTCGTGTCCGCAAATGAGCTGTTCACTATATATATACTATGTATACTATATTATTTATTCAAATCACTGTTTACTCATTAATTTTGCTTCATTAACAAATAAATTATGGTTCACAATATTTGTTCAAAATGTTGACTATTGACTTGAATGCAAAGATTGCAACGCCAGGTCATTGACTCGCGAATCCTTTGGAATATTCCGGGAATAGCTCCTACATGGGTACAACTCTCCATTATCCTTCTCAACAGATCTTTCACATTACGAACAGGTATTTCGAAGACTGAATTTTTCAGATAACCCCATAGAAAAAATCAAGAGGGTTGAAATCAGGTGGACGCCGGAGCTCTACAGCTCAAACGGCTCATCCCTTGAAGTTTGTCGGTATATTTTCGGGCAACCTGTACAAGAAAATATGAGTGTAGGTGCAGAAAACCAACAATGCTTCAACTTTCATCAAGAATAAAATTTCCGATGATATGAATGTTTACCATATGGAGCAAACTTTTTGACAGTCACTGTATTTGTGATCGGAGAAAAAGCATTGTACACATTAACATGCAATTCACAACTTTTGTTACGTAATATACAAATATTGGCTTAGCACTGATACTTGAATTATTGAGACTTAATTCAGGATTCATGTTTCATGAACGTTTACTTGGGATCCATGTACCGACCACCAAGATGGAATCAATGGTAGGTATATCATTCGATAGCACCAATAAATTACTTGGAGAGACATTAAATTTTCATTTCAATCAATTCACTAATCAACATTTCCTTGCACATGAAGGATATTGAATATTTGTATAGACTGGACCACACACAACCGCAAATATTAATTGATGAAAGCTCAAAATGGCCCCAGGTAAGCAAGATGCAGGTACTAATGTTTATTTATTCATCATCTTCGATGATGAAAACATCATAAAACAAAAATTTGCACCCTGCAATCTGGATATTCATGCACATGCACATGAATATTTGAAATCAGTTCATTGATGTTGATAAGTGAAGAAAATCTTAAATTGAAAGAATAGTGACCATCCACCACGAAATCACATGTCGATTTATTGTTACTTAAGTGCTATTCCATGGCGCACACTTTGCATATTTCAATTATATTGGTAGTTTGTGGATTGTGATACATCGGTGGAAAAGAGATATTATATGCTGAATTGTTACATCTTGATGGTGGTAATAATAATAATAATAATAATAATAATAATATTTTTTTATTTTTCATTTCACAATTGCACTCCCTCGTTGGGTGGAACCAGCGCACCAAAAGTCGGAACTTGAGCGGGCTTAGACATTCGGAAGAATATTTCTTGTAGACAGTATTATCAAGGCCTTATGAACATATTCCAGTGGTTATTTCAATATGTTCACACACAGGATGATCGATTTTGACGGTCAAATTTCGGAAAGTTCGAGCAGAAATTTCTTGATATTTTCATATGTAACACCCAGTATATTATGTCGAAAAATAATGGAATTTGTGCCAAAACACCCCATTGTCTGCGGCGATTTCAAACCATAAACTTCTTTCTCAACACGTTTACCATAAGAAATAGAAAATGAAAGAGATCAGAGAAGAGATCAGAGAAATTGCTCAACATTTCTCTTGTGTTCTATGCCAGAAATTATACTATTTTTGAAAATGTCTCCATTTGTTACCAGAATCCGTGGTGTTATGATACCATTGAAAGCTTCCCGAATTTTTTTTTTCATATCGTCCCTGCTGATAGTAGGTGTGCGATAGACTTTCGATTTGACATAACCCTACAAGAAATATTACATATTTGTTAAATTGGTAGATCTTGCCGGACTCAAATGATTCGGACCGCGACCCTTGGGACCCTTGCTGGAGTCCCACAGTTGAACACTCGGTGTCTTTTTGTTCGTTTTCCGTTTAAGAGTTGAAACTCAAAGGATTTCGCAATCGATTCCCACGAAAAATCCAACCGACTGCGCCACTTAAATGATTCGGACCGCGAATTGGGTTTTTAAAAAGTTTTATTTCAGATACAAGTTAACAGTACAATATCTATGTCAAGACTGCCTGAATAATGTTCACATAAATCGGGAATTGAAAAGTCTAAATCAGCACTTTTCACGAGAATCTTCAAAGTGCTGGTGAAGCGTTTCCTATTTCATGGGAAACCGTGAATACCGCTCATGTAACTCCTCTATCCCTAGTGGAAAGCCTTTTTCATGGAGTGAAAAATGCTCGAGGGTGTTCTTGTGTCGCCAGGGTTGGTGTTGCTTCGACTTCTTCTTGATTCTCTCTTCTTGGTTTTCGGTTCAGAAAGAATCTAACGATGTAATAGATTCCAGCTGAAGTCAATAAGACATAAATCGGGATGATCCAATGGCTGCTATTCGGTTGCTCGGTATGACTTAGGATCATCGGCCTCAACTTCTTCTGTTCACTCTGAAGGGCGTGGATTTCGTTCAGCTGGACATCATCGATGACTATTTCGGCTTTGGACATTCTTGATGGACCATGAGGGATGATAATTTCAGGCAACAGCATTGGTTGACCGTTCGATACTTCCTTGTGGTTGGTAAAACGATCGGTGTCGGTCTTGAATCGACACCCCAGTGGCAAGGTGATAAGGTAGTTTCCTTGCAGGGTGGTGAAGTCGGTGCGCTCGCATATTGTCTGGATTTTCGTTTCGTTTGGGAATACTGCGATGTAGTGGGACTCGTCGATACGTTGAACCATATTCCTGGTTGTGCGTATGTTGATCGGGTGGCAGTTTTCGTAGGTGAATTCCATTTGTAAGAGTTGGAAAACACAGTCTTCTTCTCTGATGCCATCCATTAATTTTTCTTCAGGATAGTAGAAGTCGGGGTGCAAGGCCATACAAGGTGATGATGTGTATTGATAGAAACTCTCATTCATGATCAGATATGTATCAGGAAGGATGATTGTGGTCGAATTTTGGGTTGGAATGGAATAGAGGTGGTAATAGTGAAACATGTCTGGGTGTATTATGGGAAAGTGGAGAACGAAAACAATCTTTTTATTTGAGTAATAAGCCTCAATTTCTATGATTTGGTAATATTTATGAATGTCATTTGTGATGTCAGGAAAAATCAATTGATCGATGGAATGATATTTGAGTACTGATTCTACGATAGATTTGAGTTCGTCAATTTTCAGAATACTACTGTGGGGAACTTTCAGCTTGGCAAAAGTTACCGCGTTTTCGATATCATTCAACAGCTGAATGATTATATTGAGTGATAAATTCATTTGATCCAAAATATTCCTGGTTTCCAAATAGTCGGTGAAATCGTAAATGACTTTATTCATTTCGGTGTTGATTCGATTCAACCCTGAAGTGATTACTTCCTGATTATGTTTGATCAAAGTGATTGTTTTATTGAAATTACTAATAATGCTAGAAGTCAGAGAGATATCTTTATTGAGTTTCTGAACTATTTCTCTCTGGTTATTTTCTAAATCGTAAATTGCTTGATCATAATGGATTGCATCATTGGCATCCAAGTTACCAGAAATTCCTTTAATGATAGTGCCCAAACCGTCAATGAGACCACGTTTCATTCTGCTACTCGGACAAATAGAATTGAATTTTTGCTCAGCTGATTTGAGTTGATAAAGTAATGCTCTGTCGAAATTCTGCAATTAAAAAAAATATGGGTGACTTAGAGCGTTTTGTATGGAATTCGTGACACCTTCGTGATTGTGACTGTAACCTTAATGATTCTAATTCGGATTGAATAGGAATGAGATCGAAATAATGGATGAAGGTATGGGTTTTATATTAAAGCTTGGCTAGGCCCTGCTTGTACGGAAGGATTCCCGGATTTTTGTTCAGATTGGTTATTTGAACTTCCTGGAACATTGCCATCACTATTAGGTGACACCTACAACAATTTAGGCTGATCAGCTGGAGGTCTTCTCAGATTTTGATTGTGAGGTATTTTTCGAGAAGTAGTTACTTTGATACTTCTATTCTTGACTGCTTTGTCCTTGGAAAATTTTCTCGTCAATTTATTTCGGTTGTTTGATGTTAGTTTACGATATACGTCAGTTCCGGGTTCATAATTTAATGGTTCTTGTCTGTCTTTGTTATGTCTTTCTATCGTTCGCTGTTTTTGTTCGGTCAGTTGTTCATTCAATTTTTTGTAGATAATTTTCGTCATATCTCGATGTTCTTGAATATAGTTATTCAGAAGTTTTTCATCAATGTCGACATCGAATGGATCTTTAGTATTCAAATGACCGTTTATAATATCAATTGATTTTTGTTTGGTTGTAGAGTGTAATGAATTATTATAGCCAAGGATTGCATAGGGCATATGATTTAGTATGTCGATTTTGTCATTATTTTTACTTCTTATTACTCTCAAATGTTCGATGATGGTAGAATGGAATCTTTCGATTGCTCCATTAGATTAAGGGTTATTGACTGTTTTATAGTGGGTATTAATTTTATGGGTTTTGAAAAATTCTTGAACAACTGAGTTTTTCAATTCGGTTCCGTTGTCCATCACCACTAGGGTAGGTAGTTCGTGATGAGTCATGAATATAAGAAAGGCTTTAACCACTTCTGTGCCTGATATCCCGGTGAGTGGATATGCCTGAGCATATTTTGAGAAAGTATCTAGGATTGTGAGAAATTTTTGTCTCTGTGCTTGAAATGTGTCGATATGAACTATTTCAAATGGTTTTGATGGTGTCGGCGTGATCATTAATTTTTGTTTTGGTGGATTCCGGTCATATTTATTAGTTTGGCAAATTTCGCATTGTATTATGTATTCGGTCACGTCGGATTTTATTCCAGGCCAGTAATACGTCCTTTTGATTCTAGTTTATGTTTCCGTCATACCACGATGGTTGGTTTTACCTTCATGAAAATTTTGAAATATTTGTTTTTGTGCATTTTTGTCAGTTATGTCTTCCAGTACCGTGTTACATCTGACTAATCTGTAGGCGGAGTTCTTAAATGTTTTTCTTATGATTTCACAGAATTGTGGAGTATATGTGTCGTCTTCGAAATGTATCGCATATGTGAATTTTGGATCTAAATAATTTTTAAAAAGGTTAATCACGTCTTTTTCTAAGTCGAAAATTGTTAACTGTGCCCAGAGGCGTCTTTTTGTCGGGAATATTTGTTTAGTCATGGGTGTCGCTGGAGAATGAAGTACGAATTTTATCATAATTTGGTGATCAAAGGTATTAAGAGATTTTTCCGAAACAGGCATTTCTAAAATAGGTTCCTCGTGACTGCTATGCACAGTGTCGCCATCCTCAGGTTCTTCAGCAGAAATGGTTTCATCAGAATGGGGCTCATCTGTAGCATGTTGGACATCACCGATAATTGGTTGTTCGCTGACATTTCCAATCATCGATAAATTGTCGTTATCAGATGGTTTCCTTGTTTCCAAGGTTCTGAAGAAATCTTCCATGTATTCCTCGAGTTCCTTCGTGTGTATCTCGATACGAGACAAGGCATCTGCGTTTGCATTGAGTTTGCCTCGCTTATATTCGATTTCGTATTCAAACTCTTCTAGCTTGAGTCGCCAACGTACAAGCCTAGAATTTGGTTCCTTGAGTGACATCAGCCACTTAAGAGGTTGATGATCAGTGAATATTATAAAATTTCTGCCATAAAGATAGGGGCGAAAATATTTCGTTGCCCAAACGATTGTCAAAAGTTCCTTTTCGATTGTACTATAATTTTGCTCTGATTCACTCAAAGTTCTAGAAGCGTACGCCACTGGTTTATCGCTTCCAATCGGTCCTTTGGAGAGAATTGCACCGATGGCTACATTACTAGCGTCCGTTGTCAAATTGAAGGTTTTCGTAAAGTCCGGGTATTGTAGTAGTGGTTCGTTTGCCAAAAGCGTCTTACAGTCTTCGAAACATTTTACAGATTGGGGTGTATGTTCAATTTTCGCGTCTTTTTTTAAACAGAGAGTGAGAGGTTTGGTTATGCGAGCAAAGTCTTTGATACATTTTCGATAATATCCTAATAACCCTAGGAAGCCTTTGATTTCCTTCGTTGTTCTGGGTATCGAGTATTTTTTTATAGCGATGATTTTATCGGGATTTGGCTTTACGCCCTCGGTAGTTACTACATGGCCAAGATAGGCTACTTCCTTGTTCATGAATTCGGACTTGTCGAGCTGGATTTTGAAGTTGGTAGAGACGTGGAAAATATAATGATATCGTCTAGATATACTAGACAGATTTCATTCTGCAATCCACGGAGGATGTTATCCATCACTCTCTGGAAGGTGGCAGGGGCGTTCTTGAGGCCCATAGGCATTCTCAAGTATTCATAGTGCCCGTTCTCTACGTTAAAGGCCGTTTTTGGGATATCGTCAGGATCC
This sequence comes from Gastrophysa polygoni, assembly GCA_963576655.1. Classification (NCBI taxonomy): domain Eukaryota; kingdom Metazoa; phylum Arthropoda; class Insecta; order Coleoptera; family Chrysomelidae; genus Gastrophysa; species Gastrophysa polygoni. Next base: position 18,393,593 of record OY755086.1, read on the forward strand.
ATCTCGATTTGATGGAACCCGCGAGCCAAGTCTAGTGTCGTGAAATAATTACATCTGCCCAGCTTATCGAGGACGTCCGTAATATTCGGGTAGCGATCATCGATGGTTTTTTCATTAACCTTTCGATAATCTACCACTATCCGCCATTTCTTCCTTCCTGAGGCATCGGCCTTTTTTGGAACACTCCAAATCGGCGATGACCATGGCGAGTTACTGGGACGAATGATCCCCTGTTCGAGCATAGAACCTATCTGTTTCTCCACCTCTGGTTTATGTATAAACGGATATCTATAAGATCTCGTAAAAACGGGAATCTCATCTTTCGTCTTTATAGAATGCTTGATTTGATTAGTGAAAGTTAGAGGTCGATTTTCCGTATGAAAAATATCTGAATATTTTTTACATAGCCCGAGGACTTGGGATTTTTCTTCGATATTAAGGTGATCTGTACGAATTACTTTTTCGAAATCTAATTGTTGGTGTTCTAGCCTAGAAACGTCTACATGAAAAAGATCGAAGTTATTTTCGTCATATTGAAGTGTCCTGATGGGATTTGATATACATAAGGTGATTTCTTTATCGCATTTATTGGAAATTTCGACTATGGCCAGTCCATTTTTGGCAATTGAAAGCGTTTCAGGGATTTCGCAATTTTGAATTAATTGTCGCGGGATAATTACTTCGCCGTTGGTTTTGTCGACGGGTATTTTTGTGATAAGTTTAGAGTGAGGTTCGATTTTTTTCTTGAATATAGTCTTTGGATGAGAAGGTTGATATTTTATAGGAATTTCACAAGTAGGTGTGAATAATTTAGAATCTGTGAAATCTAGTTGAGCATTGAGAAGTTTCAAATAGTCAAGTCCAATAAGTCCATCATACACGTCATGGAAATTGAAAAGATGAAATTTCAAGTCTTCGTTTTGCCTAAATTCAGGAAAAATAGGAATTTTGGCACAGTGTTCATGAGTTGATGATTGAAATATAGTTGATACGGTGAATGGTTCACGAAATATTCTGTTAGGGTAATATTTGTGAGCAATCTCAGGATTGATGAATGATTTCGTTGACCCTGTGTCAATTAAAAGTTCAAGAGGAGGTTTAGAAATCTGAATGTAAGGTAGTTCTTTTTTTTCTGTTGACAAATGATATTCAATTATGTTTCCTCGTTGGCATTCGGGACCTCTTGAAAATTTTCTTGTTCAGCCGTATCCTGTTGATTCAAATACTCAAAGTTTCGATGTTCGTCCGAATAGTCGTAATTTTGTTGTACGTCTGAGTAGTCAAAATTTTGGTAGTCATTGTACTCGATATTCCCAGACTGGTTCTGGTGTTCGAATAATTCGGTATTGAAAAGTTCTTCCGAAATTACGCTCGGTCCTTGATTTTTTGAAGAAAAATAGTTTGGTATATGTCTCCTAAATTGAGGGTTTGTGTTGCGGGTAGATGTACTCATAGGAGTGGGTCGATTTTGTGGAGTTTGATTATTTGGCTTCCAGACATTTCTGGATCTACCGAAAACTTGTGAGTTTGTATGAAATTTTTGTATAGGTGGATTTTGGTGTCTTTGAATATTAATAGGTGCACGGGGAAATTGCTGAGGTGAGAAATTTGGTCGGTTGGTTGGAAACTGATTTTGATAGTATCGAGGTTGGGGAGGCTGGCTTTGATAGGACCGTTGATATGTATTATTGATTGATCTTCTAACAATATTACTACTATTTGATGTCGATGGATTTGATCTCTGATAGTATTTAATGTTATCCTCCTCAGTGATGAACTGAAGTGCTTGAGCAAGGGTGATTGGTCTCATTGCACGAATTATTGGTCCTAGTGGATCCTTCAAACCGGCAAGAAATGTTTTCAGTGCTTGTTTCTTAAAGAATTCTCTCTTACTATCACGTTGATTTATATCACAGTTCAGGTTTATATAGTTACAAATGGTATTCAAAAGATGCATGACTTTTTCATGAAACTGAGAGGGTGATTCATTAGGTTTTTGTTTTAAATTAACTAGATCTTGATTCAAGCAATTTTCGTTTCTCTGGTCCCCAAAGTTTTGGATCAATGCATTTTTTATATCTTCCAATGTTTTAACCCCATGAATGGCACAAACTTCTTCAGCCCTACCTTCTAATTTGTTCAATATTTATTCTGAAAGTTGTTTGCATTTTCTTGGTCGACATAGTGCACCAAAATTGATTCGGATGCACTTATAAATCGATGAAGTTTGTTCGGATTCCCATCAAAATGTGGAATCACACTCAAGTTTTTAATATCTAGAGTTGGCGGAGCCATTGTTTCGTTTGAAATTCTTAAATTGAAAATACGGTCGATTAAATCTAACTCTGGTTCCTGATTGATTTCGCCCAAGGATTCGATAGGTAAAGAGGAGTCTGACATGTACTGAAAATATTCTACTTACACAATCACCGTTGTCGCTAGGCCCGATTTCATACCGAAGATCCCTCGTGTTTGTCTGCGATGGCTGTCCTTGCTGGAGTCCCACAGTTGAACACTCGGTGTCTTTTTGTTCGTTTTCCGTTTGAGAGTTGAAACTCAAAGGATTTCGGAATTGATTCCCACGAAAAATCCTACCGACTGCGCCACTTAAATGATTCGGACCGCGAATTGGGTTTTTAAAAAGTTTTATTTCAGATACAAGTTAGCAGTACAATATCTATGTCAAGACTGCCTGAATAATGTTCACATAAATCGGGAATTGAAAAGTCTAAATCAGCACTTCTCACGAGAATCTTCAAAGTGCTGGTGAAGCGTTTCCTATTTCATAGGAAACCGTGAATACCGCTCATGTAACTCAGGCCACTGAATTGGACCTAGAAGAAATAGTAGAATAAATCATTGAATAATAATAATAATAATAATAATAATAATAAGTTTATTCAAAGAAGAAATGTTTCACAAATTCCTAGTGAACACTTTGGGGGGTGTCGAGTATATTTTGGTGAAGTATATTTTCGAATAAACAAGTTAAACAAGTATCCACTAAGGCAGGGGCTATGCGTGGGCGAGTTACTTATTCTAAAATATTGACAACCATTTGTACAAGACATTTCAAAATTGGGTTCAGTTGATTTTATATATATGTAAGGAATATTTCTGAAATTATGGTGTAAAATCTGCTAATAAAATTATAACATAATGAAAGTTTGATGAATATAATAAAACAAGGATAAATGAGACATATATATAAATCTTGAAACATAAATATCACAACGCAGGTAACGAACAAGATGAAAAGTTGATCTAAGGAGAATGAATGAGACATAGGTACATATAAATATTGAAACATAAACATCACAGCTCAGGTAACGAACAATGAATGGTAAATTGAGTCTGCTTTCCAATTGTCTTATCACATGACTTTTTGACACATTTTTTTCATTCAGAAGGTAACTTTCCAAAAATTGAATGGCTTTTTATCTAAACCCTAGATCTTGCAATACTTATGACAACTGTGTGTGATTGACAGTGTCGAAGGCTTTTGCAAGATATGAAAACACACATAAGGATGGTCATCGGCCTATAGCCGAATCTTCATAGATTTCAGTGGTAAGTAAGTGAATTGCATCTTCTGTAGATTTACCATCTCGAAACCCGAATTGTCTATTCGATATTTAATTATGTTCTTCTATATACTGCATCATTCTCATTTTTATAACTTTTTCCAGTATTTTTAAAGAGAAATTGGGCGGTAGTTACGTGAGCTTTTTTTACAACCTCTTTCAAATAGAGGTTGGACAATGCCTTCATTGGAAATTGATGGAAAATGTTCTTCTATCAATACTTTGTTTATCAGATGTGTCAGTGGACTTGCAATTTCTTTTCTTATTTCTCTTAATGTTTCTGTTTTGATTCCATCAACCCCTGGTGCTTTGTTGGATTTGAGGGAGTTGATCAGATTTATAACTTCTCATTCATCGGTTGGCTGAAAAAACATATATTGATGGGACAAAAATCTATTCGAAGTAGGATTATCTGATAGTTCAACCTGCCTTGCAAGATTCTCAACGACATTGATACAATAATTGTTGAAACATCAGAAATGTCTTCTTTATTTTTTGTGATTTGGCCATTTTCATTTATTATTTGTGCTATCCCTTTATTATTTTGCTTTTTATCAAATGTTTTCATTGTGTTCCAAAAGGCTTCACTAACATTTTTATTGTTTTCAATTTTTTCTCTATAGTATTCTTTACGTTTTTTTTCATCAAACAATTCGATGTATCCCTGTAATTAAAATAATCTCCTCTCAAAACTGTATGAGACATGCTATTTTTGTACTCCCTGAGTAATTCATCCCTTCTGTTGATGGAACCTACTGGGCCATCAGTGTTCGATTTTTTTCTGATTTGTATTTTTCTCAATTTTTTCCCTCAATAAGTCTATGTTATCAATTAACGCAAACTATTCCATAACTTGTCAACGCCTCAATCCATTTTCAATTTCTTGGCATTTGTGAAGTCAATGGAGAGAAGAATCAAGGTGAAGGAAATTATACAGGATGTTCCAATCGAAGAAAAAATACATTCTCAGCTGCCCTGCTTTTGTGTAACCCTATGTACGATTGAAAATATTTTTGGAGTATGTGGTTCAGAAGGCTGCAGAACTTTGTCATCTGCAGTTTCCTCTTAATTCAATAGTCAATGAGGTATCGAAGAATTTCGTACTAACTGGACACACTACATGTGGACAATTGAGTTCAAAGTTGGAGTGAATCACAACTGATCTTCATTCCCTTGGGAAGTTTATGAATATTTGTACATATTCATTTGCCAGGTTTGCTGATGTAAATTAGTGAGGTCAGGTTCACATTCATTTTGATTTTCGCCGGTTTGAACAGTTCATTTTTGGCAGCCCCAATTCTTCATCATTTCTCCATGTTTTGTTTCACTATAGTGATATTATGAAGTGTATAGTGATTTCGTTATATCGAATGGAATACTAGCTGATAAATAACAGAATTTTGATATATAGGAGTGGAAAGTTCGAGTTGAGATGAGACGAGTTTGACATTCGCAACGCTTTGAGTTACTTGATAGCAAATATCTACAGCCCTGCGACAATGCCATCTACTTTTCTGGAACTCCAAACATATGACATATATTATATGACAGTTTGAGTTATTTTTCCAGTCCTTGCGTGAGTATATACAAAGTTAATACACTTTCGAAACTATTCATTCGAACCCATAATTAAGAGTAGAATTATTTCTCACGGATGACCTCCGCTTCGAAATATTGCCTCCATTTTCCAGGGGTAATCAAAAATTTATACGTCGAAAATTGCATGCATTCACCATAGAATAATGCGGGAAATAATGTATAGTTATGCTAAAAGTACATATTTTAATTACATTTGATGAGTACTTGAGGACCGCCTAATACGAACTCTCGCCCCTGGCTGGCCACACATTGCACTAACAGTGGCGTAACATGCGCATGGAATATCCAGGGACTACTTACTTGAACATCAATTTCCGCATGTATGGATTACAATTATCATATTAAATGTGATTCTCATGATTGTTATTCATATTCTTGAAATTCGAGAAAGAATATCTACTGTTCGGTAACCATTTATTTTTATAGTACAAGGATGTGTGTATCTCAAATGATATCAATAATCAATCCTTATCGTGTGTGAAGTTGATGACCACTCACCCCTCTCAATTTTTTGATAATCAGAAGAGTTTTGGATATATGAACGCCAATTATTTTTTCCAATGTGAAAGTTGATGCATCATACATATTTTCAAGACCCCATCATTCCATATATCTGGAAATATTTAGTAACCAACATTCATACATATTTTCAGATCGAAGAAGAAATCTATATATTACACACCTACCACTGTTTCGATTCAACCCCAAAACAAACATGCAAAACAGTTAGGTTCAGATAAAAGCCAGACCCAAACTAGGAGTCTCATTACATCTGCCAGTGAAAGAAATCGCTTATTCAGTGTCCTAACACTATGCAGACTATAAAATAATGCAGATGGGCAACAAAGTACCCAGAGAGTGAAACCTAACATCTTCATAACCATATGTCCCACAGAACTGTTGTGCCTACATAATGTTGGGTATCTGGTGGGATGAACATATCTGCTGAGGCACATATAGGATGCCTAAAACACATATTATATGATTATTATATTTTTTATCATACAGGAATGACTTCGCAAACAGTGACGTGACAAGACATTTCAAAGTTCTTGAGTTGACGATAGCTTTTACAGTTAGCAGAACATGGGAAAAATAAAATACAGATATAGGAAATATCAATCGGTACGAACGTCTTCATGATTTTCTGTGTTGATACGCTATTTCTGACAGTTACACAGACCTATTTTTATCGAAATTTGTCTCAGTGCAGAACCTACAGAAGTCCATAAAAACGGTTGAAAGTTCCCTTACGCCAATTATTTACGTTTGCGTTTGGTTGATTTTTCGTAAAATTGCATCGCGAATAATTCTCTAATTTCCTGTGAGAAAACTGACAAAAAGAAGTAATCATCTTTTCGTGGCCCGTATTTTTTTGTGGAGGTGTTTTATCTCGTCAGTCTATTTGAATTATAGACCAGGAACTATTTTGTATTCTTGGAATATGGAGTTAAACCCTACAGATGCAAACACTGCCAATGATGCTTCACTACAAATCATCTCCCAGCAACTTCTAGCTCTAACGCAAAGCACAACAGAAATTCGAAATATTTTACTAGCCCAAAATGAGAGAATCGAATTATGTCTAACCCAGATATCAGTTCTGAAGGAGGAAACTGATATCTTGTCGAAAGTGCAAAAACTAGAGAGCAATATGCCAGAGATCAACCTCTAAGGGGCATATACCGAATTCAGGATGCGTTTTGAACGTCAAAAAAACTTTATCATATTTGGACTGGAAGAAACGGTTACAGCGAACGAGGTGGAAACCTCGCCCCACATTCTAATCATCAATCACATCACTCGTCTGGGAAATCCTACAACTGGCAATATTCGTCCGGTCAAAGTGGAGCTCTCTATAGTGCGAAAGAGGTGGTTACTGTTCTAAGAAACAAGTCTAAAGTTTCCAAAAGCGATTATCGTCTCATCAGAATGGAGAGTGATGAAACACCAAAACAAACGAAACAATTGAGCGCTCTGTACGATGATCTCAATGCCCGAAAAGCTAGTGGAGTTACTAATTTGGCGATCAGGTATGTGAACAACATCCCAAAAATCGTCACTATTTCTGATTATCGTCAAGTGAATCCCAGAGGATCGCGCGAGAAGTATCGCCCAGACAAAATCTAGCAAAGGAGGGGCTAGCACGGATGCTCGTTCTCAAGATTCAAAAAACTAAGTGCGGGAATTGGGACAAATTTGATATTCTGGAACATGCAGGGATACAAAAATATCGACAACTTTTTGCTAGATAATTCTGTTTATTGATGTTTTGTGCGTCTGTGGAACCTGGATAACTAGTGCGTTAGAGGTGCCTTCTGGACTACGTTCTGAGTTCAATATTGTTTCTTCTCCAGCAATCAGGAAGAAGTCGAGAGGACGTGCTTGCGGCGGAATTGCAATCTTATACAGAAAATATTTTTCGGTGCGTCTTCTTGAGTCCTCTCCCTGGTGGCTCATTTACTTGTTTAAACAGCATTCTTGTGAATTCATTGTATGTTCAGTATATTTTAAGCCATCCTGTGATATTGGAGAAATGATCGAAATCTTTCGTATTTCACAGGACTGCATTCTGGATACATACAGCAATCATATAATTCTTTTACTTGGTTATTTCAATTGCCACACGTTGGCGAGTTGAGTCATATTCCAGAACGAATTTTCGAAAATACTGTTCTTTTTCTAATTTTAGAGGTCACTGCCTATTGGACTTCATGGCAGAATACAATTTTTCGTTGCTGAATGGACATGTTCCGAATGATAGACCGGCAAATTTTACCTTTTGCAGTTCCTCGGGGCAGAGTGTAATTGATCTGTGTTATTGTGATTCAAATAAACTTGATATTATCAACTCTCTCAGAGTGCTAGACGATCAATATTTATCCGATCACTTCCCAATACATCTTCAATTCAACCTACAATCAAATGCCAATAGACTCAAAGATCAGCCTAATTTTACTTTCACCCGTTTAATCTGGGAAGATGAAAAAGAGCATTCTTACATAACGTTAATGCAAAACTCGGCTAACGTGGGACTTTTAGGGGACGCTATTCACCCAATATGCAAACTTGTGCTCAACGATTTGGGACACAGCTGTAATTATTGGATCAGTGCGAAAATTACAGTGTGGCAGTACTATGCACACAAAGAATAAACCTTGGTTTGACTTCAGTTGTAAGACTGTGAATGAACAACTAAAGCAATGTCTGAGAAAATGTAAACACAACAACTTTGTGGAGCCCTATAAATCTGATTATTCAGATATAAAAAGGGAGTACAAAAAACTCATACAAAACAAAAAATCAGAAATTGACTAGCAAATTATAAAAACGCTTAGTGAAACACCAAACCAAGGTGCATTTTGGAAAACTTCAAATTATTTCAGAAGTAAGCGATAATCTTGCCTGATTGCTATCTCGGAGTGGAAACGTGATATTCATAATCCCAAAATTTTCTCGGACATATGTTTTTTACGATGCACGAAACGATGTCCTAGACCGAACTTTATCTGTTGACGAACTCAATGCATCTCTGTACCTGTGTAAAAATGACAAATCTCCCGGCAAGGATGGAATTATCTACGAATATTTGAAAAACCTGCCGCAGAACTGGCGACTTTATATCTGTCGACTATATATAATCTAGTGTTTGACTCCGAAATGATCCCTAAAGCTTGGCAGGAAACATGCATCGCTTTACTGCATGAAAAAGGTCCTTTAGATAATCCAAATAATTATCGTAGGATAGCATTGATCAACTGCATAGTAAAACTGTTTACTTTGATACTTTTGAATCGTCTATCAAGTTGTTGCGAAGATAATTCTATCCTTCCAGAGTCTCAGTTCAGTTTTAGAAAGAACAGGGGATGTGTGGACAATGTATGCAGTGAAGTGTATGCAGTTCTTGTTGATTTTCGTAGAGCATTCGATAGCATCAATCATGAACTATTATGGCTGAAATTGTATTAAGTAGGTACAGGTTCGAAAATCATCAGAATCATCAAAAATCTCTATAACGGATCATTCTTTTCAATAAAACAAGATAACATGTTCAGCAAAAAGTATGATATTTCTGAAGGAGTCTCACAAAATGAGTCCTTAAATCCCCTCTTATTTTCACTATTCATAGCTGACATTGAAGACTACTTTCGAATACAAGGCTCGACAGGACTCAACATTGATGGAAAAAATGATGTATTGATGCTATCGTATGCTGATGATCATCATCATCATCAGTGATTCTCCAATAGATATAACGCGCAAACTAAAAGTTCTGGAAAATTACGCATCAGATAATAAACTCATTATTAATACGAGCAGAACTAAAGTGAAGATTTTTTGCAGAGGAGGATACAACAGTTACTATAACCTTAGATTCACTTGCAATGATCAAGCCTTGGAAGTTGTGAGAGAATTCACTTACTTATTATTGATAACATTATACAAATTGCTGGGATATTGAATGAAATATGAATGGAAATTGATACCAGGAATCCTAATAAATTTCAATATCACATGGTTTCACCCTGGAATTCAGGCTTGATTGAATGTTCTTCTATGTTCAAATATACTGAGATATGCAATCTGTTCCACTCCAGGAATTATTAAGGTTTTAACTTGTAATATATTCGAGAGTTGTATAATTATTCCTTACATTCCTAATTCTAGGAAAATATTCCGATTCGATATAATAAGGAATTGATTATATTGTTGGGAGAATATACAGGGTGTCCCTCCGGGAACTGAATCGATAGGTATATGGAAAACTATAAGTGGGGTTGATTTGAAATTTGGTGACAAAGTACTGTTGATGGGGGCAATTCGGCTAAAATATTTTTAGGATGATGGCATTTCCGGTTGTACCGGAAGTTGATATCAACTTACTTATTCGAAATGGGACACCCTATATATCATTCCATTCTTAGGTTCTCCGAAGAATTATCGGCAAATTTCATCTATAATGTTCTATACTTGAGTCTAGCCGTTTTAGACATTTTGAATTTCATGTCAAAAATGACGCCTACTTCAGTTTACTGTGTTGATATTTTGATGATAAATAAGAACAGGGTGATCAGAAACTAACATTGAGAATCATTTTTTTTGATTTCCAATTTGATATTCATTATCAGAATATCAACACAGTACACTGAAGTAGATCTCCTCCTTCAAGAAAACCAAACCCAATCGAATAATCTCATATAAGAGAAATTGATAGTTGAATTTAGTCCTGAAGGCGCCAGAATTTTTCGTAGAATCTATATATTTTGAAATATGCCAATGCATGAGATTTCTACTTCGTGAGTTCATTCAAAATCTTTGTTCTAGTGTTGATACAATATTCGATGAATGGAGAGTATTATCATCTGCTGAATTGATTTGGCATGTCTACAGAACATGGACATACTGATAATACTCTATTAGTTAGTGACTGGTGTAACAACTGTTGGAACCGAATGGAAAATCCTGAAATGAATAAAGTCTAGAACACCAGAGGTCTTCTATTATTTGAAACCGTTTATCTAAAAAACGGTTCAATATTGGAATAGGAATAGGAATAGGAATAGATACAAAACCAAAAAAAAAGACGAGTTCAAAAATGTGAAAATATGCAGGGTGTTCCATTCGAAGAAATTGACTTTCAGTCCCTCTTTCATGTGATTGTTTCAACTATAATATTCAACCACCCTTCATGAGAAAAATTCAATCTGGCTCTGTGGTGAGAAACCTCATGGTATCACCCCACTCTGTTTTATATTCCATCTCCTCAGTACCTCACAGTCCAAAATTAACAACATTTCTTGAAGTTCATATGTGCGCACATGAGAAATTAAAACAATAATTATCTCGAGAATACTCATAGATAGGTATAGGGAAATAACAGATGAAGTTGTTGAAAATGTGAAAAGGATCAATAAAATGATATATTATACCGAGTGGTTGATTTGAAACTTCGAAGTTGCTACTGATTTCTGGTAGAAGCGGCAACATCGCATAATCGAAAATATATTATTAAACCATGTTGATTTCTCATGGTGATGACAATCTTCTTTCCGCAATTATTATTCATTATTATTATTATGATTATTATTGAAATAATCATTTTTCCATTATTTTTCTTCCATCTAGCATACAATTTCTCCTCAAAAGAATCCAACACATTCACAGTTTTATATCTGTATCATACCGATATCATCAATATTATCGATATTATCTATATTATCGAAATCATTGAACTTATCGAATAACCGATATCATCGATATCATCGATATCATTGATACCCTCGATATAATAAATAGTAGGTATCGATAGTTGATATCTACAGTATCGATCATATCTATATCATCGATATCAGCGATGTTATCGATATTATCGATAATTCACATATTAAGTACCCATCCATATTATTATCAATAGTTTGCTCTCTGTATGTCTATCGATATCACCTATTATCGATAAATTCGCTCAGCCCTAGTATCCACTTCACGGCCTCAATACACAAATTACTATTTTTCTTCAGCATCAGCTAATTGCATACTGCTTGAGATTCTGTACCATTCGTTTCTGCTCATATTAATCGGTCGTCTATCATAAAGTCATTTACTCGTGCATTTGGAGAGATTCCTGAGAAAATCTTCCAACCGTGATATTCAAAGAAAACGAACAAAATGACTTCTATAACTTCAGAAAATCAAATAACGTTGATATATCAATATTTCAACAAGCAGTTGAAACTTGAATCCATTTCAGAGAGTCGATGATGTCACCGCGACAACACTTCATCAGGTTTCATTTGAAAAATGACGCCAAGAGAACATGCAAATTTGTTTATTTGCGGTATCCTTATTTATAGAACGGATACTTATGATAATGAGTTTATTTATATGACAATCAGTTCCAGAAGTCTTGCATCACCCTATTGATTTGCAAGTAAATTATAGCTTGATAATTGTATTGCTATTGAATCAATCTCGAAATTATGCTAATTATAATTTTTTTACTTGAATGTTCTCTCGGAGGAATAACGAATACATATTCTAGCCTCGACTAAATCAACTGGAGATACTAATAGAAATGCATGATGTCTAAGTATGACAACCTTATCAAATCTTAGCATAAACGAACTTTTTGAGTTTTCAGAATAGTAAATAACGTAAGTCCATAAAGAGACTTGTATGTGGATCACGCCCTGTATGTGATATTGATGAATATTATCATGAAATTGTTCAACTTTGAATGCGTGAATCATTACTAAAACTATATAGAGAACGATGCATGGCTTTTGAATGTAAGTGTATGATACAATAATACAAGAAGCACTCGTTCATTGTCTTGAGAAAATATAAAAATGTTCGTAAAGAATACTGAGTGAACTTCACTCTTTGTAACAATGAAGGAGAGACCCTCGTATTCAAAACGGAATTATGGAAATGGGACACGACTATCTATATCAGTGATGACTGTAATGATTTGCATAAGGTCAAAGGAAATGTTGAAGATTTAGCATAATAATAACGACTGATTTGTGCCTATCTCAACCTCATTCAGTAGCTTTTGTATCATTATAATTGTCCACTAGTATTCAAAATATAACACATTTCAACCTATAGATGGTTGAATTCAGGAATTCGATGCCTCACGAGTTCATATATTTCCATTCAAGATCATTCAGGTAATTGCCTCTTTGAATACTCATGGAGATTTATTGGAAAAATATGAAAAACTATTTTTCATTTCATCATTCTGACTTCTCTTCTACATAATAAGTTTATAGTATTCGTAGTGAATTTTACTTCTGAGAATGAATCACCTGATTCATTCAGTTCTATGTTCTGTTTGAAAAAATGAGGGGACATGTTGAGAAAATGTTTATTGAGTTTCCACAGAATAATATTAATAGTGGGTTTGAAAAATAGGCAAAACATTCATGAATATATATAGTGAAAAGCAACTAAATTGGTACATGTTGCGAACATACAGTTATTTACATCAGAAGGTACCTACATGAACTATTTTGTATGTATTTGTAATATACAGAAGTGTTTCTAAAACCCTAGAAAATAGCTCAACATTTACAAATAATCAAATCAGGTACATCCGAACTATTGATGCGTCAACTACTGCACTATATAGCCTACGTCTTTCTGACAAAACACTTGATTTATTTACATTTTTTGAATACATAAACCACTCAATACCACCAAACCACTCACTCGTTATGAATATTAGGCAGATTCAGCTATTAAAAAAACATTTCAAACACATCCCCTAGAATTCCGAAAGGAATAGTTCTATTACAATTGGTATACTCTGTATAAAAATATAAGCCCACGCTGATTGGAAGTGGAACAGTGGAAGTATAATGAGAATAATGATGAGAGTTTTGCTCGTAGTTTCGTATATCTCAATTTGATTTTTGATTTTGTTCGTGATTATTATTCTAACGGAATCATTTTGATGATCTTATGCTTCTGTTCAAGCATTGGGAAAGTCTCATAAAGGTACATTTATAGTTGAAAAAAAAAATAATCAGAAAGTGTTTGGTGAACGTTCAATGCATAATCGAACCATTCAAATGAAATACGCGACAGGAAACCTCAAATGTTAATTATATGCAAAAGGTACTTGAACATTCACATTATAAAATCAAGAAGGATGTGGCGTAGTACCTACATGAAGGCAAAATCGTGAACGTCAGTTTGTGTACGAGATGTTCAAGATTATTTTGGAATAATAATATTTTAAAGAAAGGAAGGGATTTTTGAATTTGGTAATAACATAATGAGATTTGATGATAAGATAATCATCAATGCTCGTATAGTAATTTGAATTTCGAATAAAACATCTAACACCATGCTTCTTGAATAATCTATATTATCTCCATGAAATTGATTCCACCAAATATGTATATGTGGCCTCATATTTTTTTTAGCAGTTGACTTGAATGCGACTTGTTCCTTTTCAAAAAATGTCGCTATTTCAGGTATTTTGAGTCAGTCGATTATTGAACCAACCACGTTCGTCTCATTTGTTATTTTTGGGTCCGTTTCGTATTCTGTACATTTTAGTTGAGATGAAGACTTGAAAAGTGTTAAATTTGAAATGATTTGAACAAGTAGGAATATACGAGAGCGTAGTATGGCCAAGGAATATTTGTTTTTTCGATACACTACAATTTCGACTGTCGAAAATTCAACGTTCATCTCAAGTTTTCGAATTTATCTTGAAATTTTCGAAATACAATTTCTACTACTGTATAACTCTCGGTTTTCAATTATGTACATTCGTTTCGCTTCAATGTTCAAATTGAATCCAAAATATCTTTCATATAGGACAAAATCAGTTGAATATCTTGGTTACCATGCATTCAAATTCTGGAATCGAGAAACAGTTGTGAAGCAATTCTGATGGTGCATCCGAATATGCAATTGTATATAGGGTGTACCATTGGAAAACTCATCTTGAGCCGATATCCTGAAGTTCGAACACCCTATAAATAATTTCAGGTGGAAGTTCTCGTGAAACTATCTGCTATTACAGGGTGAACCAATAGTGTGGCAAAGTAAGCTAACGGCTCTACAATTCGTGATAGAAGAAGAAGTGTCTCAAAAATGATTATAGTGTATAAAAAGTCATGTTTATAGTTTGTAGAATTTTCTCTGCTCGTTTCTGAGAAATAAAAATTAAAAATATAGAATTATCTCAATATATTTGTAGTAATGGCATGATCCGATATTTTCTCTCCTTGTTTCTGAAAAATGAAAATAGAAATTATGATAATCATCTCAATATATTTGTAGTGGTAATAGATCATATATCGATCTTCACTATGAATATATTGGGATAACTATTATAATTCCTATTTTGATTTATCATCCTATAAAAACTAGAAGAATGAATATACCACCTCCTCGAATAACTTAGACAGTATGTATCAAAACTGTTTTTGAAATGGCACACCCTGTTATCTCGACATAAATGAAATATTTTTCGTTTCTCATGATTTGCTACTTGTATAATTTCCATAATCCATTCGAACATTCACAAAAATCGATAGAAAATACCATATTCTATTACATATAATTTCATGACCCTGATGTACAAGATGATCAGAATATCACTTCGACTTTCTCCAATTTTGAACCCTCGTGACTCAATTTTTGCAAACGACACTCCCTGTAACATTTCATGAATATGAATATTGATTTCCTTCCGAAAGAATTCTCATTGATATGAATTCGGTGTATGGAAACATCATGGTCTCGATGTTGAATTGCAGAAAACGCTCTAATTTGCTTTTTTTTCTCAATTTGAACTCTTTTTGAATTGAAAATGCTCGTAAAATTTCTGTTTCATCTATACTGAGTCCAAGATGAGAGTGATCTCAGAAATGGTGGGAGATACAAATTTGACTAAACAGGAAAAATGATGCGCAATCATAAGGTCATTCAAACAGTCCTCGAAAATTTCCAACATTATTGATAGTTTTCCAGTTATATATAAATAAGTTAGTATTTGTAAAATCTATTTTTTTTCCACCGGTATCTTCAGATATTGAAAGAGAACAGAAAATACTCCATGACAACTTCTGATATGATTCAACGTGGTGATATTGATTTCTTCTTTTGACTTAGTTTTAGACAAAAATACGAAATGAATCTAGTTTTCTACATCTAAATTCTAGTGTGAATCGCGTTCTAGATATCATCAATTTTTTTCAGAACTCTAAATCGAATATATCATCGATTCCACTTCACAGTCAGCACAGCAGTTTCTGATCTTTCAGTGTCAAATACTGATTGACTAGTGAGGTAATACCACAGTATATTATCTAATCGTATATTATTTCATAGTACTATATAGTTCTATGAGATAATATACTGTGATTACTGATTAGTCGAGGAATGAATTGTTCCACCAAGATAACTGACAAATAGAGAATTTTCCTTTCAGGTATACAAAGGTTTGATTTCAAGCGTAGTGCCTTTTTGGGGCAGATCACAAATTTGTCCTTGCTTCAAATATGTTGAAATAATTTTCCTATTCAATTATTTCAGGAACGAAGAGAGAATATCCCACACGAAAGCTCAAAAAATGAATGAACTTCGACAAAACGAAAGTTGATTGAAAGCAAAATTCATAATAAATGTTCGAATTGAAAACAATTATTTTCTAAATAGGGATATCCTCTTCTCACAGTTGTTTTTGACACATGTTCAAATATTCCTGGGGTAAAATATACATTCGAATGCTTCTGTAACACTTCTTGCTACTAATCCTTCTTTATTATAGAAATTGATTCGATGAAATTTGGTGATAGCACTGGCCAAGAGGCTGTAAGATCGGTACCAACCCAATTCTCGAAAAAGTGTTTGGATAAAAAGGCACTATCTTTCTTCTCTATTCAGTATTACCTCTGAGTGAATCAATATCTGACACTCAAAGATCACAAATTGTTGTGCTGACTATTTTTTCTATAAAACGAAACGAGCGGAATTGAAGATAATTTTGAAAATTGTGATTTCTAAAACTAGGCAGGAATTTTCTTCACTCTTCAATATTACTTAACACGTCAATCAACATTCATTCGACACTGAAAGATCAGAAATTATCGTGACTAATTCTTCTCCAAAACGCAAGTGAATTTGAGTCATAGTCTTGAAAAAATTGATGATGTCTGAAGCAAGGTCGAAACATATTCAAACCAGGACTGCTTTTGAAAAAATTAGGTTGTTCATGGTTTCATGAATACGAAACGTCGGAGAAAAAAATCAATATCAGAATCTTGAAAAAATCACTTTTTCGATAAAATTGAAAATCTATAAATAATTTCGGGAACTTCCACACAATGACCCTGTTACATTACCCTGTTTTACATTGTTAGATGCAATCATGTCATATCATGTCATATAATTATAAAGGAACGGGAGATTTTACAGGTGATTTGATAATACAGGATGTTCAAACTGAGGAAAACCGCCAATCACATGTGAAAAGTAGAAATTTCGATATGAAGTCAAGAGAATGTCGAGATTTTGAGATAAGTCGAAATTGAAGTGTGCCAAATGAACGATTTGAAATCTCTTGACTTTTCTGTTTTTGAAGATTTGACAAAATGATAATGAATAAGGATTATTATGGCATGATGTGAATGCATTCTGAAGTTTGTTTTCTTTTGAAATTTACTATCGTTTCGTATTGTTCACTTATGTTATCAGTGTTCTATCCTATTTCCTCTAGTTTCATTCATCATAACGGCAAATAGACTCAAATGATATAATACTGTAGATAGCTTACTATACTTGGTTGACAATCTTTCTTTTCTCACTATTGCTATCTGCTAAAGTTTCCGGGATAGAAAAATGGTCAAATGCGAAAAAGTTTTTTTTTCTGAGTACACTATGATCGCTGAAACAGATCTACCCCATCATCTTTTGTATCGTAGATATCTGAGAAGAACTGAAATTTATCCCAAACAATTATTCTTGTTAACTCAGCTATGATTCATCGTGTGATTTATATAATATTGTTCAACATTTGTGGATATTTCTGAATCACAAGGAATCTGATTTCGGAAATATAATTTATTCTGGTACCATTGTAGATTTTGAAGCTCTAGGATATAGTAATAGTGGGAAACGAAATAGTGCTAACCGCTTATATCAAATGGGATGAAGATGTGGTTTCCATTCTGGTTCCACAGCCTATATCAGGCAGAGATCATCATCAGATATTGTTCTTCGATCAATTTGATGCTTTCAATATTCAACCCCAAAAAGAGATAATTGGAGTTGTCGCCTGAATACAAATGCTCCCTGACCACCAGTTGTAAAACACCTGCAGCAATAAAAACCCTAAAACAAACATTGTGAGCTCAATAAAAGCTTCAGACTCAAAAATAAGCTTGAATAAAATCTCAAGGAGTTCGAGTTGATACCCGAATGGTTAGATAGTGTACATATGTCTGTTTGGGAATTGAAAGAACTCAAAACGTGATTTCCTTGGACTGTGTGCAATTCTGCCTCATATATGATTATTTCTCAATGTCAAGTTCACAAGTATTCTCACATTCCACATTTGAGCTTACTTTCTACCTCAGATTGTGGGACGAGAACACTTTACATAATACTATAAGGTTCTGAGGAATTGATTCGATATTTCAGATCAGTCTGTGACAATGCCATCGCAATTGTCAGGAGTAATACATGAGAATCTCCAATATGGAGATGAAGTACTTTCAAAAGTATCCTTCAAGAGCTAAGAGATTCTTGACTCCTTCATTCTTGACTTTACTCAAAGGTGGGTTGAACTTATTCGCTATGGGAGTTTCTGATAAATCTAGCACTCGTGGATAAGACTCATTTGAAAACATATCTTCTCCTAATCTATAAACACCGGTGTTGGCTAGAGATAAATAGTGTAGATTTTTCAATGGTGAGAAGCTATTCTTTCCTATGGAGAATATTATATTATTGTCCAGCATCAATATTCTGAGACTAGATAGTCTTGTGAAGGTGATTTCAAAAATTTGCTCGATCCTATTATCAGTCAGTATAAGGATTTCCAAAGGAGCAGAATACAGGAATGGCTTGTTGTGTTGGAAGTTGATTCTGTTGTTGGATAAATCCAGTTTCTGCAACCTCAGGTTAGATTTAAAAGTACTGGTATCCAGTGAGCTGATATTGTTTCCCGATAGGTCTATGGTCTTCAGTTGTTTAAGTTCCTTGAATGCCCTTTGGCTCACGTTCGATATTTTGTTTTGACAAAGTTCAATCTTGTGGACGGATCTATAACCTTTCAAGAAGAAGACGAAGGCTGGTAGGTCTGCAATGTGGTTGTATCCGTAATTAATAGATTTCACATACTCTGTACCATGGGGAATTTCATTTAGGCCTTTTCCCATCGCGACAACGTGGAATGGTTGTTGTGTGGTGGTTTCTAGACTTTCTGTCGAAGTTTCTGTTGCACAAGATTTTCTGAAAAGGAATATTCAAGATTATTGTTGTGTGATTTTTCATTTGTGAAGATTGAAAAGAGTGAAAGGTCAGATGAATATGAATTGGGACCTCGATGGTGATGCCACAATCAGATAAATTATTATTTATGTTTTCTGATCATTACATGACATTGATCACCATCGACATCGCACACATTGAACCATTTCAATTCGAAATCATGTCTAGTTGGATGTCAAAATATTATCGTATCAGTGATTCTGTCCGTTTGTTGTTGAGAATTATAAGTTGCTCAGATAACAAAGTGTTATTTTGCTGAAATATTGCATGAATGGAATGTATTCATTGTGAACAATACATCACAATATGACAATACATCCGATCGTTAAACTTATTACAATATTTGAAACCACCATCAATGTACCAAACATTCCTATTCTACAAGTAAAGTTGTCAATGTCATCAATTTCGTAATCATAATAATTGTAACATGGTGCGTTTTAAAATTCATATCTACAGTTTACTTTTTACACGAAGCTTCCTGTACACGTTCAAAAAAGAAGTCTTCTGTCTTGAGTCCTCATCTCTTGACAACATGAAAGGAAATGCTATAACTTTCAAGGAACATCGTGTTAGCCAGGTCATCAAGGTAAAGGAATTTCTCTTGAAGGTTTGGAGGTCGTTAGTATCAGGAGAGACGTCACTGCCAAATAATTTCATAACTTTTCCGTTCTATTGTTGAATAATGCCTGGTATAGATAAGTTTGGCATGTCTCGAGCCTGACAATGATGATGACCAGCCTGAGCTCGTCTAGTTTGTCTACTTGGAATCTCAACAAGGGAGATATCGCTATATTTCTTCGATGTTCTAGAGAGGTTAATGAAATCGTGGGTGTAGTATCATCAACTAGGCGAAGAGCTTTCTGAACATCAAACTGTGATTGAAGTGTGAATAATTAATCATTTAGTTTTTCTACTATCACAACTGAAATGAATAAAGGTTCGATTGAACATAGATTCACATGCAAGATATTGAAAGATATTGAAGATATTGAAAACGTGACGATGGCTCAAGAACTCTGAGCACATTATTATGACAACTCACTTCCACACGATCAGGTATTGTTTGATTTCAGTTCTGATTCATGTCTTTGGGACTCATTTCGAGAGTTTATCGGATATTGACCCCTTGCCTTGCCACGCTCACGGTCGTGCTCAAAATACACGTTAGGAAAATGACGTACATAACACTTTTTACATGATATAGGTACTATTAAATAACCCAAATCAAAAATTATATCAAAGAAATATTGTGATATAGATTCATATATTTCGAAATTATCAATATTTCCATTCCTTCAAACTATATAGGCTGAATGAAGAAATACTCGAATTATGAGTGATCAAATATGAATATGCGACATCAAACCGCAAATTTTCTGGATGAACACAAACTAATTATTAATGTTCTAAATATAAAATTGAGTCTGAGCCTCAAATTGGAGTTTCAGAAGTTTCGTGTATGAGAGCACGTGACAGGACACTTTTACTATTGGTCAAAATGGCAATTAACAAGTAGTACTAATGTGATGGATGCCAATCGTTAAATAATTTTTTTATTGGGATTCAAATTGTAAATTTTTGAATATTGGAATAGAATGCAACTCAAATATGGATACCATTTTGTCAAATCTATTCTTAACCAACATATATAAATGACCAAATGCATACAGACAATGAATGATACTGACTGGTCTATGAAAATGCGGTAACCTTTGAGTATAGTAGAGTTGTTTTCTACTGGATTTTTAGATTTCCTAATAATACTGACACATATTTCAGACTTTTTTTCATCCATATTGTCTCAAACAGAATGTGTTTCTTTGTGGTTTCTTACGTGCAGGTTATCGTGTCGACTACTATGATATTTTTGTCCATTGATTGCGTCTAGATATACTTGTACAGATCTGAGAAAAAAAAGATAGAGCCTTTGGGTGACTGTATATGTGTTGTGAATGTTCGGTGTGAACTTCTTGATTGAATCTTCAATTGATATTCGAAAGAAATTTGATCAATTTCCCTCAGATATGTATACAATGTGGAGAACATTGATGATATTCTACTTTCCGTTGATTGTATGAGCAAATATCATGGATAAATCATCCACTATTGAGTGCTCTTGCCAAAAAGTGAGCTAAATGAAAGGGGGAAGGAATGATGAATTCATCCAAGGAAAGCAAGAGTTAAATTTCAATCCTTCCAATGTAGTGAAGAATAAATTCCATCGGATGTGGACAGAAATTGAAACATTACTGAGTGATACCAGTGATATTTCACATTCTTTTTCTTCGCACCTTTTGTGGATGATCGTTAGTCAAATGTTATCATTGCGGAGTGAACCTTTTTACCGAAATAAATTCACCCTTTCTGTATACCATTCCGCTGATAATAGAGGGTTGGTTGATCACATGTTCTTGAATTTCCATTGTGTATTGCTGCAGCTATTTGATTTCTCATGGAGAAAAAATATTTCTGTAATCGAGATATACCTAGAATGATTCAAATGTGATCGGTTTTTGAAAAAAAAGTCGAATTAAAAAATATAGGGATGATTTTACCATATAGAATGTTACGAGCATTTCTTGTAACTTTCGATAAAAACGAGAAATTATCGTTACCACAGTCAATTCACCAAAAAAGTCGAATGAAAATATGGGGATTCCTGTATGAATTAGATAATTAATAATTCTTTCTTCTCTGTGTCCATATATTTCATCAATATATGCCAGGAAAGTCGTTGATATCATTTCTGTGGAGAATACTAAACAAAATGTATGGTAGGGAAATTGAGAGTCCGTCCTACCGTATACAAATAACCATTACAATGACATCAAAATTCCGTATCATACTCTGGCTCAATCATTTTTTCAGACATAGAATTTGAAATTTCAGACACAAGAAGAATGTTATGCTGTGTTGCATTACAAAATTTGAGAATGGGTCAAGAAGTGAAAGATTCATGGTTTGTTCAGAAGGAGATCTTCTGAATGTCTAATTAGTAGCATTATGATCATCAAGAGCTGTACGGATTTAATTAACTCCTGGCTGTGTTATATCTTCCTTCGACATGAGGATGTAACAGCGTATAGATTGTGATATGAGATTCATTCTCCTACTTTACGTAGTAGGTTAATATGGTATGTGATGATTATATAATATAATATGATAATTGTCCCTTTTGTGATCGATATCCTGTAAATATATACCGTATAAAATCAATACCGTATATAATGTATACCGTGAATAATCAAAAGGATAAATACCAGGTAGATTTCGGTAATATCTACCTCATTGTCTAAATTATTCCAACGATTCACATCAGTTTATACCTGTTTTGATAATTATTACATGATTTTGAAAAAATCTATTGAAGAGCATTGTCATTTGTCATTTATTGCTGACACCTCTTGATGACCATTTTTCAGAAACGAGGAGGGAAAATATCATGAAAAGCTGAAAAATGAATGTACCATCTCGAAAAACTTAAAGGAAGCTAGAGCATGAACGAATTCTGGTTATTTCAATCCATGAACAAATCTAATGCAGTATATCCAAAGCACAAATTCAATAATCCCCAAACCGGGACAGAGACACAGAGGGTATTTTTGGCTTTGTCTCCAGTTGCCGAAAACACTGTTACGACGTATCCACAGATTCAACCACACCACACTTCGGTGTCGTGTCATTATGAAGTAATTCTTGATTTCGTTACGTATACGATGAATTTGCTATGATGTACATTTTCATCGTTGATGAATTCGGTGGAGGTGTTTTTGTTAGATTTAATGAACTTGTTCATAGTCCTACTAATATTATCTTGCATGATTTCATATACTGCAGTATTCCTTTGTGATAATTAAATAATATTGGTTGTTTTAGTCAACTGAAATAGTTATTTATTTACCAAGAACGAAAAACTGTCTATTATAGTCGAGCCTGCAAATTGATAGCAGAGGCGTAGCCCGGGAGCAGTCAGGCGAGACAATAGACAATTTTTTGCCGAGGTGCATATTATTTTTTTGTCGACCTCTGCATACCTTCTATTAGAGTATTAGCAAACACTCACCTGTTTGCTGACCTCGGCTAGGTCTCACTTATTCACACGTAAGATCTAGCGGATTTCGTGAATAATTGATTTGACAATAGCAAATGGCAGTTATTGTCACAGGCGTCTATGTTTTTAATAAATCGTGGATATTCAAAATCACTCAATCGCCCCTCTCGCACCTTGCCGTATCATAGTGACCAAGCGGACGAAAAGTGTCTGCGGACGAAATATACCTGCGTTCAAAAATAGTCGATTTTCCATTCGGAAATTAGTATGCAAAATTACAATTTTAGTAGAGGTCGACGAAAAAATAACTTTTTGAGCTGATTTCAGAGTTTTTGAGTTGCTTACATTATTTTGTATCGAACATTATGATAACAAAGTCATTTTGACCATACCTTGTGGTACTACCAAATTTTATCCGAGACTATTTCATATATCATTCAACATTTGACTTGATATCCTCTTGATTCCTCTATCTCCTGAAATAGTTTTCAACCGTTGAGCATACTGAGCTCCTCGCATGATAATCTTTCGCTTCATCAAGTCAACTTCAGTAGATTTGAGGTATTTAGACTGTACTCTTCAATTACGTGAACATCAAAATCATATGAGCACGACCTCGAAACCTCAGTTTTTGTTCTATCGACACACACTTTTTTCTTGAAGTTCATATTTGCTCACATTCTGTATACGTGCTTTCGAGTATTTAGTCTTCACAGTTTCCACTTTTTCAATTCCTTCCAATTTTTTAGATGAATATTGGGTTTAGAGTCCATCAGGACTTCCTCCAATTCGAATATTTTTTGTGACAGTTCATCAGTCCTTTGTATTCGGAAGGACATTTATCTCTCGTAGTTCATATTCAACAATTTCAATACTCCCAGCTGCTCAATGAAATTCACATGTTCTGTTCCTAAGTTCTTTAACTCCAGTTTGGCATTCAATTATCCACAAACTTCTCCAATGTCATTGTCAGAATTGTTCTCATTTTCTTAGATAATTTGAATAGTTATAATCATACTCTTTTCATTTCTGTCTACTTTAGCTTCTTGTAATGGTACGTTCATTTATTTTTTTCCATTCGATGTTGTTTCACCATTATTCAGTAGTAGCGATTCTACATATCGTTCTTCCATATTCTCCAAAGATTTTAGCGATTTCGACATCTTCATTCGTATAATCAAGCTCCTTCATATTTATGCTTTGCTTTGCACTATTTTATTCCGTGTTGTGACGTCCTTCAGAAGTTCAATCAGATTTGAGAAATGCTTCTCTAATTGTAATCTCTTCAAGTACGTACACTTTTTGAGACTCCTTTTTCTCAACACTATATGTCAGATTATTTATGACAAGATTTTGTTTGTCATTGAATCTTCGTCGCTCCTTCCACAAATATATCTTTTTCATTTTTATATATTCATCACATTCAGTTTTTCGATATGCCTTTATTTTCCTTCTGCGTCTTGTGATGATTATTTCATTGTTTTTTGCTAGAAAACTATTCCTTCTCCCACCTGACTATCTTCCAGAAATTCATTCATGTTACAACAAAATATTTTATAGTCATCCAAAAATTTGTAATTTGTTTCTCACGAAGAATACATGAACTGTGTAATATTTTCCAAAATTTGATGCAAACATAGTATGCGGGAATAGGCTTCAGCTAACAGCATCCCATCTTACCCATCCTATTTATATTAGAATATCACCAATTCACTTTTTTCATAATAATATGTCAGCAACGCCACTGGCATTTTTGTTCTTTGGATTCATCAGGCCAACTTCTTGGTGGTTTTTTTTTCTGTTGACTTGAAGAAAAGCTTTTTTTATCACAATTCACTCAGTGCAGCTGTGAGTTATTTGAATAAATTCACTTCAGTGTGCAGTTGTTTTCATGTATCACTTATTCTCATTCGAAACACTTGTTTTCTTCTTCCTTCACTGTGGTGTGAATTATATAGTTACCTCCCCTTAGTTTACCATAATATACCATCGAAAAATTCGATTTATTGATGAATCGACTAACGACTAGAAAGGTAGATCATACATCACCCGGTATACCTAAGTAGGAGTCAAACTTTGATGCTTTTTCATTTTTATATCTACCATACATATTTTCATTCATCTCAATGCATTTGTTCAAATACGTATTTCTTCAGCTAGAATATTTTCTTGAATTCCTTCTGAGCGAAAGTAGTACTTGAACGAAAAATTCAATTTCTTCATTTCTAGATACTGGAACGGTCGTAGGATGAAATTTGGCAACACTGAAAAGCTATAATACATGATTATCAGACGTGACAAAAAAATGAATTCAAATCGTTCAGTAACTTTGTATCGATAAATAAAAGTTTCATTATTAGACCTATAACCTTTGGACACAGCTAATGACAATTGTGATAAAGTGATTAACAATAACTTTATAGAATTCTGGATTGTTAGTTCTAGGAAATTGCAGTATCCTCTAGGGTCGTTTCTTATACAAGCTGTCTTACGGTCGATGGTACCTTAGTACTCAGAGAATTCTGCTACTTCAGTAATCGCTCGTGATCTTACGACTTGAAATATCTGCAGCGATGCAGTGTTGCCACTTATATCAATGAGTAGCATCAAATTTGATATTTCAAATGAGACACCTGTATATTATTGCATTTTTTTGATTCATAATTACTCCCTGAATATTTTCTTCTAACACGTCCCTATATGTCTAACGGATTTCGAGTTGAAAAAGTGCTTTCCAATTTTTTTTGTTCAAAACATATCACTAATTCAAAGTTTATTGCTGCGGTTTCTGGATTAGTAGAACATTGAAATTTTTGGCGTTGCATTCCAACGTTTTGCTTATTGTTTTTGTATAGCAGAGTTTGTTCTACTATAAAAGTGTCGCTAAAATTCGTGATTTCACCGCTAGACACAAAAATGGCGATAAGTAATTTTCTTAAATAGGACACCATGTAGCAAATAATATATATATATATATATATATATATATAATAACCTGAAAGAAAATCGAAATCGAATGATACATAGTGTTCCTGTACCTAAATAGTAAGGTTCCGGATATAAAATCAGAAGTTTTTGTGAGAATCGGAATTTGGCATATCACATTGTCATCCATAAAGTCCGTAACGTATGAAAAAAAATCATTGAAGTATTGGAATTTTTTCCTCGAAGATTTATTATGCATGTCCGACAACCTGAAAATCCATTTTTACACATGTCACGTGATCACTGGTAGAGTGGTGAAATGAAGAAAATGACTAATAGGCATGAAGTGGAGTTGGATTGCAAGATTTCGAAAAAGAATATTTGAAAATTTCAATTTCAATTTCATAATATATAAAATAGCAATTTTTGTCGAATATTTTTTGTTCTCGTGTCGAATACCTATCTTTTCTTCTCCCGAATAACAGTAGTGGAACACTTGTAATTCGATGATTTCTATACCCATGCACCATTTTTATATTTCTATCTATTTCTATACACCAGATAGCATGAAATCGAAGAAAGTTTTTTCCAGGACAATCGCTGGTAGATTGGTTCACATCTAACCAGTTATATCAGGATGTAGTCATTGTGATGATATAACACTAATATTGTATTTTTCTGATAGTCATCAAGTTCCTTTCTGATAATCGTGAATGAACGTCTCACTTTGGTATTGAACTTGAAAACCTCTTACAATTAGCATCTTGAACCTTGCACTATTGCACTATTACATCCGAAATATTTTGTATAGAATTGAATTCTAACTCTTTCGAATAACTCTTTGCGAAATCTTTCCATATAATCCTACTTTCTACCTATCATAATCATTCTTTCCATTCATGGCCATCCATACCAGAGATCACATGACATCTGTCAAAATTGATTTTCAGGTTGTCGGTCATGCTAGAAAATTTCAATGCTTTAATAATAATCTTTTCTCCCATGTTAAGAAGTATGGATGACACTGTATGAATATTTTTATATTTATACAGTTATATTTTTTTAAATTTTTGTATCATATTTATATATACAGAAACTTGGTTTTATTTCCGGAACCTCATTATTACGGTTTCAGGTTAATAAAAATTATACATTAATTATTCAGAAAATAACTCGTCACCATTTCTATCTAGCCGTGAAATCTCAAATTTCCATCAACCCTGTGTAATGAAGAACAAATTCCTCCATGAAAACTTAATGAAGACCTTGATATGCTACCCCCAAAATTTCAAGTTCCTACGAATCCATACACATCAGTAATGAACTGAATCAGATCTACGTTTTGAATAAGAAATATATGGAAAATAATTCATTAGATTATTAGAGATCATTGATTCATTAGAGAATTGCGAATCCAAAAATGAATGATATACAGGTATTGGTATATCTTTAATCGCCGGAACCTTACTATTCAGGTGAAGGAACATGATATGATGGTAAACCATTTGAATTCGATTTTGATTGTCTTTCAGGTTGATCGATAATATACAGGGTGTTCCATTTCAATAACACGAAATAGCGAAAACATCATGAACTTTCAGCAGCCGTGCATGATGTAGAACAAACTCCGCCATACAAAACTAATGACCTTGGTATGCTATGTCCAAAATTTCGAGACCTCTCGAATCCAGATACCGCATTAATGAAGACTGAATTAGTGGTAATACTACGTTCACATGTTTGGAGTTCATCAACCAAACATACGCCTAAGGTGTCAGATTTTATTCAGAACATAGCCTATAGTTGGTGATACTACACTCACCAATTCATTGACCTCTCTAGAACATCGTAGGAAAATGAACGATCTCTCCCAGTTTTATAGATATTTCAAATGTTTGTGCTCAACGGAAATCTCGTTTGGTATGCCACCACGAGTGATTCCAGGTAGGCAAACTAGACAAACTCAGGTTGGTCAGGCTCGATACCTGCCGAACTTTGATCTACCAAGCATCATTCTTCAATAGAACGGCATGTGTAATTCTTTGACGTGAAGGTTCTCCTGATGCTTACGACCTCCAGACTTTCAAGAAAAAATTAAATGCCTTCTTTCTCTCCCAACATCTCACCACGATGTTCCTCGAACATTTTCGAAGAGTTTTCCATAGGGTCAAAAAATAAAAATGAGCTTTGTTTTGAGAAAAAAAATATGACCAATAATCATCAACTAAAAAACCGTTAGAGATGGGTATAGGGAAGTATTGGATGAAATGATTCGGAAAGTAATAACGAATCAAGAAATGCAATAATATGCAGAGTGTATTGCTGAAAATATTCCAAATCGTTAGATCAAGAACGATTATTGAAGTGCCAGATTTCAGGTGCCAGGTCCGAAGGTATATGCTTAAATTTCGACAGCGACGTTGGATTGGTTGAAGTGAGTCCAACAAACCCTATGAATGCAGAAATGGAAAAGTAAAATGTATCAATATTTCGTGAGAAGTGAGAAGTGAGAATATACAGAGCATTTTATTGGAAATTCCAAAGTCCGTTTCAAGAAGATCACTGATTTAGAAATTCTACGAATTTAACGTAAGTTTCATTCATCACAAAAACTGCTATATCTTACGATAATTGTGCAATTTATTATTGTTTTATGTTTTGTTTGACTTTGGGTTTCAAAGACAAGACGTCTTATATAAACAAATCAAAAGGCGGGAACAATGAAAAATATGAAAAATACTCAAGTCTACTCAGCTTGGGAATTATGCAAATGGCATCTTTTTGTTGTTTAAAAAAATTCAAATAGTCGAATAATGTGGAATTCGTCGATTAAAAATTTCGTCGTTAGAGAGATAAACGTGCTATAAATAGAAATAGAAATAACCAGAATTATTTTTTATGGAGTCCTAGACTCTATGACTGCTTTAAAAATATATGAAAATTTATTACAGTTTCCAAGAAAGCTTGCTTATTTGAATGTTATATTTGTCCTATGGATGTCCTGAACAATCTAATAACTAACCTTTCTAATGACAATGAGGCGCAAATTGGGCTTCAACAGCAGTAAAAACAATGATGGTGGATATTATGTGTGATAACTGAATGAAATGGAACTTACGTTGTCAGTATCCAGAGGAAACCTATTAGAAAAACTACACAGGAATCCATTTTATCGAAGAACTAAGTACAACTTGTAGAAAGCATGCACACTATGATGTCTTCTGGTATCATTTGACTTTATCTCAGATCGTTGCGTCACTTCGCGGCGCTAAATTCAAATAACACTTAGTATCCAATTTATGTATATAAATTTCGCGTTCCGAGTTATTTCACCTCTAGCGAGATTGTGGGTTCAGAGGTCTTTTCTGGAAACGAATAATTCCGCTCGACAGTTTTGATCGAACTAAAACAAAAAACTACATTTTAATTGAGAATTATGTGCTTCATAAATATTTAAACAAGGTTATCAAGGATATATCACTTCACAACTTTGTCCGTCCAATTAAAAATCCTGATAATTTGTAGACGATGCACAATATGACAATACATTTGCCGAGATTAGAGAGGCCCAAAATTCTTGGCCTTTTCTGGCAATAAATCTATGTTCGGTAATATTTCACGGGGTTATCTATTCATTTTATATATTATATTAGATAATCTGAGTCCTCTCAATGCATTTTATTTTCTTAAGCCAATTACTTGATAGATCTTCGTACACTGAGAGAAATTCATGTTTCACATAATCATTCTGGAGGAAAAAAAGTCGAAACGTATTCAACGAGATGATTCAATACAGGGTATTCCATTAAAAAATATATTAGTTCGTGTCGTATCTCTAAAATCATACCGCTATAAGAAATTGAGTATGCCCCTGGATTCTGCGCAATTTCTCTATTGGTGGTACTTTCTAGATCAACATCATTTCTCATAACTTTGTAGATATACAAGGTGTCCAAAAAGTGATAATTCTCAAAATCGCCCTGTATCTTTCAAACGGAAACAGTTATGCAAAATCTGATTGCAAAATCTTCAACAACAATCGAGAAACCTGCAAGTCTCAAACAAAATAGGATGCACTGTACACTCCGAAAAAAGGTGACAAATGATTATTTCAATATTCGTCAAAATTATATTGATTGATGTCAAAACTTTTCCCAGATAAAACGAGTAATTTACTTTTCCCCTATCATACTGAGTTTTTAAGAGTTCGTGGCGATTCTTTGTGATTTCTTATGAAAGAACCTTGTTTTTTTTTCTGGAACGCTTCATGAAATATAGTTGAAACATCACAAGCGATGCGAATCACAAATCATACATTTCAAAAAATACATTTAATTCGAAAACTTTGACGAACGCCGTATCAAGCAGCTTATCCTTTTTCCGCTGTCCAAAGGATGAAGCAAGGTATTTATTTTATGTACAGGGTGGGCCAAATTGAATACTGTCGAATATTGAAAACTTGTTTGCATGCAAAATCAATTGGGACAATCAACAATTCACTGAAAAGATGCACGATCAATTAAAATTGCTCAGCTACCTACTTCAATAAGTGTGCCGTCAATATCCATAACTGAAAGAAAAGGAAGACAATCGAAAGTAGCTAACTGAACATTGAAGATAACCTTATTGAATGCTGAATTTCACCATGGCTGTCTGCAAGTTGATGATAGAGTTAGGCACACAGGTGCGTCCGCAAGCTTGCAGCGCTTTGTTCTTACTCAGCAACTTTTCCAACAAAATACCTATTTTCAGCATTCCAGATATTTGAAGAAAAATTTATATTGAAATTGCCAGTTTGGCATTTTTCAATTCCGGATTGGTTATCTGATTTGTGCTCTAGATTGCGGATTTTCCGAAGGTCGGTCTGAGGCTTACAGATTATTCGACTTATTGCCTAAACGATCTAGATGAAAAAGCGTACGTAAGTATTCAGTCAGTTACTACAATGTTATAGTTTTCGAAACGATGCTAGTACTGAAGCAAATATTTCGTACGATACTTGCGAAATGAATGACGAATGGATGAACAAGAATATGAAAGAAATTTTTGATACCGAGGGTAAGACTGTTCCATCCCCCATCATAATATATTCAAAATTATCCTAACTCTTCCCCTGACAATTTGTACTGTTGAAAGAAATTTCACTACTTTGAGGAGTTAAAACTTAGTTGCGATCAACAATATCGGACTTTGATGAGTATTCATCGACATTATAGTTATAAAGATGATTTCATCAACGGAAACAGTTATGCAAAATCTGATTGCAAAATCTTCAACAACAATCGAGAAACCTGCAAGTCTCAAACAAAATAGGATGCACTGTACACTCCGAAAAAAGGTGACAAATGATTATTTCAATATTCGTCAAAATTATATTGATTGATGTCAAAACTTTTCCCAGATAAAACGAGTAATTTACTTTTCCCCTATCATACTGAGTTTTTAAGAGTTCGTGGCGATTCTTTGTGATTTCTCATGAAAGAACCTAGTTTTTTTTTTTGGAACGCTTCATGAAATATAGTTGAAACATCACAAGCGATGCGAATCACAAATCATACATTTCAAAAAATACATTTAATTCGAAAACTTTGACGAACGCCGTATCAAGCAAATGTCTGACCGAAAATACCAAGTTTTTATTTCCCGGATTTTTCAACTATATTGTCAAGAATAACAAGGTTGGCAAACTTCCGGTCAAACCAGAAGTGTTACAAAAAGTCAAGTATACCGTCATGCAGATATGCTCAAATACTATTTTCAGACATAAACATCGTTAGCAACTCATTTTGCATATGATATAGTCAACATCTATCTGGGATCTGAAATTCTATTTCGACATATATCAACAAAAAATCAGAGCAGCCTGAAAATGAAGAACACACATACCAGAACTGAATAATCCTAAAGGGCATTGGAAAATAAAGGTCAATCGTATTAAACCAACGAAACGATTTCTAGAAATCATCTGGGAAATCAAGAAGAATATCACAAACATGCAGAAGGGCCTAAGCGAGGTAATGAGGGAATAATAATCAGCATTCTGGTCACTGGCGCACTCAAAAATGTTCCTGTCCATTATTCAAATTATGACGTTGGTCAGGTTAGGTTAGGTTACAAGTGAGTGGGTCTACACTGCTCTTCACTGCGACCGTAATGGTCTATTGTGGCTCACACCAATTCATACTTCACCAAGTAGATCCAGCTTCCTGATGAAACCGATCAGTTTACTTGGTGAGTGATACGAAAGCGCTGAACGGACATGATGACTTTTTTTATAATTGCCAGCTTGAATTGGCAATTAGCACTAATTGTCAGTTTAAACTGGAAATTAGCCATAAATGCCAGTTTAAACTGACAATTAGCCCTTATTGCCAGTTCGAACTGAGGATACTATTGTGACCGATTGGAAAGTGTCGTTGCCATACTTCCAGTTTGAGAACGAGATTCGCAATAATTATTGACACGTTCATATCATTTTTGCATTGTATTGCAAGTAATGCAGTCTCAATGGAACATTTTTCTGAACGGTTTTTTATATATCATGAAAACCTGAAATGTACACATTGGAATTACCGAATATTCATTTTGTAAACTATTACATTGTAGCATCATAGGACTTGTTACCCACAAAGCGACATCGGCGCGTCCAGGCCACGCCTATTGCATGAATGATTTTTACTACGAAACTGCGATCTGTCCATTTCTCGTTGCGGTGTTGTAGACGAGTGATCTTGTGTTTTGAAGTTTTGTTTTCAGTGACTTTGAATAGATATTGTGGAATTCAGAGTGCATTTTGGACAATATGGTTCGTCACTGCCAAGTGTGCAAAAAACCTAACAATTCCAGCCCTGATGTTTCTTTTCACAAGTGAGTTGGAATACCTAACCTCCAAATTTGTTTGTTATTCCAGTAGCGTGAATATATGATGATTAGGTACTGACAAAAATCTGGTTAGATATTTCCAATGATGTATCATTTTTCAGAATGTTGATTGACATATACAGAGAAAAATTACATGTTTTCATTGAGAGTACATTCGTAGCTTGTTCATTATCAAACGGAATTTGTTTGTCTTCGACTCCGTACAGAACAATATTTAATAATATAGTTATAGATGAAATATATTTCCAGATTATGGAACCATTAGGACGGTACGCCACTGGCTGAAATCAGGGAAACAAGACACATAAACATAACAGCGTTGCCAACGAGTTGGTGAAGACAAAGAGGTTCGATCAGTAGTCTTTCTCATACGCGTTCAGTTCATTCTCAATCATTGCTTCAAAACAAAAGCAGTTTGATGAATGAGATGTTCCGTCTCCCCAGGATAATAAGTCTATGGTACTGACGTACAAATCAGTTGCCAAATGTACCAAATTCAGTTCGAACGTACCGATTCTGGCAACACTGGCTACGCCACTGTAGCAGTTATTCCACTGTCGACTAAATGACGCACTACCAATTCCATTCTCGTTTCTCATCAACTCTCCCGGGCACCGATCGGTACCCTAACAGCCAACGCGCAGATGAGCTCGAGCAAACGATAGATACGGTAGTGTGTTGTAGGCCATAAGTGCGAAAAATAAACATCAACGTTCATAGCGTTCGATCGATTTTCAGTCTATAAAAATGCCTGTGGTATATTGTGTGGTGCGGAATTGCATGTCAAAACGTGGAAGCGGCTTATCCTTTTTCCGCTGTCCAAAGGATGAAGCAAGGTATTTATTTTATGTACAGGGTGGGCCAAATTGAATACTGTCGAATATTGAAAACTTGTTTGCATGCAAAATCAATTGGGACAATCAACAATTCACTGAAAAGATGCACGATCAATTAAAATTGCTCAGCTACCTACTTCAATAAGTGTGCCGTCAATATCCATAACTGAAAGAAAAGGAAGACAATCGAAAGTAGCTAACTGAACATTGAAGATAACCTTATTGAATGCTGAATTTCACCATGGCTGTCTGCAAGTTGATGATAGAGTTAGGCACACAGGTGCGTCCGCAAGCTTGCAGCGCTTTGTTCTTACTCAGCAACTTTTCCAACAAAATACCTATTTTCAGCATTCCAGATATTTGAAGAAAAATTTATATTGAAATTGCCAGTTTGGCATTTTTCAATTCCGGATTGGTTATCTGATTTGTGCTCTAGATTGCGGATTTTCCGAAGGTCGGTCTGAGGCTTACAGATTATTCGACTTATTGCCTAAACGATCTAGCTAAAAAAGCGTACGTAAGTATTCAGTCAGTTACTACAATGTTATAGTTTTCGAAACGATGCTAGTACTGAAGCAAATATTTCGTACGATACTTGCGAAATGAATGACGAATGGATGAACAAGAATATGGAAGAAATTTTTGATACCGAGGGTAAGACTGTTCCATCCCCCACCATAATACATTCAAAATTATCCTAACTCTTCCCCTGACAATTTGTACTGTTGAAAGAAATTTCACTACTTTGAGGAGTTAAAACTTAGTTGCGATCAACAATATCGGACTTTGATGAGTATTCATCGACATTATAGTTATAAAGATGATTTCATCAACGGAGTGATTGATAAATTCGATCAAGACCACAGAAGAATGCTATTTTTGTTTGAACAGTTATGATTATTTTTACGTGCGATTTTGGACTTTTGGATACCTGAATGAGAATTCCTTGATGAAAGTCGTCGCCACACAAAACATTGAGAAGACACAAATATAATAAATGAATATGGAATTTTCCCCTCCTTCAAAAAATTTTTAAAGGCTGTGTCACTGAGAATTGATGAATTTCTTTTCGAGGTATCTAAAATTTTATCGTATCTTATAGGTATCTGAATTTCAAAGACAGTCCAATTTTGGGGCAGGTCGAGGGACAGGTCATGGATCTTTACTCACCTCGCCTTACTTACCTCACCTTACATACTTCATCTATTTCACTACAAATATTCATTTTGAAATAATTGATATGTTTTTTATTTTTATCTTCAGGAAAAGAGAAGAAAATATCATAAAATCAGAAGAAATTAGACTCATTTTGATTCACGCAGTTCATGCAATCATAATTGAATCTCATTATTTTTGTAATTGAAATTATATAAACCTATGAATAATCGAGAAAACAACAATACAACAACAAGGTCTTTCCTTCTGATAGTGTCCAATGTGGCTCACCCTATACCCACACATATTCTTCGGAAAATAAAAAATGGAAGAATGAGCATCTTCTTCAAATGTTACATAAATGGAACATTGAACGCGTGGTGATTAATCACAAGACATTCTCTTCGGCTATGGAAATTTCAGATATATTTTGAGAGATGAAAATTTGTCGTACCAAGCTGAATAGAAAAATATTCTTTACAGATGCAAGATTTGGAAGGAACAATTAGGATTCACTGGATGCCATAAATTCGCGAATATTACTCCTGACCAATGCTATGAAAAAATACGAATTTGTAGCAAACATTTCATTGATAAACACTTCACGAGTCCAGACAAGCATAATCTTACTCAATATGCTGTACCAACACTGTTCCTACTTGGACCAACAAGTGAGTTTTTGTAATATTTTCATCGAAATACGTTAATGAAATTCAATCATGTATATCACTTCAGAACCAAACTCCAGCAGAGTTCCAGAATTACTGAATTCTGAAGTTCAAACTGATGCGTTGAGTCTAAATGATGCCTGCGTACAGACAGTATTCAATAAAAATGGTATGTATGTACAGTGATATCTGGTATTCAGAATAATGGATGCATAAAAGACAATATCAGCGAATGAATCTTCTGAAGTTCAGAACACAAATATAATGTAGATATTCTCATCATATTGCAGATCAAGGTTGCCAAACGTTATCCAAGCTCTTGTCTACAAGCCCAAGAGAAGCTGCATTAAAAGAAAAAATAAAAATTCTCATGAAGGAAATATCTCAAGCTAAGAAGAAGCTACAGGTTGGGACAACTTTGAAAGATGTTGAGAACTTCTTCACAGAACATTATTCAGGTGAAGCGAGTGCTTTCCTGAAATATCAGATTTCTCTTTTAAACAAAGCCCCGAAGGGTTGTAGGTACTCCGACGAATTTAAAAAATATTGTTTGAGTTTATATTTCCTCGGGCCGAAATCTTATAGAAAACTTTCGAAAGTATGTCGTTTGCCATCTAAGACTACGCTCAATCTGTTTATCAAGTCTTGGATAATTGCTCCTGGATTCAATGATTTCATTTTCCGGTTGATCGAAATTCGCAGTCGGTTGTTTGAAGAAAAACTCAAGGACTGTATCATATGTATAGATGAGATGTCTCTCAAATCAAATCTATATTATGATATATCGAAGGATAATATAATAGGTTTTCAAGAAGGCTTCAATGGTAAATCTTCAGACATTGCTAGCACCGCTTTAGTTTTAATGGCTAGGGGTATAGCCAATAACTGGAGACAACCATTCGCTTATTTTTTTTATAAGTTTCCTCTTAATCTAGATGAACTGAAAAATATTATATTTGAGTCAATTCGAAAATTAACTGCATGCGGATTAAATGTCCACGCTGTTGTTTCGGATCAAGGATTGAATTTTTATAAACTAGTCAAAACTTCTCTGAATTTAACTGAAGAAAATCCTTGTTTTATGGTCGATGGTGAAGAAGTTGTTTATTTATTCGACGTACCGAAGCTCTTAAATTCAACGAGAAATAACTTATTCAGTTACAAATTCATAATTAACGATGGAGAAGTAAATAAAAAATTCATAGAACATATGTATCATTTTGAGAGACAAAAACAATTCAGACTTTCACCGAAATTGTCCATTGATCATATTTTCCCAAATAAAAATCAGAAAAAGGAAGTGAAATTGGCGGCTCAGTTATTTAGTCATTCTGTTGCAGTTGCAATGTCTACATATATAGATTTCGGAGTTTTATCGAAAGACGCAAAACCTACCATGGATTTTATACAAAAAATGAATGCATTTTTCGACATCTTGAATTCTAACACTTCGTCTGAATTGGGAGCCTTCATGGGAACTGAAGGACAAATCTCAGTTTTGAAAGAGATGGATGATATGTTCAAGAATTTACTGGTAGAAAATATGAATGGAAGAAATATTACCAAACAGTTGAAATTCATTTATAGTTGGCGATTGACTATCAATTCGATTCAAATTTTATTCAACAAGCTACAAGCCAAAGGGCATACCTGTATGTTCACTAGAAATCTCAACCAAGATTGTTTGGAACATTTTTTTGGACGAATAAGGAACAGTTGTGGTAATGTCAAACATCCAACTGCCATACAATTCAGTCGCTCATTCAAGAAAATGATCGCATTGAAATACTTTGATCAGACGGATGGTGTGAATTGTATTGCAGACATCAATGAAGTTTTATTGAATATTGCTTCAAGCTATATCATCGGGAATGTCGATCAAGATCTCATTTTTAGACCTACATATAATCCACTGAGAGTCTGCTCCACAGATTATCGAAATCTTAGAACACCTGAAGGTAACTCATCAGTATATGTAACCAGCTACCTCTTAGAAAAATGCCTTCTACAACATCCTTGTGGAATTTGTTGCGATTTCAGTAAATCCATCACTTCACGTGATGGAGAAACAACATCAGGTGGACCCACCAGAAATATCATCGAATACGTTAATGTATTAGAAGATACTTTCACAAGTAAATTTGAGGAAATGGTTCCCTACGAGAACATCGGAAATTCACTTAAAAACCATTTAGCCAGAGTAACTTTTTGTCATCCATGTAAAAACTTCCCTTTG
Source organism: Gastrophysa polygoni (assembly GCA_963576655.1). NCBI lineage: Eukaryota > Metazoa > Arthropoda > Insecta > Coleoptera > Chrysomelidae > Gastrophysa > Gastrophysa polygoni. The sequence continues at coordinate 18,431,545 of OY755086.1, forward strand.
GACTATTTCATTACTCTGTATTGCAGAGTCCGTATTTTCTTCACATTGAAATTCGCTAATCGGAATATGCAAACAGGTAAAGCATCAAAGAGAAATGATAGAAAACTTTCAATATTACAGAATTTGTAATTTTTTATGAATATGTACCTATTGTATTGACTTTTTCATTATACAAATAAATGTTCATTTCCCAATTTTGTTTTTGATTCACCTGTATCCCAAGAATTTCCTAAAGTTTTCCGGTATTTTTTGCTATCAAAAGCAAGTAGTAAGTAAGGACGCGCTTGTGATATCGCTCGAAATATCAAAAGTTCGTCGACGACTGGGGTTAACTGTCATTTCATTCTGTGAACATTTGTACGGCAAACGTTCGAACAATCCCACTAATGGCCTCGACTCATCGCTAATAGTAGATATTCGTGGGTGAATTTTATGACACTATCAATTCAATTCACCAGTGATATCATTTCCATAATGTATTCTGCATTCATAGTCACTATCCATACAAACTTCATCTCTTGCTCGAACTGCTTTTCTGTACCGCTTCTACTGCTTTCGTATCTATAGCAATTTGACAGCAAGTACCGATATACTTTTATCTTTTGACAACACGCCTGGTTTGTCTACCTGGTGTCTTTTGGTGTCATGATAGACAACACTTCCGGAGAGATCGCACACCTTTCCACCATGTTTCGTATTGTCATATGAGATAGCGTTGTTGGTGTTGATACCGAGCATGGGTTGGTGGTACCTAGATAATCGACCTCATCATATTGAGCATTGTGCGATCTGACTTCCTGGTAAAGATACAAGCTTCAGTTTTTATCACATTGAATCGTACTAGATTTTCAAATCTCATTCTTATGATCTGTGTTAACGTTGAGATAGTGATAGTCACATTGAATCAATCACACATTATGAATTTTCCATCGAAATTAGAGTCAGTTTCTGAATACATATCGGAAAAGAAACGTCTATAATTGAAATACTTTCACATATTCCTTCCGTTGTAGAGTTTCATTATCTACGTTTGGAATTACTGCAATCATGGCAATAAAAACTAGAAATCAGCTACTTTGTAACTCAGATGACCTGCTAATGATGAAGTGAAACAGAAAAATGTATTGTCCTCATACATACAACAGTTCAATGTACCTCTAAAAATTCATATCGGCCATAAATCCACTAAGGATGCCTGTGGAAAAGGGACGAAGGTATCTTCAAATTCATCCAATGCTTTCTCACCAAGATGGCGTTGTGAAGGCAAGAGGTATTAGGATTCGTCGGCTGTTCAAGATGGCCATCAGAATCAGAAATCCAGAGACAATCTGTATGAATGGAGTCAATTCATTATATATTTCAATGACCTGTCCCCAAATCTGGAACAGAAAGTTACATCAATTTTTTATGCTGATGATGCAACCTATATATCTAGTGAATCCCGCGAAAATATCGCAGCACAAACTCTCAACCAAGCAGAAGAATTATCAAAAAACTGGTTCAATTGTAATTATTTATTCCTCAATGATACAAAAACACAAAGTCTTGTTATGAGCACCACTTCCCATCTGCAGACCGCGTTAAGCTTTTAGGGCTGATATTGGATAGCAAACTAAGTTTTGCTCTTCACATTGAGGACTTATCTAAGCGCCTCGCGAAAGCTACTTATGCTCTCAGGCAACTAAAGCTGCATGTTGATACAGACCAACTAAGAATGGCATATTTTGCTATGTTTCATAGCATAATGACGTATGCCTTGATAATCTGGGGAAACACATGTCATAGCCACAAAATATTCACTGCGCAAAAAAAAGTCATCCGAATGATAGATTCCAGTAAATATGATGACCACTGCAAACCACTGTTCAGGAAATTATGCATCCTGCCTTTACCATGTTGCTATATTTTGGAGTGCCTCTTCTATATAAAAAAAAACATAATACGTCAAAGACTTCAGCACAATTATATTCACTCTTATGATACCAGGAAAAAAAGCGATCTCTGTCCTCCATTATTCAGACTCACAAAAACACAGAATTCCTACAGATATCTGGCAATAAAATTGTATAATGCTTTGCCACAACAATTCAAAGATGTCTTGTGCCGCATTCAAAATTAAAATCCATAAATATTTAACACAGCACTGTTTTTACTCGGTGATTATCTGGATCATGTAGTTACATGTGCATGTGAGTATAGATAATCCTATTTTCATCGATATCTCTATCCTTTTCTTTTCTACATGTTCATACTTTTTGTCTTGGATCATGAAATACCTTGTCACTTGTATGTTCGTTATGTCTTCATGTGAAGCGTATTTTAACTCTATTTTATTTTATGTGATGTAAATCACTTCTGGACGAATGTATACATGTTTCAATTGTTTACATGAAATAAATATTTCTATTTCTATTTCAATTCAACTCCAACGATGACAATGTCAATCTGGCATGAGAAGGTTGGTCTTCGAAATAAACGCCACTGTCAGAAAATATGGAAGGCGCATAATATCAGTTATTTTGAAGATGATCAGTATTGTGGAGCTTGTGTTGAAAGAAAACAAGCTGATGAACTCATCCATGCAGATTTATGTGGCCCTATGGAATGTTCATCTATACGAGGTACTTTGTCTGCTCCACGTACGATTTCTCCAGATTTCGGAAAGTGTATTTCCTGAAAGATAAATTATCACAGACTGCAGGAAAGATTTAAGAAATGAAATACAGTTTGGACATCCCATGAAAGTCTTCCAATGCGATGTTGGTACAGAGTTCGATAACAGCAAAGTTCGAAATTTGATGCAATCGAATGGTGTTACTTTGAATATTTTGAATCCATATACACCACAGCAGAATGATGGATGCGCAGAACGCACGAATAGAACTGTTGTTGATCTAGCACATACGATGATTATGGCAAAGGAACTTCCAAAATATCTTCGGAAGGAGGCGGTGAATACTGTTGTTCATATTCTGAATTGAACTAGGCCCAACAGCGTCGAAGGAAAAACTTCATATAATTTGTTGTACCACGAGTACAATGTTTACGACTGTAATATGATGGGCATGGTTTCAAGAAGATTGAGCTCTGTATAGAAAAATCTGCAATGTAATTTGATGTTTTAGGGGGAGTGTTGAAGTAAAAAAGAAAAATTTATTGTCCACATACATCGAATTACCTTCTATATGTTATATAGTTACCATGTGTTTTTGTTTTAATATGTTTGATTTTTCCCCAAGACAATATAATTCAATTTTCATAATTTTGTGTGAAGAGGTGTGTAGTTTCGAATTTGCTATACCAGGTGACACGAAGAGTTGTTATGTGATACAATCTAATTATTTGTGAAGATATAAATTTGATATGTTGTATCAGATATAAGTATCTTTTTGCCCACATCATAATCACTACAGGTGACATCTTACTCCGAACTTGGAACTGATTACCCCAATAGTCATACGCTGCCATGATGCCATGATGAATGAATGATAATATATGAAGAAATATAAAAGTAATGCCAATTGAATAGATATTCTACAACTTCACACTTCTCCAAAATATTTTATTGATAACACAATACACCAAATTAAAAACAGAAATAATACACAACAACATCAAAGACAACCAACACTGATAACGAATTTAATACAATACATTCCGGAATGACTGAGGAAAATAAACGTATTATACCATGTATACCAAGTGAATCATGTTAAATACTGTCTGTAAGTTTTCAGGAGGTGGTACATTGATTTTTCAGATTTTTGTGGGAATTTCTCTCCTCGTTTCTGAAAAATGAACCAGAAGTTCATAAACAAGGTGTCACTGAGAGAGAATTTCTCTTTTGGGTATCTAAAGGTTTGATTTCAAGCGTAGTAAACGAGGAGAGATAATCTGATAAGAAGTTGAAAAATGAGTATACCATGTGTTTGTGGAGAATACTATACAGGTGAAACTATAAGGCCTCTATCAGTAAGGATGAAAGAACATAAGAACAATATAAAGAAATACTGACAAATCGAAATTGTTCAGCCAATTTTCACTGAAAATGGACAACATTTGGCCGATTGGAGTGATATTAAGATCATAGGAAAAGAAGACAACAACCAAAAACAAAAAATTAAAGAATCTGCATGCATTCTTTCGAACGGAAACAAAATAATATTGCTTCTTGTTCAGTTTATGTAGATAGAGCTTGGGCATCCACTTCTCGAAACTGATTATGAGAATGGCAAATTCAAAATATCATTCAAAGAAGAAACCTGGTAACCGAATTTCTGCGTCTGACAAATTGTCACTTTTTAGTGTCAAAACTACAAAATATTGAAAACTTTACGAACGAAAAAATATATAAATTGTATCGATAACAGGAGCAGATTCGTTCCCGAAACGTCTACTTAGATAAGTAGAAGTTTCTGTATTTCCAAATTACTTACGAACCAATGTCTCTCTGACAAAAAGAGAGTTTCTCTTTTGGGTATCTGAGTATTGAATTTCGAGCGCAGTGACAGTTTGAGATGAATCAGAAATCTGTCTGTCTTTTTCTCTGAATGAAAGCGCTATAATGAGATATCGACTCGTATCAATAGATGTTCATCAATTCAGCACTGGTTTCATCTTCAGTTGGGACTCTTGTCCACTTCCAATAACTTCTTTCCTAAATCAAATTTTCCTTTCAAATTCATTTTACAAAATTCATGGAGAAAATTGAAGTGTCTGTTTGAAATTTGAAATCGTGTGTCACTTCCGGTGAAGGAAAGCTTAATTTTATTTTCCGAAATTGACCACATAACGCCACGTAAAAAAATTTGGTATAAGCCGGTAAAGTGAGTTCAAGAAAATTTGACGAGTATACGCCACTGGAGCCATGTTTCATATGATATAAAATCTTGTACCATTTAATGAATCAAGTGTCATGCTAGAGTCGCTATCAGATATCATTGAATATGTGCAATCGCAGTCTGCGAAACGCGTGCAAGCGTCGCGTGGCCCACGTTCATTAGACTCCAGTTTAGTCCACGCATTAACGCATATCCGCCCCTAATGTCACCGGATTACAACGGTTAATGAAATCGACCTTGCGCCGATGACAGCGCCTTCTGCCAATCTGCGTAACGTTCATTCATCTCCTCAATCGGCCGACACGGCTGCTGGAGTAAGTGAAGTAAGTTCTTTTCATGATTATGACGGGGATAGGAGAATGATGGCTTGTTTTGGCAATATGGGCGTACAGGAGTTAAGCGCCTCATAAATCGGTTTTTCATTAGGGATTTTACGTTCCATGGACGAGTTTGTATGCAACTTCATAGTCTTCTACTGATGAAATATGACCTTCAAGTTGAACATGTTGCCTATACACTGTACTCTTTGGTATTATGGTAGACTATTTACGAGGGCGAAAACAAAAAGTGAGAGGGATGCAATATCAAATGAAAAACAAATTTCTCCTGGTGTCCTCCAGGGAAGTGAATTAGGAGCTCTACCTTTCATATTATATTCGAATGATATTAACTTGCATGTGCGCTGTGAATTCATGAATCTGTTTGCAGATGATGCCGTTCTTGCATGTAGTAATATAAATCCCGATAGAGCTCTCAGTTATATACGTAGTTTTCGCTTGTTGACTAAGTTGACAAATATATGAAAATAAATAAACTAAAATTGTATGTTCTGAATTCTGAAGACATGTTAATGACAAGAAAATATGAATTCAACAATATAAACGAAAATAGCTTGAAACTCTCAATAAAGTGGAGATTGAATTCGTGAATAACACTAAATATTTAGGATTCCAACTGGACAATGGTAACTTTCGGAAATCACTTCGATTATCTTTATAAAAAAAATACTAAAGAGTTATGTTTGTTCACTGTGACACTGTGTATAGAACTTCGATTATTTCCCATCAGTGTTATACCTATTCTTCAACCCAAATAAATTGTCTCAAATACAACATTACAAAACCGAAGGATGAGAATGATCCTAAAATTGAATCGATAGGTATGCTCCTATTATTCTCTACAATGGCTTTCTGTAAGACGAAGACAGTACATCACATTCAATTCTGAGATACATCAATACGATACAAGAAGTTATACAAACATATTCAGTAGGAGAACAAACAGGCAAAACGCAATGAGCTCATTGTTCTCCAAGGTTTTAAACGAATGCAACAAACTTCCGAATGAAATCAAATGTATCCCAACTCTAGCAATTTTCAAAAAAAAAAATGAGTGAACATGCTTTCAATAATTATATCAGATGAAGATATTGAATATTGTTCAGTTTTCCATTCCTGATTTCAAAGCTAGTTGATATATAACTTTCGCTGATACAATTGTGTGGCATATTATTTTTGATGATATATTCAATCTTGGATATTTTATCATTTGTGATTGATCATTCTAATGTTTGTGTTAGAGTGAACCTATCTGAATAAACTTATTCTTCTTTTCTTCTTATGTCAGATATACAAGGTGTCTCATGGTCGATGATACCTTAGACGTATGCGGAGAATGGGACATTGGATCATTCTGAAAATTCTGTTACTTCGATAAGCACTTGTGATCAAACGGCTCGAAATATTTTCAGCAATGCAGCGTTGCCGCTCATACCGAGAAGTAGCATCATCTCTGTTTTTCAACATTTGTTGTTTCAACATACCCAGTATGTTATACCATTTTCTGATTGTACTGAGGACAGTACCACAGTTACAGAAGAGACAATCGGTCAAGTCCATATTCTACAGTTAGCGGGAAATCGATAAAAACTTGGGTTAGGTTGGTTAAGATAATCATAGTCATCTCGCTGACAAAAGATGACGACCAGATAATATTAGGTATGAGAGAAGAAATGCATAAAGTAACCTATGCATCACTCCAATATTCGAAAAATATCATCTTCAGGGATTTTGATCACATCGTTATACATCCCATTCCCATACATTCCATTCAGATCAATAATACCTATTCGCACCTGCGGGATCATCGAGTTGGTTGGGGCAGTTGAATAGAATTGAAATTTATTGTGTTATCAGTACTACGTTTCAAGTCCTGAGTTTTGAGTAATAAGCTTCGAGTCGTAAAGAGAAAAATAACATTTATTCAGGAATTATTAAGGACTGTCATGTCATGACTTTTCTCATTTGTCAATTTTGAGTGACAGCTGATTCCGCAGTATGAAAATTGCACGAATCATAGAATTCGAAATGTTACACACATGAGCACTACAATCAGTTTTTAGTTTTAGGACGTGAGAGTTAAGTTGACCAGCTTTCTCGCGAATTAAATCTCACGACTCAGAACTTAAAACTTACGAGATGTGTATGAATGCGAACATTGAAAACCAATGATTGAACTTGTTACAGGATCGAATAATTTATTCATTAGGTATGTGCTACATATCAGTTTCTCTTGAAATATCTGGAAAATGATGATTGTTATGAAGATGATCCAGACAAAAACTTGAGTATCGTTATAGGTACTTCATTCACTGAACATCTCATACAGCTCCTCCCTTCCTACTATCTTAAATCAGGCATATCATCAAGATACTTTTGTGTCTTACGTTCAAGATTTTCTGTGCCGAATTTGGTCGAGCAGAGCCTTTCTGAAAATAAAAACAAATAGCTATCAAGAGATCCTACCTAAGATATCTTGTATCATTACCTTTATTATTTTGCAGACAATTTCAACGAAGTTGAGCTCTTGTTTACATTTAATTCTGATTTGGTTGCTTTATCCAATCTAAATTATGGCCTCATATTTGGACCTTCGGTCAGTTTTAGGGGATTATCCAGGGTACCCCAAATGAATCTAAGGAATTTACTATAGTTAAATATCTGAGAAATTCAGGAAAATGATGTTCAAAACATAACCTGTTCTTGTCCATTGTCATTAACTTTATCATTTGACAAATGGCCATCATCAATGTCATCTTCTGATGTTTGGCAGCTGTCGTTTCTGGTTGTTACCAGGGCAATCACTTCTGGTGGTTATAAAAAAAAAGAAACACAAAAAAGATCATTTCTTGAGTATCCAACTTCGGGATTTGACGGAATTTAATATTTATTCTTGGAAATTTCTGGAAGATAGTTAGCAATTGAGTTGTTCTAAACAATTGCTCACTGCAGTGGATAAAATCTTGCACTAATTTTCCAAGTTTGATCTTCACCACTAACCACTACGAGGCCACCCAACATCTTCAGGTATGTCTCTTGATTTCCCTAAAGTGACTTCCAGGACTTCAGCAGGTCTCCCAATGATATGATTTTCTTCCTTTTTTTTCCACAACATCTTCAGGTCTCTTCTTCTTCGGTTACCACCTGGTAGTTGTGTTACCAAGTACTACCTACCCTGTACAATATTTTGGAGGAAACACCGAGGTCCTATTATTGCATTTGGGCATATCGAATCCCGGACGAGGCTGAAGTACACCTGCTCGCGGTGGCTGTATGGTAGCCAACCAACCAGATAAGCATACCTATTTCAGTACTACCTACTTTTTTTTTTTGGTGACTAATAATCTGAATACTGGACATTGATTTTTATTATGGGGGTACTTAGCTCCATACTTTGACTAAGTTTATAACTACTATATGTGATCTGTTACTACTTTCACTGTTAATATCCTTCAGACTCATACTTGCACCAAACACCACTATTCGTAAGTTAGGACTTGGTCTCTGTAGTCATATTATATTCACAAAGGTATGTTGTATAAAATCTCCTACAAATTCATGTGAACTCTAAGTATATATACTGAAGGGGCATTGAGAATATTTACTGTCGGAAGAGTGGAATATTTTGATAACTGAGTCGTAGAAGTACCGTTGTTCAGTGTAATTGAGGAATTCAGATATAAAAATCATTATTAGAAGTTCCCAATAGGTAGTCATTCCTGTTATATAACATATAACCAATTCACAATTATTTGACAGCTGGTAGCGAAATCAGGTTAGCTCGACCCATAACAGAGACCGTCCACAATTCGTCTTCTTATGTTTCTTTGTATATAACCATCTGTATATCTTCATTTCTTCCTCTTCTTCTCTTTTCACCGTGCCAATAAACACTTTGTCAACTGCACCACTTCTCTTCTTCACTTTAAGGTACCACTTATCACCACCCACCCCTCCTTCACTGGGCCAGGGCCAAATAATTGAGAATAGTCCGCCTATTCATTCTTTGGGAATATATAAGGTGGCAAACTTCTTACGACTTATTACTCAAAACGACGAAATTGCTGCATGAATCCACCATGAATCTTCCCAAATATTATCTCTGTATGGATTCTGAGATCTAATTAGGTTAGGTTTGTTTCAATTTGGTAGATAATTGAATTGCTATCTCTAGAGATATTCATTTTGTTGCTATTTTCCATAGGTTTGTTCGTACAATACAACTTCCTACATTACACTCAGTGCCGATGGAAGCAATGGTACACCAGAATCACCGAAGAGTTTCATTAGTACACAATCTCCATCAGTGAACAATATTGCAGTTCATGGAGACACAGCGAACAGGCCTGCCTCATGACATACTCGAATGGAGTGAAAAGTGCGTCCCGTTGTTTTCAGTACCGTTTCCAAAATATCGAATGTCTCGAAACCGGAATCGCATGCAGCTGCGGAAACAACGCGCAGCGATCTACCGCACGCGCCTGCACGTGTGCGCGTTGTGAACTACACGCGAAAAGCGTTCACACGATCGCCACCCCCAGAAAATCCGACGTTATCCCCCGAACACCGCCCCTTCCGTAGTATTTTTGCAGAGAATTAACAGATTACGTGTCCGTTTGAAGACAACAATGAACGTGCTCGCGTGACAATGGGGGCTAGGTTCATTAGATCTTTCCGACAATTCTGGAAAATTGGTGGTGCACGTGACCCTATGGAAGATAAATATGAAAATTCGTTACTGTTATTGCTCATTCATAATCATATTTCCTCAATGAATCACATTGTGTAGGAACGTTTGCGGAATTTTCATTCAAAGACATTCTTGTTATTGTTAAAATGGGGAATTTAACTGAGGTTCAAAATGGCGTCTCCTCAAGCACAGACAATCATTATTGATTCAACCAGTCAGGCAACGCATATTGTGAACTTCGTTGGTTCCAGAAAAAAAGCACAAAGAATCTAAATCAGGTAGTAGAGCTATACCTAAGAATATACCAAAGAACCTCACTCTTGATCTAGATAGTATACATATATACTTTCTGTATCTTTCAATCGCGAAAATGATTCTAATTGATCCTCAAATTTTCGACACCACAAAATATCCTCATGATGAAAGTATCATTTTTATTCCAAGGGTATCCAGAGATCGCATCGACTGATTTGTAGCTCTACGATAGCTGATTCTGAATGAGGCTCGGAATACTGGGAAAAGTGCGCATATTTCCTAAAGTTTGTCACCATTATAAATCATACACCCGGAGACTCTTAGCATCTAGTTCTCAAGCAATATTCGTCAACAAATACTACTGAATTCCATTGAAATGCAAATGCTCAATCTCTCCCAATATTCCAACGCTGTCTAACACGATGTTCCTCAAAAATTGTTGGATTTCCTTCCGTGTTATTGAAAGATGAGAACAAATAATAGAAAATAAAAAACACAATTCTCACACACGGCCATCATATTGAATTATTGATTGATCTCGATCAATTATGTTTTCATAATATATATGTTCTTCGTCATGGTCTCAAATTGTTAGGATACATTCTCGAGTAGCTCTTCGTGTTTTTCCGAAATTCCTACTCACAATGATAATTTTATTTGAACTGAAATTTATTTCGATCATTCATATAAATTCGGATATCTCTTGTTGACATCACGATAACTTCTTTCATCATTTCAATAATTATTGTTGCTTTTTTCATTAATTTGCGTGGTGAATTCATATGATGTTATTGATAATTATTGACATAATTATGGAATTTCGATTAACTCGTAATCACGAGTTACTAAGACATAATTACGAGATGAAAGAAATAATTTCAGAATAATTATGGAACAGTGTCGAAGACTGTCAACAGCTGATGGGGCGATAAATAAAGCAGTTCTGTGTTTTTTTTTGTGAGTTTTCTGTTATTTCCACTGATTGAGTTTGTAGAGAGAGAGAGAGAGAGAGAGAAAAGATGCTTTCTGTTCAAATTTTGTGACATCTCTTTTTATGATGAAAAATAGTTTTCCTCAGATTCTTTATATCTGGTAATGAGCAGCTTATTCGATATTTCAGGCCTTTAGAGAAAAACATAACTTTGAGTGTATCGACTTGAAATTCATGATGATGTAGGCAAGGTCCGATAATAAAAAAAAAAATTGAATTCTCCCTCACAGAAAAATGGACAAACGAGTTGGTTCAGAAATCGTTATACAGTGGCAGGATTTAATAATATGTGAATGATTTCTTGAATAAACTTTCGTGATAATGTTTTTTCTTGCATAAATGGTATTCTTTGTGTGCTTCGGGAATTTCATAATTTGTTATTGACTGATTCATGCTATACCACTGACAATATTTTTGTTGATATATGTACATAATTGAATGAATAACTATTTTGTTATTAGTAGGTTTGTGCTGACATTTAACTGAGTAGGTTACCATTTTCGTTGTTGAATTTCAGTAATTGAAAAGGTTTTCTACGATGGCGTAGAAGTGCCACACTTTTTTTTTGTTTGAAATTCCGACTTTCATTCCGACTTTCATTCCGACTGGTAACTCGGAATTCCGACTTGTAACTTGGAATTCCAACTTTTCACTCGGAATTCCGACTTGTAACTCGGAATTCCGACTTGTAACTCAGAATTCTGACTTGTATGTCATAATTCCGACTTGTATGTTAGAATCCCGACTTGTATGTCAGAATTCCGAGTTACAAGTCGGAATTCCGAGTTACAAGTCGAAATTCCGACATACAAGTCGGAATCCCGACATACAAGTCAGAATTCCGTGTTACAAGACGAAATTTAAGTTGCTGACGATTGATTTTCATGGCCAGTGTTTTAGTGATTGGAACTCTAAGAGAATGAATTTGAATAATGTGGTGAGTATGGATAAATTATTGTTCCTAAGATTTCGCAATGTTTTTCTGGGGACTGGGAGACTTTATGGATCAGGTAATCAACATAAAATTCCACTACTTCAAGCAAAATATGTGAGTGAAGTATATGAATGTTCAAATGTAAAGTGAAACTTCCCACGTTATCTTTATCAACATGCTGAGAAAAATAAGAGAAATATTTGTTTTATGTTAGTCCCAGAGAGCTGAATCAGTGAACTGAATATCTACGGGCTTTTGGCAAGTGGCTGTGATGAACTCCTGCCTGATTTCCGCATTGAACGAAAATCGTTCATTGAGTTGGCGACTTGAATACGTATTCACTCTTTTCAATGGTCATATTGGTCAACATGATGGTCATATCAGCACTTGTGTCAATATGACTATTCATATTGACACTCGTGTGATTATGAAGTTTTTTGTTCACCTATATACCATGACCACTATTTTGTGTTCTAGTTTTATTTTTGGTTCATGTATTGTTTCTTCCAGAAATAGTACTATTTCTTCTATTCAGCTTCCACTTGGTATCTTCGTTTTATTGGGAATATTCAATTTTATTATTCATAGTTACTCAGAGCTGTGAGACTAGATACTTCAAGTCAAAATGAAAATGATTATGACAATATAATACGAGATATAATAATAATAATAATAATAATGAATAATTCCAACACCTATACTATGATGAATAATGGACAATTTCAGCAGGAAAATAACACAGAAGAGTTGGTGCAAACTTATTTCAATATTTGGATATTCTACACAAGCAACATATTTCAATCCGTACGTTGAAAAGAATTTTGGGAAAAAAATAAGTTGTATCGACGGAAAATATACTCCAATATTGAAGATGTTATGAATTACATGAGAGCAGAAATTGAAAAGTCTAGACAACTTCATGGTTACAGGTGGATGCATCTGAGATGCATTCAGAACAACTTGGTGGTTACTCAAGATATCGTCAGGGAACTACTTTGGTTATTAGATCCTACAGGTGTTGAAACAAGAAAGCGAAAAAGATTAAGACGTCGACAATATTATAATAAAGGCCCAAACTATTTATGGCATGTTGACTCATATGATGAACTGAAACACCATGGAATTTGTATCAATGGCTGTATTGATGGATTTTCCAGACATATTATTAGGCTCCGAGCAGGATATACATCCAGTGATCCGAAAGTAAGTTACTTTTCATTTTTGCATGATGATATAATGTGGTATATAGTAATTAAGTATATTCCAAGGGGTCGAAGATTTTCTCAGCCGATGAACTGTGTATATTTATTTCCTACGATGCTTGCATCGAGGAAAATAAGGAAGTGAGGCAAGAATAGACTTCGGAACCCTGGTTTATATTATAGTTTTTTTCCATTACTATAGCAGAGTTCATCTAGTGATTCTCATAACGTCATAGTCGACGTTCCTATGAATTGGCATGTAACGAGATCAATTGAAAATGTTCTATTCGTTGGGTTCATTTAAATTATCCAATTTCCTTTTGTACTTTGCAGGTTATCGCAGGGTATTACTTGGAAGGAATAAAGATAGTTGGTGGTTGTCCTAAAAGTATTAGTTGTGATATGGGAACCAAAAATAAAGTCATTGAGAAGATTCAGAAGGCATTTCATGCATTGTTCAATGAAACACCGTTAACCAAACCGTGTTTCATATACGGAAAGAGTGTGCATAACCAGAGAATTGAAGCATGGTGGTCCATTTTACGAAAACATAGTAGTCAATTTTGGATGAATTTATTCTAGACGCTGAAAGATGAAGATTAAGTCTGTGGTACCTCCTTGGATAAATCGCTTATTCGATTCTGTTTCATGAAACTTATTCAGGTAAGGATGGTATCATAATGGATACATAATTGTTTGAATGGAATATCCTGGAAAAACTGAGACTTTTCTATACCGGGTGACTATTGAATATCTCAGTTATAGTATGAGGTAGGCTTGTGGAATTTGGTGCATCGATATAATGATATAAGAGCTGAAATTTGAGCATATTGACATGTCGAAGTTAACTTCCGGTCTGACCGGAAGTAACATCCACTTTCTCATTTCAAAAGGCAACCCTATTCTCCTTTCTTTTCACGTTATTCAGCATTCAATTTCTTTTCTGATGACATATCACAAGTTGGTATCTTTCACTTAGCATTCTTCAAATAACAATAGAAACAGATTTTTCTGTATTTCACTACAGAAAATTACTTTCTATTATATCATCAGGAAGAAATGATTATTCTGAATAGTACAGGCAAGAAAGAGTTGTATGTTCTTATTTAAGTTATGGACCTTTTTTAGTCTTTTTCTTGACGGCTTTTCATAACGCTGACGAATAGAAATGAAATGATCACAGTAGTAGCAACTATTATCGAATGACGTATGGTTTCCATGGCGAACTTTTCAATGTTTGCTTCCACTGCCAATACTCAGTGAATTTCAATAATAATTTCTTCAGAGCTACTTTCTGGTTGGATACCAACTTGTGATATGTCATGAGAAAGGAAATTGAATGCTGAATAACGTGGAAAGGAAGACGAATAGGGTTGCCTTTTGAAATAAGAAAGTGGATGTTACTTCCGGTCAGACCGGAAGTTAACTTCGACATGTCAATATGCTCAAATTCCAGCTCTTATGTCATATCGATGCTCCAAATTTCACAAGCCTACCTCATACAATAACTGAGATTTCCCGTAGGCAATACTTCCCATACATCTCCCGGTATAATATCTGCATTACCTACTATATTGTAAGTTATTAGTTGAAAATTCGGTATTTGTATATTTCTTGACATGAAAGTTTTACAGATTTCAATATTTTTCTCAGGTCAACTATTTTTGAAAATATAGTAATCAAATTTTCTACTTGTAACGGTCACCATATTGGATTTTTGCAAAAAAATGATTGTCCATAAAAAATAAAAAAAAAACAATTTTTGAGCCTCAATTTCAAGTCATTATTTTGCATGTCCCATTGTATTATGAACGTACATAAAATTAGCTGATCAAGGAACAGTATCAGGAAGACCATCTATCATGTTCGACATGCCGTCACTTCATGGCACGAAAAACCATTGTGGTGAGATTCCATATTTCGCTATTGCAGCCCTTGCTGAAGATTGCACTCTCAATGAGTTATCTTGTGATAAAGATGTGTATAATTTGTGTGGAATCCTCATTTCAGAAAATTTATACCCACAAGTGACAGATCCTAATTCAGCGATAGACTTATACATTCGATTGAGAAACGAGATTTCGTCATTAATTAATTGACACATGTTGTGTTGAGTGATGAAATAAATACCTATATTCCCAGAAATATCTACATTATTGATAATGCAGTGTTCAATATGAAAATCATGTAGCGTCCTTCCAAAGTGGAAGAAATATTAGGAAAAATAATAAAACTTATAGTCATTTCTACATAGCGTTCAATAAATTGAACAATGAATAAGGTTGGCAACTGAAAGAAAACACCTAGCTGCAACTATACAGAACATTGAATCAAAATCTCATAAAATCTAAACTGAATACTCCTACCGTTGTCTACCGATGTCTTTTGTTTCCTTGAACACTATGTGGGAATTGATAATAATAAACGTTGTTTAATGAGCAGGGCTATGGTATAACATAGATAACAAATACAAGTTACCCATATAAAATATTCATGAACATCAATTACTTATATATGCTCGTCTGCCTACTCTAGGACAAATTATGCTCTTTCACCCAATTACTCACTTTGACTGTAACATTGAACTAAGTACCTACTATATGTCACTTCTATGAGAGCACTTCATTTCGATCTCAATTAATTCCACTAGAAAACATGATACAGGAAGGTTACAAAACATTTGAATGACATTCACTCGAATATAACACAGATTAGAGTTTTACTTTGATACTACGTATCTCAGAAACGAATAACTTGTGGACACATATTTATAGAAACTTCTCATTATTGAATTACACGTAGGAAATGGCTATTGGCCTACGGCGACGAAAAAATCCTCACGGAGCTATATAACCATCATAAGGTACTCGTTCTTGATATAATATACTATAACTGGGCACTGTACTTTTGTTCCATGATTTAATTTGTCAATTGTAGGTGAGTAGGTGATTGTACATACATAAGGAAAACACAGAATCTTTGGTAAAACGATTTCATTCTACAAAACAACAAAAAATTATATTCAAGTGGGAAATGTGGTCGGAGTAGGTATTTAATGGCCATCGTCGTCGTTACCAACCATTAGTATAAATTAAATGCATCACTGCGCATAACATAGATTCGACAAAGATTCGTTAAGGAGCTTCTGGGCGTTGAAATGTAACAGGGGTATCAGAATGCATTGGATTTTTCATCCTAATTATCTGAGTTAATTCATTTATAGAAAAGTTTCCAATATTGATCTTACTTTCCTCGTATAGTCAACTGTCACCTTCATCAGCATTTAGTAAAAAGGATTCCAATTACACATTTAACTGCCAGCATATTTTTTTTCAATCAATTTTTTTGTGAATTTCGAAAGAACCACTCATATCACACAGAGAGATAAGTTAATATTAATGATTATTTTCTTCTATATTTCTATTTCTAAGCATAACCTTTTAATTCAGTTAAATAGCGAAGAATGCGAATTTATGTTGACAAAATCATATGGAAAATATTCTTTTCATGTAATATGAGTCGCTCTTTCAAAATTCACAAGGATCGTTGTATCAAAACTCAAACAGGAAAAAAAAAGACGCTATTGACTGAGTTTTGGCAATCACGGTGATTGCTGATTCATCGATGTTTTTAAGATATTTGTGAAATGTATGCTGACCGAGATGTCGAAAAAGTAAAAACACTATATCGCCCTGATGCTCTATAATGCCATGTAACTTCTCACTTCGCTTCTTATTGGGTCCAGAATATTTTATAAAGTTCTATCCCCCACTCCACACTTCAGAAAAAAATTGAATCGCCAGCCTATAGAAATAATTATCCATAATATATTAAACGATCCTATGGATTATCAGTGGAATATTCTGTACAGGGTTCAGGTTTTGAGGCACAAACTGAAATGGGTGATAGATTCAATCATTTAAATCATAAGAGTTCATATAAACATCAGTCTGATCTCCGTCAGTGGCGGAGCTACAGGGGGGTAAGTTTAGTTATTTATCTCTATCAATTGAATATCTCGCTCACTTTTGAAGATATGAATTTGAAATTCAGTGTGGTCAATACTTTCTAGAAGATCATCATTTTAGGCATTTCACAGATTTCTAAAATCTAAAAGGTTTTTGGGGGCAGAGGCTGCCTAATCCCCCCCAAACTTTTTCGTTGTACGCCCCTGACATCTTCCAGTCACAAAATTAGGTGGATTGTTCAATTTAGGGGCCTCTTCGATTTTTATCGATAAATGAACCGTTTCGAGAAAAATAAGCATTGCATGTATCTAACGAATTTTGTCCAAGAATGAAATTCAAGCAGAACATAGGCAAAATTAACATGTTTCAGAACGGATAAGCTTATTTATTTATTCATTTAATTGTTCGTGTCTCGAAAAAAATTGAAGAGCATAAAAGCCAATCCACCTAATATGGTAACTGGAGGATATTATAGGCGTACAAGAAAAAGTTCGGGGGGATAAAGAATCCTCTACCCCAAAAAAGTATCACACAGTAGAATTCAAAAATCTGAAAAATACTTGAAATTGTGATCTTCTAGAAAGTATTAACCACACCTGATCTCTTCCATATATTTATTTTTTTTATCTCTATTTATTCTATATGATATCTTCAAAAGTGAGCTATGTACCCCAATTATTAGAAAAAAATAATTGAACCTTGACCTCCTGTAGCCCCGCTACTTATCGAGATCGGACTAATGTTTATGAGAACTTTTTTGATTAAAATGATGGAGAACCCTATCAACCATTTCTGTTTGTGCCTCAAAACCTGAATGATCCTGTATATTGAACTTGAATCGATCATTGTTCGATCTGTTGATATCCCCAGGAAAAAACTTTGGGATATCCAAAATGAATAAACATTTTTATATATGTTGTAATCTAGAAAATGTCCATAACCCATATGCTGGATGATAATAAGTTATTGAACTCGGATCTGAAAGTCATGAAATTCTCAGTCGAAATAGGGATTTGTAAAAGTTTCGAGCAAGTATGTACTACGGGTACTTTTGCGAATCCTTGCGTGTCAATGAAATCTATTTTGATATTTTGGATTGCAAGATCAGAACCCGTACAAAACCTGAGAAAAGCTTCTCTAATTTTTGTGTCACATTCTTTCATAAATTTCCTCAAATATGTAACAATTCGTTTTTTTTTCTGTTGATAAATTGTCGTCTATCTCGTCTATCTCTAGAGATAATATTCTTATCAGTAGGTTTCAATTTTGAATACACAATAACGATATTTTTCTTTAGCTCTGGTAAGTGTAGAAAGTTACCTTGTTTGATGTCCACCAATATTCGTTATAGTTGTGGCAGCTCTGTTGTTAGGGAGCAAGGTATGGGTTCGGTTATCAATAGGGGCCTATTTTATTGTCAGGCGCCACCCAATTTATTTCAGCAAAAATTGAGAAAAGAAAACAGTTGGAAATAAGAGGTCTCAATTGGACTACACTTATTTAATGAACCCATCAGTAGCACTTTATATAAAAGAAGAGAAACACTAGGATACAACTGATTTATATAAAAGTGATACACTTGGACACCAACCAAGTATTGTTTCAGTTATTTTCTAATTGAACTTTTTGTTGGCAGTTGTGGAAGTAGATATAATTGCCTTTACACCAGGGTGCCTAAAGACACTATCGGTTATCAAAGTTACCCCCCTTATATTGGCCAATATATGAGTTCACAAACTGGTGTGAGACTTACTACTTATATTAAACTCTATTCTATGTATAAATTGATAAATTTCATAATCAAATTTAGGAAAATTAAGTATCTATGATTTCGAGTAGTAAAATCCACCTATCTGGGATTCATGGGAATATCTCCCTTTTGATCATGAGAAACTGGATGGGTCTAACCTTGTGGTCCCAGAAGCAATTATTGCAGGCATTGAACAGAGCCTGAGGGCCTAAACAGCCACTGAAACGAGAACCACACAGCAATCAGTAGAAATGGGGCTAGCACGACGTCCCTGGAGTCTCATGGGGCCAGTGCCTGGATGTGACAATGCGGGCCGTTTTGCCACGTGTCCCGGCAGTCCTCGAGGAACAGCGGGGCCTTCAACACTCCTGGGCAGCAGACGATCGCCACAGGGCTCCAAAGCAGGGGTAGGCTGCTTGACATGCAGGTACTTGCAGGGATCGAGGACAGATGCAGTTTTCAGTGGAGGACAAAATCCGGCGTGGTCCAGGCGTGAACTAACCTCACCCAAAAAGGCCAGCAGATCTGGAATAATCCCATCTGCTGAAGGGTATGCCGAAATGTGGAATGAAAATAAATCAGCTTACCTTCCCGTAGGAATAGCCTATGTTTCGGGAGCTGCTCACACCGGAGGAAAGAATACAAGTGATCTCCCATCTTCATGGAAGTTCAGAGCTCGTCGAACGGAAAGGATTTCGACACGGAAAAAGCAAATTCGTCACTAAATGAGCAGAACATTTAGAAAACCGTTTAGAAAAAACATCTGAAATGCAAATTAGTTTCTTCGCACCTGCAGAACCAACTTGATAATAATAATTATCATGTTGCCAACTGCCAAGTAAAACAGCAGGAAAACCCACGAGCAGCAGACGACAGTATCGTACTCATTATCGCAGCTTCGCTTACTCACAGCAGAGATTATACACCCCACAGACTAGATAATGGTGAAGTGAAGACGACCTGACGTCACAGCGAAATGTACTGAAGGGATTCCGGCTACACTGCACTACACCCGATGTCCTCCAACTGAACTGAAATGCTCTTGACCCTTGACGTATAACGGATGACAAATTACGATCATGACATATGACAATTAGGACGTTATGTTAACGACCTATTATTACCTTCTCCTATGAATGTAAATATTGAATCAAAATAAGAAAATTAATACTTCCACGAACGACTGTTGAAAAATATCTGCAATACCAGAACCACAAAAATAGATAACCCATTGAAGGCATAATTGTCAAAAGTGAGTATCAAACATACAAATAGAAATTTAAAGTGGATGTCCAATATCTTAGTCAGTTTGGAAATAATACATTTCAATTCTGTTTCAGGAACCTAAACTAGATGCCAAACGGAAAAACCGTCAGTCCTGCCGTTTATATCCGTGGAGTCCCTGGCCAAGATTAGGTACAGGGAGGTCTGCTAGAGAACACCCAATGCTATGTAATTATTTCAGGAATAAACTAACCACCTAGTCTGTATAGTTGTTATTTAAAGACTTTCGACAGGTACTGTACGATGGTAGGGTAAGTATTACTACTAATCATGGAAATGGCCAATTTGCATGTTATAACACTCTATCTAGGTCAAGTTCACAGACTAGCAACTTCAAGTATGGGCTGAAACATTCCTTCGCATAGGAAGGCTTTTGAATAAGTTCTCCTCTTGCAATCTGCTGCACCATCCGTTTGAAATTATCTTTGTTTGGTGAATTTTTCGCTTTGTAAGAGTTGCAGAATTCAATAATATCCTCGAAGTTTACTTTCTCAAAATGATCAAGGGCGTTCTTCAATATATTCGAATCTGAAGGAGACACATATTTGAAGAAGTTATCCATAACCTCCTCATCTTCTACACTCTGGCCGAAACAATCCTCAATAAACACAGGAGCGATTTTAATGGAAAAGTAACCTACTGTTTTGAAAGCTTGGATGATTATTTTTGCTATTGATGTCCATTCTTCTTTTTGGAAATCGTGCCTCAAGCAAGGTACTTTGAAATCCGCACCCATTGTACAGTTTTCATAAAAGGTAGTGAAGAACTAATAAAGGTTGAATCATACACGTTTTCATGTAAGTTGAACAGACTGTAATCTCCAGATGCACCGTCTACTTCTGATTCTATTGAAAAGTGAGTAGCCTGGAATAAAAATATCTTTTAGTCTCGTAATTAATTTCAGGTTCCATATTGTGTGCGTCTAGAATATTCAACCCCTATGAACTTTCGAACCAAACGATTCAAAAATGAAAAAATCATGTGTAGATTATGTGAAGTTGACTATGTTTTTTCGCTTCGCTCGTCGTACACCAATAACGCGCGCGACAAAATAGTGTCTCATAAAACTTGTATAATAATATACTATTATCACCTTCATTGAATGAGAACATGGCATTTTCTGAAAAAATATTCAACACCTCCGTCCATCATCCCCTTCAATTATCAATAATCGGAGATGTATTTTGGAATCAATTGAATGATGATTCAAAACATTCTCAGAAGATTTTAAAGCCAAATCAAGTGATAATTCAGGAAGATGAATTTCGTGAATACAAAATGGTGGAAATGTGATGTAAGAAAGTTGTAACCTCTTTATTGTGAAATCGAAAAGGCAATATTATATCTATAAATATGATCAGTGTCATGAAAGAGAGGTGTTCATCATTTGATCTCACAATTATTGATGGAGTGAGGCAAGCATTCGTGAAATATGAATTGCTATGTTAGTCGAAACCATTCCTTATTGGTCAAAACGGCTTCCATGTCCCTGACTCAACTTTTGATATAACTATCTACTGAGATTCAATTGAATCAAATACAGAGTGGTTTAAGATTCAGAAATCAGATCACCCTGAATCTGTTCTGATTGAAAGTCAGTAGATAGTGTATCAAATGTTGAGATGGGACATGAACGCCGTTTTGTCCAATAATGAATGGTTTCGACACAAAAAAATCCCACAGTTAAAAAATCTCGAATTAGTACACCCTTCATCTCTGTAATTACTTTCGCTAGACCCCAAGTGTTATAGATTGATGAAATCAGCTCTCCAGGAAAAATTTGAAAATGCAATAAAATACAGGGTTCTCCATTTGGAATAACAAAGTCATTGTTACTTTTCGATAAAAGCGGCAACGCCGCAGCGTTGAAAATATTTGAGATCGATAGAACAGAACTGATTACCCAGAAACAAAATTTTCAAAATAATCCGCTCTCCATGAAACATCCATCCATCCACCATGAAACACCCTGTATATATATATATATTTTTTTTTTATCTGTAGACAACACGAAAGGGAAACCTATGATGTTCGAGGAACATCGTGTTAGCCAGCGGTGGAATTTTGGGAAAGAAGGAAGGTGTTGGAATTTTTCTTGAATGTTTGGAGGTTGTAAGCATCAGGAAAGACTTCACTAGGCAAAGAATTCCACAACTTTGCCGTTCTATTGATGAATGATGCTTGGTATAGCGATGTTCGACAGGTCTCGAGCCTGACAGTGTAGGGGTGACCAGCTTGAGCTCGTCTGGTTTGTCTACTAGGAATCGCGCGTGGTGGCATAATAGATGATATTTCCGTTGAGCACCGACCGTGAAAGTACCTATAAAAAAGGCAGAGATCGCCGACTTTTCTACGATGATCTAGAGAGGTCAATGATTTGGTGAGTGTTGTGTCATCGACTAGGCGAATAGCTCTCTTCTGAATTGAATCTAAGAGCTTAAGCGTATGTTTGGGGGCTGAGCTCCAAACATGTGAGCAGTACTCCAGGACAGGTCGAATTTGTGCTTTGTAGATCATAAGCAGTTGCTGGGATGTGAAGTATCTCTTCGCACGGAAAAGAAAACCGAGTTTTTGTGAAGCAGTCTTCGCAATGGACCTCACATGATCGTCCCATGAGAGAGCACTGTTGGTGGTGACACCCAGCAAGGATATTGACGACCTCATAGGAACAGTGGTACCCGACATCATCAAATTGGGCATTGTGTGATCAGCCTTCTTGGTGAACATACAAGCTTGAGTTTTAGTTGCATTGAACTGTACTAGATTCTCAGATCCCCATTTCAGAATTCTTGTCAGTACTATCATCCGCAAAGCTATGAACTGGGCTGGAGGTCACATTCAACAAATCATTGATGTGGAGCAAAAACAAAGTTGGTGCCAAGACAGAGCCTTGTGGAACACCAGCATTGATCGTCATTGTATCAGACGAGACCCCGTCTAACACCACGTAGAGTGATCTATCTGCAAGAAAAATCGATAGTAAAAGACACAGTTGGGGCGGCAAACCATATGACGGAAGTTTCGCTAGGAGGCCTTGGTGCCAAACTCGGTCAAATGCTCTGGAGATATCCAAGGCTACAGCCAGAGACTCCCCATGTTTCTCTATTGACACCTGCCACTTATGTGTCACATAGGCAAGCAGATCTCCAATTGACCTCTGGTGACGAAAGCCATATTGCCGGTCGTTCACGATTCTTGAGCTCTCTAGATATCGGATGAGCTCGATGTTGATTGCTTTTTCCATTACTTTAGAGATCACAGATAGTAGTGCAATCGGTCTATAGTTGTTAGGGAGTGTTTTCTTGCCCTTCTTTGGAATCGGTTGGACCCTAGCTTTCTTCCAGTTAGAAGGAAATACGCCGAGTTTGTACGAAAGGGTGAACAACCTGCAAAGAACTGGTGTTAGTTCCGGGGCACATTTCTTGAGAACAATAGGTGGTATTCCGTCATGCCCCATAGCCTTCTTGACGTTGAGGCTAAGCAGAATGTGTCTGATGGTGCGTTGCCGGAAGACAATTTCTGGCATACGGTTATCGATGGTAGCGACTTTCGGAAGTTCCTGGCCTCGTGGATCCAAGGTAGAATTGTCTGCGAACATTTTGGCGAAGGTGTTGGCTTTTTCATGAGGTGTTATAGCCAATGTATTATCATCCTTTGTGAGGGGAGGAAATGAGCTAGAAGTGAAATTTCTCCCGATTGCCTTGGCAAACGTCCAAAATGAACGGGAACCATTTGGACACTCTATGAGCTTCGATCTTATTTTCGTGTTGTATGCCTCTTTAGATTCATCTATCGTTCGATTGCATGTATTCCTAGCTTCAACATATTCAGCTCTAGTTTGAGGGCTTGGGTTTCTGCGCCAACGACGGAATGCTGCTTGCTTCAGTGCGACAACCCTAGAACAGGTTCTATTGAACCATGGTTCACCAGTGGTTCGTGATTTGGTGCTATGTGGTATGTAAGTTTCCATTCCCAGCATGATGATTTCCGAGATCTCTTCAGCACATTGCGTAGGATCTCCCGATTCAAAACACATTCTCCTCCAAGGAAACTCAGAAAAAAACATGCGAAGGCCATCCCAGTCGGCTGAATTGTAATGCCAAACAGTGCGTGGGGGTGTTGGACTGGTTCGCGGAGTGATGTAAGGACATATCGTGGAGATGAGTGTGTGGTCTGAGTTTCCTAGTGGTGCACGGACTTTCACTTCATACGGTTCCGGATTGTTAGTGAGGAACAGGTCGAGCGTATTGGCATAATGATTGCTGATGTCAGGGATCCGAGTGGGTTCGTTTATCAGTTGCTCAAGACCATAGGTGATAGCGAAAGCCTCAGCCAGACGTCCTGAGTCGTCTGTTTCGTTCGAGAATTTGAGCCAGGTGGAGTTGTGGACATTGAAATCCCCCATGATGATGATTTCAGCTGCTGGGTGATTCTGTTGGATGAAATCAAGTTTCAGAGAAAGGAATTCGAAGAGGTCACCAGGAGTTGGTTCGTTTGGTGATAGATAAAGGCAGCAGATGAACTTGGTCTGTTTGTGGTTATCGATCTTGAGCCACATTACATCGAATTCTTTCGGTTCCAGTTCCTTCTCACGATGGCATGAGAGATCATTTCTGGAAAAGAGACATAAACCTCCTCTGAATCTGAAACGGGTATGCAGCTCATATCCAGGGCAGAGCATATAGGTCGTATTAGTTGATGAGTTGACCTGCGTCTCAGTTAAAGCCGGTATATCTGGTTTCTCAGCCTGTAGATGGTAATGAACATCGTTTATATTTTTGTTCAGACCTCGGATGTTACAAAGGTCTATTTTTAAATTCAGATGTTTCGATGGTGAACCCCCTCGAGCACCTCTCGCCCGGAAATCCGAATGGAGAGGTATTTTACTTCCGGAGTGTTTTACCCTAGGAGAATTCATCATCTAGATTTTTCTTCAGCTGAAATGGGCGGTTTGGGTTGGGAAGAAGGAGATAGGGTATGGGGATATGACCGGAAGCATCGACCAAATACTGAAACATGGGAGTTACCCATTTCACAGCACCTCTGTCGATGTGGTGGTGTCGCACCGGGCGATGATGGGAACCATCATCTTCCACCTATGGGTATCCATTTAGTCGCCTCTTACGACAGGCAGGATTTACCATGGGGAAATTCTTGATCCGTCCCCATACGGTTAATATAATAATTTAATTAATTAATATCAATATATATATATATACTTATATCTGCTTCTGTTCATAGTGATCATCGCCAGATCATAAGTTTTCCAGTTTTCTACATTTGTTACTTCACTTTCTATTCCATCTGTTTTGATAACAACACTATGCTATATGCGTATATATATGGCTATATGCGTATGGCCATAACATGTCCATTGATCATACTACTTGTCCTTGAGAAGTTCAGATGGTATGTAGGTGGGTACTCACTGAAACAAATTCGTCTGCTGTGTTGTTCGATACAAACTCTTGAAGTCCTCCAGAATTTTTTAAACGTTCTGAGCGTCTAAGTGTGACATCATATCTTTCTGTACCTTCCTCGGGGCCTTCATGATTAGATCCACTTTTTGTTAATGTAGATGGAATATACTGCGAGTCGTCATCATCTCTCTCATCAGATTTTCCAGTAGTAGCCACATAGAATCTTAAAGTTGTCAATGCGGTAATCTCATACATTTCTTGAATAGTAATATTAACATCGAACTTGTGGCATTTATAATCCAACAATTCAATGTCAAATGCATCTAGTGGACCTTTAGTAGACATTCCATTCGGAAAGAATAGTTTTTTCCCTACTTCCAATACTTCTTTGCTCTTGCTATATTTGTCCATAGAAACTCTGCGAGTACCTCCACCATGGTTTTTCTTCAGTTGTCGATATCGTTGAACACTCTTATCCATATTATACCAGCCGTACTCTATGAATCGTGTTTGTTTCACAGTATTCCCTTTCTTTTGAACAGTTTCACTACTATTCCCAGATAGAGGTCTCTTAATCATGTTTTCTCTGAGTTTCTCGATGAGAGTTTGTTTTCTGGATGTGTTCTGTTTTGTTGCGAAGTTTCTAACAGCAACTTGATCTCCATATTTTGGGATCAAATCCTTTAGGTCATTTTTTGACATCAATAAAATTGTCGCACAGTCTATTTAGAAAATAATAAAAAATAATAATAATGAACACATTATTATACAGATCATCTATGTTTTATTCAAACGAGAAAAAAAATTGACATTTTTCCTCGATTGATACTGCATGCCAGCACCGAAGTACCTGTTCGGTATTGCAAAGCACTTAATGTTAAGTCAAAATACATCATTCACATGTTCAAAGTGACAGTGTTTCATAGTGAATGGCACGGCTTTCACGCCTCTATCTCAACTTTTCGTTTACTATCAACTGATATTTAATTGGGACAGATACGAAGGGTGATCGAAATTCTGACTCTTGAACCACCCTGTATCGCTCCCAATTGAATTTCAATTGATAGTGAATGAATGACATACATGTCGGAAGTCGGAATTCCGAGTTACAAGTCGGAATTCCGAGTTACAAGTCGGAAGTCCGACATACAAGTCGGAATTCCGACATACAAGTCAGAATTTCAAACAAAAAAAAAAAGTGTGGCCCTTTTATGCCTTCGTATGACTTGGAAATATGGAGTTGGAGACAATAGACAAATGGAGTGTGAAGGGCAATATGGGTAGATTCATCGAGAGCTTTCTGCAATACAGGACAATACAAGTACATGTCTATTCCACATGAGTTAGGAAACGGAATACCACAGGGATCCACGCTCAGTGTGACTTTGTTCGCTATAGCCGTGAATTGTAAATATTGACCCCAGAGTCCACGAAATCTCTATGTTGACGACATATGTATATTTTATCCATCAAAAAACATCCATCAAACCGAAGAAGTTATACGAAATGTCATCAACCAAATCAACAACAAAGCCGAATCGATAGGATTCCGATTTTCCACAAAAAAACTCAATGTGTCCATTTCTGCAAACTCAGAACTCCACATGATAATCCACAACTTACTATAGATAGGCAGAAAATACAATGCAGAGATGAAATGAAATTCCTACTCTACTGGGGCCCTTACATCTAAAATCTTGACACTGAATGCAAGAAAACTCTGAACGTCATGAGATGTCCATCAAGTATCAAATGGGGATCGGATAGAGAAACCCTGTTGAAGCTTCGCAGAGTACTTTTCTTTTCGAAACTGGAATACGGAGCCATAGTTTATTGCGCTGCTAGGCGCACTCATATGAAAATCTTAGAAAGGCTTCACATAGCAGGCATTCGAATGGCTATTAGAGCTTTCCGCACAAGCCAACTGGAGTCAATATGCTGTGATTCAGGCATTCCACCACTCAAACCAAGACTTTCTCAATTGCTAATAATTTATGGGATTGAAATGTCCAGTCTACACCATCACCCACGTCCCACAGGTTCAAGACTTCTCCAAGGTTCAAATGATCTCAACGAAACCATCTTATCAACAATCCAAACGGGAAAATACGAATTACCTCCGTGGACACAGATAGCATCAAATATGAACTTAGAATGCACGAAATTCCGGAAAAATGGCACTAACACTTTCGTATGTCAGCAAATTTTCAGAATTATCATTCATCAACATCCTGGGGCAATAACAATATATACTGATGGATCGAAAACTGCCGAAGGAGTCGGAGGTGCAATAGCAACACCAAATGGTACTTTTGATTGGACACTTCCTGAGATAATCAGAACTATACGCCATCTGGGAAGCAATGAGATATGCTGGTTCCTGGGAAACATTGAAATGGTTGATATATACAGACTCTCTCAGTGTGTTGGAAGCTATATCAAACACATTTCCTAGAGAGTCGTTAGGAAAACGAATCCTCTCCACGCTTGAGTGATACTGGAAAAAAATGTGACATCCATCTGGACCCCAGGTCATGTTGAAATAGGAGGAAATGAAATTGCCGATGAAGCAGCACAAAACGCCGCGAGAAATGGACAACCAGAAGACGTCAGCATCCACCCAGTCGATGTGAAGAATCAGATCAAGGAAAAGATACTGAACCAATGGCAGAAGGAATGGTCGCGAACTAACAGACAACTGAAAAATATCAAACCTTCCGTAGACCGTGAATTTCGAAAAACGCAGTAAGAAGATGGAAGCGATTTGCTATAACGCGCCTGAGAATAGGCCATACCAACCTTA
Source organism: Gastrophysa polygoni (assembly GCA_963576655.1). Lineage (NCBI taxonomy): Eukaryota > Metazoa > Arthropoda > Insecta > Coleoptera > Chrysomelidae > Gastrophysa > Gastrophysa polygoni. The sequence goes on from OY755086.1 coordinate 18,460,021, forward strand.
CTCACACCCTATCTAGACACGAATATGCTCGCCGTTCTGATCCTATTCTAGTCCTTTGGAGTGATGAAGTGGACGCAAGTCAAGCTGCGACAACTTGACATGAGTAATCACAAGGTGATACATCTCTATAGGAGTCTCCATCCGAAACCGTCGAGTCCACGGTTATACCTCCCAGGAGATCTCCACAACATAATGGTATTGGATGGTGCCTGTAAGGCCATCAGGAGTTCGGACCCACTCCTCGCTGCAAATGGTGAGAACCTCTAATATTGCAGGAAATGGAACATTCTCATTTAAGGCATCACAGAGAAAAGCGCTCATCAAAGATACATCGAACACCGGGACTCATCCAAAGAAATGGCTTTAGCTTCCCTCAAGTCAGGCGGACTGAAATCGGAAACAGAGGGGCATGCCAGGATGGAGTGTTCAACACTGTCGTGTACCGCAGCCGGATTATGGGTATTCAGAGGTCCCTGGTGACAAGTGCCGAATTTGTTGGATCTTCTGGAATTAACTGAGTAGTCCTTCTCGACCATAAATCCAAAGCGATGTTCGTAATAAACCTGACGCTTGATTATAACTTGAGATTCAAGAATCTCAAGTCACTAACAAATTGCGCCGGACTCACGGCTCACTTAAAACTCATTTTCGATCATCGTGGATATTTGAACGTGACTACTGAAAAAATGCTATGTGATTCTCTCGTTTTGTCCCAATTCAACCATTTTGATATAGTCTATTTTTCCTGTTTGGATGCCTACGATGCCCGAAGAATTCAAAAGGTGCAGAACTCATGTCTTCGTCTCATTTATGGTGTAAAAAAACATAGGATTTCTTGTGAGTTGCAGGATGCAGGCTGGCTGAACATGTTCAATAGTATTTGTTTTTTTATATAAATCATGAAAGACCTGAAATCCCACAATATCTTCATAGCTGAATCACTTTTAGGTCTGACATACATAATCTAAACTTGAGACGGAAAAATAATATATTTAAACCCTTCCATAACGAACAAATTTTCAAACGCTCACTCTCAATTTCTTCTCTCAATTCTCAATTTCAAATTTCTCAATATGGACATGTTCTGGATATACCTCAGCATGCATCATCGGTGAATAACTTTGAATATGAACTAAAAAAACAATTACTCGAGCAACAATGATTCAGGATTAGGATTTTTCTTTGTTTTTGTTTCTCTCTTTTCCTTTTTTGCGTGGTCGACAATAGATAGGAATATTAGTATCTATTCTTGATAGTAGAAACAGTATTTTTGTTTCACTTTTTGTATATTATGTATCGCTTATATTATTCAACTAATTTCTTTCGTTTTCTGGGCAGTGTGGAAGAAACGGCCTATGGCCTAACACTGTACCATTTATTCGCCATATCATTATTGTATCTGAATTTAGACCCATATACATATCTTGTTTTGTTAATGGTGAATAATAAATCATTTTTATTATCACTACTGAGTATCGAGATCTCCTTATCAAACATCGCAGGCTTCACCCAGACCATTCTGTTAGACTGGTGGTCCTGATAATAGGTTCTCTTTGTGGTACACGACACACGCTTCTTTTGGAACTCCAGAACATTCAAGCTTGCCATGGTGAAGTCCAAATGATACTTGCAATGCAGAAGGCCGTTGTTCTTGGGTCATCACGTGTAATCAGAGCACATGGAACATAGACCCAGTGGTCACCCAAACCACGGTTGTTGCGAAGTGGTCACTGGCACCGCGCATAGTCGAGACTGGGCAAATTGCATGAAAATAATGATAATAAGAATCATTCCCTCTTTCAACAGATACAAAAGTATTGATAAAATCATCAGCAAGAAGACAGGTTTACAAATGAAATATGTAAAGTGAAATGTCAAATGGAATAAATCACACATTTTCAGATGATTTTACATAAAAAAATCATCCGATTACAGTTAAATTATCGATTTCTCAATTTGGGTTGATGTCCGACTTATCGCACACTTTGCAACTCAACAATAGTTGAGACTTTTGATACGCTGAGGAACGATGTGAACTCAGTATGAGTTTCGCAAATAATTGTCTTTTATTCAATACAATGCAAGTCTGAAGCAGTACCACTGAACCAGACGAGATGAAAATTTGAAAAATGCAGAAGTATTGTACATTCATATTGATCTGAAATGTTTTTCCAAACATGCATAATACACTTTTGGATACACATACGAATTTTGATACGTAACATGTCATAATTTCAGGCTCATTTTGGGCCAATTCAACTATTTTGCTCTCCTCCTTCATTTTGAAAATATGTAATTATCCGATTCTCAATTTTCTTGCCACTTTCTTGAAAAAAGCCCTCTCTCGCCTTGCTAGCTCAGGGCGAAGCACATCCTTTTCTGTGATGTGATATCTTAGGGCTTATTTTTGCCTGTTCTTTTTCAGGATGAGAATTCAAAATGAATGAGTGGCTAAGTGATGAGTAATTATTGATTTCTAATACTACAGTAGAAACACCGCACACTACTATACTCTACACTGGAAAGCTTTCAGCGAACTCAGCAGATTGAGTTACTTTTGAAACATGAATACCTTCGAATTCATGAAGTCGAATATATTCGATAATATAGGGTATTCAATTAGCTCAAACGGCTACATTGGGTGTCATGTTTTCCAGAGTTCCGATGGTATATACAGGGTGTTCCGTTGATCATGTTACAAACTTCTAGGGTAGATAAAACACACGAAAATAAGAAAAAAAGTTCATGTGAACATGGGTCCGGAAACGCTTCTTCAGGGAGCTAGGGCCCTTCGAAGATGACCTCCAAAAACTACTTTTCGTTTTATAGCGTCGGTACTACTGCAGCTATCGCAACCAATTTTGGGACATGAAATCTAGTTCGTAGGTTCATCAATTTGAGCCTCCCGGATTTCGTCACCTTTAACCAGGGGCGTACAAACCAGGGGGGTATTTGGGCAAATTTGACCCTACTCCTCTTAGGCTTCGATTTCTTACCATTTTTATATCTGATTATGATTCTCCAATGCCTATTACATGAAAAAGGTACTCTTGTGAAAATCGCTATCTGTCATCGTTTCCTCCGAAAATGGCTAAATCCAATCAATAATAAATTATTGGTCTTATACCAATTATTACGGTGAAATATGAAAATGAGGTTCAGTACAGATAGTGAGCATTATTAGTTAGTCAAATCTTCTTCTTTAATGAAGATAAATTAGATTAGAGGAATTTATTGCCTTTTCGAAATTGGGGGTATAAAAAGTAAAAGGGAACGTATACCAAATTTAAAAAAAAAACAATTAAACCTACACAAGCAAAACTAATAATGAATTTGCAATAAATCATTCACGAGCACCAATGAAGAACTTGAAGTTTTTTGAAGTTTCAAAAGTACAAAATAAACAAGTAACACAAACAGGTTTAACGAGTGAGTCGAGTATAAGGCAGAGTAAATTTTTGTCTTGTAGATGAATTTACTAACGTTGTCGTTGACTGACCCTGTACGTACCAAAATAAATTCACTTTCACTGGCGACACAATATTTTATTGACAGATTTTTGACAACTATCTGTACTGAACCTCATTTTCATATTTCAACGTTATAATTGGTATAAGACCAATAATTTATTATTGATTGGATTTAGCCATTTTCGGAGGAAACGATGACAGATAGCGATTTTCACAAGAGTACCTTTTTCATGTAATAGGCATTGGAGAATCATAATCAGATATAAAAATGGTAAGAAATTGAAGCCTAAGAGGAGTAGGGTCAAATTTGCCCAAATACCCCCCTGGTTTGTACGCTCCTGGTGACAAAATCCGGAAGGCTCAAATTGATGAACCTACGAACTAGATTTCATGTCCCGAAATTGGTTGCGATAGCTGCAGTAGTACCGACGCTATAAAACGAAAAGTAGTTTTTGGAGGTCATCTTCGAAGGGCCCTAGCTCCCTGAAGAAGCGTTTCCGGACCCATGTTAACATGAACTTTTTTTCTTATTTTCGTGTGTTTTATCTACCCTAGAAGTTTGTAACATGATCAACGGAACACCCTGTATATGATATTTGAACTTGACAGGGGTGTTGTATTCAAGAATTTGCCAAATTTTCAATATTTCATATACTCTTCTATCACCTATAGTTACACCATCAACGACTCCTACTTGCACTGAGAAAATTTTTTCATCGTCACAGCAGATTTCTCTGCTGCTATAGCCAAAAATGTTGGCTACATAGGGGACAGGAAATATTTTTACTACTGCAGAAGACTACTGCCAACGTCTAGTTCGTTTATTGTAGTTTTATTGTTCGTCACATTGTGGTTCCACTTCCGTTGAGATTTCCTGCAGATATTGCATTGAAAGAGAATCAACTTCCACTTGCTGATAAAATCTTTCAACTTTTCCAGCCTGACATCATGTTCAAGGAATTGAGGATTTCAATAAAAAAAAAACAATATGAGAAATGTAATATTCATTTGAGTACTTTAATCAGTCTCGGAAAAACTTAGATCTATGAGTAATGAACCAATTAGATTTCTTTGGAATGTCACTGATAAGAGCACATTTATAAGTACTCTTCAATCTGTGGTAGTTGTGTTGGAGTTGATGAAATATGAAGAAGAAGAAAAACACTCAAAGTCTCGCTCCAAAAATATATCAAACATCAAAACATCAACAGCGACATGTTTCGACCCCCGGGGGCTCATCATCAGGCTAAAAAAAACATCATTTGGTTACGTGCACAATAATAAGAAATCATTCATACATACCTACTATAGGCAATTAGGTAAGAGAAACCAAAAATGCAAGTTGAACAAAAAGACTCATCGAGAGGATTCGCCTTTTTCCTCTAGGTGAGGCTTTTTGTTCAATTTACGATTTTCTGAATGGTTTCTCCTTCCCAACGTAATATGTATGCATGGACAATTTTCTTTTATTATGCATGCAACCAAATGATGTTGTACTTTGACTGATGACCATCGGGGGTCGAGACATATTGCTGTTGGTGTTTTAACGTTTGATGAATGTTTGGAAGGAGACTTTGAGCGTTTCTCTGTTTCTTTGCAATAAACGATACAAAATATCATTGTTTTGGAGACGACTTCGAGGTTGTATCGTTTGATCTATCTCTTCGACACACGATGAACCACATATATCAAACCACGGACGTTAACACCATACACCCACTGAACTGTAACCTAAAAAGGACAAGTACCGGGGAATCACCGGACGGACGACGGACGACCAACGAGATGAACTGTATGGCCGTTGAATGAAAACGATACCAACCGAACTGCGATGTTGACATGTCCGAAACGATTTCAGCCTTTCTTTTTGCTGGGATAGGAAAGAACATCACAGTTATTATGAAAACATATTAGTGATGCAAAAATTTTCTGCTGGAATAGCAGAGAACATTACGGTCATTATAGGAAAGAACATCACAGTTATTATGAAAAAATATTCGTGATGCAAAAATTTTCTGCTGGAATAGCAGAGAACATTACGGTCATTATAAAAAAATATTGATGAAAATTTCTTTGCTACAACAGTAGTATATCTATCTATCGTAGAAAAGTATATTTTCATGGTAGCAGAAATAATTTCATACAATTGCAGTTCTACTACCCAAGCATATTTTTCTTCTGTGATAGACAGTTTCTCTGCAGTACCAATAGAGCAGTTTCAGTGAAGTGATTTTTTCTATAGGAGCAAAGCAACATTACTACGGTTGCTACTTTTTTGGCTACGACAGGTGAAAAAAACTCAGCAAAGAAATTTCTCCTGGGACCTTTCTCAGTGTGGGAATTGCAAAAGGAACACCCTAGATATTTTCACTTCTTTGAATGCTATGATAACGATTCTTGGTAGGACACCATAGTTTCGAGATGAAAACTGGTAGGAACATTTGATTTTTCAGAAGCATTTTCATTTTTGCATTCTTGAATCCCATTCAAAATTTCGGAAACCATGGCTCGTCTGGAAAATTTCGATTAGCTCTGTCACAGTATTTTTTTTTTCATGGAAAGGAGTAAAGAATTTGGGAAAGAGAGAAAGTAGTGATTTGAAAAGGAGTCTGCCGATCCCTGGTGAACACTAAGAGGACGAAACTGGTAATATACCTATCAGTTTCTGCAATTCTCAAGAAACTGTAGTCTCTAGTCTGCTATAAAAGAATGCTTTTGTAGTGGTTTGAGTGAATTTCAATCGATTCACTGATTCCGTTTCAAAAGTAACAGAATCGCAGTAATGTTTATAATGGATGTACTTCCCGCCTCTGATTTTCTTTCATTAACGAGCACTGAAGACGCTATCACTAACACAATTGGAAATCTTCGCATAATCTATTTATTAATCTAAGACAATCTGAGGAAACATGGTGAGCGAACACTGAGTCAACAGCTGGTGCAAGAATTGCGGGAGCACAGTTCCGGATCCACAGAAAACACCTGTTGACTCTTTCCGGCTATTCAGGTGTATTCTTCAGGTCTTGAGAAAACGCGGAGGGTCACAGGTTGAAATAAAAGTGACAGTTGGGAACCATAACGGTTTGGCTAGGAACTGCGGTATCATGAGTTGTTGCACTGTATCAAACTAATTATTGAAATATCTGACAGACACCTTCAATTAGGATTTTCCTCTTGACAAAACAGTTGAAGAACAGATTATAAAATCAGTTCGACCGTATGCATCTCTGCTGTCGTTGTCGAAAGCATAATTATATTTATCTCAATTTCTGGAAATGGCAACGGAATCCTTCGCAACGATATTTAGAATAACATTATTACAGAGTGTTATGTGAATGACTTGCCGAGAATGATATAACGATGTAACAAACACGCGATCAAGATGACACATTAGAGACGGCGTGAGAAGATTACCTTAATTTGATTGATCAGAGGTTGATTAGAAATATACGGAAGCAATAAGCAATACATGCAACAAGCAAACGAATAATGAACAAGGAAAGACTATCGAAAAAAAAAATACTAATTGTATACAAGGTCATTACAAACGAATCATATGGCTCCTTTCAGAACAAGAGGACAAAATATACAAGCAATGAGAATGCAGTACTTACATCAGCAGAGTAATATGTAGCATTGTGGTAGTGCCATGCTTCTCATGAATACAAGATCCAAGAATTATCCCTAATTCGTTTTATTCTGTTATCTTTGTTCTTGCAGTATACAAGTGTTTTCATGAGCAGCACCCATATACATTTGAATCTTCCTTTTGCAGGACTGAGTTGCTTAAGTCTGCTAATCAAAATATGTTTGATACATTATTTCATAACTCCTTCATTGACGACACAAGAAAGAAAATGTCTAGAGAAATTGAGGCAATATAGTCACATTACAATAGTAGTTCACTTTCTCAACTAAAAAACTCCACAGGATATTTCTCAGACCCACTTCATCATTCTTACATCGGGTATTCATGTACAAATGAATTTTAAATAGAAGTGAGGAGAATGATTACCCTCCCGAAGCATAATACTAATATTCAAGCTCATCGGAAACGGATTCAGATTATATTTCATTCTCTATTCCATATTGTCTTTATCAAGAAAAAAAGTTCTTCTCGAATATTCATATAACAAAATTATATCATTATAGTTGACCATCAAGATCAGAAAGGTGATACATCCTCAAAGTCTGAATTCTCGTATCTAAATAATGAGTAATGAATGAATGAATGAAAAAAAATTGGAACACGTGTTCCTAATCATATTGATACCCAATGTCTGTTTTCTACACAGCCAGAAGTTGCAAGCTTGCGGTACAATGAAAATTCAATTGCATACACTCTGAAGATAACAGGTTTGATAGGGGTAATATACTTTATTCATTTTCTATATTGATCACATGAGGTACCTATCAATATCATTTAATTTCACGTTGATTCGCTTGACGATGTTCATGTGTCAATATCTCACCATCCGCCTATCTATTTTTCCAAGCTGAATCCGCCATCTAGTGAAACAGTTAGCAATGTTCCTTCAAGGATTTGTAATTGGAATCCGGATATGTTGTCGAATAATCAATTATATTCCCCAAATTATGAATTCTTCACACAGTTCCACGAACGGTATCTTTATCTAGCTTCTTGAATTCTTGTCCTACTCGTTTTCATTTGAAGGAATGTTTTACAGTACCTCTCATTTTGATGATTCTGAAAGTGACAGCATGACTGATCTTCGTGAAGTTCGCTTCACAATTTCGGGTTCCGAAAAACCATTTTCATCCTATTTCTGGATAGATAGGTGGTAGATGGTGGTTCCCATCATCGCCCGGTGCGACACCACCACATCGACAGAGGTGCTGTGAAATGGGTAACTCATGTTTCAGTATTTGGTCGATGCTTCGGGTCATATCCCCATACCCCATCTCCTTCTTCCCAATCCAACCCACCCATTTCAGATCAAGAAAAATCTAGATAATAAATTCTCCTAGAGTAAAACGCTCCGGAAGTTGAATACCTCTCCATTCGGATTTCCGGGCGAGAAGTGCTCGAGGAGGTTCACCATCGAAGCATCTGGATTTGAAAATAGAGATTTGTAACATCCGAGGTCTGAACATAAACCGATGTTCATTACCATCTACAGGCTGAGAAACCAGATATATGAGTCTGAAGAGGCATGCGACACGGAAAGAAGATCAAAGCTCATAGAGTGCCCAAATGGTTTCCGTTCATTTTGGACTTTTGCCAAGACAATCGGAGGAAATCTCACTTCTAGCTCATTTCCTCCCCTCATAAAGGTTGATAATACATTGGCTACAACACCCTAAGAAAAAGCCAACACCTTCGCCAAAATGTTTGCAGACAATTCTACCTTGGATCCACGAGGCCAGGAACTTCCCAAAATGGCTACCATCGATAACCGTATGCCAGACATTGTCTTCCGGCAACGCACAATCAGACACATTCTGCTTAGCTTCAACGTCAAGAAGGCTATGGGGCCTGACGGAATACCGCCAATTTTTCTGAAGAAATGTGCCCCAGAAATAACACCAGTTCTTTGCAGGTTGTTCACCCTTTCCTACAAACCCGGCGTATCTCCTTCTAACTGGAAGAGAGCTATAATCTAACTGATTCCAAAGGAGGACAAGAAAACCCTCCCTAACAAATATAGACCGATTGCACTACTATCTGTAATCTTTGAAGTAATGGAAAAAGCAATCAACATCGAGCTCATCCGATATCTAGAGATATCAAGAATCGTGAACGACCGGCAATATTGCTTTCGTCACCAGGGGTCAACAGGAGACATGCTTGCCTATGTGACGCATAAGTGGCAGGTGTCAATCGAGAAACATGGCTCTGGCTGTAGCCTTAGATATCTCCAAAGCATTCGACCAAGTTTGGCACCAAGGCCTCCTAGCGAAACTTCCGTCTTATGATTTGCCGCCCCAACTGTGTCTTTTACTATCGAGTTTCCTCGCAGATAGATCACTCCACGTGGTGGTAGACGGGGTCTCGTCTGATACAATTACGATCGATGCTGGTGTTCCGAAAGGCTCTGTCTTGGCACCAACTTTGTTTCTGCTCCACATCAATGATTTGTTGAATGTGACCTCCAGCCCAGTTCATAGCTCTGCGGATGATTTTACACTTCATTTCGCCTCTTCTTCTAGAACCCCCATATCATCCAACGAGCCCAGAGGTGCAAGACGAAGATAGGTCGATGCTTTAGATGAGGATCTTAAAAGAATTCTGAAATGGGGATCTGAAAATTTAGTACAGTTGAATGCAACTAAAACTCAAGCTCGTATGTCCACCAAGAAGGCAGATCACACAATGCCCAATTTGATGATGTCGGGGACCACTGTTCCTATGAGGTAGTCAATATCCATGCTGGATCACTAGCAACAGGGCTCTCTCATGGGACGATCCTGTGAGGTCCATTGCAAAAACTGCTTACAAAAACTTTGTTTTTTCTATTCCGTGCGAAGAGATACTCCACATCCCAGCAACTGCTTATGATCTACAAAGCACAAATTCGACCTGTCCTGGAGTACTGTTCACATGTTTGCAGCTCAGCTCCCAAACATACGCTAAAGCTCTTAGATTCAATACAGAAGAGAGCTATCCGCCTAGTTGATTATGCAACACTCACCAAATCATTGACCTCTCTAGACCATCGTAGAAAGTTCGGCGTTCTCTGCCTTTTTTATAGATACTTCCACGGTGCTCAACGGGAATATCATCCATTATGCCACCACGTGTGATTCCTAATAAATAAACCAGACGAGCTCAGGCTGGTCACCTCTACACTGTCAGGCTCGAGACCTGTCGAACAACGCTATACCAAGCATCATTCATCAATAGAACGGCAAAGTTGTAGAATTCTTTGCCTAGTGAAGTCTTTCCTCCTCACTCACAACCTCCAAACTTTCAAGAAGAATTCCAACACCTTCCTTCTCTCCTAAAATTCCACCGCTGGCTAACACGATGTTCCTCGAACATTATACGTTTCCCTCTCGTGTTGTCCACAGTTGAAAAAAATAAGATATTCAAAATCACCCTTAGCATTCGAAGATGTGACTCTTGATGTACGAACTCCTCTGTATTGAAACACCAGAATTGGAATAATCAATTTTCGAAATTTGAAATTGAACCAGTGATTCACAAAACGATCTTTCTGGTACTCACGGTGTACTTCACTTCTGTGGAATATTGATGTGCTTTAGAAAACCGTATAAATCTGGCAGAATGACTGTAGCCAATCAACGTTCTGTTCAATAAGAGTATCAACGTATGAGATCGACCATAATTGTAGTTACGCTCCTTTTCACTTGACAGCACATATCTGATCCACGTAGACTGTATACCGGAGATGATGCCAGCGAGGTCAATGAGTTTTGTTCAATTTCGTTCATTTCTTTTCGAATTTGATGCAAATCGATGAACTCTGGTATCAGATATGGAAACATGTTTCAACTGAGATTGGAACGACTATACCTTATATTTTGATAGTGGGTGTATATTCAAGGAATATTTTTTGTACATCAACATATCTATAACCGTTGTACAAGTAATGATAATGACTGCAAGTAGAGATGGTTCTCAAACATCGGAATTCCGAGAAGCGAGATCGAAACGAAAGGATAGAGGCAAATCAAAACAAATAGTTGTGCAGCGGTATAAACTGTTCACGATCGAACCGCACAGATCAGACACAAACAGAATTCAATGCGTCTTGTTGGCAAAATGGGAAAGGAGAATGGAAATGGACCTGTGCAGGTGGTTGGATCTCCGCTCCGGTCTCTCCGGTCGCCTTTCCCACGAGATCGCCGACAGGTGAATGCTCCCGCAATATTTCTCACGGATTTCGCAATAATGCCTCTTTCGTCTCTTCTTCGGATTCTTCGCGAGATGGAACCGTGTGCTGCCACGGGCTACTTGCCGAACGCAAAGGCAAGGAAATCGTCGAGAAGAATCGAGAGTTCCCACTGTCCCCAGCTTTGTTTGACAAAGTTATAATTGACAATTGAGCGCCATTGTTTCACACTCATTATGCATTGCAAGTTCGTCTAGAATAGTTATTATTTTCCAGAAATACTCGTTGCACATGTTTCACGCAATATTTTTTCTTCAAAATATTCAGCTTTAAACTGACTTTAAACTGGAATTGAATTCTACAAATTGTTGCCGTTGGTATGAGGGCAATTTTCTATGGTTACTGATCATTATTGATTTCGTAATCAACAGTGCTAGAAGCAAATAAGTTTTTGCACTTCAATGCAGAGAAACTCTTCGCACAGGTAATCGTAGAAAAAATTATTTTTGAAAATCCATATTGATCGTAATGATGAGTTCAGAACAACCTTGTTTGTCACATAATTTATACAGCCGCACGTTTGGGAAGCAATATCTTCATTGTTCTTGGGATATTCCAATTATTCTTCTATCAACCGTTTCCATGAGTTATTCTCAATAGGTCCCAATCAGAATCTCACAGAATCAGTTCAATGAACTCCTGTGCTGGTGATATTTTCTATTTTTTTATTGAAATCTCAATCAACTTTGAGTAACTTACAATTTTTACATTTCAACACAATATGTGAAACACATTTGAGCACGATCTCAAATAAACTGGATAACACTTTCTTCTATCTATCGATTATCACTATCCGTCGATTTTTGAGAGTAATTCTAAGTAAGTAATGTTCAATATTACTATGAAACTCACTCAATAATGACCATACCAATTCAAAAGTGGAGAAATATATCAGTATCAATCACCAAATCTACTCAATGGGGTATGGAAAATAATTGATTGATATTTGAGACAGATACATTTTTTTTGTCAGAGTACGGATGATAAATTCGCGTCAAAAACTAACAGTTGTTAAGGTGTGCGAAAAAGTCTGTTTGTCTAAGTGAACAGAGAAAAAAACGTTGGGAAAATAATTTTCCAGAGAATCTATTAGGAACACACACGTTTATGCCTAATAAACGGTATATAGGAAATATTTTTGAGTGAGAAATTTTGGAGTAATAATTTTTTTCTTTCGATTTATTGTCAACATTGTCAAAGGACTGAAGGGACTATCACTCATTTTCTCGAATACCCTACCTGTCTCAGACTATTGAAAAAAAATTACAATGTGTTTCTATAGCATTATAAAGCTATCCGAGAACGTTGATTTCATACAGCCATCAAGGAAGCACCCCATGCATTTATTCAGTTCAAAATACAATCAAATATTTCTCCGCCAAATTCAATTCCACTGATATAATTTTCATGTGACATGAAATCCTGCGATGATATTTTCAGGACAGCAATCAGAGCAGGTGTATGGAACAGAATCGTTAGAATATATTTTTGAACAGAAGATACCAAATTTGGCAAAACCGTTGTTATGATTGGCCACAACTTTCTCATTGTTTCAACTCAAAATGCATGAAAGTCTTCTTGTGCGTATTATTTTTCCCACTAAAGGTGGGTAAACCTTAATTTTGGTAATGAAAGGGATATTGAAGTTTGTGAGATACAATGGGGTGTCATTTGAAATAAACTATACCCTTTTGGAAGCCCTGCAGGCACTAACGTGATTTTGTTGACATCATTTTGGCGTCATTCAAAAATGTTCTCAGTTCGATTCATCTTCTTTTTTCATCGTTGGACAACACGGATTGGAAACCTATAATGCTCAAGAAACGAACTGTTAGCCAGCGGTGGAATGTTGGATGTTTGCGAGTCGTAAGTATCAAGAATAAAGAACTTTGCCTTTCTATTGATGACTGATGTTAGTTGCAACGAAATTCGGCAGGTCTTGAGCGTGACAATGAAGAGATGTCCAGCGTAGAGATATTGCCTGTTGACAAAATTGTATGACATCCTGTATATGCATGATGTTTATTAGTTGTAGTACCTGCTTTGAGGTCAGAATTACTGTCAAGTCTGATCGTTTATCTGATGAAAACTAATTGAATCCATCATTTATTTCACCGTCTCCAGCGAAAGCCTATTAGCGATGATTCCTTTTCAGTCTCACAAGTTGATATTGCTGTATCAATCATCGCAATAAAAATGGATGGAGACGTTTAAATAATCACGGGAGTGCGGCGAATAAATTTATTGCAGTGAGCATACAAAATGCGGAAATGAGTATTTAGACTTTCATGAGGCCTCAGCAGTTAATAAGCATGTTTGTCTATTAAATCATCTAATTCAGCTAATGCGATGAAATAAATTGGGAGCAAGTTTATAATGATGCGGTGATGACTTCACAAGTGAACCTAGTATACTTATAAACGCTTCATGAATCGTACCATCAACAGAGTTTTCAATTTTTCATCAATACGAAGATAACGTACAGATGATGAGTGAAATGAACTCTCACTTCGCAAGGTGATTTGATCATAAATGATCGTTTTTCCACCATCACGCAAAAGTTGGCCTTCATTCATCAATTTACAAATCGAAAAAGTTAGTGTTTATTTGAACTACAAAGAAATATTGAAAGACTTCGACTTATGAATACGGATGCGTAGAAGGGCCAATATTCTTTTATTTTTATTTTTCGCTTGAATTCCGAGTTGCAACTCGGAATATTACTGATTTAACTAGATTTCTAGTTTCAACTCGGGATATTACTAAATTCCGAGTTGTAACTCGGAATTCAATATCGATTGAACAAACAGTATCTTTACAATAGGCATGAACGTATATCGTCTCCGTGAAATGTTCATCACCAACTGCCTCTTTCTAAGGCCTTTCTAGCATAAGTTTACTAACAGGAAGAAGTAGTACTAATGATCTAACATCTACATTGTGAAGATCATCGCCGTGATGGTCACTCTTCATGATTCCAACATAAACATAGTAAGGGTGCGTTCTTCAAGTGTCTAAACATCCTATGTTGTCACTCATTCATTTCGGTGATGTTGAAACGTGAAGAAAAAATGAAATTGAGAAAATTTCTCCAATTTTTTTCATTGTTCACTCAATATCCTCTCATGGAAATATCATTAATATATCAAATCATATATATGTGAACTGGAAGTGCAATTCGGATATTTTAGACGACGAATAATATGAATTGATATTTTCGGAGAATTTCAAGTGATATCTTTGTCCGAAAATTAGAAACGATACATGAGCTCAGTTTCAGTGTTATCTACATAATTAGGTATAGTAACTTCTGGTACTGAAATCATTCGAAATTTGTAATTTTTCCACACACATTGCAATAGCAAAAGCAATGAGTCCAACTAGTTGGCCTGAAAATGCATACATAAGTCGTTTTTTATATACCAAAGAAGTGGAACGACAGAACATTTGACTCCAGCTTTTGATCCCCAGCTGGTACTACTCAATGTACAGAGTATCTCGCCTGATGATAAAGTTGATGATATTCTAATGGCCGTGAATTCCTTCAGAAATATAAATTTTATTTGTCTGACAGAGTTATGGAAAACTTATGAGTCAATCAAACAAGTTCATATTGAAAATTTCTCATTGACTGTTACTGTAGAACCTCATTCAGATGAGGTGGTGGGTGTAGGAATCTGGGTCAGAAATAATATCAAAGTTAAATGTATTGATATGAAGAAATAGACAATGTCTTCAAAATTTTTACCAATGAAAGCATTACCTGCATTCTTGACAATACCATATCAGACCATAGGAGTGTTTATTGTCATTTCAATATTGAAGCACCAAAACGGAAGCCACAATCTTATTATTTATGCCAATACAAAAGTGAATCTGGCATTCCAGTCTTTCATAGATGTATTCTCATACTACTTCAATATTGATTTTCCTTCACGAAAAGAATATATGTGTTTCATGTAAGAAATGGATAGGTAACGAAGTAGGAAAATCTACTGTAAGTCTTCATGTTTTGTCCCAGACTGTTGCTGGAATGAACCCACTTCATATTCAGCAGAAAAAAAGCCACATCAGTTTAGTGGAGTCTACGAGAGGGAAAAATTTTTCTCAAGATAAGATCAACAACTCGGATAACCCCAGATCATCATGGCATGTTGGTTATATCGGAACTCTCAAACAAAGTGGAGGTGAAGAACATATCGATAATGAATGAGAATGATGAGTTGATAGAACATACAATTTCCATTGCGAATAGTTTGATATTTTTCTCAAACTCCTATACATAAAAAGATGATCCGAATAATATCTCAAACTTCCGGCCGATCACAGTTCCATATGTCTTTTCAAAGATCTTTGAATACGCGTATTTAAATAGATTGAATGTTCATTCAAACGATAATAATATTAAATCTGAAAATCAATATGGTTTTCAGAATTCAAAGTCAATCACCGATGCGTTTCACTCTTTATTCTCGAACGTTTTGATATTGGGGTCTTCTGTGACCTCAGTAAGGCATTCGACTGTGTTGATCACGCAAATCTTTATGAGAAACTCCATGATATTGGCATACAAGGGAATGCACTGAATCAGCTGAAAACCTTTGTTTCAACATGATATCACTCTTGTAGTAATTAGTCTAAATTCTATTTTCGAGGTTCTCTATGACTACTCCTACACAATGTCTCCCAGAATGATGAAAAGTATCATTATTATAATTATTATAATTATCAATATCATCATTATTTTTATTATCATTATTAGCGCCGTACACGTTGATGAAATATATTCAAACGATTCTTATATACACTACACCAAATAAACATTTTTTCAACAATGTATTGACCTAGTAAACTGATGAATAAGTTTATCAAAAACTTGAAGATACAATAATTTCGTATCTGCACCGCTCTCAAATTCAAACTGTCACGAGTTGGCACAGCTGTCATCAACGGCTATATTTCGATTGCGATGTTACCTGCTTCGGAATAGTTTCTGAATGATTTCTCGACAGTCCCGTCATTTATTGTTGAATATTAGAACCCCACGTCATCGGCTAGAATTCAATTGTTTTTGGCCATTTCAGTATGAGTAGTAAACTGACGAGTGGACCCACCAGCTAGTTTATCATATCAATTTCATGATATCTCAATGCACGCAAACTCTGGTAAATAATATAACTTTGTTATGTCGGGTACAATAATGAATAGAATGAATTATATTATAATATTTACCATATTCCTCAAAAGGAGAAACGCATACTGCGTGAATAAAGAACAGATATCACATTCACTTTCTTGTGTCAGGAATTTTCCCACAAAAATCGAGATCAAGTAAACTGATATGGAAGTTTCGCGCCAAGTGGTATGTAGTTAGTGGCTACCGTATGATTTCAACCTTCTTGCTATAAGATCATAGGAATGACAGGTGGAAAATTCGTTGTAACACAATACATAACACTCAGGCGTAGATAATATATGAATTTCAACTGGACTTTTTTCGGTAGTATTTGACCAAGAGTTTTATTGTTTTACAGACCAACATGTTAGTATACATAGTGTAACAGATGACGATCTACCTCCACTGAATTTCCCAGTGTCCTGAAAGCCTTGCCCGCAATAAACCGTACTTTGTTATATACGATCGGCTGCAGTTTTCAGGCACAGATTAGTGTTTGTTGACGTTCTCGAACATATGCGGTAACCTATAACCAGATCACCAGCAATGAAGCACTTCGGAAATACAAATTTTAAAATCAGTACTGGCACATCTCATGCAGACGGTACAGTGGCAGTCCTATCACAAATTTTCACGGGTTAAATGTTTTTTTCGACGAATTCAAATACCTATTTCGATTGAGATAAGAAAGGCAATGAACTATCTATTTCAGAACACATTATTTTGTTGCTCTGGGTATAAAATAGTGCCTCATTCACTACCTTCAAGTTTTAGTAGAAGGTTACAAAACCAATGAACTGAGGCATGAATATTGCGTTTGTAATTATTCTTTTCCTTTTGTATTTCTTGGATTTCTGACTCCTTGCGATGTGAATTCAACTAGATCAATTCATCAGTGTCTTCATTCCACAAATTTATCATTTTTGTTATTTCTACTGCACTTAATGCCGCTGAACTTTGTTTCCTTTCACAGGGATCCAATTGTAGTTTTTGTCGTATTGAATCGCAGGCAGCTAGCGCTTGTTGAAATACAACACTTTTGAATGGGTCAATAATAATTTTCATTTCTTTATGATATTCTTCTTGTAGAAGCTCACTTGTTAGGTCCACATGGTTTCGACACTAGCTTCTTAAAACTTGTACCATCTTTTCTTCTCCTATTCACAGCCCATTCTTTCATTATCGACGCTTTCCATAAAAATTTTTCACTGTACCATTACAGTATTCTTTGGTATAGTAACAAAATGGAGTGGAAACAACCCATGTGATCTGTTTCCATTATAATGTCGATCTGATTGGTTTTGTTCAATCAGAAAAAAACAAATTAACTGATTTCATTGGATTCGATACAATTTCATTGAGTATTTTCCATATAATGTCTCAGCTTTCTGAAGGATACTGGTCGTGGCTAGTTATATTATTGTGAATCCCCCTTTATCATTTTCAAGATCATTCTTGTGTTCATTCGATTAAAAAAATGAGTACGAATTTTTCATGATTTTTCGTGTAGGTTTTATTCATGTTGACAGTGTTAAAAGTAAACAACGTACAGAAACAAATATTTTTTTCAATGGAACAACATCTTATTTATTTTGTTCTATTTCAATTCCTCGAGTCATTCTGTACAGGTATCATATATATCATCTGATTGATTCCAGAAGTTCTTCTTCATCTGCCCATTTGAGGAGATATGACAGAACATCCAAGATGAATAGAACATACATGAGAAATCATGAAAAATTAGTCTTTCATTCATTTTATTCCATGAAAAACAAAGATAATAAAGGGGGCACACATCAATGAAAGTAGCCCTGTACTCACATATAGATCTCCATATGAGTCAGTGGACTGGATGGTTAGGACAGAAACCCAATTCGGACTTGATCTTATCCGATATGTCATCAAACGAATTTTCAAAAACGACGGATTCGTTACAACACCAGAACAGTACACATTTGATTTGGTTTTCACAAACAAGATAATGCCATGTAACTTAGATGAGCGTAAGCTCATTTCCTTTTGATATACATACCATACAGGTAACAAGTGGTATATATACTTAGGGTTAATGCTATATATTTTGTTCAGAAGTTCCTCAACCAAGAATAAGGGTGTTTGTTGATGAAAATTTTGATATGATAATGTAATTTTTTTTATATATGAGCAGTTTTTCTATGTGGGTCATGGTGAAGTAATGATCTTAGAGAAACACATCTCAGTTGGAATTCCATATCTTTTGACATATTCATGAGTTCTGTTCGATGGATTTTATTTTCTACTCCGATATATTTCACCTCCCTACGAATGAAAGCAAATAGGTATACATACCATACATGCTAGAGTTTTTCTATTTCAATCATTCACATTCTTCGTATTGGCTTGACCGAATGAATGAGTTAGACAAATCCATAGATATATTCACCCGATTACTCCCGAATCTTGTTTTCTTCTATCGGAAGCAGTTGAACGAAGGCTTATAAATCAATAGTCTTTCGCCTACCCTAGCGGGCTGCCTCTGATAGATCATCTATGTCTAATCTAGTTATAAGAATCAAATTTGAGCCATCTGTTTACATCCTAGAGACAATAAAAATATCGGATAAATGCTGTTGGGAGCATGTGTAACCCAGAAATTTTCGAATTGTGGATCGTAAAACGGATTTGAAGTGCCGGACCACACTAGCTCTAAATAGTTTTTGGTGAACACATGTCACAGCTGATGAGGACTTCCCATGGATGAAAGTCGGCCGTTTCCTTCTGGCAAATTAACAGAAGTTTTTGGTGACGCGATGACATATGGGTAGCAAACCTTGTTATTGGTGAGAAACACCTTGTATTTATAGCTCTGGCGTATGGCGTAAATGTGTGCAAGAAGATTATTCGCAGACCGTTCAAAAACAGGCCTACAGACATCAATCATCGCCAGCACCCATCCTTTATGAAAAATGAAAATTCTTTAAATACAAATATTCGTTCATCGAGAGTTCAAACTTGTTTCGTGCGCGAGTGATTTGTAACAGTAAAATTTTGATTTTCCAATGTGTTATAAACTATCGAAATTTGTTATTATTCTAAATTACATTTATATCATCGTCTATATAAATCTTATCAAAATAGAATAGAATAGAATAGAATAGAATAGAATAGAATAGAATAGAATAGAATAGAATAGAATAGAATAGAATAGAATAGAATAGAATAGAATAGAATAGAATAGAATAGAATAGAATAGAATAGAATAGAATAGAATAGAATAGAATAGAATAGAATAGAATAGAATAGAATAGAATAGAATAGAATAGAATAGAATAGAATAGAATAGAATAGAATAGAATAGAATAGAATAGAATAGAATAGAATAGAATAGAATAGAATAGAATAGAATAGAATAGAATAGAATAGAATAGAATAGAATAGAATAGAATAGAATAGAATAGAATAGAATAGAATAGAATAGAATAGAATAGAATAGAATAGAATAGAACAGAATAGAATAGAATAGAATAGAATAGAATAGAATAGAATAGAATAGAATAGAATAGAATAGAATAGAATAGAATAACCAGAATTCCTCCGTCTGCCAAATTGTCACTTTTCAGTATCAAAATCGAAAACATTGAAAAAATCTTACGAAGAGAAAAATATTTCATTTGTGTTAGGAACGGGAGCAGATTCGTTCCCAAAACGTCCACCAAGATTAGTAGAGGTTTTATTCTTATTAAATATATTTGTATTTCTAATTTTTTTCAAAAACAAGGTGTCACTGCCAATAGAGAATTTCTCTTTCATATAGGTATCTAAAGGTTCAATTTCAAGCGCAGTGACATTTTGGGACAGATCCTAAATCTGTCCTTACTATGAATATATTGCAATAATTTTTAATAACTTCTACTCTATTTTTCAGAAACGAGGAGAGAAAATCCCATTAAAAGCTGAAAAATGAATGTACCACCTCCTCGAAGAACTTACAGACAGTATTCAGTCTCTTTATCATTTATTTATGTTTTTTTTTCTTGGTTTTGTTTTTTGTTCAATTATTCGAAAGTTCACCAATAGTGTGAATTTTTCATGAGGTCTTTTAATTTTTTCTCGAATGGATAAATGGACCGACTTTCAAGAATATCAAGTGGTAGGCTATTGTACAATTTCGTGCGTAAATAATAATGAATTTCTCTGTCCAATGGATCTGTGTGTCCCAGGTAACTGAAATTGAATGTTACGCCTTGTTTTATAATTGTGGGTAAGTTTGACCAGTCCATTCCTATTACATATTGCCTGATATTGCTTTCTTTTGAAGTATAGCTTCCTGACGTCCAGTATACACGATTCTTCATATAAACGTTCACTTGGAAATCTTGAGATCTTGGATAACATCAGTTTCAGGAAGCGCTTTTGAATGACACTGAGTGGGCGTAGGTAAGTTTCAGATATACCCCCTTCCCCATCCAAGAAGACCGTAGCTTAGGTGACTTTCCACTAAACTGTAGTATATATTGCCTTCTTCTGTTTCAGGTCAAGAATTTCGTTCAATTGCCTATACTTGTGGAGCACAAATCGAAGCTTTTTGAGGAACTGATTCACATGATGATCCCATCGCATGTGAGTATCTATCATAACTCCGAGGTATTTGATGGTATTTAGAGAAGAGATTTGTAGGTTACCTAGTAAAATGAGATGTTGAAAATCTGGCAGAGTGGTTTCATATGTAGTAAATGGTAGAAAGGATGTTTTATCAATATTGATAGTAAGTAATCTGTTGTCAAAAAATGTTTTTCTCAAAGAGATGTCTACTTCCACATCGTTTTTCAGACTGGCCCAGTCTTGCCCCTTATAAAGAATTACCGTATCATCAGCAAAGCCAACTATTTTTCCTTCAGATTGTATCGAAAATATTCCATTCACACGAATTAAAAAAGTATAGGTCCCAGCACTGTAACTTGAGGCACACCACCACTCGAATTTCCTGAACTCACTGTAAGTTTCATTAATTTTGACACACTGTTGGCGCTTATCAAGGTAGCTTCTGAAAAGTTTCAGAAAATTATCTTGTACCCCATTAGTTTCGAGTATGGATATTAATATGGTGTGAATCACGGTATCAAATGCCTTCGCAAGATCTATAAAAACACCAAGGCAAGGTTTACCCTCATCCATGGCTCCGTAAACATAATTTGTAAGTTCAATTATAGCGTCTTCGGTTGATTTGCTTCCCTTAAAACCAAACTGCATTTCAGATAGTAGTCTATACTTATGCAAATAGCTACTAAGCCTACTTTTCAATATTCTTTCAAAAATTTTAATAAAAATTGTAATGTGTGAAATGAGCCTGTAGTTTTTTGCGTCTGTGAAATCTCCTTTTTTGTGAATGGGTCTCACTACTGAATTCTATGCATCTGTTGATTACGTAAATGAGTGGACCGGCTATGTGAGGTGCAATTATCTTGAGAGTTTCTGCTTTTATATTATCGACACCCGGAGATTTGCCATGTTTTAGTTGACGTACAACTTCGAGCGTATTTTATCCGGTGTATTTCATTATTTTTGCACGATCCAAACATTTCATTGATACTGTCTGTAAGTTCTTCGAGGAGGTGGTACATTCATTTAACAGCTTTTAATGGGATTTTCTCTACTCGTTTCTAAAAAATAGAGTAGAAGTTATTGAAAATTATTGCAATATATTTGTAGTAAGGACAGATTTAGGATCTGTACCAAAATGTCACTGCGCTTGAAATTGAACCTTTAGATACCTAAAAGAGAAATTCTCTATTGGTCAGTGACACCTTGTTTTTGAAGAAATTTGGAAATACAAATATATTTAATAAGAATAAAACCTCTACTTATCTTGGTGGACGTTTCATATTTCAATTGTGTTGAGAACGGGAGCAGATTCGTTCCCGAAACGTCCACCAAGATAAGTAGAGGTTTTATTATTATTAAATATATTTGTATTTCCAAATTTTTTTCAAAAACAAGGTGTCACTGACCAATAGAGAATTTCTCTTTTAGGTATCTAAAGGTTCAATTTCAAGAGCAGTGGCATTTTGGGACAGATCCTAAATCTGTCCTTACTACAAATATATTGCAATAATTTTTAATAACTTCTACTCTATTTTTTAGAAACGAGGAGAGAAAATCCCATAAAAAACTGAAAAATGAATTTCATTGATGTTACTCCATAATTTTTTCGCATTGTTTACATTTTCACTAATGCGTAATTTGTAATTTTCTTTCTTTCTTTTCATCAGTAGCCTGTCCAGAATATTTTCGTGTTTTATATTCTTGTTCCAATTCATCATTGTAAGGATCCTTCATAACCTGATTGTACATATGATTTTCTTGTTAACAGATTTGATTAGAGATTTGGTTATCAATTTTTCCCATTTCCCGTTACTTTCAATTCTAAGTTTTTTCTTACGCTCTATTATGGAAGATTGTACTATTTCTATAAATGTACTTGTCGCAGATTCAATGTTTGGTACTGAGTAAACTCCTCTTCAAGAGATTTGACTAATTCTTCTCAAGAGTTTTTTATTATTCATTTGGGAAATACAGTGTGTTCCGGTGATCATGTTACAAACTTCTAGGGTAGATAAAATACACGAGAATAAGAAAAAAAGTTCATGTGAACATGGTTCCGGAAACGCTTCTTCAGGGAGCTAGGGCCCTTCGAAGATGACCTTCAAAAACTACTTTTCGTTTTATGGCTTCGGTACTACTGCAGCTATCGCAACCAATTTTGGGACATGAAATCTAGTTCGTAAGTTCATCAATTTGAGCCTTCCGGATTTTGTCACCTTCAACCAGGGGCGTACAAACCAGGGGGTATTTGGGTAAATTTGACCCTACTCCTCTTAGGCTTCAATTTCTTACCATTTTTATATCTGATTATGATTCTCCAATGCCTTTTACATAAAAAAGGTACTCTTGTAGGAATCGCTATCTGTCACCGTTTCCTTCGAAAATGGCTGAATCCAATCAATAATAAATTATCGGTCTTAAACCAATTATTACGTGGAAGCGATGTCAACTGGCCAGATTTAACTCCTATGGATTTCTTCCTTTGGGGACATATGAAAAGCCTTGTATATGAAACTCCAGTTCAGTCGGAGGAAGATTTGGTGGCTAGGATTTCTGTTGCGGCTGAAATGATCCAAACCATGCCTGATGTTTTCACTGACGTCAATTTAAATATGCTACGTAGGTGTAATAAATGTATTGAAAGTGGTGGAAAGCATTTTCAGCAATTGGTATTTTGAATTTATTTTGGTACGTCCAGGGTTAGTCAACAACAGCGTTAGTAAATTCATCTCCAAGACAAAAATTTACTCTGCCTTATCCTTGACTCACTCGTAAAACCTGTTTTTGTTACTTGTTTATTTTGTACTTTTGAAACTTCAAAACTTCAAGTTCTTCATTGTTGCTCGTGAATGATTCATTGCAAATTCATTATTAGTTTTGCTTGTGTAGGTTCAATTGTTTTTTTTTTGAAATATTTTGTATAAGTTCCCTTTTACTTTTTATACTCCCAATTTCGAAAAGGCAATAAATTTCTCTAATCTAATTTATTTTCATTAAAGAAGAAGATTTGACTAACTAATAATGTTCACTATCTGTACTGAACCTCATTCTCATATTTCAACGCACAGACTTATTATTCTGATCAGGATAATAAGTCTATGTTTCAACGTAATAATTGGTTTAAGACCAATAATTTATTATTGATTGGATTAAGCCATTCTCGGAGGAAATGGTGACAGATAGCGATTTTTACAAGGGTACCTTTTTTATGTAAAAGGCATTGGAGAATCATAATCAGATATAAAAATGGTAAGAAATCGAAGCCTAAGAGGAGTGGGGTCATATTTACCCAAATACCCCCCTGGTTTGTACGCCCCTGGTTTAAAGGTGACAAAATCTGGAAGGCTCAAATTGATGAACCTACGAACTAGATTTTTGTCCTAAAATTGGTTGCGATAGCTGCAGTAGTACCGAAGCTATAAAACGAAAAGTAGTTTTTGAAGGTCATCTTCGAAGGGCCCTAGCTCCCTGAAGAAGCGTTTCCGGACCCATGTTCACATGAACTTTTTTTCTTATTTTCGTGTGTTGCATCCACCCTAGAATATTTTATATTTATTTTTTCCTTCAATGATTTTTTTTTTATTTGGGAAGACTATTTGCACAAGGGTCGAGTAGTGATCTGTGATGTTGGTGCAAAGAATTATTGGTATCAAATTGCTAGAGTCTTCAGATTTATTATTCACAAATATATGGTCGATACATGATTTTGCATTTCGTTGTATTCTTGTATAGCTATTTATACCCGAAAGATATCCATGCTCACTCAGGACATCGAAGTAATCATTCGGGTGATCAGAATGATTGAGAATGTCGATGTTAATATTTCCGACAATTAGTTCAAAGGTATCAAAAAATATTAGTTCTTCAAAATTGGCTTTGGAAACAACTCCAACAGTTTTGTTCAACAAACTACATTATGATAGTTCATTTGAATTTGGATCTGCAACGTTCACATTTTCGTCAAGTTCACCTATGGTTTTGAATTAGGAACGACGTAATGAGCTAGGAGTTCATTCTTCGCGAAACAAAACAAAGTTATAGAAGATGATCGAATACTCCACCTCTTCCACAAGATAACATTGATCTCGTGATGGGTACAAAACAAATATTTTCATACAAAAAGCTTTCTGAGGAGCATATCCCACGGGCCAGAAATAAAGAATATTTATATCCTAGGATAGGGAAATATGTCTTCGAGGTCGAGTCTTCTTTGATTTTCCTGGCATGAATGAACCAAACATTATGTTTTCCTACGATTCATATTTTTTCTAGTGAAAACTATACTTTGAACGTCAGATATTATGAGTTTTTATTCGATGACACATAACTATTAATATCCATTGACCTTAAATAGGTATGGTAGCTCGAAAATATTCAATGTTGAAAAATATCGAAGTCTAACCAATTGAGGATTCTGTTCGAGAGACTTTGTAGAATACATTTTCATTTCGAATTTCCGTTCCTGAAAATGGAATACTACTGATACATGTTGTATGCACCTCGGCTCGCATCGAATACTTCCAGGTCTCGGAATCTTACAATCGTCAGCGCAACAGGCATCGATTTTGCGATTTACGAGCCTTTTGGTGTATAAATAACCATTTCCATGACGGAGAAGTTCTCTAGGAAGTGATTCGACTGCTTGATAGCGAAAAAAATCACAGTCCAGCCAGGAACAACATCAATGAATTCGAGTCAGTTAGGGAAATCACATGTGTGCAAACGTTCGGAACGCAAGCTGCAAGCCTCAAATTCCTATCATAAATAAATTAAAAGGAACAATTAAAAGACACAATGGTGCCGTACATATGCAGCGGGCATATGTGCAAACATGTGCGCAGTCTTATGGGAAATCACCTGGCAAGGGTGTCGCGCGGCCCTGGGAATAGGGCCCCGCAAGCCCTTATGGTGCACTTAGGGCGAGCGCAGAAATTGGGCCGGTGTGCCGAAAAAAAGGGTAAGTACGGGCTGTGCTGCGAGCGGCACCATTGCATTTCCGTCGATTCCGGAATTGGCGGATTATTATCAAAAAATAATTGATCAATTGATATCATTATATTTAGATCGATCATTGAAATTTTGACTGAGGTCAAAGTTTTTTGAGCATTCTTGCATATTCTTATAAAAGTCAAACACCACTAGTTATCATTAAATATCAAACAGTTCTGCATCCCATCTACATGAGTTGTTTGAAAATTGAAATAGAAAATACATAGAAGTATACCATTGTTTCCGAATCATCAGAATTCATTGTCAAAAATACAAAAGCATATTTTGGCAAATATCATTTTATATTTGCGGAAATATTTTTTCGTGAGTTAAAAAAGTCTCCTCTTTTATTATTGCAGAATGACGGAAAGGGAGTACTTTCGAAATGTAACAGATATAATACGAGATATACTCCATTATGTCCATATAGCACGTTCTGTTAAAGCCAGCTTATAATAAACTACTACATGGTTTTTAATTTCAAACTCATTCTGGAAAAATTCTTGTGAATCTCAACGAATTCATCGTCCATCAAAATGGAATTCATGATTTGTTACCCCTTTTCAAAAGGGAATATGAATTTTCATGTGTCAAGAACAAATTACACGAGGTCGATGACTTCATTCACAGTTTCTAGTGGTAAATGCAATGCAATCGGTTGGACGCGTATTCAATAGCAATATGATAATAAATATTACAAATTTTTCAGATAGCTTCTAAGATGGAAAATTATGACGATTAAAGTAGAGAGTAAATTTTAGGGTCGTTTCAACCTATACTTTCACTTTCGACAGTTTTGAATAATGAAATTTGAAAATCGTAGTTACAATAAAAAAATGATATCACAGAATCAGACCTTCATAAGTCACTCTGTGTGTATTGATTTCACAATGATATACAGTTTGGACAAGTGGACAAGGATGAACAAGAAGAAGTTTGGACAAGAATGAACAATATAGGTATTTCGAAAGACGATTGATGATTGATGTTTTCATAGGTGGAAGGCATGAAAAATATTTGGTTATACAGTGAAACGTTTCGTTGCCTAGACTCACCGAATCGACTCATTGTTAGTGCTTAGAAATTCAATAAGTTGTCGACAAACATGTCAAACTATTTATTTTAGCAATCAACACAAATGACTTGATGAACAAATGAATGAGTGAAAACACCACTAGTGCATTGTTCGCTGTAGAAGTTGCAAATAACTTTTGCCGCTGTCAAACTTGAAATTGCACTATGTGGCATATGCGATTTTTCAAACATGTCATTAAGTTCTGAACTTTAACATACCAATGTCGTCGCTGTGTTTGCTAGGCATGAATCAGAACAGCGTACGATCAGATATAAATCAATTCAACTCGATTATTCGTCTGACGAACAGCTAATTCAGACGCATAGGCCCTAATGACAACCGGTGCCCTCCAAGTCGATAGGGAGCCATAAATTCGAAAGTACAGATGATCGGATCATCTGTCGAGAACACCCTGTTTAGCGGCCGAGTGTCGGTACATATGTCGGTATGACATGTGCATACGCAATGCCCAAATAACAGTAGCGCATTCGAAGGGAGGCGTATGGAAAATGACTAGAAAAATGTGGAAATTATGAACGAACATTCTAACAAAGTTTATTAAATACTGTCTGTAGTTCAAATGAGGAGGTGGCATTTTTTTTCAGATTTTTGGGGTTTTCTCACCTCGTTTCTATAAATAAAAATAGAAACTGGCATTTCAATATATATGTAGAAAGGACAGTTTAAGAAACATATTTTCTATTGTGTTGATAACCGGCAGCAGATTTTTTCCCGAAGTGTCCACCACTAAGATGAGTAGACAGTTTGATATTTGTTAAATATATGTATCTTCCAGATTTTTTGAAGAACAAGGTGTCGCGAAAAGAGAATTCCTCTTTTGAGTATCTGATGGTTGAATTTCAAGCGCAGTGAAATTTTAAGGCTGATCATGAATCTGTTCTTACTACAGATATATTGAAATGATTATTATGATTTCTTTATTCTTTTTCAGTAGCAAGGAGAGAAAAAACCCAAAATCTAGAAGAATTGATTTTGAAACGGATTATTTTTTCTTCATCTCAAAATGTGACGTATCATTTATTTCAATCGATAGTTATTCTAGCCCATCATTCGGTGCTGTACTGATAAAACTGACGGGTCCTTGGTAAAACCTGTTCGACATTAGTTGGAATGTTAGTTGGAATTCAATCAATTATTATTTCACAGAAATGAAGAGAAACAAGGTGACATTATTCTGAAAATGATTTTCACTTCTCTTTCGAATGAAACTACGCAAGGTAGAATGGCCACGTATTGGTTAAAAATGATACCCAGTGAATTCCGACTTCGAACTCGGAATATTACTAAATTCCCAGTTACAACCCGTGATATTACTAAAGTACAGAAACACAGAATAGTACTAAATTTCTACTTCCATCTCGGAATTGTATTTAACTCCGACTTCAATCCAGGAATTCCAATGAAAATAAAAATGAACAAATATTGGTCCTTTTACGCTTCCGAATGAAATATTTCTTATGGAAACTGATGATGTATTGATGAAGGACGTGTGGTATTGTTACTTAAACACTGCTAGTGATTTCTTTTTTCCATGTGTTAATAACAATAACACGAAAGGAAAACCTGCAATGTTCGAAGAACATCGTGTTAGCCAGCGGTGGAATTTGGGAGAGTGTTGAAATTTTTCTTGAGAGTTTGGAGGTTGTGAGCATCAGGAAAGACTCCACTATGCAAAGAAATCCACAAGTAGGGGTGACCAGCTTGAGCTCGTCTGGTTTTTCTACCAGGAATGGCTCGTGGTCGCATAATAGAGGATATTCATGTCGAGCACCGACCGTGGAAGTATCTATGAAAAAAAGTAGAGATCTCCAACATTTTAACGATGTTCTCTAGAATTGTTGGTGAGTGTTGTATCACCGACTAGTCGAATAGCTCTCTTTTGAATAGAATCTGAGACCAATAACAAGAGATGATGAAAACAAAATCATCATTATATATTAGAATATCGTTAAGATGATTGATCCTTCAATTCAAAGGTTTCCTAATGAGGATAACGGAAGGAATGACAGAATCTCTGTGATGATGAGTGACAGAGGCTTGACAACTTTCAATTTTCTTTCAAATAACTTACCGAAGGTCAGTTCATCATATAGCTAAAAACGAACTCCGAATTCAGTATTGAATTTGCTGAAACTCTCATTTTATTGTATACCTACTATTCCATCAAAATGTATGGAACCAAGTGAATCCTGAATTCCGTTGATGATAGAAACTAAAATTTGGTAGGTACATTATACCGAGAATTTTGTGAAAGAATGTTTCCAAGAATTTCAACTTTTCATTACGACAATATCCCATTCCAATCAGGGCTGTCAACTCAAAGATTGAAATGAAGCTGAGAATTATACATGTGATTATTTCCATTTTCCACGAGTTGAAACTTCAGTTGGTACTTATGATATGAATACAGAAATTGTAATCGATGGAAGACAATTTCATATTCCAACTATTTCTCACCTGAAGGAAACGAACAAAAAAGTAATATATTCACCTTGTTTCATTACCATTCCAGTATCATATTGTGAATTGAATAATATCCAAATTATACACCAAATCATCACATTTTTCTTTTATAGGATTAGGAATTTCTGAGTTCTTAGTGATAACAAGCTTCTGGTTGAGAATATTGAGAGTGTGACCCTCCGAAAGAAAAATCCAAAATACGCCAATGAACGAAGTCAGATGTGCGAGTTTCCACCAAGGGTGTACCAGTAGGGAAAATTCAAGAGGGGACATTCGATCCATCTGCTCGGGTTTATTTTTAACGAATTTCTTCCAAGGTGCAACTGCTTGCTTCGTCTTTGCACCTTTCCTTGATGACTGGGAATTAGCTAGGTATGGCATCAGGTTCGCTTCTTCTTTGTTTGATAAAATAGACATTGATAACACTGACAGACTTGTAGTTAGTACAATATGTGATGGAATAAT
Organism: Gastrophysa polygoni; assembly: GCA_963576655.1. NCBI lineage: Eukaryota > Metazoa > Arthropoda > Insecta > Coleoptera > Chrysomelidae > Gastrophysa > Gastrophysa polygoni. Next base: position 18,490,138 of record OY755086.1, read on the forward strand.
TCGGAACAGAGACTGACAAGAATGGGAGAAAAGTATCAGGTCAGCTAATATGATAATTTCATGCATCATTTCAATTATTGCACCCATCTGTCAATAGTTTCGAATTTAGTATACAGGGTGTCTTCAAAAACGATTTGAAAGAACCCTACCAAATATTCCTCAAGCCGAAATAATACGGTTTGAGCAGAATCAGCTCATTACCAAGTTATTCGGATTGGGCGCTAGACGGTTCTGTAGTTACAAATTTCAAATCGTTTTTGCTTCATAACTTTGAAACGGCTCATGACATTCTACTCCAATCCAGAACGTTGGTACAGCTTCATAGGACGATGAAATCTGTATTTTTCAGTAAAAAAACATCGAAATCACAATGAGAATGATCGTATACCAAATATTGCATGATGGAATATGTGCAAAAACTATTATTGCACTGCAGCCGTAGTAACGATTTTTTTGGTGTAATAACAGGTCAAAACTAGGCGTCAGGTATACTTTGGCATTTTTTTTAACGAAACACCTGAACTCAAACAAAACAATCGTTCCGTATCACCTCAAGTGCGAACCCATAATCCATCAAGATTGCCTTGCTTTTGATATTATATCGAAACAAAATTTCGTTCCAGTATCGTTGCGTTACAGATATAGCCCGGGGTGTTGACAATTTAACTCTTCCACACATTATCAGAAATTATAGGTTATGTGAGCTGATGCACGCAATGGTCCGGGGGCGCAGTCATTTTCAAGACTGCATGAGAACATTGTAGTTGTACGAGGAATATCGGAGATTGCCCGCAACTTGATTATGTCGCGATTAAACATCAAGTAGGTTGCTTGTATCGATTTCTGCATTTCAGTTGGTTCATGAATGACAACTACAGTAGTGTGTCAGTTCCGTTGTATTATCTGACCTATTTTCAATGACTGCAACAGGCCTATCAGCAAAGAATTCCTGTAGCATTCATGATACAATGAATCTTCGAGTTACTGTTTCACTTCTTGCTTGCACTGTAGTTTTAGCGATCAAAAACATATATTTCAAGTCGTAGAGTAAAATATCATTTCATATTTTTATTTTTATTATTATTATCATTATTATTACTATTATTATCATCAGTTTTATGATCATTATTATTATTATTATTATTATGGAAAAGTCAAATTTTGAATTACATCAGAGAAAGAGTAATTTCATAGCATATTGTGAATGAAAAAAAATACAATAATTATCCTGTGTACTAGAAAATCCATCCAAATTATATATGGTTCCAGTGCTTCTATGCATCACGTCTCTTTATTTCGGAGTTGAAATTGTATTCAGTCTCAATTGTTCTCAGGTTAACTGGAAGTTTCTTGAATTATATTATATTATGTGTAAAATAAAAACCAATTCATTGCATAACGTTTGGGAAAAAAATTTAAGTTTGGTTTGGTTAAGTTTAAGTTGGTTGTGAGCATCGGGAAAGACTCAACTTTTTTTTATCTGTGGACAACACGAAAGGGAAATCTATAATGTTCGAGGAACATCGTGTTAGCCAGCGGTGGAATTTTGGGAGGGAAGGGAGGTGTTGAAATTTTTCTTGAAAGTTTGGAGGTTGTAAGCATCAGAAAAGACTTCACTAGGCAAAGAATTCCGCAACTTTGCCGTTCTGTTGATGAATGATGCTTGGTATAGCGATGTTCGACAGGTCTCGAGCCTGACAGTGTGAGGGTGACCAGCTTGAGCTCGTCTGGTTTGTCTACTAGGAATCGCGCGTGGTGGCATAATAGATGATATTTCCGTTGAGCACCGACCGTGAAAGTACCTATAAAAAAGGCAAAGATCGCCGACCTTTCTACGATGATCTAGAAGGGTCAATGATTTGGTGAGTGTTGTGTCATCGACTAGGCGAATAGCTCTCTTCTGAATTGAATCTAAGAGCTTCAGCGTATGTTTGGGGGCTGAGCTCCAAACATGTGAACAGTACTCCAGGACAGGTCGAATTTGTGCTTTGTAGATCATAAGTAGTTGCTGGGATGTGGAGTATCTCTTCGCACGAAAAAGAAAACCAAGTTTTTGTGAAGCAGTTTTCGCAATGGACCTCACATGATCGTCCCATCAAAGAGCACTGTTGGTGGTGACACCCATCATGGATATTGACGACCTCATAGGAATAGTTGTACCCGACATCATCAAATTGGGCATTGTGCGATCAGCCTTCTTGGTGAACATACAAGCTTGAGTTTCAGTTGCATTGAACTGTACTAGATCTTCAGGTCCCCATTTCAGAATTCTTGTCAGATCCTCATTTAGAGCATCGACCTGTCTTCGCCTTGCACCTCTGGCCTCGTTGGATGATATAGGGGCTCTAGAGGAGAAGGCGGAATAAAATGAACTATCATCCGCAAAGCTATGAACTGGGCTGGAGGTCACATTCAACAAATCATTGATGTTGGGCAAGAACAAAGTTGGTGCCAAGACAGAGCCTTGTGGAACACCAACATCCATTACCTCAGAGATCACAGATAGTAGTGCAATCGGTCTATAGTTGTTAGGGACCCTATAACAGGTTCTATCGAACCATGGTTCACCAGCGGTTCGTGATTTGGTACTTTGTGGTATGTAAGTTTCCATTCCCAGCATGATGATTTCCGAAATCTCCTCAGCACATTGCGTAGGATCTCCCGATTCACAACACATTCTCCTCCAAGGAAACTCAGAAAAAAAAAACAGCGAAGGCCATCCCAGTCGGCTGAATTGAATTGGGTGTTGGACTGGTTTGCGGAGTGATGTGAGGACATATCGTAGAGATGATTGTGTGGTCTGAGTTTTCTAGTGGTGCACGGACTTTCACTTCGTACGGTTCCGGATTATTAGTTAGGAACAGGTCGAGCGTATTGGCATAATGATTGCTGATATCAGGGATCCGAGTGGGTTCATTCATCAGTTGCTCAAGACCATAGGTGATAGCAAAAGCCTCGGCCAGACGTCCTGCGTCATCTGTTTTGTTCGAGAATTCAAGCCAGGTGGAGTTGTGGACATTGAAATCCCCCATGATGATGATTTCAGCTGCTGGGTGATTCTGTTGGATGAAATCGAGTTTCAGAGACAGGAATTCGAAGAGGTCACCGAGAGTTGGTTCGTTTGGTGATAGATAAAGGCAGCAAGTCAAGCTGTGAGAACGCATTCTCCATTCACCAATTACATTTACATTAACCAATAAAATTTGTGGCATTGTCGCTATATACAATGGATGGTCTTCCTCTTCGAGCCATGAATCTTCTGAAAGACGGGAGGAAAATATCCGTTGACAAAGAAGACACTTATTCCAAATGTATCGCTCTGTAAACTGCACATGTATACAAAGTAACCCAAATTCTGTCTCCATTATTGAGATGTAACGGTCCAGCTAGATCTATACCATCTTCATCGAGGAAGGGACAGGATGTTGAAAGTTTTGCATCATTAATGTATTCAAAACTTTCTTCTTGTAAAAAATTTTTTCAGCATCAATAATTTCAAATACAGATAAAAAACTATCCATACATCTGTTTTCTGGAGAACTATGACAGTTGAATATAAATCTTCTTATCCAGGCAATGAGTTTGATAATCTTATCAAAGTCCGAAAATTAGGCATAATACTGACTATGATTTCTTCTTGAACAGAGAAAAGTAGTATCACCTCTACATCTTCCTTCATTGACTGCTGTCTCTTCAGAAATATGATTTCGATCAGGCCAATTATTTTTTTAATTCAACAACCAAGACCGACCATCCCACCATTTTTCTTCTACTAGCTTCCTCAAAGAACAACCACGAGATGGAAGATCAGCGGAGTTCATTTCCCCAGGAACATAATACCAATTATCCTTGTTATCCTTGTTCTTGAACCCTATTCCATACGAAGGGTGTCCACTATCCATGATAATATAGTTGTAGAATCGCTCCAGAAATAGATAGAAAGTTTCGATATATGCTTTCAATTATATATTTGATAATCTGGCTCCAATGGTAGCGGCCAATAATTCTGATCTAGGAATACTCAACTTCTTCATGGGGAGCAACTCGGGATTTGGCTTGGACTAGCTGAACGAATGTTTGACAACTATTTCCGGAACGTGAGAAAATAGCTGTCGCATATGCATTCCTACTAGCGTCACAGAAAATGTGTGAACTTTTCATTTCCATATCGTCAGAATTCAAAAGCCATCTAGAAATTTTCCAACAATTCAAATAAGGAAATTCTTTCATCCACCGGAGAAAACAATTCCGAACTTCTTCGTCAACTTTGGCATCCCATGCCCTCTTGGAATTCCACGTTTCCTGGTCTTCATGGATTGTTCTGATTCTGAATTGACTCCAGAATGGAAGCCAATCTTTCAGTCACCTCCAAACTTTTTCAACTCCATGATAGGCAATTTGAGTTTTCGTTTAAAACCGTCAGTAATGCTATCGTTCTCGTTATTGAAGTCCTGAGTGATCTGTCCAAATTGAATTTTCATTCTGTGATCTTTCTCAGTATACTCATCTGCAATCCCAATCTCAGAATCGAGCTCGTCATTATCTTTTTCAGAAGATAGCATGGAATCTATAGCTATTCGCCTAGTCGATGATACAACACTCACCAAATCATTGACATCTCTAGATCATCGTAGAAAGGTCGGCGATCTCTGCCTTTTTTATAGATACTTCCATGGTCGGTGCTCAACGGAAATATCATCTATTATGCCACCACCGTGCGATTCCTAGTAGACAAACCAGACGAGCTCAGGCTGGTCACCTCTACACTGTCAGGCCGAGACCTGTCGAACATAGCTATACCAAGCATCATTCATCAATAGAACGGCAAAGCTGTGGAATTCTTCGCCTAGTGAAGTCTTTCCTGATGCTTACAACCTCCAAACTTCCAAGAAAAATGCCAAAACCTTCCTTCCCTCCCAAAATTCCACCGCTGGCTAACACGATGTTCCTCGAACATTATAGGTTTCTTTTTCGTGTTGTCCACAGATAAAAAAAATGAGCCGTATTTCTACGGCTGGTTTGGACATCAATTCACTCATTACATTATATATCCGTGAACACGCAGATCTTTGAACATCTGAAGCTCTCTTCACTTCCTCCATTTCGAATGTTTTGTCATGGTCGCCAATCTATGTTAGAAATCGAAGTACCTACCCAATACTTTGATTCAATCAAAAAGGTCCTTGGAACAGGTAGATATCAACGTTGCAGAGCTTTCCAAAAAGTATATTCAATAATTGCTCATCAAATGACAAGTTCATTCCTCTTTTCCTCTGACTTATATCAGTAACTATTTTGACACACACTCAAACAAAATTATACAGTGCACCATCAAAATTAATCTCTAACGCCAATAATACGAATATGGCTGAATTCCATATCTTCCTTGTACCATGTGTATCATTATGTTTTCATGAGGAGTCAATTAAATGAAATATACCGAAAATAGACTATTACATTCTCCATTCTCCCAATATAGATAATATAATATATAATATAAGATAATTAATATATAGAAAGGATGATCAAAAAGATTCTGATCCAGCTCTGACACTTAGATGGAATAACACCCAGTTTAGCAATACCTCCTTATACGATATTGAATGTCGTTAGCCATTTGTTATCACAATATGAACTTTCAACATCAAATCAACACCACACGGTATACATATTTCGATACACACCATTATTATATAGAATCAACACCGCAGAAGTAGTGTGTCACTACATTTCGCTAATTGACTTTTCAAGATAATGAATAAATTCTCACTTGCCTTTTATCTCAATCGAATATTTCTATCATATTCTACGATATGGTGTGAAAGTTTCCACTTGGAAAAGTTCATTTTCTTCTCTTCTGGAATCAAATATTGATTCTTCGATTATGAACATGCTCACCAAATTGGGAAGCAATAGTTTTTGTTCCTGTTGGGAAAATGAATAGAACTTGAGAATCAAGCAAACTATTCACGTGTATCCATAAACAGATCCTTCGCGACGAAACAAAAAAGTGCGTTTGTCTACTGCTAAACAGTTCATCAGTTTTTGATGAGACGTTGAGGTCCAACGAGATACATTCTGTGTCTTCAATTTTATTTCCTCATCTGATTGTCCAAGTTATCGTTACTCATTATTATGGAGGTAATCATCGTTGTTAAACAATATATTGATGCAATATTTTCAATAATTATTCTATCTATTCCTAAAGTTGAATCTGAAACACTCTGTACACTAGAAATGGACAAACCGCGGCATAGAATGTGTTTTCTCACGCCGGGTAGACAGATGATGCTGAAAATCTCATAATAATCATAATTGTACTGAGCAGAAGGCCCATTCGCCAGCCATTGACGTGCCATATGGATGGTATTCGGCCAGATTGGATGCAATGCAATCGACTTGCACAGCCGGGACACAACTGTCTGCCGATTGAGATAACACCGCGCATATATTCATACTCCATTTGTCGCGTATGGTACCCGAATGTTACTTTTCGTGTTTGTTCATTTAATATTGTTCATTAGACTAATGGAAAACCGCGTGGCGTGACAGGCTCATCTCTTATTTATCCGGGTCCAATAATGAAAATTATTGACGACACATGGAACGACAGATAACCATAAGTTACCTATATAATTAGCGGTGTTGAATTTTGTTTCGATAATGATACCAATGCTGCTCTTCGTACCAATTAATTTATTTTCTCGTACGACAATCAAAATATCTCGACATGTCTGCTTCTCTATTGATGCGTGAATATTTACTTTTCTTCACTGCCGAAATAATTCACAAAATAAACATAAGAATTTACTTCGTGGAGGATTCATTTCTTACAGAATGATTATTCATCAATTGATCAATTGATTATTCATCATGAAACGATTTCATCTATTGGAATAATAATTGATTGTGGAGTTTGAACAATTACTCCCAAAAATAATGTATAGTTACATCAAGGATAATATGTATGGTATGTAAGATAAGTATTGTTTAGATATTCTGGACATATTTTTTTCAGACAGAAAAATTTCAGAAAAATATTGTACTGAAAACATTGAATAATATTCTCAAGACAACAGTCGACAAAGCGATAACTTTTCGGGACGAAAGACCACGTCAAGATGTATTGGAAGTATTTATTTTTAAGTTATTTCTGAGGATATTATAGATTCACATTCAGAGTTGTTCAAAAAATGTTGTTTGTATTCCGTGTATAGAATTCCTGTTCTCATTGCACATCCGAGAGAATCTTCAAGTTAACACTCTCATGTGCCATTAGAAAACACTCATTTTCAATACGAAAATAACTATTTCACTCGTATGCAATTTGTCAATGCTACCTTGCATACAGTTATCATCAACAAACCTCATTATCGCTGTGCTAGAACAATACTACGGCAACTTGAGAAATGGCCAATTTAAGAAAGCTGGTACCAAATAATGCTAAGAAAATGCTCTTGTTGGTGCTATAGTAAGCTGTACTACTCATTGTTTCTTCGGTTAAATAGTGAGACATGTTCGAAATTCTTTTTTTATTTGTTCGAAATGCGACTCATATTCTCATGTTTTTTTTTGGTAAATTAGTATGACATTTCAAGTTGTCTCAGTTTTTGAGGTATCTTCATTTCTGGAGTTAATCCAGTATTCCATCATCGAATATGCCTCAGTATTTCACTACGAACTAGGAATATTCAATATAATATTACAGTAGAATTTTTGTTTTTGAAAATCAGTTAATTGGCCTTCAATTGAGATCGTGTTGCAGTTTAAAATCGCACATACTGTATTATGTTTTCCCACATTATCATGGAAACGCTGCAGTTGGCAATACCATCAATATCACAATCGACACGGGCAATACCGATTACCGCCTTGTATATATTTTCATGATTCATGACAACTTTCAGTGCGGGAAAAACTCAAATTGAACTACAGATTCATTCATCAACTACGAAAGTATTGACTAACTCGCAGTACAGGAAATACTGATTATATACATCACTCCATGCGTGAACCACCTGTGATAGCAAGAATTATAAAATTCACCGTACATAATTGAATGATCGTGAGTGGTTATGTAAGTGATCATACCAGACGAGTCTAAAACAATCAACACCTTGTATGGAATCGAGACTAGACCATATGCCTCGTATGTACAAACATGCATGTAGTAATTATCTCGTTGAAATTTATGACCTTGCCAAATGTTCCACAACATTAAAAAAACGGCCTGTCATCAGACAAGGTCTGCATCTTGGCAAGGTTAGCCATATATCCCTATTCATGTAGGTGATATGGGCAATCTGTCTATTGCTAGATATACAGGGTGTAACTGTAAATGAATGTAAAACATTCAAGGGGGTGATTCCTCATCGAAAAAAATATAGGATCTTCCATATAAAGAAACTTTATTGGAGCATCCCATGTTAAGATACAGTCGCTTCAAGGGGGACATAAAATTTGTTCAACATTTTCTTTCACAAGCACTGAAAATTTCCAGTTTTGAAATTAGCCTGACATTCGCTACTATCGAAAAGACACTTAGCCAGTAATTTATTTGGTTCACCCTATGGTTGTAAGGGATGGAAAATGCAACCCCCAAAATTCATTTCTTATGTAACTTTATGTCTTATGATTTGTTCACCATTTGAAAATTTATTTCCTATAGCCTGTTTCATTCTGAACAAAAAATGTCTCTTGAATTTCTTGCCCAAAATGAACCAGTTCGCAGCAAAAAATTATTTTACGAACAACTACAGAGATACGTCGTCATAGATGCAAACTGGATTTATTTTTATTTCGTAGTTACTACCTGCATTGAATGATCAAAGGGGGATAAATAAAACTAATTGAATTATAACAAAACATAGCAAATGTTCAATATGTCTACCTTCGAACATTACGCATAAATATGTACCCCCTTCAAGGGGCTGTATCTTAACGTGGGATGCTCCAATGAAGTTTCTTTATATGAAAGATCCTATCTTTTTTCGATGAGGAATGACCCCTCAAATGTTTCACACTTATTCAGTTACACCCTGTATTGTATCGTCATAGATGTGGTGGGTAGAATCACCTACACCATCGGGAGTGATCATGGGTAGCCTAATTGCAATATTTTCTCAATGAATGCCTTAATGGGGTTTCGAAAATTTATCGAATTTCCTACTGAAGTCACTTTTATTATTGATATTTTGACATCAAAACATCATCGTTCTGAAAGTTAACTTACATCCATTATTTTTGAACTCATATTCCAGTACCATCCAATTGAACCCAATTGAACTGGTGAAGTAATCAACAGAACTATTTGGCTCATGTCACTTTCCTGAGAGACCATTGAGGATGACTTTCATGAAAGCTGCCAAACTACTCGAACGAAAAATTCGCACGAGTTAGACATCGAAATTGAATTGAAATATTCAATAACTAGGTATTTCATAACATGGACACATGAGAAATTAAATAGTGAATTCGGCATTGACGGATGAACAATGGGAATGAATGAGAGAATTGTAGCTGATTCGCCTACAGTATCACAATAAGAAATATTACAATCATAAAAAATTCTTCGTGAACACAGAAACACTGCAAAGTCATGGATATTGTCGGAGATGTGATATATCAGCTCCCAGCACGATTATTCTACCAATGATTTCATAATACATCAACATACGTTCAAGCTATAACGATTTAGATTCAAGAAAAAAATAAAATTGTCTATATGAATCATAAAATATCATCGAAAATGTTCTCACAACAATAAAGATCATTTCTTTGATCATTTCTTCAATTGGTGATGTATCTATTTTTTTTTCTATGTGACTCTTCTCGTTGTTTCGCGAGTTCCTCCAAGGACGAATACTACTACTATATCACTTTTTATTCACGAAATTATCAATTTCATTGTATCTGAGGATGAATGAACACATATGATTTGTCATATTCTTGAAGATGGATGAAAAAATTGCTGAGACCCCGAATTTCAAAGTTAGGTTTGGCCTTCTGCATTTTCCAGTCTTGCACTCGTGCTCATACGAGAAGAGTATTGTTGTCACTGTCTGGAACTATGGATACGAGACATAATATAGTAGATACGGATATATGGATGAATGAGAAATCTTCTCATGAATTTTGATTTGTTACTCTATCAATTCATCATTTTTGGGGAGTGAAGGCCGGATGGTTCGGGGGTTGACGACAGTGGATCTGTTCGTTTTCTGTCAATAATAAAATCGCAAATTATTCAAAAAACGAAGGAAGTATTCCTGGGAAAGAGAAAAACGGTTTGTGCCGGGAGGATAGTTTGGGTGAGTACTATCGAATGATGATGATATAACGACATTTTTGTTTTTTTATAAACAAGCCAATTGTGAGCATATGTTATTCCGGATCTATTCCTCATCATATTTCTTGTTGTATTCGGAGAATGCAAAGTTTTTTTCTTACTTCTTATAGAGACTATTCTGAACAGACTTCACATGCTCTATAACAGTTGTATAACAGAAGTCATCAAATCAATTTCAGAAAGATCCTATTGAATTTCGGATAAGTCACGTATATTTCAGATATTATCAACTGAAAATTATGGAAGTGAGTTGAATTTCGGAAAGCCTCAATTGTATTTCCGAATGACTATTCAGTTAAATTTCAGAAAGTACAAACGTGCGTGCAAAAAGTGTTAATTCAATTTCAGAAAACTCAGTTCAATTTCAGAAAGCATCAAAATCAAGTCGATATCTGAATCCATCATTTGAATAATGAATTTTATTTCAGAATACTTCAATTTTATGTTCAGAAAATATGAAATGTATTTCGGAGAGTGTCATTCACGGAATTCATCAATATCATTTTGTGGATACTCTACATACCAACTGAAGTTTTGTTACTAATTAGTCAACGACAACATAAACATTTATAAAATACTGTTCAATGTTCAATTCACTCCCTAGAATTTTCTATATTAACAGTAAATCTTTGCATCAACGACTTGATGAAAAACAATCGAATTTGAAGCCTTTATGCTGTATAGTTGAATGTTGAATGTTGTCTTTGCATCACCATCATTCAATACACAACCGAAAATAATCATTGTCACTGATTTCTACATTGCAAATGATTTCTGAAATCCATCTGACGTTCTCTGAAATTCAATTGACTATTTCTGAACTATTCATGATGTTTCGTGGAATCAAATTGACCATTCTGGAATTCAGATGATACTTTCTGAATCAAGTTAATAATTCTGAAGTTCAAGTGGTACTTCCTGGAATTTAACGCACCATTCTGAAATACAATTGATACCTTCCGAAATATAAGTGGGTATTCTGTAGCTCAAGTGGTGCTTTCTGGATAGTGACAATACTTCATGAGGTTAATATAGAAATCAAAGCAAGCATTTTTTTATGTACTCATATATTTAGGTCCACCAATGTGCCGTTTGGGCTGTAGAGCAGAAAAACTGTTACTTATCATACTGCGCAAAGATTGAATCACTGTTTAGTTATTAATTCTGCTTTATCAACAAATGGATAATGGTTAACAATAATAGCTCGAAATGTTGAACATTCGACTCGCGAATCCTTTGGAATATTCCAGGAATAGCTTCTACATGGGTACAACTCTGCCATTTTCCTTGCTAACAGATCTTCCTCATTACGAACAGGTGTTTCGTAGGCTGAACTTCCCAGATAATGTCTTTGCAGCTCGTCGTCAACTGAATATAAATCAGAGTGGAAGAACTTCTTCTTGAATTATTCGCAAATGATACAGCCCAAACATACTTCACGAACAAATATGTTTGAATAAATAAGAATTCTTGTTTTTATGTCCCCTATCACCTCTTGAAGTTTTTCGGTATCTTCTCGAGACATCCTGTATATCAGGAAAACAGTAGGTATCACTTCACTTTCTTCACAGTATTGGACTTGAACCCTTCTTTCCTGGTATATTCAATAATAGATCAGAATACAAAAAGTGCTTGATTGATTTAGTATAGGTGTCTAGTAGATGCCGAAAATTAATTCAACTGATGGAACTTGTGGGTAAATTATTTTTATTGTTTTCACATCCAGTGAACTGAAGGCGAATAAAGGGCTCAGAAGTTGAGTTAACTAGATTGAAGTTGACGTTGTTTGACGTTGAGACCTACTAATAGGCCTTATTCGTGGTGCTCTACCGTATAGGTAATAAATACTATCGAAACCACACCTAAAATGGCATGGATGATTCTGAGAGCTGGTGGAAAAGAAACCAACCGAAAATATTTACTGCTGCAATACAAGTCAAAAACACCGAATGAACAAATCCAAAAATTGTTCAAAGTGGAGAAAGTGAAAGTTCAGTTAGTTCTCAGAGTATATACCAGCTTATGAAATGTAAGTCGTCTGCATAATTCAATTCTATGCATGTTAATACTGGGGAAATAGAGATCGAGTGACAGCATACAGTCGAATTCACCTTGAAACACCTAAAAACACTAAGCCGGCGTCTATCCCACCAAAGATCAACTAAACGCATTCAGGAATGTCCGATACTGAGGAACTATCGAAGAACGAATTATTCTCCAAACTATTGGAAGCACTGACAAAGGAGAATGAAAAAAATAAGTGGGAGATAATAGCGAATATAGAAAATGAAAATGCCAAATTGATGAACGTTATTGACTCACAGAATAGAAAAATTAAAGAATTAGAACACAAGTTTGATAAGTTAGAAGAGAAAAATATTATTCTGGAAAGGAGAACTAGAAAAAATAACGTCATAATCTTGGCCTTGATCTAGAGGATAAGAACAATTACATTTCTACAGTCCTTACGCAAGAAAAAATAATTAAGTTTATATTTGAAATTTTCTGAATTATCAATTTCCAATTACCGCTATCTTCCATTTGTTTTTTATATCATTGAAACTGTTTTTTTAATCCTTTTTCCAACTCGAACTTATCGTTTCTGACACTGAAATTGGAGTCACAAATCTGAGGCTGAATCATTATTGAATGGTTATTGGTCAATTGAAGTAAATACGAATCCTTTGAATTCTGAATTGCTAATCGGGCACTTGAACACTAGATCTTTGAATACTGGATTCGATCAACTATCCTCTAATGTTGATAACTACAAAGTAACGATTCTCGGTGTAACAGAGACCTGTTTGAAGCCAGTCGATCCCAATGAAAATTATGAAATCTCGGGATATGTTTTTATGCGAAAAGATCGACCAGAGGCGGCGGTGTGGGTTTTTACATAGGCCGATCCGTCAAATTCAAATACGATAACCCCGAGGTTAACATTGAGCTACAATGTATCAATGTAGTAATAAATAAACAAAAAACTTCAATATGCGTTGTATATAGGCCACCAGATGATAATAATTTTTTGGATCATTTCGATATATTCCTTTCTTCAGTCTCCCTACAATTCAAAAATATAATAATTGTAGGTGATCCTTAATATGAATTTGTTCGGACACTGTCCTCTGAAACCGAAACTCCAACAACTTTTGAGAGTATATAATTTGAAACAGATAGTTAATGAACCCACCAGACCCAACTATAACCGAGGAGAGGATTGCCTTATTGATTTGATTATTGCCTCTTCTGAATTGAATATCATATTTCGTGATTGTGTGCTTATGCCAAGTGACATTACAGATCACTGTTTAACTATTACAAGAAAAGAGCAAAAATCATCCTGAACGTTTTTTTTTTCAGAGACTACAATCGTATTGATCAAGTAAATTTTTAAAACGACTGTCGAAATGCTAACTGGATGAATGTAGTAAATCAGGCAAAACTCGATGAAAAAATATTTTTTTTTAATTCCATAGTATTGGACCTACTGAATATCCATGCTCTGGTGAAGACGATTAAAATAATCGAAAAACCATTCACGCCTTGGATCACAGACGTCATCAAAATAATGATGGAACATCGGGATAAAGCTCAACTTAAATATAAAAAAAACGCCCTACAGATTCCAATAAGGAATATTATAAGTAGTTGAGGAACCTTACTGATGAAGCGTTAAAAAAGGAGAAGCGAGCCTAATTTGATTTCATTTCCCAGACCCGAAAATCGTGGATCATTTTGGCAAAATATGAAAAAACTTAAATTCACAAAGACACAAAATTATGAAATCCCCGATGAATTACTTGATGTGGAAAAAATCAACAGGCATTTTCTATTGCCATCCAATGAAAATAATCTAGAGAAAGACTCAGTTCTCAATCACTTTTCCACAAGGATGCATGTGAACGTGAGAGAAAATTCAAGATTTGACATTCCTCTTATTGAAACACACGATATTGTGAAATATATCAATAAAATTAAGAGTGGAGCTGTTTGGCATGATGGATATTCTATAAGAGCTATAAAACTCTGTTTACCATATTGCTTGGAGGCACTGAAACACATTTTTGATTTTTCTATTGAACAAGGGCTCATTTCCGAAAATATGGAAACACTCTAAAATAAAACCATTACCCGAAGTAGCTCACCCTGCTAGTTTGAATGACTTGAGGCCCATCAGTATTCTCCCAGCCATTTCTAAAATCTTCGAAAGACATGTTCACACAGTTGTTAATGAGTACCTGAGTGCAAATAATTCGAATAGTGATCGGCAGTCGGGCTTTATAAGGAATCATAGTACAAGTAGCACTCTAGTTAGTATAGTTGATGCAATCAATGAAGGCATAGATGAACGGAATGCTACATGTATGGTATTGCTGGATTTTTCTAAAGCCTTTGACACCATAGATCATGATATTTCACTTTCAAAACTACACTTCTTTGGATTGTCGAAAAACAGTATCAATTGGTTCGAATCATTCATTCGTAATCGTAATCAATGCGTTACAATCACATCGAATAATGGTGATGTATCTTCATTATTCAAGGAATCAACTTGTGGTGTTCCGCAGGGAACAATCCTTGGCCCTCTCCTTTTTTCAATCTATGTCTCAGACATGAAAACATTCCTGGACTCCAGTGAGTTACATCAATATGCAGACGACTCGCAAATATGTGTCAGATTTAACCCGGAAAATTATTTACAAACGAAAATAACAATTCAATCAGAACTTTCTAAAATAAAAAATTCGCCAAAAGTCATAGTCTGAGGATAAATCCAAGCAAATCGAAAGCATTGATATTCGGTTCTCTATATAAACTCTGGAGATATTTTGGAATCCGTGAATTTTTCTGTCACATTGGGTGATAGCAATATTCCATTAGAGACGTATGCTCGTAACTTAGGCATGGATTTTGATGTTGGATTAACTTTCGAGCATATAACGAACATATAACGAAAAGGCGAAAGCTGGCTTTTATGCGATTGAAAGCTCTGTTTCCGTATAAGTACACTATTAATGAAACCGCAAAATTTCAACTATGCAATACATTAGTCCTATCATTACTCGATTACGGAGACATAGTTCATAATTATCTAAGCATTTCTAAGAAAATTCAACAACTGCAAAATGTTTGCGTGAGGTTTTCATTATAAGTACCATATAGGGAACATATAACGTCCCTCCTAAACACGAAGGGAATACTTTGTATGAGTAACAGACGTTTACTACATCTTTTTCAATATTCTGAACTACTACATTAACTACATTTTTGTTTTCAATATCCTGAACTGACACTTTCATGCTCATAACTATAGCACTAGATATCAAAATAATTTTAGAATACCAAAACATAATACAGCGACATACCATAACTCATTTTCTTGTGTTCGACTGTGAAATGATTTGCCAGCTGAATCCAAAAACACATCCTTGTTTGTTTTGAAAAAAATTGAAGAATATCTAATAACGAATCAAGCCACACAACCTCAATAAAAAAAACTTTTTCATCGATAATTGGTAATCTCTATCTACATTATATTTCACCCTTAATTTTACTTCACTCATGATTATTAGTGTAATATTCATTTGTATACATACATACCATTTATTGATTGTTCGTTGTCTCTTTTTCCTTTATAGCTGTTAGTTATAAGTTACTAGAGAATAAATGTTGTATTCTACTTAGAACAATATATTATAACATTGCAACCGACACTGCTGTCATTATTATTGGTAGATTCAATATTTATGTCTATGTATGAATTTCTATATATTTTCTTTCCGTAGCTCTTAGAATAATCATCATTGTTATATATAAAATTATAAGTATTAGTCATTAGTAACTCACAGAATGTCAGGGTGGAAGATCAACTTAGTTGAACCCTGACCATGTTTACCTGAATATTTTTATACAAATGTTATATACATAATGTATTCATTTCTTGGGTAAATAAAATAAACTATAAACTATAAACTATATCATTTGATCTTCTCATGCTTTGTTACCACCCCAATAACCAAAATATCTCGATTCACAACGTGTTGACAAAACTGAACAAGTGCACACCCAGCTGGTTGTCATTCATCATTTCATCGCACTTGTTCCACTTCCTACCAAACAGATCACAAAACTCTATTCACGATTCAATTTGAGTCGAGCTATTGTACCCTCACCAATCCCCCACTGATTGGGCTGTGAGAAGTCATGTAAATGGATAGAGCCATCTGCGAGATATTAGTGCACCAAGACATACAGGGTGCTTTGAAATTCATCATAGCCATCACAATATAACGAGAAAAGCTTGCACTTGGTAATCCAATCAGATCGTAAAAAAATTAAAATCAGATCAGATCATAGAATCACATATTGTCATTGCATCTTTATTTGCATTTTATTTTGAGGAAATCAGTTACCACATGCTCCAATATTCAACATATAAAGTTGCTTGATGCAGAATTTTCTCAGAAAAGTATATCACCCAATACCTGTCACCACCCAATGTGACATTCTATTTTGACTACTTTATAGTTGAATCAATTTAATTCACTGATGACAAGGATATTCGGATCAGACTGTCATAATGAACAGAAATGTTGGTCGTGTGTGATGATATTTTTTGTTCAAGTTGAAAATATGACGAATAATTCTGAATTGTTGATTAACTCAACAGCATGAAACTCAAATTCATGTGAATTAAATTATACTGATGACAGGAATTATCGCCCACAACAATTGATTTGTATGACTTGTAGAAGGCATTAGATAGAAGGTGGTCAAGTTTTTAGCAGTAAGATGCGACAATCTAACATTCTTTTTGGTGATACTCAGTGTCAAGTAAAACCGTTTAAATGCTGAAAAAATAGATATATGTAGTATGACTCATTATATGAGTGCTGAAAGTGATATTTCATTCTGTGAGAAGGGAAGTTTTGGACACGACGCCGAAGGCGGAGTGTTCCATCCCTCAAACGAAATAACATCACTTTCAGGTAAACTACGGTAAACAAAACCCGAATTGATTGATGTCTTTGTTGGCAATTGAAATAATAGTTGATGAATCATAAGTTATTCTTTCTCGTTTCTTCGTTCCTCGATGAAAAGGTATCAAAAAAATCAATTTCTACCACTGGAAATTGGAGAAGCTGGCAATGAAGCTGCTTTTGAATCATTGCCTAGTATGCCAAAGCGACAGTACGAGTTTTCATACGATCGTTTCTCAAAATGGTGGGATCAGAAAAATGTCAGTGGCAAGGAGGTCAATGAAAAAGTGCTTCTTGCATACTTAAAAAAAAGTCCAAAATATGGAAATCGTCAACGCTTTGGTCGAAGTACTCTAAGTTAAAGTCGATGATGAACATAATCATGATATAAGCAGATAATACAAGTTTGTGGCTTTTTTGAAGGGTGAAAGATATCTAGCGAAAAAGTCAATATTATTGACAAGGGAACAGATCGACAAATTTCTCGCAGAAGCTCCGGATGAAATATATCTAACGCAGAAAGTTGCTGCGATTTTAGGAGTTTTTTGAGCCTGTCGACGAGAGGAACTGTGCGATTCGACATTTACTAATTTTGGGGATTCCGGAACGTCACTAGTTGTGCATACACCAGACACAAAAACCAATGTGCAACGCACCTTTGTCGTAAGTGGTACATTGTATATGAACTACTATAAAAAGTACATAGATAGCACTTCGACCAATTGATTTCAATTATTCAAGAGTTTTTACAAAATGCATTGAAAAAAAATGTGCCAGTTGGAATCAACACATTTCATAAGATGCCTGTCAAAATTGCTGAATTTTTAAATTTGCCTGATTCCCATCTTTATACTGGACATTGTTTTCGACGTTCCTCAGCTAGTTTGTTGGCGGACTCTGGTGCTAGTCTTACTACAATCAAAAGAGACGGTGGATGGGCGTCCAGTACAGTAGCAGAGGGTTATCAGGACACTCGATAGCAAGGAAACAGAGCATTGCGGCTCAAATTTTGTCAAAGTCTTCGGCGGATGACATTGCTCTCTGCACTGGTAGAAGCTTCACCAAAATTCTGTTTCATCTACGAATGAGTTTCATCTACGATGATGGAGTTTCTTATTATAATTGTACTTATGCAGATTGTACGTTCGTAATTCGTAATTGTACGATTGTAATTCATTGAATGAACATTTCATTTTGAATTTTGTTGAAAATGAAAATGATTTACTTTCAACACTAGTATAATAAAATGGCATCCTAGACACTGACAGCATGCATTGAAAATTTATAATATCACTGACGTTTGTAGACGAAAATATTCGTTGAATTTTTAATGAAATAACTTATGATCCTATCAAAATAGTCCTTCGATAACCTCGCAATCACGAGAACACTTAATAAATCAGTTATTCATAGTTACGTCCACTTTTTTTCTTCTCTATGAAATATTAATACTGGAATAGTGATAGTTCGGGATCATATTCGACAGCTGGTTCATTAAAGATATTCACTGAATTGGTTTATTTGACTTTTGCATACCTTAGTATTGGATATATTTTGAATATCTGTTCCAGGTCTCATGGAGCTCCGAGTCACTGGACATTCCATGAAAGGACATCCTGTAACACTTTCATAGCATAATTTCGAACTGATTCATGAGATTCCATTTCACTCGAAGATTTGTTTCGTTTTGATAATAATGAACTAACACTTCCAATGTCAGGGTTGACTTATCGATTCTTTTTTTTTCACTCAAGCATTTTTCGACGAGTTCAATGGTATACTATTTGATAGTTTCATTCACAATATCTACAAAGATATCTGAAAAAACTCAAGAACTATTGGAGTTGATTGAACAAGAAGGATGATGAGAAATGTCATGAGTTCATTATCAATTACATATAAAAAAGGATTGAATGTTGTTGTTTCATCCATGGATCAACCCCATACTTCTACAATCCCATTAAGCTCAGACCATGGAATAAGTCAAATGTCATTGATAAGAATTTTGGAAAAAGGGAACATAAAGCCGTATTAGATGCATTTCATCCACCAACTGATTGACGGCGATGGTGAAAGGAGAAATACATTCTGTGGAACGTTAATGGCGAGAGGTATCAACTTCATTAGAAATATTATGTTTTCCGATGAAACTACTTTCTGTCTATCTGGATCGATCAATAGGCAAAACTGGGCTTTCGCGAATCCTCATTGGGCTCAAGAAAGCCATACATACAGGGTTCTTTTTTTCAGGTACGTTTTCTCAGATATCTTTGTAAACTTTGTGAATAGAACTATTGTGAATAAAACCAATGAACGTTGAAAAATGCTCTATAAAATTATGTTAAATATACAGGGTGTTCTATTTGAAATAAGGAAGTTGATAATAATTCCATGAAAACTGGAAATGTGGCAACATTGGCGATTAGTGCCACATTTTCAATTCACCCTGCGAAAAAATTCATAAAGATCTAACGACTGGTTATCGAGATATATGGTTGGTTCCATACATTTGATTTACTTTGTATATATTGAACAAGCTTACTTTAGATCATTGGAGTGTACGTGCGCTATAGATCCGAACAGATCCCAATTCAGGATATATTCTAATCATCTAGGCAATTCAGCTTTCCTCATACAAAAAAAAGGATAAGTCGTCAACAAGATTTTATAACCGTGCAAGGTGCTAATCGAACGACGGTTGATTGTCGTCTGATTATTAACGATAAATTCCTGTTGTAAGCCTCGTAGAAGAATGAAGAATCCAGAAATTAATCCTTTTTGATCCTGGCCACCACTGAAAGAAGTTGTAGGTGAGTTTCTGCTGAAACATTATTTTGAAAATCCATTTTTCATCTGGATTGGAAATATAATGAAATTGAACTTTTGGTAATGAAATCCTCTACTGGAAGGGATTATTATTTTTTTGGAATTCTGTCCATATTGAGGAAATTCAATGAAGATATTTCATAGATTCGGGGTTTTGAAATCTACAACGTGCTCTTTGAATTCTGATTTTTATTTTTAACGCCATATAGAATTGCTGATTTTGTTTTGCCTGTTTCATCGATTCATTTCATTGCAACTTGAATTTGGAATACCTTTTGAAAGACCTGACGTAAGAGTGGACTCACTTAGTCATTCTTCATGATATGTGGTTCTGAAAGAAATGTCGACAACGTAATAACGATACTTTTCGTGTCAGTAACCTTTTTCGTCATGTATGATATTTTTGATAAAGTTACATAAGACAGTGAATATTTGAACCACGACCTATTCGTACCAGACTATGTGCTAACCCTTGGCAAGACGACAACAAAAAAAAATCACTACATTTGAATATTACTACATTTCAGATTGAAAGTGAGGTTTCTCATCATCAGAAAATCAAAGTGAATTTATGAATGGATGAAGGAGGTATGAAGGAAATAATCGAATTCAAAATAACAGGAATTATAAACAGTATGACATGAATTCATGTCGGATTAAAATCATTGATATCTTCAGAAATAATCCAGTGGTTGATTCAAAAATACCGTTCTCTTTACGAATTTCAAAAGATTGGCCATCAATCAAAATTCCAATCGAGAAATTATCTGCACAATTGAGTATATTGTGCAAATATGAGAATTACAATCTGAAATTTATACTAATATGAATAATTAGTTTCGTATATCATTGCATTTGGAGTATCTATTATCGATAATTTGTAGCATAGTTGATATACATCCTGTATGATAGGAGGTTGAGTTATTTTGGTATCTAGGTGTCAGGTTGTCATGTAACGGGAGGTTTGAGATGAGCATGGAGAGAGATGTCGGGTGGAGAGGTTTTGACACGTAGATTCTCTCCTAGCTCTAAAAACTACACCTGTACCCCCTGAATATTTGAATAAACGAGCAAAAGTTATATTCATTGTAAAAAGAGACTTGTTACATTGGCGCCCAACGTTGGTGGAGTAGAAGAGATTAGGAAGAAAGAAGTAGTATTATCCAGCAGAAAAGGTAGAATCTTCGAGTTATTGGTCCACAATCTCAAAACGCAGGGATGCAAACTGGGATACAAGATACAAGATCGTCAGATCCAAGGTAGGATCGTTTCAATTTCGCTTTGAACGAAATTAGAAGATTTTGAATATCATACCAGAACATCGCTAGTTTATTGACATTTTGTTCGGTTGTTATTTTGTGCCCAGCAGCCCAGTAACCCAAATATACAGGGTATTCATAAAACTGACACGAAACCAACTTGTTTTGATATACTGTGTCACTCTTCTATAATATTAAATTCATGAAAAATGCCTCCTAAAGGGTCGAAAAAAGGTAGAAAGCGCCAGGATTCGAATTCCGAAGAGGAAACTGCGGTTGACAGAAGTTCCTCTGGGGATGACTTTGAGGAAATAGCTCAGTTATTGCGAAATAACAATATATTATTAGATCGACTAACCAATACCATACAATTTTCTAATCATCGAATGGTAGAAAAGATTGAAAATTCTATTGATACTGTTAATGAAAATATATCCGAGATAGCTCAGAATATTTGTAGTTCTGTTGGAGAAATGAGTACCAAAATTTTGTCCAAATTCGAAGATGTAAAATTAGGCCATTCTGTTCAGATTGAGAATTGTCAAGCTAATAAGAGTAATAGAAATGATATGTTAGAGGTAGAATCTGGTTACAGCAGAAACTCATCGTATATTATACGCTTCAGAGAACTTGGTGGTTCGAATGTAATATTTAGACCTGATGACTCAAAGCATCCGGTTTCTTTCATTTCCGAATTGAAAGACATTTTTATAGAAGCGGGCGTACCTGAGAATAAAATGGTAGGATTTGCTATCAAAGCTTTAAGAGGACCAGCAGCTGATTGGGCATACATAAAAAAAGATCATTTCATAACTTCAATGTTTTTAAGAGACTATTTATGGATCGGTACTGGAGTCAAACTAAGAAACGGGAAGTATTCTCTAAATTAAAATTTGGCACATACAATGTGGGTTCAGAAGGTGATTATTTCATAAAATTGGTGAAGGAATCAAAGTATCTAGACCAAAATTTTACTGATGAAGATTTAATCAGTATGATTTCATCTCATTTCGATTTCGAGACTAAGAAGGGAATCTTCAATGGGGGTTATCATAATATTGATGAAGTTGAGACATATCTAAGAAATATAGACGCATTGTATTCACAACAAGCAATGCCATCTCACCAAAGTATCCGTGTTAATTCTAATAATTATAATAGAAATTTCATTCCACAGGCATCAAATATCTACCGTGATTCGCGACAAAATCGTCGAACTGAAAATAACGTTAATAATACTAACTATCCTAGTGATAGAAATATTAATCGAGATTGGAGACAAAATCGTCAATATGGAAATGATACTAGAATAATGCAACATGATAATATCGAGATAGGTCAAACAGATAGGCGTGAACACGAGACAAACTATTTACAAATAAAGGAAGATAGGAACACTGAAAAAATTTCCAATAATATGCTTTTTGAACAAAAAAGTGATTGGTTGTTAGAAGAAGGATATGACAGTGAAAAAATTAAGAATGTTATGCCATTAGTGGAAGGTAATGTCGAAGGTATTTCAACATCTATTTTGATCGACAGTGGTAGTCAACTGTCCTGTATATCCCAGGGATTCTTTGAAGAGCTTTGCAGAATGAATAGTAAGCTGGCTGTTTTGCCAGTGAACAATACGGTCATAGTAAAAGCTTTGAAAGGTAAAGGACGAAAAATCAAACAACAAACTTTGGTGAGATTCCTAATACATGCGTCCTTGCATGCGTCGTGGTACCGTCCCTGGTACGCAATATCATTTTAGGGTGTGATTGGCTCTCTGATTTCAAAGTTGACGTATGTTTTCATACTTTGACTGTGAAAGGAAATGCGAATGGTTGTGAAATTGTAATGGGCTTCAGAAGCGAAAGTATTGATACTGAGGGTTTAGTTATTGCCGAAATAAAAGAAGTTCGTAATAATAATAGTCTCGAACGGGTTGAAGATGTGAATGAAAATTACAGCTATGAAGAAATAATGAATGCAATACAAAAAACTGAGACTTTCTATGATGTATGTAAAGAAAATTTTAAGTTATTGATGATTGAATTTAGTGACATTTTCTCGAAAAAACCTGGAAAAATAAATAATTATGTACATCAGATCAAAATGAAAAACGATGCGCCGTTTTTTATTAAACCTTATCCAATTCCTTATATTCATCGTACCGAAGTCAAACGTCAAATTAAAGACATGATTGAGTGGGGAATTATTAGGGAAAAACAAACTGAGTATGTGAGTCCACTAGTTGTCGTGGGAAAGAAGGATGCTAGTCCGAGAGTTTGTGTCGATGCTAGATTTTTGAACAGACAAATGGAGAAGGATCACGTGATTCCTCCAAATGCGTCTGAATTATTATATCATATCACTCCAGGTGCATTTCTTAGTACACTGGATCTAACTATGTCCTACTGGCAAGTAGAATTGTATGAACCGGATCAGAAATACACAGGATTTTTGTTTGATGGTATCACATATGTGTTCAAAGTTCTTTCATTTGGTTTGTCTATATCCGTGGCAAGTTTCATTCGTGCTTTGAATACGATGTTAGGAGAGGAAACACGAGATTTTGTCATCCCGTATGTTGATGATTTGTTGATTATCTCTCAGTCGTCAGAGCAGCATTTGGAACATCTTCGAATCGTTTTTCAGAAACTTGATAATGCGGGAATAAAATTGAAACTGCAGAAATGCAATTTTGCACGTGATGAAATACAATTTGTTGGCCATATCATTAATTCCCGTGATATTGGGATGCAACCAGAACGGGTTCAAACTATCATAAATTTTCAAAAACCACGTAACATCAAATCGTTGAGGGCTTTCTTAGGGTTAGTTAACTATGATTCTCGTTTTGTAGAACACTATTCTCATTTAACGTTGAGATTAAATCATTTACTTAGAAAAATAGTAATTGGCATTGGGGTTCGAAAGAGGATGACACATTTTCGGAAATTAAGGATGCTTTTACAAGTATTGTGACACTAAATCATCCTGATCCTTCTTCAATATTCTATATAATGACCGATGCGTCTGCATACGCTATCGGATCATGTTTGTATTAGATCAACAACCAGAATGAAACACAAGTTGTTGCTTATTAATCTAGAATACTTCATGGAGCAGAAAGAAACTATTCTGTTACGGAAAAAGAAGCTTTGAGTATTGTTGCTTCATTGAAACACTGGTATGTGTTAGTTTTAGGACATGATATTAAAATTGTGACAGATCATAAAGCTTTATCTTTCATTAATACTTCTAGACTTTTGAATGCTAGACTGTTGAGATGGAGTTTCTACCTCCAACAATTCTCGATCAATATGGAATATCGTCCTGGTTCTGAAAATTATATAGCAGATACACTATCTAGATATCCTGAAGGAAGGATTTGTGTAGCAGAGAGACCGTGTGCTAATAGCTTTGAAGTGAATGTAATTGAAAACAATGATCTTCATACTTGGGAAAAACTAAAAATAATATTAATTACTTGCGAGATTCACAAAGAAAAGATACCTTTTGTAATGAGACTATTGCACAGTTGAATGAAAAATCACTTGGAGTGCAAAATATCGATAACATCAAGCCTTTCAAGGTACTAATAGATGAGCTTGATTGAATGCTATGCTGTAACATGATTCTATGTCATTTGTGTAGATCTAATGTATGACGTTCATTATTTAGTATAGTTATAGTACAGGTTGCCGATTTTTTCCACTTGCAGGATGAACAGAAAACATAACTTTTATTTTTCAATATAACAAATGTCATGTTTTGTTGGGGGGTTAGAGTTTGTGTATTTGAGAATTGCAGTATTAACAAAAATATAATCATTAATTCTCAACATAATTATTTTATTGTAGTGTATGTATAGTATTATTGGCATGTTTTTGTTGGGGGGTTATGTAGCATAGTTGATATACATCCTTTATGATAGGAGGTTGAGTTATTTTGGTATCTAGGTGTCAGGTTGTCATGTAACGGGAGGTTTGAGATGAGCATGGAGAGAGATGTCGGGTGGAGAGGTTTTGACATGTAGATTCTCTCCTAGCTCTAAAAACTACACCTGTACCCCCTGAATATTTGAATAAACGAGCAAACGGAGAAGTTGTATTCATTGTAAAAAGGAGACTTGTTACAAATTATAGCACTTATTATTTGATAGCATGCAATATGGAATTTTCATAACAGTTCTTCGATAGTTTTATCCAAAAGACAATAAAAAATGTACACGAAATAAATTCCTGCACAAATTGATGACTATTTCATGTAATATATTTCGCCTATTATTCCTTTTCTCACCTACTATTATCTTGGCTATCATATTCACCCATCTTCACGAATATAATGTGTCGATATTATTACGTTGATGATTCTTTGCTATTATCCAAATTGACCATTTAGTGATATTTTGCATGAGCCTTCAGCCACGCTAGCTCATAAATGCTGATGGTGCATCGGAAGTTGCCCAATTATCCTTAATTTTTGAAGTTTGATGCAAAATTGCGTAATGCGTGAATGGTGAATAGCATTGCATAATCTTTGAACACCTGCGTATATTCAGCAAATGACTACGATTCCGATTATAGTTGTTTTTTTCTTGTTGAATCATATTCAAGACGATTCGAAATCATCCATTCACTCATGCAATGAATGCGGTTCATTCTTTCTCAAATCTACTAAATCAACGGTTCAAACTCAAAAGCAGGCAGGGGAGTGGGAAAACGTTATCAGAGTAAGGTTGGTTTTGGAGTTCTGCTGTGGCCTCTAACGAAAACGTTTGAGTTTTTAAGCCATTGGCTGCGGGTGAACGTTTTGAAGCTAACGAATCTAGTTTTAGCTAGCTTTTTCTCCAAAAAAATGGATTCTGATTATGCTATGGTGAATACCACTGAGCCCTGTTGACAGATATATATATAATATATATATATATAATAATATATATATAATATAATAATATATATATATAAAATATATAAATAGGGATATTATGAGTTTCGATTTTGACAGTTTTTATTTCGCAATGCTTTGTTGCATGAGATAAATTACTACATTATAATTCTAGTGTGGTTTATCAAGAAAGAACAGCTTGTGATTATAATGCATTCCAAGATTTTATATAGTTCTTCAAATTACTTATATTCAGTCCAAGGTTTCAGTATTATGCACTGAATTGGTTAAGTCAGTGAATTATTCTTTCATGAACCATTTCGGAGAATTTTATTATTGATTTGACACCATGTTTCATTGATCCACATTTCAAGAGCTGTACCTCCGTTAGGAGAGTTTTTCGACCCATTTTATCAAAACCTTTCAATAATATTTTGGTTATGTAATTGATCTACTACTAATCTATGTACTAATCTACAAAATATTGCAAGATTTTTATGTGAAACCAAAATATGAAGGTTGCTTCACTCTTCAAGTCCATTACATATATTCACGATAGGGAATATACGATTGGATTCGTATGTAACTTGGAACACACTGTGTATAATATATGCTCAAAGCACGATATCAAATTCTGATGTAGATCAACATTTTTCCATTTTATATTATCACATATAGTGACGTACTCATTTGGAATCATTTCAACAAACAACACATAAATTGAGATTATCTCGGAGAAATCCAAGTATCCACAAACTGCATCGTTATTTCAAACTTAACTGCCTAGTTGACTTGATGAAAACGTTCAGGAAATTTTCACCTGTGAGCCATCGATTTCCTCGATTCTGCGGCTCAAAAGCAGGTGTTCGCCAGTTGGAGAACATAAAACTTCATGCACTATTTATGTCTGAAAGATCAACTTACACAAGAGTGTTGTTTATAATGAGCATGTCATTATTTTCGGAATGTGGAATTCGTATATTCCATAGTGGAATTTCGAAATTTTTCAATTGTTATTTGTTGTGTGTTTCGCTTGAAGATTCTCTACTTTTCTAACTCCATTCTTCGAATATTGGGAACCTTATGAGCATTTTGTTCGAACTTCATTTCTGAAAAAATATTGTATTTGTTTCATTGACAGATGGAAGGCTTGAATTGAAAAGTTTCTATCTCTGACTTACCATTTCTTGTGCTGATAGAATTTCCAAAAATATTCGTCATGAAATTGCTCCAGATCATGATGGTGTATTCGTATGGAATCAGAAAAAGTGACAAAATTTCAAGGCAAAGCAATGCTAAACAAAAACAAAGACTGAAACACTCTCATCGTGTGTTTTTCTGATGTTGCCAACTTGAACAAAAACTAGGATATGCAAAGTCTAAGTATCAGAATGAATGGATGTGTGACTTCGCAATCAATGAAAAGAACAAATTCACCCTGCTTGATATGCTTTAATTATAATTATCATTTCATCTGTATATTTTTCACATGTTTCATCTCAATTCATCTTTCACTATGCTCTTTCCATTTCCTTCAATAAAATATATTGATGTTTCCTGAAATGATAAGTATCTCAAAATATACAGGGAGTCCCAAAATTTATTATTGGAAATCCATATTTGATAGCAGCTGAAATAACAACAACAATTAAATAATAATAAATGGTTGGTAATGGTACTAGCAGTAATAACAAAATTAAGGATTCATTGGAACATTTACAGACAACGTCAACAACAAATTTGAATGATAATAAATTTGTTTCCTGTCAAAATCACGACTTGCCTTCGTTTCCACTGCCAACTAAGTTTTATATCACGGTTTCATTAAACTTGTACTAGAAGTATCTGGTAGCATTATTTAAGATAACATTATTTTTTTCCTTCGAAACTATGCGATATACGAAATTCTTACAACAGTAATGAAATGAAGATGATTGATCAGTCTTCAAGCTTCAAAAATTTGAGAACCGTGTCACTACCCCTAAAAAAGTTCTGAATGAGGGTGGTTTCAACCCCTCTACAATTCATTTTAGGTTTCTTCGATCACCAGACGAAAGTGATCCTCTGAAATACACTATCGTCGAATTCCATTGAATTTGTTTCACTCATTTCTGGACAGCATAAAAATGTGTTTTTTTTATGTGAAATCTGAACTCTCCTCACGGACAAACGGTACATTTTGGCACATGAATAAATTGAGTTCAATCAACTCATTTGACCACTTTTACACGTGGTAGATCTATGTCCCAGCAATTTTGAGACACTCTGTATGATGGTTTATGATGAAAATAGCTAATATGATGGAATACTTGCTTGCAAGTATCTCAATCAATAATCAATATGTATATCAATATATACCATGATTCTATAGGAAAAAATCATATGGAAACCAATCAGAACGTGAATTTTTGTCAGATCACCATAGCAACGGATGAAGTTTATCGGAAATTTTTTCCTGGTGGGTACCCAACAGCGAATTATGCTGTAAATTTTTTCTGACGTTCATAATGAGAGGTTTTGTCGACTCGCTGAAGACGAAAATTGTTGTTGGAAACACATTTGGTGTGGAATTTTCTTACCGAATACCACACGAGTTCAAATTAAATCCGGAAATAATTTGAAC
This sequence comes from Gastrophysa polygoni, assembly GCA_963576655.1. Classification (NCBI taxonomy): domain Eukaryota; kingdom Metazoa; phylum Arthropoda; class Insecta; order Coleoptera; family Chrysomelidae; genus Gastrophysa; species Gastrophysa polygoni. Next base: position 18,519,055 of record OY755086.1, read on the forward strand.
TCTAGTGGTATTACTAGTGAAAATTATGGAGTTATTTGGACAGATATTCAATTATGAATTATTGGAGAATTCAGATAATTTAAAGATAGAGAGAGAGATAGATAGAGAGAGAGAGAATTCAGAAAATTCAATTATGAATCATTATAGTGTGAAGTAAAAGTGACGAGGAATCTTATCATCTCCAAAAAAGTTCTATTCTAAGAAAATTATTTCACTTCACAAATTTGCTAAATTACACTAAAAAACTAATGAGTAATACTGATTATTTCCTAATAATGTGAAAAAATATCAATGTCAATGTAGGAAATTTTCGAAATGCTCGCCGCGAACGTCTTGGCAACATCCTAATCTGGTATAGAAATGTCTGATCTAATCGCAAGTGTAATTCTCCTTTTTAAGTCATCTAAATTGAGGGGTTCAGTATTGTATACAGTACTTTTGACATATCCCCACGAAAAGAAGTCTAAAAGAATCAGATCAGGAAATATCGTGTTGACCTCCCGATCCGCATCTATCCACCGATTTGGAATTTGGTTTAAGCATAGCCGAACATTGATTTGGTAATGGGGCGGTGCTCCATCTCGCTGAAACCGTATTATATTAGCAGGATATATTGATATATGTGGGTTTGCTGGATCAGGATATGAGTTTGTCAAAGTTGGCACAACATTATTTTCGAGCAGTTCTGAATATTTATCTCCATTCAAGTTGCCATCAATGAAAAAGGGACCTACGAATGATTCTCAACAATTCCTGCCCAAACATTGAATTTTTTAGGATATTGCGTATGTTCTTCTCTCATCCAGTGAGGATTCTCATTAGACCAATAGTGACAATTTTGACGATTAACATTACCGTGAAGTGTAGATGTGCTCTTATCAGAAAACAAAACATCTTCTAATTGGATCACATTGTTATCAAACATTGGCAGCATTTATTCACGAAAATTCGTCCTCCTTTCGAAATCGTCTTCCATGAGCTCCTGAGTTGGTATCATTTTATAGGGATTTATTTTACTTTCCTTCAATATTCGAGAAATTGGTGTGTGGCTGACATTGGCTGCTTTTCGACCAGAGTTATTTGGGTTTTCTTAAAACTCAAGCATAATATCCAATTTCGTATTATCTCTTACTGCATTGGCAGCGTCTTTTTTCATTTCCATAACAAATCATTTTACATGAATTATATCTAGAATTCTCTGAAGAATCCAAAAAAATCAATATTATACAAGGGGTTCCATTTGGAATAAGAGAGTTGGTATCGGCCACTGTCACATGACACACTCTATATGATAATTTTTTTTCTTGAAAAATCGTATTTAAAAATACAAATCGACGTCTCCAAGCGTTGTTCCCAACACACCCTCATTTATTCGTTGTCGAATTTATTCAATTTGGCTGTTCCACACTGAGCAACTCGTAGGAACGTGGTTCATGGGAGTTTTGGAAATCATGAAAAACCAACAATTTTGAATATCTCGAGAACTGCCAACGATATGCCGCGCGAATGTTGCCGTACCCTGTTTTTCTCCGAAATTGTGAGGCTGGGTATGATAAAACAAATGGATTTCTAGTGAGATGACATTTATTATACATACAATCATGTGCATGATTTTGTGTGGAAACGATGTTTTTCTCGGCCTAATAGATAGGCACTAAAGTAACTTATACGACTGCATCAGTACTAATATTACTATTCGAGTAAGTGGAAAAGTGAAAAATCATTCTCTCAAAAGGCGACGGCACGGATGGGATAATGTTACTGTCATATTTGCAAATATAAACGAATGATGAAATCATGTATGATCAATTTCGGGATAAAAAAAATTGAAATGGAAGAGTATGAACTTATATTCGAGTGAAAATCTTCCCTATAATATCAGGGATCACAAAAATTCCGATCAACTGCGCACATGGTCTAATTCTATCCTTAGGACAATACATCAGATTTCTACCGAATACGGGTCCTATAAAATACGGTTCCTACAAAATACGGTTCCTACAAAATACGGTTCTTATGAATCACAATTCCTATGAAATACTGTTCCACTGAATAACGGTTCCTATGAATTACTAATCCTACAAAATACGGTTCATATGATTTAACGATCCTATGAAATACGGTTCCTATGAAATACGGTTCTTACATGATAGGGGTCCTACAGAATACGGTTCCTACAAAATACGGTTCCTTCAAATACGGTTCGTAAAGAATACGGCATTTACGGCAGATTACGGTTCCTATTGGAACACGTCCTACGTTTTACGTTCTGATGTTTTACATTCCTTCGAATTACCATCTGATGATTTACGTTCCCAATATGTCTTACGTTCACACGTACAAAATACGGTTCCTATGTAATATGGTTCCTATGAATTACTGATGTGATGATATGTTCCTATAGAATACGGATCCTACACTCACTAATTTATAGAATATATTGAAAAAATCAATCATTGAATGAATCAAATTATCAACAAGTGATGGAAGAGCTACAACAAATCTGAAAAATTTGTTCGGAATGCTTTGCAATAAATTTACCAAAGCATATTCTGGAAACAACTGCGTGGGTTGTCTAGGAAAAAAGACTGTGGCTTCGAAATCAATTTCGACACATAAAAATATTATTTCGAATAATCAACTCTGAAGAGCTGTATCTGGCCTGGAGGCGCCAGTGTTGCGTTTGATCAACTGATTCTCTGACGAGACATTCAGCAACTACTACAATATTTGACAAACTTTTACGCTTGAATTCCTGGAGAGCTATCATATTAGATTTCGGATCATATTATCTCCATAGAAGATTCAAACCTCTGCTGCTTGGTGAGGTATTTGACCATATCCACAGAATGCTTGAAGTTGGAAAAAAGATGGCAACGAACCCAGATTATAGTTTTTTACTGTTCCTCGACACTGTGATCTTTGATGATTCAATCATATTGAATATTGCCAACTAATAGTAATAATGTACTTCATTGATGGTGGATAATTACTTCATAATAAATGGACATCGACCTTTGAGTCCTTCAGCCATCGGAATGGTGTATCTCTACAATATTCAACAACAAACTGCTATTTTTCTGCTGACACAAGGATATTACTCGGAAAACTAAAGATTTGAAATTTGAGTAGCAACCCTTCTTCTTTTCTATGGAAGCCAGCAAACCTCGACATGTTGCACCAATTGACCAAGCTCTTCGAGATTCCATTCTCGATAATGATGTGTTGTTGTGAATGAGTGCTTTATAATAATGTCTGGGCTAGAAATGAATGAATAGACGGGAGATACGGCGCACTGAGACGCAGTTCCGTTCTCGGAGGCCTCCACTCCCGAGTCCATTCTTGCTATGATTTTAATTGAATAATTTCACTGTTTATCATCATCCAAGTCATCATCTTCATCCGGTTGGTGTCACAAATCTCAGTGGCGCACTGAAATTTTCATTGTCGATTGATGACCTCGGAAAATAATGTCACCATAACGTTCCGTTCAATATTTGAAGATGATGTTGGTACATCCACAACCCTGAAACTGTTCGGAAGACGCTATCATCCTAATATTGATTCAGATGGAATTGAAATTTGAATTGACTCCATGCCTTTAGTAAATTTGACATCATCTCTTCTCTGTGTGCCCCTAATGTCGCATATCTCAAATGATATTGTTCATGAATCGGCTACAGAACACAAGTTTTCTATGTTGATACCTATGTTGATACTTTTCCGCAATTGAATTAGTGATATTATTAATAATATCTTCTATCAAGAAATGGCTTCTGTGAGAGGCGTTTAACCGAGTGGCAAAAAGGAAATTGTATGAAATGACAGATCATTCCAATTGGACAGATTCTGAACTTGCGAGCTCAGGAGATACTCTAGCTATGGGAAAAATTAGCTACAGAACTGTATTTGCTGTGCCAGATGGAGAAAAGTATTGAAATGATTAAGTAACACCTAGCTTTCCAAATCTAGAATCAATGAAATCTATATATCGTATTGAATCATCATTTCCTTCATTCTCCATTATCAATGCTTCATTACATACTCCTGCCAACATTAAGGCTCGTATACAGGGTGTCCGGAAATCATGCACAAAAAATCAAGGGTTCTGCATGATGAAATGTACTACGGTCCGGAAGTGCTTAATTTTCAACATACAGTGTGATGAATTTTTTAAAAAAAATTGTTTTCTTATGATTACCTCGAATATCCTTTCACCGATTTTCTTCAAATTTGGCATTGTCATTTTTCGTTATGGAAGGCTGATTCAGCCATGACTGAATTGGGATTATGAAATCCAGTGGCGTCCTGGGGGCACCCTACCGAATGATATTGTCAATGAAATGTGCGCCACTGATTTTTTTGAATTTTTCATCATCATATCCTATTGACCAATTGAAAATACAACATTTTGATATTTTGCTCCGTTTCCGTGGGAAAAAAATGAATACAAATACATTGTATGAATTTGTGCAAGAAATTCCTTCAAAAACTGGGGTTCGATCCATGTCCATAGATATACAATAAGAATGAAGATTCATTTCCTTTCAGATATTTTATGATACATGTTTAACACACTCAACTGTATGTCACAATCTATGTATTAGTCACCAATGAAACTAAGAACTCATTCTGTCCGGAATTTGTGTGATGCAAAAATTTCTAAACTTCATCATTCAGTCTTTGTGGATAAAATGTGGCTCTATCAAGTGGTCTGCTATGATCCCCGCCCAGACATTAACACTAAACTCATTTTGATACCCGGTTCTTCTCCCAAGTGAGGATTGTAATCACACCAGTGATGATCATTATGGATATCGAATGTAATAATGTGAAGAGAATAGAAGATATCAGATTCTGATCTTCTTTGAGGAGATTTCAAATGGTATTGCAGAAATGCAGACGAGCAACAGGGTGTTCAGGAGACAGTGCTTGAACTTTTTGATAATGGAAGGGATGATGGAGTTGCTCTTTCAAAATTTCATATACCGATTTCTTCGGAATATCTTCCTGAATAGCAATTAATCTCACGCTCACGTTGGGATTATTCTTGATTGAGTTCAATACCTGTTCTTCTGCTTCTCCAGTTCTAGTTCTTCGCGGACGGCCTGCATCAAGACGTCTAGATTTGAATGATCCACATTCTCCCAGTTTTTGATTGATATTGCTCATCCGTGATTGTGGTGTCCTTTTATCAGGAAACGCTTTACTATTCAAACGTCTTGCTGCGAGTGCATCGCCGCCAGCTACACCATAATAATAATGCATGTCACGTAGTTCAACGTTAGTATAAGTGAAATGATTATTCATATTGTCTCACAAATTCAACAAGATTCCTACTCGAATCAAATAATCATCATCTGTCAAGTTTGAATTCAAAACAATCGTGTCTCCTGGACGATCCACGCAGTTGTTTCCAAAACATGCTTTGCTACAGAGTAAAAACTGGGTAGTTAAAATTCACTACAACTTGTTGCTCAGGTCGATGCACTAACCATATTTAGTTAAAGTAACAGAAGTCATTTTCAGTCAAAGGAATCTTGTTGATATGTGCAATAACCTATGTACCAAATAACAAAATCCAGTAGTGAAAAATGACAATTCATTATCTCAGCTACACAAATAATTTTGCCAAAAAGACAAGAATAGTTGTTTTTCTAACAATTACCACTAGTCATATTGATATGATCGTATGAATATACCAACTTTATTTTTTCAATTGCGTTTCTTCTTGTCGATATTTTTCATCATCTTGTTGAATCTCAGAACGTTTTTGCAGATTCAACCAATAATTTCGTATCATCTTGTTTGCAGTTCTTACAAAACGATATTGCGAAATTATCAAAATGATTTTGTATTTTCCACAAATTCATTTAGCGGAACCTTTCATGGAAATTCAACAAAGCGGATTGGTTTATAGTACTAGATATACTTGTGGATTATAATTTCGCTCTGTTGCTTCTACAATTTTGTATTGCTCATTCATGGAATATTTTGGTATATGAACTATAGATATATATGAAAAAGTACAACCACTTATGCGAATTCAGCAATGCACTTTGCTTTTATTTGCCTTTATTGACTGACATAATTAGAAATGTAACATTAGTTTTGTTACTTAAGCAAGATATAGCTTGGTATAATAACAAATATATTCATGAATGAAGTACAACCACTAATGCCAATTCAACAAAAAAATGCTTTATGAGCTAAAAAAAAGGTTTTGGTATTTTGTGAACTACAGTAGTTTGAATAAATACTGTCTGTAAGTAGTAGTTTGGTATTTCTGATTTGACAATAATTAGAGATTCTTCATTCAATGAATGATATAGTATGAAAAATATATTTTTGACCCAAAATGGTTTCAGTATATGTATCATCATCCAACTCTTTCATCATTTGGCTGAGAATGAAACTATTTATTCGGTTTTCGATTGTATATATTTTTGATTATTAGCATAATTTCATGAAAATATCGTATACCTTTTATTGTTTGATACAACAGGCATATTATTTTGATAGGACAGGTTGTAAATGGAAATATTCTATTATTTTGATGATTTCATTTGAATAAGACTCTGAAGTTATGAATTTGGACAGACCTCTGAAGGAAAAATAAAATACATGAATAAAAACCATTTAACTTACTGCCTAATAGGATGGGGAGGGGTATCCAAAACTTACCTGCGTCCATTAGACGTGATACAGCGAAAATTTCTAAGACTAATGTTGCATAGATCTCTCCGCTATAGTAGTGATAAGTTGTATGACGAATCTGGCCTATTCGATCTGAGACAATTATTTCATAAGACACTAGCACTGAATCAATTTAAGGATGAGAGAAACCTTAGTCAGCCGAGCCATGAGTATACCACACGTCATAAAAATAAATTTATTATACCATATGCATTCAAGAACGTAGGTCAGAGATCCTATAATTTTCTGGGCCCAACTGTTTTTAATTCCCTACCGGAAAGCATGCATTCTCTGAACTCACTTTCACAATTGAAAAAAGCGCTCGAGATATTAATAACTAGTCAACCTCGTGAAAAAATTAGTCAAATATTTGATAACGTTGTTTGAATGCTATTGCAATTATTGATTGATTACGACTATACCCCCTTGCGATGTGTTTATCTTTACAAGTCGCTAATAGCTTTATTTGTTGTAACTTCTGGATTTTATCTATACCCCAAGTGATTCATTTTGTATATATATATATTATACGTCTCCAAAGTTTGTGATTTATAGATTCATATTCCAAAATTATTAATTTTAGTATTTTCAGTAATAGTTCGTCAATGTGATGTGTTTTATTTGTTTTAAGTTCTGGATTTTATTTACACCCCATGTGATTTACTTTATACATATATTATATGTCTCCGAAGTTTTGTGATTGTTCAACACCGGAGTTATTTTCATTTCATACTTTTTCACCACGTACAAGCAGCAATTGCTGCTTCTGTGGGTTTTACAATGTTTATTTACATAATGTTGTCTTATTATTATGATTCTTTCGAAATAAACATTATTATTATTATTATTATTGAAACACAATCAACTGGAAAATACTGATTGAATGAAAAATGAAGACAAATATATGAAAATGCAAATTCTGATAACTTCCAGCTGAACTGAATTGGTATTACAGAAACAAAATAAATCTATAAAATGACAGAATTCAACATTGACTACGAAATGTATTCTGAATGATAAATCAAATGCAACCAGCGGGTAGAAAGGTGAAATACTACTCACTGGTATCATTCATCAGATATGATATAGTGAGCATCGATGGATTTTTTGTTCGCTGATTCCAAAGGAATATCCGACTACAATAAAAAGGTTATAATTATAAATGGAAATGACGGGCATCTGAATTCACAAAAATTAAAATCAGAGCGAGCAGAAAAAGAGAGAAAATTTGAAAATGCTCACTTTGAAGAAAGTCAGTAAATACTCCTGTGCCGTCAATCCAGTTTCCCTATTGTGGTATTTGAGATATCGACCTCTGGCTGTGGGAGGCAGCATATGGAGTAACCCAAACAAGGACCTTATGGATTCACACCATACTGAAATTTTACAGTAATTTATTATAAGTGTAACTTTCAATTGTATGTACCTCACCATCACGATCATCGGAAATTATGTCTTGACTGGGCTTTTTTATGTTGACAGTATATATGTCCAGGATTTCATCCACACACTTTTCATAGGCATTCACAAAATCTTTGGCATTCGGTGCGATGAGTGAAATCACGTATGTGACCTATAATGAAAGAAATAATTATTCTAATCCAACAAATCATCCAGGTGTAATATTACAGTTTCGAACTATTCGTTAACAAAAGATTGATACACCCAATTTTTTTAAATGTACTCACCAAACCAGGGGTATGTAGAAATCTTGGATGGCAAACAGTGTCAACAAATAATCCACTGATAGATTTATGAGCCTTCTTCTTAAACAATCATTGAGACATTCGAGACTTTTGTTATATTTGAAAATTTCTCTACCTTCTCTGGTGCTCAAGATGAAGTTTCAGAGAATCTATAAAAATTCAAAGATATAGATATGTGTAATGACCACCACATACTTTCCTCCCATTGGTTCATCAGAAAATATGATACTCCTGCACTGATGAAAATTACACTATGATCATTGATGTACAGTGCACGTTTTAATGGTCCTCCTTCCTGACACGGTTTGCCGTAGGAATATGGGACAAAAACCATTCTGAATGAAATCACAGATACTACTTCTTCAAACCATAGGAGTTAAGGTTGCACGATACTCAATGGTTGTCAACTAACGAATTAATTGTTCATTATAAATGGGTATCATTCAGATTCGTCCATATATATTACGAAAAAACGTAGTAATGAAATTAGAGATTGTTTGAATGACTGAAAACAAAATTGAATTACCTTTTCCACGATGTGTCACTTGACCCCATTTGAAATTTACAAGTTGATGTGTCCCTTGCGTCATCAATCCAGCAATCATAACCTCTATAATTTGAAGAAGTTGTGTCTGTGATATCAATCGAAATTATTTTTGTCCCATTTTCCTACATTGAACTGTTCTACGATCAACGGGAGAGACTATTAACACACACTGTATATTGGAATCCATCGAAATTAATTTGGTCAAATAGTGAAATATCCATTGCTTGCCAAATGAACATATGAAAAATTGTTTTGAAATCTGGAAACCTTGTCTTCTTTTCTAATGGTTTTTTCAAATAAGCAGAGATTTTTGTGAAAAATTGAATTTCATGAAAAACTGATAATAAAAATCACACAATATGGTGCAGGCCTTATGGGTACTGTATATTCAGAATAATTTAATCATAAAGATAATTCAAACCTCGGCTGATTCATTGAAATTCGATTCAGATGGTCTTAAACTGCCTCTTATCTTTTCGACATCTTATAATAATAATAATAATAATAATGATAATAATAATTAACGTCTTTATTACTCATAGTATAGAACATCTCACATCAGTAAATGAAAATACAATCAAATGAGTAAAAGGCGAAATTCAATTAGGTGGAGATGATGAATCACCACTGAATTGTTCTTCCACTTAACCTTTAATAGTCTCTTTTTCCGCATTTTTTCAAATATGGATGTCTGTATGATCGAGTTTGCTACCTTGAAAATAGTACTAACTTTGAAAATTCAATATGGAATTGAGAAGAGAGGGAAATACATGATACTTAAAATGGAGCCGATATTCTAGATTTCCATGGTTTCAATTTGTTACACTGAAGCTGAAATGAATATTTTTTGTAGGTGCTTTTGAATTTGTGAATACCTTTATTTTTTATTGATTGAGGTATAGAGTTGTGAACCTTACAAATTTGGTAAGAGAATGACTGCTGAAATGGGGGGGTGATAACGCACCTTTGTATCGTATATTCAAATTGTGGATGTCGGAACGGAATCTCAACCGTCTGTGAAGGTAAGGAGGTGTTTTGCTGATAATGATTTGATGGAAAAGGCAAGCACTGTGTAGAATTCGTCTATGTTCCATATTTAACCAACCAGATTCACGAAGTTTATAAGTGATTCTTTGACATCTGCGTACCATATATTAGTCTCAAACAAGAGTTTTGAACTTTTTGAATTTTCTCTTTATACTGATTGGTTGAAATGGGACCATATAGAGTGTCAGCATAGTTGAATACTGATAATACCAGAGTTTCACATAGGATATATTTGATAGTTGATGAAAAGAGATGCCTACTGGCATAAATTAATTTTATTGCAGAATGAGCCTTTTGTATTGATTTTTTCACGTGTTGTTTGAACCTCGAATCAGTGTCAATCATAACACCTAGATTTCTATCTGAATTTACCTGTACAAGAGCCTCATCATTGATTAGGATATCAATATCAATGTTAATATCCCTATTCATTCTCGGACCAAAGATCGTCAAATTAGATTTTGAAGTATTTATCAGGAGACAGATGCGAGATTGACGAAAGCATTCAGGTCTGCATTGATCAGAGTGGATGCATCTTCAGATTTATCCAGTGGAAATTTGAAATATATTTGCGTGTCATCCGCATAGAGATGAACAGAACAGTTATGTAGAGATTGAACTAAACCTGAGGTGTATATGGTGAAGAGTAAAGGGCCCAAAATGGATCCTTGAGGTACACCTGAAAATAATTCAAGATATTGTGACTCATCATCTTCTATGCGTACTTTTTGTTCTTCAAATATTCTCCCAATAATGCAATAGCTTCATCAGAGAGTCCGAAATAATGTAGAATCGCTAGAAGTAAATCGAAATTGATGGTGTCAAAAGCTCGACTGAAGTCTAGTCTTCCTCTTTTTCTATATGTTCAATCCTTGTGATGAGGTAGGAAACGGAAGATGTTGAGGATATTCCAAAAGTATCAGATGACGAGGGAACAGGTCTATTTTCTATCTGTGGATTTTCAAGATCTGAGGAAAAATTTACATAGATATAATTCAACTCGAAACGATCTTGTTGAAATGACAACAGAAGTTTTCAAATGAGTGAATAGTTGATATATAAGCAAAAAAACATATACTTCGAAATGATTTTGTAGAGGTGACTACGAAAATTTAAAAATGACCATAATTAGGTAATTATTGGTATTACAACAACATACTTGGATGATCTGATGATTCTGTGAACGTGAAGACAGAAGTTGTCAAAAGAGCAAAAATAATTGATATATCAGCAAAATACCCGAGTTATTCGAAACAATATATCGAAAGTAAAAGAAAGATATTGAAAATTCACAACTGCTATTATACACACCTATAATATATCCTATTATATGCTCTTTAATAATCAGATTTGAACTGTGGGTCAATTTTACGTCGAATAGGTATTACAGTAATGGATGGAATCATGAACTGAAAAAATGCATTTTCTACCATCTAGGTACTTACTTGCTTCTGAAATTTCTTCATATGGTGAAGGTAGTCACAGTGAACACCACTCTCGTACTCCTTCATATTCCACTCGAATATGGTCGGTAAGGATATATTTATAAGGCTCAGGTCTTCCAAATCCATCATGAATCAAATTCTAACTGACCTTCATATGTATCTGTTTCGAGACTAGACGAACAACGCATACGCATTCTCCGCACAAAAAATGTTTCATTTATAGCATATATTTTTCATTAACAAATCTCTCCGAAACGCAAGGTGTCGGGAATCGGTGATTTATCGGAATAATTCGGAAAAGGAAGGGCTGTTATTGATTATAGAAAATTATCGCTCTAATACGGATAACGGTTACAACAAGACAAGAATATTTGTTGATTCACCCAACGAATTCCTGCACTTGGATAAAAAACTTTTCAAAACCATATAAGGGTGTTGATTTATCTTGTTTCATGGGATCTCACCAGAACTCATTGACAAATCAAGTTTGTCAAATTGTGTAAACTGCAAAACACCTTTGCTAAGAAGGACAATTGAGTTGTTATCAATGACTAATTTTATGCGATTCAATTATTGTTTTTTGTCAATTCACGAAAAGTTATTGACGAATTGAGAATTCACAAAACAATGCATTTTTTGCAGAATTACTAGCAACAATGGCATTGTCACTACAATTTTTTATATGTGTTGTAATCATTGTAATTAGTAATAAGTAAAACAAAGGTGGTGATTGACAAAACTCTCGTCAAGAAGGGCAATCAAGTTGTTATCAATGAGAAGTATGTTCACCTACCAATATCTACTTTTTGTATGATTTCATTTCAATATTTGGTAATTTCACTACGGGAGTTATTGACGATGAAATAATTCAGTCCTGTCAACACGAAAAGTAACGATGGCATTTTTCACTACAATTCTATTATATAGATTGATACTTGAGTTTTTATCAGTAACAATTACGTATCAGATGACTTGATTGTTGTCTTTTCAATTCACCAAAAGTTATTGACGAAACAATTCAGTCAAATTGACTGGTAACTACAATTCATTTGTAGAAATGTATAAATGTGTGTAATGAGTAACAAATAGGCTTATTGGGGATTTTGCCAAAACTCATTGACGAATCAATCAAATTTTGTCTATGAGTGAGTTAATAATTGGGAATAAAATTTGATACGCAAGCCAATATCATTTAATATTGGTGACTAGTACGTTTTGGGCTATTAGATTTTGGGTTTTGCCAATTTTACTGAAAGTTATTGAAAATTGAATTCTGTTTTGACACACATAAAAATGGCATTTTTCAAAAATATTTTTGTGGAAATTTATAATGGGGTTGTGATCAGCAACAAATGATAAAAGATAATTTTAACCTTGTGTAATAGGCATTTTTCTATGAAACTTATTCAGATATCAATGGAAATTGCTAAACATAGTGGTTGAATGAAGAAACTCCTTTGTTAAAAACGGAAATCAGTTGTTATCGATGACAATTATACGTTTTGGAAGATTCAATTTCAGTTTTCGGCAATTCCACTATATAGAAGTTATTGCCGAAACAATTTAATTCTGTCAATTCGAACAGTTACAATGGCATTTTCACTACAATTCTCTCATATAGATTGAAAATTACGCTTTCAACAGTAACAAGTACGTTTCAGATGATTTGATTATTGTTTTTGTCAATGTCACAAAAAGTTATCGACAAAACAACTCATCATTTTGGAATTCACTACTGAAATTTGTTATTTTTCACAATACAATTTGTCACTGGCGTCTTTGACTACTTCTTGTAGTTGAATGAACAAAATTTATAATGAACAAATTCCTCCGACGAATACTGCTGATACTGATAAAACTTCTGCGATTATTGACAATTTTTTTTGTTATTTTCAACGAAATTGACATTAACAAATGAAATTTTTTCACTGTCTATTGTTGAGGATAGGTAATCGGAATTCATAGTGGTCAAATTTAGTGGTAGCGAAATTTTAAAACCTGTTTTTTTTCTCGGAAACTGCTCATTTTGACGTGATGGAATGAAAGGGACCTTTTTGAAATATTTCGCAAACCAAATCATCCCCTCGATTTTTGCGCACAATTTCTGGACATCCATAGTTTCATATGGTGGCAAAACACTCGAGAGATCAAAATGAGGTCTCAGTTTCATTGGTGACTAATACATAGATTGTGACATACAGTTCATTTGCCGCAACTTTACATATAGGGTGACCGGAAATTGGGCGCAAAAAAAATTGTGGGTGATTCAACAAGAAATAACATGATTTCTTAATTTGTATCTGTGTCCAGGAAGGCGTAGTTTTCAATAATAGAAAGTGTGTCAAACATTTATTATGATATATTCGAAGAAGATAAATCTTCATTCTTATTCTATGTCTATGGACATGGATCACACCTCAGTTTTCGAAGAAATTTTTTGCACAAATTTATTAAAAATAATTTGTATTGATTTGTTTCCACGGAAACGAAGCAGAATACCAAAACAATTCAAGAGACCAAAATGTATTTTCAGTTGGTCAATAGGATACGAAGATAAAAAATCAGTTCATTGACAATAATATTCGGTAGGGTGCCCCCGGGACGCCACTGGATTCCATGATTCCAATTCAGTTATGGCTAAATCAGCCCCTCATAACAAAAAATAACAAAATGCCAAATTTCAAGAGAATCGGTGAAGGGATATTTGAGAAAACCATGCATTTCCGGACCGTATAGTACATATGGAATGAATTTCTTATTTCATCATGCAGAATAAAAAAAAGAGATACTTCACACCCCAGCAACTGCTTGAGATCTACAAAGCGCAAATTCGACCTATTCTGGAGTACTGTTCACATACTGTCTGTAAGTTCTTCGAGGAGGTGGTACATTCATTTTTCAGCTTTTGATGGGATTTTCTCTCCTCGTTTCTAAAAAATGTCACTGCGCTTGTGACATTTTGGGACAGATCCTAAATCTGTCCTTACTACAAATATATTGCAATAATTTTTAATAACTTCTACTCTATTTTTTAGAAACGAGGAGAGAAAATCCCATCAAAAGCTAAAAAATACTGTTCACATGTTTGGAGTTCAGCTCCAGATATAAACTGAAGCTCTTAAATTCTATTCGAAGATTCGATTCTATTCGCCTAGCCGGTGATCCACTTCTTCTTCTATAGACATTTCCATGGTCGGTGCTCAACGGATATCTCGTCATTCTCTACCACAAATCACGTCATGATACCATGAGTGATTCCAGGTAGACAAACTAGACGACCTCAGGCTGGTTAACCCTCAATTGTCAAGCTCGAGACCTGCCGAACTTAACCTCATCAAGCATTAATCATCAATAAGAACATCAAAGTTGTATAATTATTAGCCTGGTGAAGTCTTTCCTGACCTCCAAACTTTCAAGAAAAATTCAACACCTCTCTCCCAACATGAACACTAGACAATAATTCACTCCCAGATAACAAACTATTGTATAAATATGGCATCAAGCGCTAGTTTTATTGAATTCGAGAATATCCAATATCCAATAGACTCCAATATCTGTTCAACATTCTGAGACTGGGAATTTGGAGTTCATAATATCGTAATATCAGGTGATAAAGATTTGAATAGGTTTTTCGAATGACAAAAAATCATTCACTATTCTTCAATATTCTTCTCGTCGTCTTAAGGCCACCTAGAATTCCATTCCGAATGGCATTTGAGATAGTTTATTTTGAAGATTGATAGCCCATTTTATTTTTTTGTGTTCATTTCTAATTATTCACACCCAGTCTGAAAGCGTTAGATATGATACGTCACTGGACTGTTAAATAACATTGGGAGCGTGTGCATTGGCGTGCTTCCCACTAATTATTCACTTCACTTATTGGAATGATGATAGCATTTCATCATGGAACATGGAAAAGCAAAAACGCATCATTCAGCTTCTTGCAGCAGTTGGAATGAAAGGGTAATTTGTGGTTTCTAGAACAGATTCGGCTGAATTATTTCGTATTAGAGGTCCATATGAGGTGCACCCTCATCCAAATAACAACATTGATTGAGGTAAT
Source organism: Gastrophysa polygoni (assembly GCA_963576655.1). Classification (NCBI taxonomy): domain Eukaryota; kingdom Metazoa; phylum Arthropoda; class Insecta; order Coleoptera; family Chrysomelidae; genus Gastrophysa; species Gastrophysa polygoni. The sequence continues at coordinate 18,534,562 of OY755086.1, forward strand.
TATCAATGTGATAAATGGAATGCGTTTTTTATTATTACATCTTATGAATTCATATCGATGCTCTTCAATATTAACTAAGTTCTGGAATTCTTTATATCAGTACATTGACTGAGGCCGTCGAATTATATCATCAGTGATAATGTTTTTTTCCCTTTGAATGCCTATCAAATATATTTCGAGTCTGATGAGGGTAATGAGCACTACACGAATATTGAAAATCATCACCATTAGGTATTCAATTTTATCAATGGCATTATCATTTTGAGTGCCTCTCAACAAGGAAATTAATGAGCTGAAGGAGTTTCCTATAGATAGATTTGGCTGTACCAAACTCAAACTCAGGTGTTTTGATGAGATTACTTCAAACCTCATAATTTCGTAGACAAATCAATTATGTACTTGCCATTTTTGATCTCAGAATTCATTCCCTTTAGCACGAATTTCTCTTGAGAAAAAACAAAAGGTAGAATCGGAGAAAACCAACAAGTCTTCATGAAAAATCTTATTTTATTGTCAGTTTAATCAAATATGATGATTATGAGGAAATGAAAAATACGAAGAAGTACATGAAGTTCTCTCAAAATCCTCATACACTAATTTCATGATATCGAAGCAATTTCTTTCAGTGTCATGAATTAAAAATACCTCAATCAAACCAAATACTCTAATCAATTTCTCTATCCCAACAGATGTTCTAATTCCGAAATCTTCGATTCAAATACGAAAAATCTGCACTGAATGCATGATTATGAGAAATATTTGCTATGTTGTACATATATTTAGAAATTTGGCGTTCAAATAACGCCATCTGTTGATGGTTCATGATATTCGCCAATAGTCAGCATCATCAAAACAGTCAATGGTTGGTTTATTTATTCAGTACCTACTACTGCACTTCCCATTCCATGACGTGAAAGGAACTGCTAGTTTTTATGATAGCTTCATCCATAGTTGATATCATTCCGTCTCAGTAATGATGTTATGCGTGTCAAGTTCTCATGGAAAGATAGAAGTTTATATGTTGACAAACATTGATCATAAAAACTTCCTCCCGGCATGAAAATTATAGCTTGTCATTTCTAATTCACATTGAATAATCCATTCCCAAGATCGCATGCTAATATCGGTATTCGCGATGCCCGTAGATTCATTACGGTCATAGAGAAACTGATTAACAATTCAAATGTGCATCTATCACACCAGTAACATATTATTTACTAGCTGTGAACTGACTCGATAATAATTCGGACTGTATAATCCACCACTAAAACCTGATCTCGAATCCTTTCATGTTTTAATTACATAGGGAAACAGTACTTGGTGGGTAAAAATTAGAAAATTATGGGAAAGTAGGTAAGTATTGACTCTCACAAGATGCTGTCTATGTAATGAGCTTCGTTAGTACTGGTGTGAACAACTACATGAACTCCTATGGTGACTCTCGACGATCATCCATTATTTTAATCGTGAGGTGAGACACAACTCAAGAATGGCTGCTGCGCCAACATTCTAAAATATGAGAAGGCAGATAAGAGGAGTTATGTTCCTGTGAAATTGATGAGTAACTATTGGAAACCTTCAATCAGTAGAATTTTCAATTTTCGAATTTCGAATTCTAGGCATTGTGGAGACATTCTATATTTCCTTGAGAATATTATTCGAGAATTCATTTGAGAATGGTCTATGAAATGATAGATCAGCTATCATGCTTTTATACAGATTATTTCGTTCATCTGTGCTATAGATCTATCTATGTGTACATGTATGTAAAATATCTACGAATTGATAAAATCGTGAAAGTACCTAAAAAATGCACTTGCTCTAATGTATGTATATCCAGCGAGAAACAAAATTCATATAAGCCAACAAGAACCATCAAACCTGATGAAATTAAAAAGGAATGGAGTAGGTACCCATATATATATGTGTACAACTCATACTTATTTTTATTCTGAAGAACCTGTCAGTTTCCTCAGTAGAAGTGGAAATAATAATCAGCAATGAGTAAAATCTAGTGAATCAAGAAAATGTGAGATGCGTTACACAAAAACAATTTCGTTTCTACATTTTAGAAGGCTCGTTAGCACAGTTTATTTGAGTGGCACACTGAATTGCTCCAAAGTGAAAGTGGAAGTCGTAGGTTCGAATCCCAAAAGAAATCCGTTCCAGCATCATGAATTGAGATCTTGCAGCAACCTTTTGGAAAGTGCCTACCCGCCTCCCGGATGATATTTCTTCGAGAAAGTGCCTCTTTTCCTTCCCGGACTATTAGGCAGATCTTCGTTGGTATCGTAAAAATGTTCCCAATCTTCTGCTCAATTGAATCATTTTTATATTATATTACCATATATATATCATTCTATAAATATATATCATTTTTATATATATTTCAATGAATGTTATTTATTTTTCATCCCGCACGATTGCCCAAAAAATAATGTACACAACACGTCCGGTAAGAGTTTTTCGGACGCGAGAATTCCGCGCAGACTAGAATCTTGTGTACTCTTCAAAAAACTGTATTTTCAGGATTCGCACGTGAATGACACTGTGTCGACCATGATGAATGTGATGCTATCACTAATTTGCTGTCGTTGTCGACTGCTATCAAATTGAAATCTGGCAACGCTGCATATGCCATGAGATATAGAGAGAAACATTTTTTATCCAAATTCGGCAATATCTCTCACCTCGAAATCCCCAGATTTCACATCCATTTCGAAGATGTCCACCGGTGTGTTGTAACTTTTCATCACCACTGATGGAATTACATTCATTTACCTCAAATAGAATTTTACACAGGCAGTTTTAATTCTCGAAAGTCGAATAATATTAAAATGTTCAAACGACTTGATTATTCCCGATAATCCCAACATCGATATAAGTGATAATTACTGTACAAATCCCAGTTGATCAGCAGTTCAATCAATTGTGGGAAAACTGCTATGATCCGATTTGAATTGGAGAATGATATCTAGAAAACAGTTGATTCCAATATAATTGAAGGTCATGTATCGTGTTTATTCTTGAAAAAGTTCAATCAACAATTCGTAGAGATGAAATCTTCAGTGGCATACAGAATATAACAAAAAATATCAGCAATCGCCCACGCAAGGAAAAGGCGCTAAAATATACTGGAATGAAAGTTAATTTCACTTGTAAAAACAATTGATATATGGACAGACATACTTCTGGAAGAATTTCACGTCAATGTAAAAATATTAAAAGGTGATGGCTACATAATTTGAATACCACGAATCGACCCCCTCAAAATAGTGAAATTTGTAAGGGAATTGAATCTTGAGCTGCTATAAACGAGCAAACCTTCAAACAATCAGAAGAAGATGGGACACAATAGATTTAAGCAGGTCGCATGGTGAATCAAATAGAAAATAACAGCATCTTTCCTATTTCCTGAACTTAAATGAAATTCATACACTGTGGTCGAATTCACTATGAAAAGTTATGATCGGATCCACATGCTTATTATCGGAGCAGTATATAACATATATGAATATATTTATAACAAATAAGAGTCATATTAGCAAGGATATACAGGGTGTAACTGAATAAGTGTGAAATATTCGAAAAAAAAATAGGATCTTCCATAGAAAGGAACTTCATTGGAGCATCCCATGAAGGGGGTACATAAAATTTGTTCAACATTTTTTTTTCACAAGCACTAAAAAAGTTACAGTATCGAAATTGACGTGACATTTTCTACTACCAAAAAGACACTTAGCCAGTGATTTATGCGGTTTACACCATGGTTGTAACGGGTGGAAAACGCAACCCATAAGATTTATATCTGATGTAACTTCTTGTCTTATCATTTGTTTCGTTTTGAAAATTCATTACCTAGAGTCTGTTTCATTCTAAGCAAGAAATGTCTCTTGAATATTTTGCCCAAAAAAACCAGTTCGCAGCAAAACAATATTTTACGCATGATATACATATCGCCATGAAACGATAATACGAAACTAATTTATCTAGTAGGCAGCTATTAGCGATAGTGACAATTAAATTGGTATCAAGCTGTCAGTTTGTGAATTCTTCAAATCGAAGTAATACTAATTGTGTATTGTTGTTCTGTTCTCAATTTGTTACTTCAATAATAAACTTGTTATCAAAATGGCATACACAAATGAGCAAATGGCTGGTATGCATTACGTTTACGGTCTGTCATAGGAGAATGGGTTAGAAGCTTCTAAAAGGTGGTGAGTAAGGTGTTCTTGGGAGCGGTTAACGGTTGATATTTGTAATCACATAACCTATAGGAATATGAAAAAAGTATTAATTTAAAAATTAATCAAAAGAATAGAGGTAGAGCAAATAGAAATGGTTGAAATGCCACAATAAATTATGGAGGTAATGATGTGACAGCTGTGGTAACGCATGAAGAAGCAAACATTCTATTGAATGGTGAATATTTTCAAGTGAAAAATCCATATTCATATGATTAGAGCCTTTATTCTATTTCAGATGAAACAGCGGCGTCAAGATACGTGCAGACCTTATTGGGACAATCTGCACAAAATTATGGAGGTAATGATGTGACAGCTGTGGTAACGCATGAAGAAGCAAACATTCTATTGAATGGTAAATATTTTCAAGTGAAAAATCCATATTCATATGATTAGAGCCTTTATTCTATTTCAGATGAAACAGCGGCGTCAAGATACGTGCAGACCTTATTGGGACAATCTGCACAAGAAACAATTACTACCAACAATACCTTGTACACATTCGAAGATGCACTAAATTCAAGAGAAGCTACAATAAAATTTTCAGAACTAAGAAAAAAATATAATGATAAATCGAATGATAGGAAAACACTTGTACAATCATTCTGATGAAATGCATGCCATTTTAGGGGAAAAGGATAAGGTGAACCCTCCATATTTGGAGAACACTTCAGAGCCAAGTATGTCCATAGATGAGCCAAGTACATCCAAGGCTACTACACTTCAAAGTAGTGTAGCAGAGTCAATAGTATTCAAAAAGGCATAAAAAATAGGTTTGTGTTCAGTAAAATATTTTTTTGTTTCCAAATTATATTTTTTGGACATTTTTAGGAAAAAAAAATATAGTTTATATATTTCAGGTGTGATTCTCACGAATCATATGTTCGTCCAACTGAGTGAAATTTTTAATTTATTAAAAGAACAGCATGACAAAATAAGATCCGATAAGGCACAACATATGAAAATATTTGAGAATGCCTTAAATGTACAAAATGAACAAGGGACAGAATTTTCAAAAATATTAAATCGCAAAAGTTACCGTAGTAACTCTTCATCATCTGAATAAAGTTATAATGATAGACTGATATTTTTGATTTTGATTTTTTTTGTGATAAATGAAACAGCATTTTGTTACTACTGTGTTGTTTTCATTTAATTTCAAGATTCCTAGTTGATTATTCTACAAGAAATACCAATGATTTCGTTACACGTACTTCTTTATACGGATATTTTTAATGTTACCTTTTTAAAACAGCATTGTGTTACTAGTTTTTTACATTCTTACCTTTTTGTTACTTGACTTGTATATGTCATTATTTCATGATGAAACGTTTTTATAGAAACATAATTTTTATTTATATTAAACTTTCAGCAATACGATCTCTTTTAAGAAGCCCAACATCAAGAAGGATTATTATTATTATCAGCTACATTACGGTTGAACTCAAAAAGATTCAGAAATAGAATGAGTATTTATAAATGGGAGACGTCTCCATCGTCCTGATAATATGCCAAAAGCATGTTCAATGCAAATTCTTTCAGCACTCAAGACATGATTGTGATTTTTCTGAATGTGTGTTCTTGGATCTCTGTATGTTTCATCAACCAACTGGATGATCAAAAAGCACTGTCTCCTATTATATGATAGTCTTCCCTTGGAAAATATATCTATTTTCCAAATCTTTCAATATTCTTGATGAATAATGATTTGGAGAATACCTGTAGATTGAATCATTCAAGTCAATTTACAAGAACATTGAATATTGTGCTCACTCTAGAATCATGAGATGAACCTGGAAACCCATTGAACACATACATGAAAATTTTTTTGGCATTACAAATATATATATATATATATATATATATATATATATATATATATATATATATATATAGAACTTGGCATCCACTTCTGAGAATTGAATATGAATATGGAAAATTTGATATCAATTAATGAAAACACCTTCTGACCAGAATTCCTCCGTCTACCAAAGTGTCACTTTTCAGTGTCAAAACCGAAAACATATTGAAAAATTTTGCGGATAGAAAAATATTTTAATTGTGTTGAGAACGGCAGCAGATTCGTTCGTTATTCTTCGTTATTCTTATTAAATATATTTGTATTTCCAAATTTTTCGAGAACAAGGTATCACTGACCAATAGAGAATTTCTCTCTTAGGTATCTGAAGTTTTAATTTCAAGCGTAGTGAGATTTTGGGGCAGATCACAAAATCTGTCCTTACTACAAATATATCGAAATAATTTATAATAATTTCTACTCTATTTTTCAGAAACGAGGAGAGAAAATTTCACGAAAAATATTCAAATCAGTGGAAAGGTCGAGGAGGACCACAAAATTGGCCCGCTCGATCTCCGGATCTCAATCCTCTCGATTTCTCTACTTGGGGCCATTTACAGCATTTGGTTTATCGTACTCCTGTTCCCGATGTAGAAACCGCATCATCGATGCGTGCAGGGTAGTAAGATAAACTCCAGGAATATTTGAGCGAATATGTGGTTCAATGCGAAGACGTCTAGACGCATGCGTAATGTCTGAAGGTAGACATATTGAATATTTACTATGATTTCTACATGTTGTATGTTATGTTATTTATAAATTAGTTCCGTTCACCCCCCTCAAATCATTTTATGCAGGTAGTAACTACGAAGTAACAAAAAGTCCAGTTTGCATCTATGACGATGTATCTCTGTAGTTGATAGTAAAAAGATTTTTTGCTGCAAACTGGCTCATTTTATATATACTCCGAAAATATTGAGATAATTATTATGATCTCTATTTTCATCTTCAGAAACGAGGAATGTAAAGCGCATAAAAACTGAAAAATCAATATACCACCTCCTCGTATAACTTGTTCAAAATGTTGACCATTTACTTCAATGCAAAGATTGTACCGTCGAGGCATTGACTCACAAATCCTTTGGAATATTATGGGGATAGTTTCTACATGGGTAACAGATCTCCTTCACTACGAACAGGTGTTTCGTAAATTAAACTTTTCAGATAGTACCAAAGAAAAAATCTAGAGGGTTGAGATCAGTGAATCGCGTGGGCCAGGCCCGACCTCGACGACATTTCCAAGGTAGGAATTTTCGAAATGTTAAATACTGTCTGTAAGTTTTTCGAGGAGGTGGAACATTCATTTTCCAGCTTTTTGTGGGATTTTCTCTCCTCGTTTTTGAAAAATAAACTTGGTGCACGTTTCGGGAACGAGTCTACTCTCGTTCTCAACACAATTAAAATACCTTTCTTCGCGAAATTGTCTCGATGTGCAGTCGGTTTTTTTCAAAGTGTATGGAATCTGCGAGTTTTGCCATATTCACTACCTATACCCCCTCGTCACCTCGTCTCTCATCTAAAAAAATTATAATTTGTTAAATACTGTCTGTAAGTTATTCGAGGAGGTGGTACATTCATTTTTCAGTTTTTTAAGTGGGATTTTCTATTCTCGTTCCTAAAAAATGAAATTGATTATAAAATTATAATTATACACAAATATTGAAATGATTATGATGATGTCTATTTCATTTTTCAGAAACGAGGAGAGAAAATCCGACTTGAGAAACTGAAGAAAAAAAAATAGAAATTGACAAATTTTTACAAATGAATTTCAAACTGGTGCAAAGGACCACCGTTGACAATTATGTAGCTCCTCAAATGGAATACCTATTATGTAAACGAAGACCCTTCATCACTCACTTATACCGGGTGTTCTATCAAGGTGAAGAAAGAGATTCTTTTGGAGCTTTCGTGGAAGAAAATTACCCAGAGAATCTATGGAAATTGTTTCCTTGTGGATTTCACCCTCCAAATGGAACGGAATTACTTGAGTGAATTATTGATATAATGCAGTTTACTGTATTCACAAAGTTACAAAAGTTACCAAAAGCCAAAAAAAGACATCAGCTGAAGTACGAACTACAGCAAGTTGTCATAGTCTTCAGTAATATCTTCCGTAATCTCAGAATCCGTAATCAGAATCTCAGAGAATAACTGAATTGATGAAGTCAAACTTTTCTGAAAAAAATAATTCTCTTAATAATGAATAATCTTTCGAATGTGTGATTATAGAATTTTTCAATTGACTCAATCATATGGATAACGAACTGAATTGTTCATTTGCTTGGATCGAAAGATTGAAATAGTAATTTGTGTTAGGAGTCAATAAGTAATAATAAATAAATCTTCTATCCAAAACATGTCGACAAATGACGAATTTGAAATAATAGTCATTCAATTTTAAACTTCAGTGAATTCCATTCTTCTTAGTTTATGAATTTTATTCTCTATTAGGTATAGTGATTAGAACAGCTGCGATTGATCAATAGTAAATCAATGATGATCACTTCGAGAAATACTACTTTCCACTATAAATTAAACGTGATTTCCAGACTATGGTTCAATTCATTAATGGTATTATGGAGGTAATTATGTTGGCAGTTGGAATAACTAGGTTTCCCATTTGAACGTAACAGAAACAGAAATTGAAGATTGAACAAAATTCGTGCCAAAAAATGCACCAAATTCGACTAGGAAAAACTTGGTAGTTCTTGATCAATTGCAGAAGAATAATTCTTCTACATCAACACCTATCTCGGAAACTAATTAACCCCTGATGACCCTATCCTTCACTTATTTCCTTCATGACACCATTCAGTATAAATGGTTGAAAAATCGAAGTAAAACAACATATGCCTGTCTGAAATACTACTACTGGAAATACAACAGAAGGAAGTGGGTAATTTTTCAGATTGTTTTTTGCGGACTTCTTGTGCCCATATTCCAAAAAAATGAATAACTATATATTTGGAAAATTGACAATGTAATTTTAAGTGTGGACTTGCCCAATGGCTTGTCAGTCGTCAATAACAACACGTTGGCATTAAAACAAAATTTGCATATTGATGAGCTTGTTGCCAAGTTTATAGCTCGGTAGTTTATATGAAGAATTGAGGCGATCAAAATATTAATTGAATATTATATACAGGTTGATGGCTCAACCTCGGTGTGGCCACCAATGAGCACATCTTAAGCAGGTCCTTCTGTTTCGCATTTTCCGAACATCCAAAAAGGGTCCCAGAGAACTAAACCACTCGTTTTCAGTCCCGGAGAAATTGACATCTATCGAAGTTTATCAAAGAGTCTGATGGATGACTCCTTATCGGGAGTTTGACAATCTCATATGGAAAATTCGTGGCCGCTACTAGCGAAAATCCATCATGATGCGATCATTAAGTGTTTAGCATTTCTGAGTAGCCAATCTAGAGAGTTCTATACATCATTCCGAAGGGAGAAAAATGACGAATTCAATGAGATAATAAGATCTGGAGTGTTCCATTGAAAAAATATAAGTTTGTGTTGTATCTCCAAAACCATACCCCCAAAGAAAAAAAAATTGATTACCCCACTGGATTCTGTGCATAATTCTCTATCAGACGTAGTTGTGTGCTCGATAGTATTCCCAATGACTTCGTTGATATAGGTGGGTTCCAAAAAGCAATAATTATCAGAATCGCCCTGTATCTTTCAAACGGAAACAGTCATACAAAATCTGATTGGACCATCTTGAGTTCCGTGAAAAAGGAGGTAAGGAAAACTGCTAGGCTCCATCTTCAATATCAGCCGATAAACCTGGCAGTCTCAACCAAAATGGGAAGCACTGTACATACGATATTACAGAAAAGCAATTTACGAGATAGCTGATCTATTTTCCTATGGCAAATGATATGTTACAACTCGAGCGTGTTAGCCCCCTGTATATGACTGGGTACCAAACGGTACCAGAGCGGTTTGAGGAGATCGGAGTAGGTGGCGGGTCACAGTTAATAATGTTCTGTCTGTACCAAAGTCAACATATACTGAGTCTTTCGAAACAACAAATACCTATTGTAAAGCGTTCATTCACTGGCTGGCTGTCCTGCTTCTGTTCTTACTCCTTGAAGTATTGCTATAATTGTTAATTCCAAAAGTGAATCATTTCAATAAATGGAAGAATATGTGAGTCATCTATAATGGATAATCCTAGCAAGCCTCAAGAAATTACCCACTTATTTCGTGGCTAGGAGTGAATTTCATTTTGTGATTCACGATGGAATTCCAATACTTAGGTTGAAAAAAAAAGAAAACAGGGCTCATGTGGGACTCGCACCCACGACCACCACGATCAATTTGCTAGTGTGGCGCTCTATCCATTGAGCTAACGAGCCGTGGCAATTTGTGTCTCATCGCTGATATGAGTGATGATTTGATCAATTTGGTCCTGATCTGAATGGAATATACAGCATAGTCCCTTGAATAAAACTTTCCGGGTTAGTCGTCAATAGATGCCAAAAGAATGTTGATCACAAATTTTGATTTCACTCGGAAGATATCATACATAATATTCCTGGTGTATGAAAATTTGAAACTGGAAATATTCATCAAAAAGCATTCTTCGAAATTTTCACAAGACTCGTGATAGATACACAGCAGGAAACTATAAAAACCCCCCGGCACCACATCAATGGGAAATTGGCTTTCGGTGAATTCGCTGAAATATTTCATATTTGATAGAACTCGTGATGGTGATCAAATGTGTCCTCTGCACCAATGCTGTGAATTCAATATTTCAGATTATAAAGGGTGCTGAAATAGACTTTTCCAAGAATATTAGCAATGGCTTCTGTTTTTTAAATTTGAATTTTAAATTGAAAATCATTTATCTAAGTTTGAATAATGTACCTGAATGAAAGAAGAATTATCTAGAGAACATATGAATATATTCAAAAATGAAATGAAATGAAAAAGTTATACTTGAATTTCAATGAAAAATATCATGGAAAATTGGTTTCGTATATGACTCAGCATGCATCGAATATAACTGAAAAGCCTGTCATTCCGTATGGAAGCGAACAGTTCCTGTCCTCATTCAGACACAGTGCTACTCGACATTTTGTGCAATGAATATATGATAAAGATTGGCAGTTAGGAAATTTGCACTTATTCTTTCCATTTTCTTTCCATTCTGGAAGATGTTCCAGACCATCTCTTCGCACTACCATCTGAGGAATTTCAGCAGCAGCTCCACGTTTCTCCTTTTGTGGTTCATCTATTTCGCCAGTTCACTAAGAGGTATGTTTTCATCATCATCGTCATAATCATCAGACTCCTATTCTTGATCAACATCTTGAAATTCATTTCCATCGTAGGTTTTGAGAGCTAGAACATGATCTGGTGCATTATCCCCATCTTCTCAGAGATAAGGATCATCACTTTCATTATTGTCGGGTATGTCCCCAGTATATTTACTAGTTCCATAAAAGATTATTGGGTCCATCTGTGACCAACATTCATATTCATTGTGACTCTGTCGAAAAATCAAGTGCATGCCGTCTCAAATATGACAGAAAGTTTTCAGTGAAGACAGCCAACAGAAAAACAAAGATATTATATAGATGGAACTCACCGTCTGATAAAAGATAATCGAATGCAGTACACTGTGATAATTTTCTCGGTCATGGGAAATGCAATTTACTCCATGAATATGAATGCGAAAATACAGTTTCATCTCTATATTATCAAATATAATAGCAAAGAAGTATTTCAAGCGGTAGTGGGGATTTTGTCGACTTGCTCTCTCAAATGTCGGTCCCAAAATGAGACATCATGCAGTTCCAGTACCATTGAGTTTTAAAGCTTTGAATTTCTCAGAGTATTATACATGACACAAGATGCAATGAAGAGTTGAAATACTGACACTGGTATCAAAAATATATGAATATACTTACATTGATTTATTAATTAAGTTGTTAATATAAATACTAATATTCACTGTTACTGAAGTACTCGAGATCTTACTGGATTGTACAAAGTGTGTGATTGAAAAAATACCCACATATCCAAAATTCTTATTTGAAAAGTTGTTCCCCTCGATGAAATCGTCTCATTGTTTGTTACGGTATACGTCATCCAAGACACGGAATATTGATTAAAGAATTTCATACAATGTTTTATTCATTTGTGTTCTATCCCATGAGAATTGTGGAGGGGATGTTATATGATATATTTCAATCAAATTCAATCCATACTTTCTCGGCCAATTGATTATCAGTTTCGCCCCATTATAGTTTCTGTTATATTTGTTGTTTATCAATGACAAGTAGGTAGTTTGAGATAAGTCTATGATTTCATTTCAGGCAGACATTCATCTATGTTATATATGTGAATGAAGTATCTATGTGATGATACATATGGAAGCTTCAGAATGCAGCAGTGAAAGAGCTTCTGATCGTTTTGGTCAACTGTTGAGATTGTGATTCCAGCGGAGGAGAGACCACCACCAATATGAATGATATCCTGCATACATTATCTATAATATATTGACAGTGAGTCGTTACTCTTACAATCTTCGGTTTTGAATCTATAGACTACATATGTTCCTTCGATTTAACAAGGGAGACCATGAAGTAATGGATGGGAAGCACTTTGAAGTAATATCTTGTGTCAAAGTCAATCGGTTGATTATTGCAAGTACAGTGCCAAATTGAAAGGATTGCTACGGAGAAGCTGAAAATTATGTTCAGAAGTGATTAACCTTGTCCAGTTGTTTATTATGTGATGGTAAGAAATCTTCGATGGTATATAAGAAGGAAGGGTTTGTTATAGGAGAACAAAAATTGGAGGAAGCACTTTTTCATAATGATGATAATAGTAACAGTTGATTGTTGTTGACATGATCACTACGAATAAGTGAAGAATGATTTCAAGCTCAGTGACATTTTGAGGCAGATCACAAAATCTGTCCCTTACTACAAGTATATTGAAATCATTTTCAATAACTTCTACTCTATTTTTTGAAAACAAGGAGAGAAAATCCCACAAACAGCTGGAAAATAACTTCTTAGTTAGTCTCTACAATGATTGCATTGACAGTGACTCAATATTATCAATACATTCCATTCTGAATGTCAAGAAATCATATATCATTATCATATATTGTAAATGATAAATGATGAATATATATAATTAATGGATGAACTCGTTGTTCATGTGATTTTACGATTGAACAATGAACTATTTTCATTATATCCTGATGAGCTAATGGAGAAAATATTGATAAATGATCAATAAATTTGATATATTTAATAAATATTGTATATATTCATGTTATATATTCACATACTCTATGATATTACCCATGATATTAGATCTTTCATGGAATATGATACAAAAATCATTGGAAAACTATGGAAGTTATCAAAAATCTGATGTAATTACGAAATGAAGAATATATATGTCAATTCTTGATTTATCGATAGTAACACACAGCTTATATCATCATTTCATATCAGTATGCAATTCACATTAGTCTTCGAAAGTCTGTCTTGTGTTTGTGTAAGACAACTTGAACAGAATCAACTTCATGGGATTTTCTCTCCTCATTTCTGAAAGATAAAATTCAATGATTATCACAATATATTTTCAGTAAGGACAGATCATTGGTCTGCCCCAAAATGTCACTGAGTGTGGGTTCAGATATAGGTTCCCGAATGATGAATTCGGCATTTTTTTTAATTTCAAACTTTCGAAGAACAAAGTGTCACTGTCCATTAGTCTGGAAAATGCAAAATAATAGTTGGCCAGAGGCTGGAACACTCAGATGTCCAACAATCAGAATGTTTCAGATCTGAATCACAATAATAAATAAAATAATGATGAATAACAATGATAGAACAATATTAAATAGCAATAATTCATAGACCATAAAGTAGGTACTCAGTATCCGTTTTGGAGCCTAAAAACGTAGTATACCTTGACTGATAGACCTGCATGGGTGGTTGAATATATTTAAATAAAATAAGCAACTGAAAGTAATACATCCATATTTTGTTGTGGATTGTTGTTCGATAAAAGTAATCCAATCCATCGAATGAGTACAATGAAATTACCATATTTTTTTGTCCTTACAAGATCTTTTTATGGAAGCAGCTAGTTTTTTGGGTCACGTGACTGTTCATGTATACCCAACCCATATCACATCGTGAAGCCGAAATGAGGTCATATCATCAAAATGCGAACTTCGTATTCGTGCGGGTATTACACAAAAGAGAGCGAATTTCTAAACTCGTCGTGAGTCGTGACAGTTATATATATATTGTTACGAAGTAGAGATCATTATTGAGTTCTTTCATTTTTCATGATACAATACCTCTGAGTTCATTGAAACTTGTTGAAAGTATGAAGTATTCAGTTCATCAAGATTTCTTGATCTGAATGAATTATTCAATTCTGTATACTTCGTTATTGTCATCTTCAAGACTTGTTATATTTGAATGAGTTCGTTTGGATTCTTCAATCTTCGAGACAAGCACTACGCCAGTCACAGTATTCTCTTGATACAACAGAACATCTTGTGATTGGCTTTTGAACTGAACTTCTTGGTATCATATCATGATACTATAACGAGGAAAGATATGATCACTCGAGGTTCTAGTTTTGAACCGCTTTGCGCATGACGTCACTACGTGACAAATACGATTGGCGGCAATCGGAATAACACGGGTTTTCATATATTAGATCAGACGAATTTTCGAATTACAATGTTTTTGGAGTTTTAATGCTAGTGGAATTATAATTCCAATCATCGAAATATATAAAATGATAAAAATGAACACAACAAAATGAGTTATTCCCCTGGATATCTTCTGAATTTCACATAATTCATTCATAGGTATTGTAGGAGTAACATTCATGACGTTGTTCAACACAGAAAGATTATTGAGAACTATTTTTGTATGTGAGTAATTGTTTTATTCGTGAGCATTTATTCAGAAATGAATAATAATAATGCAATATCCACTAGTTGATAAATATATATTTCGCAACTGACTTTCATGAATCATTCCAATTGAAGTGAATACCATAAAGTGCATTTACAATAGTGGTAATTATATTGGCCACAATTATGAACATTTGGGGCATGAGTCTAATAAAACACAAGTAGATAAAGTTGTATTTAATATAAATATTTTTATTGGAAATTAAAACACTGAAGCACTGTTTTGTTACACCATCATAATCAGTGCAATCATTTTCAAGTATTTAGATAATTCACAAAATAATCATCAAACCATGAAGGTAAAAATACATTTGTACGAATAGACATAACGCATTTGATAAGGAATAATGGGTTTAAAATTTTTCAACAAATTACATTCCAGATAGATACCATAAAAGAAATTGAATCTAATTGGATAAATCGAATTGAATAAATTGAAAAAAAATACTGTGTGTAGGTTAATCGAGGTGTGATATGTTCATTTCTATAGATTTTTTGTCGTTTCTGAAAATAAAAATAGAAAATATGATGAATATTTCAATATACCTATTCGTAGTGAGGACAGATCAGTGATCTGCTCCAAAATGTCAATGCATTTGAAATACGATACCTATAAGAGAATTTTTTCGCTAATAGTCATTGAAATGAGAGAGAAAATCTCAAAAAATCTAAGGAAATGAATTCAACATTTCATTGATGGTATTGGAATCTTTGAGGAAGGTATGACATCATCTTTCAATTTCCATTTCTGAATAGAAACAGTTTTTCTTGCAATCTATAGTCGTCGTCTGAGGAATGCTTCGAACATATTCTAGCTGTTTTTACATTGAACTTGTTCTTCTGAAAGCAATTCTTCACCCACAAACTGCAAGTTTCCTTCGATGAAGGAAAAGTGAAGTAACGACATGTCGATGCAGTTTTACATCTTTTATTATTGTTACTGGTGGAACAACCCTCCACAGCACAATGAACCATAGTTTCTTATTATGGAATATAAATGAAGTAAGCAAAATTATGCGAACCGAAACTACTGAAAAACACAATTCAAAACGATAAACGCACTGAAATGTTCGCTTTATCGCTGTTATCATGGTATCATATTAACATTCACTTCACTCGCACCAGTTTGTGATTTTACCCCCCCCCCCCCCCCTTCAGCTAGTTCAATAATGATTTCAGAATCGATTGTCCATCATGATTCACTAGTAAAATTTCGAATGCAATCTGTTGGGAGACGGCTCAATTGCAGCCTACAGAGTAATTTCGTTTAAAATCAGTGATGCAGCAAAATTCCGCACCGTTATAAAACCTTATTGATCCAGTTTTTGTTGTCGATGAGTAGGTACATTTTCCCTAACGAGACATCAGCAAATTGATATATAATCGAGATACAATTGTTTTTCCCGAGGGGTGGCTCACTTGCTCAAATTTTGTATAGCATATTACCAAACCAAGAAATTTTTTTTCAAACGTAACACCTTGTATTCTCTATTATCTATGAATATATATATATACCTGAATATTGCAGGTACAACAATAAAAAGTATCAATGCGATAGGTCCCATAGAAACAGCTGAGTCGTTATGAAACTTATTAAGAACTGACAACAGCAATAAGCAGTGACAGATCTGCAATTGAATTTGAAATTCGAGTGTTTGCTGTTTTGCAATGATTCGACTATTAAATATTATTGCCGTAGAAAAAGTATATTGTTGAACTTATACGGAATGCTGATCGAATCATTTCATAACTGAGAGTAAAAATTACCCTTTCGGACTCGTTATGCAACATACTATTCTAGGACTGTCAATGAATGACTTTATTGAATTATGTTCAGTATAAATCTATCACATTATGATACTTTTCATCGTGCAGTAGTTGCCTATCGCAGATGGTAAATACAAAACGAAAAACAATCAGAAGTAAATTATTATGTCGGAATCTTGAGTCGGAGGTTGACCGAGGGGTTGACCAAAATATATCAATCATTCGTACCATCGAAACCACTGCGTCGATATTACACGCAATAAAAAATGACAATAACAAACAGCAGTGATAGCTATGAAATTGAAATTATATCTGTTGTGATATCATTTCGCTCAGTTACTCAGTTAGTACCTAGATATTTCGAAAACTTTTCATTAAGGTGTAGGAAATGTTTTACGAAGAGATATTCAGAATTTTTGGAACATTTTTTTTTTATCTGTGGACAACACGAAAGGAAAACCTATGATGTTCGAGGAACATCGTGTTAGCCAGCGGTGGAATTTTGGGAAAGAAGGAAGGTGTTGGAATTTTTCTTGAATGTTTGGAGGTTGTAAGCATCAGGAAAGACTTCACTAGGCAAAGAATTCCACAACTTTGCCGTTCTATTGATGAATGATGCTTGGTATAGCGATGTTCGACAGGTCTCGAGCCTGACAGTGTAGGGGTGACCAGCTTGAGCTCGTCTGGTTTGTCTACTAGGAATCGCGCGTGGTGGCATAATAGATGATATTTCCGTTGAGCACCGACCGTAGAAGTACCTATAAAAAAAGCAGAGATCGCCGACCTTTCTACGATGATCTAGAGAGGTCAATGATTTGGTGAGTGTTGTGTCATCGACTAGGCGAATAGCTCTCTTCTGATTTGAATCTAAGAGCTTAAGCGTATGTTTGGGGGCTGAGCTCCAAACATGTGAGCAGTACTCCAGGACAGGTCGAATTTGTGCTTTGTAGATCATAAGCAGTTGCTGGGATGTGAAGTATCTCTTCGCACGGAAAAGAAAACCGAGTTTTTGTGAAGCAGTCTTCGCAATGGACCTCACATGATCGTCCCATGAGAGAGCACTGTTGGTGGTGACACCCAGCAAGGATATTGACGACCTCATAGGAACAGTGGTACCCGACATCATCAAATTGGGCATTGTGTGATCAGCCTTCTTGGTGAACATACAAGCTTGAGTTTTAGTTGCATTGAACTGTACTAGATTCTCAGATCCCCATTTCAGAATTCTTGTCAGATCCTCATTTAAAGCATCAACCTGTCTTCGCCTTGCACCTCTGGCCTCATTGGATGATATAGGGGCTCTAGAGGAAAAGGCGGAATGAAGTGTACTATCATCCGCAAAGCTATGAACTGGGCTGGAGGTCACATTCAACAAATCATTGATGTGGAGCAAAAACAAAGTTGGTGCCAAGACAGAGCCTTGTGGAACACCAGCATTGATCGTCATTGTATCAGACGAGACCCCGTCTACCACCACGTAGAGTGATCTATCTGCAAGAAAACTCGATAGTAAAAGACACAGTTGGGGCGGCAAACCATATGACGGAAGTTTCGCTAGGAGGCCTTGGTGCCAAACTCGGTCAAATGCTTTGGAGATATCCAAGGCTACAGCCAGAGACTCCCCATGTTTCTCTATTGACACCTGCCACTTATGTGTCACATAGGCAAGCAGATCTCCAGTTGACCTCTGGTGACGAAAGCCATATTGCCGGTCGTTCACGATTCTTGAGCTCTCTAGATATCGGATGAGCTCGATGTTGATTGCTTTTTCCATTACTTTAGAGATCACAGATAGTAGTGCAATCGGTCTATAGTTGTTAGGGAGTGTTTTCTTGCCCTTCTTTGGAATCGGTTGGACCCTAGCTTTCTTCCAGTTAGAAGGAAATACGCCGAGTTTGTACGAAAGGGGGAACAACCTGCAAAGAACTGGTGTTAGTTCCGGGGCACACTTCTTGAGAACAATATAACATATATAACATATATAACATATATTGAGGACAATTATAAATGGTAACTAACATACAGTATATTCGTAGTGGTGATATATTCAAAATGTATGACTCAATCTAGCACACATCTCTGCAACGCCCAGTATATATATATATATAAGATTTCATTCATTCAGATGATTGTTTTGTTGCAGCTATATCTTAGTTGTAATCTCTACCATGGAGATTTGAAATACAGACATTTTGTTGAATTGAAATTGCAGTTTGTTGACCTCTCATAACTCATTCATGAATCGTGCAATTCTTGGAATACTACCAATTTAATATTACCTGTGTAATGCCAACTATTACACTGAATAACCATATTACTGAGAGATATTACCAATATTACTATATTACTGGGAGATATTACTGATATCACCATATTACTGAGAGATACTACCGATATTATCATTATCACTGTATTACTGTATCACTACCAATGAATACAAATATTTCTTGATAATAACAATAATACTGGTGATACTGGAATATAATACTTTACTGGTAATATATTACTGACAGGGTGTACACCATATTACCATAGTGAGCCACCCCTCGGCTTTTCCAATCAGTTGCGTCATTGGAATAGAAACTAGAAAACCAATTATTGTCTCTAGGTAATTCCAGTGATCTGCCCAGTACCCTGCTCCATTGGTCATCCTTCTCTAACAGAATGCGAAAACATGGATTTGTCGAAGATTGCAGCCATTTTGCAATAATTATATTTCAAATTGATTACCTACTGGTAGCCAGTCACGTGTTATGTTTGGTATTCTCCCAGAAGAGTATATTATCCATCATCATGTTCATTCATGGTACGACAGGTGAGTGCCCTCCACTGAAGCTATTACTCCAAATCCTGTTGAAGTGTCTGTTTAACGACTGTTTGGTTCAAGATCACTGACCAGTTATGATTCCCATAGACTTTTGCCTAAGCTGTTTTATCACTCCTATTATCCACCAATTCTATTTTATATAGGTTTCCACCATCCAGCCTTCTGAAGAGTTTAGTGAACGCAGGATCTGGTATTTATTCCATAATTCTCTGTCCAATAATTCCATAGAAATGCCGTGTCAGGCTTCCTATCAGCCTCTCTCTACTCTCCATATATACCTGAATCGTCTCTGATAAAATGTTTCTTTCATTCCTCTATGCATGTACCTCTATCTAGGGTTTCTCCTGGGACTCCTAAATTTGGTCTGCAACCCTAATGCGACTAAGAGGATGCATAACAACCAGATTCTACAGACGTATCTCTGAAGCACCTCTTGAGAGTGAAATAGATGCGTTAGTTCGCATAGGATCATGCTGATTCGGTAGTTTCATAAGAATCTCACTTCCCATTCTTAAGATATCTTGAGATTTAAAAAGTTCAAATTCGTGAAGAAGTATAATACCATAAGCCGAAACAAATGCTTGCGTTACAATTCGAAATAATTATTTCTATTCGATAACAAATTTGATTTTTTCCTCCGACTTTAGTCATACCATGCCAGGGTATTTCTAAAAGGTACAGAAATCACAACACAAAAGGAATTTATGATACAACACAAGTGATCATCGGTAAGAATTGACAATTGACAATGATTGACAAATATTGAGAATTCTATACTTGTGTCACCATGAGCTCGAACCGATGGAACCAAAAACCACCACGACCTATGCTCAGTCATGACCACGATTTAATACCAGAAGTTGCATTCATGCTTCTACTTCAATTCCTCGCAGACTTAATTGTAATAATAGTATAGAACATTATCGCCGGTATAAATTTTCACAGTAGTTGGCGCTGGTTTTATTCGTGGCCACGGACTTAACGACACACTGTATCACGATCTACGATGTGTCTTACCTTCGTCCATGGGATTGTGTTGGCATGGTCCGGCTCAATGATTCAGCATTGTTGCCGAATCTTGTAGCAATCCCCTTGAAAATATTTTTTCAACATAATTATGAAAATGGTATTGAAGGTTGGCTCTCGCGAAAAAGTCTGTGGACGAAAGGGAGAGGAATAGGAATGAAAAGACAGTAATGAGAAGTAAATATATTACAAAATCGAGCAACGCCATCTGAAATAAACAACTTGTCAATATGACTCTACTGGAAATGTTATGACTTTATATTTATCTATTTCTTCATGATTTTGACACCGATTATATTCAAGTTTTTTCGAATAACGTTACTTTCGATAAGAGATGAACAATTTATGACTGACTTCACTACCATCATTTCCAGCAAGAGCTTGTGATGCCAACGTTTGAAACCGTTTCAATAAGAAGGTAGGTATCCCGAACGGATTCAGAAATAATCATAGAGAGTACCTATAGCTGATACTCAAGATCATCCTGACTAGGTAATCACCGTGTATGATAATACGTCATTCCATAATGATGATCCTATCTTTATGTGGCACTAACTGGACATTATATATTTCATTCGATGTGACGGAAGTAACATAGGCATTTGGTATAAAATAAGTGATATCACTTGCAAAAATGAGCTTATAATATATATTATATATGAATATTACATATTATATTAATATTCATACATATTATATCAATCAATCAAAGGTATTATCAATACCTATTATAATCACATTATATATATATATATATATATATATATATATATATATACTATTATATACTATTCGTATTAGATTTTATTCAACCTGTCGGGGGTAACATAGGTATTTGGTGTATAATGAGTGAAATCACTTGCAAATATGAGCAAAATCTCACTTAGTGCCTAGAGAAGTCTTCATATAGAATGATCCTAGGACAACACAGTTCCTCAGAAATCCACAGAATATTGATGATTTTATCGAAAATATTTGACTAACGCCAAAAATCAGTAGGCCACAGGAATACAATAGCGATATGGCAACCAAGCCACAGCATCTGAGATCAGAGTAGCCGAGTCGGCGTGCAGGTGTTATCCAGACTCGCTGGCGCCGAGTTGCATTCCTCTCGCGCTGAACACGTGCATCCACGAATCGACACAACACCAAACACACCGCTCTCTCGTCACCAGTGTTGTTGACCCTCTAGTTTTATCCGTAGATCTATGATTTCTATAAGTGTCTTTATCCTTTGAGCAGTGAAGCAACCGGCGAGAAAGAAGTGAAAGAACTTGTCTGTGAAGAATCTAATTCCGTGTTCTTCGAATTTTTCTCTTTTAACTCTGAAGTCAGCTATATCAATTACAAACGTCATACCTAGTGAATATGAATGATTGAAATTTAGGACATCTTGTATAAATAAACGTCTTTTTTTGACATATCAGTATCTGAGTTTCTACTCCTGATTTCACCAAGAGTTATGGCGACTTTTGATTTTGAAGGTTAGAGATCATTGTTAATGTTAAGAAGCCAACAATACGAGGTTTGATGCAATTATCTATCTCGAAAAACTACGGAGATACAAGGTGTTCCACGACGAAAAAAACAAACTTGGCTAGAAGGCATCTAGGCGAGTTCAAATAATCCTTCTGAAATATGGCTCTATACCTACTAGTTGGGACAGAGATAACCTCGCCCTATATGTCGATCTAGAGGTGAATAATATGAACATTTTAACGACAAAATCTCTTTTTGGTCCAATTTACCAGTTGGCTCATTGAATTTCAAAACATTCATATTCACATACCTATCACTTGAGTCACCAACATCAGTTCTTTCTTTCCTTTTCGTCCAATTTCTTCAAATTCATCAATAACTTCCTCGTCATTGCCCGTAGATCATAATCAAATATGAGCTATGAAAGGACTGTTAAAACATACTAGGTGATACATATCTCGTTACCACGAAAAAATACTCCTTCTCTTTATAAAAGTCCTCTTTGAACTATAAAAACGAATGAGCTATGAGAAGTTTTCCAATCCCATACACTCAATTTGACCATTTTAGTCAAATTTATGAACATGCGCAAAAAAAATATTGCCGATAGAAAGAGTACATCATACAACAAGAACATTATGAACATTACCAATGGAGATGGAATTTGCAGAATAAGCCAAAGGCAAGTGCCGTTATGCTCTCACATCTGATGAGTAATATCCATCATGTACGAGTTCAATACTATACTTTATCAATTTGCAAGTCGGGTTGATATCAGGTTGTTCAATAAAGGAAAGAACGGCAGGTGCACCATTACTTATGCTCAACCAAGGCAATATGGTAGAGACAATATTCCGAAATCAATTGGTGGTTCTTTATTCTTATATAAAGTTATATTTTCTGTATTATGTGCTCCCAAAATAGTTGCAGTTTTGGTTGCATGTCATGAGTAATAAGTACCGAAACACTGGGACTGAACTGGTGAAACCAGTACGAATAGTCACTTTAAATAATACCTTACGTCTACAATAGACTACACATGAAGGTATGCAATGTCAAAAATTTCAATCATTCATATTTGCAACTGAAGGAGTACTATGTACTATGAATGTGTATGATCCTGAGATACCCGGTATAATATGATGTTGATGGTATACACGATTCCAGAGAAAAAAGTCTGAAATCTTCGAGGAGAGTTCGAATTCAGAAAATATGAATTGAAAAAAAGTCTGAATCTAGAAAAAATAATCTGTATTTCAGATATAAGAATAAATTATTCCGTACATTACTCGTCATCATGTATGTATGCCCACATTCATCAAATACAATATCATGACTTTCTACTTCATATTATTCATCTTTCACTGTATTTTATATGTGGATCAATTAAGATAATCAATTTTTGTTGACGAATAGGCTCCTATGATATAAAAAATACCTCCATGATAGGAATTTCATTGTTTCTATTTTTGCCACTTGTATTTTGTTGCATTTTTTTTATTTTCATATGACATAATTTCAAGATAACTTCAAACACACTCCTTAGAGTGAGTAATTGACTTATCCTATACAAATGTCTCGGAAGATTTGATGAATATTTCAATTTTACAGGACTGGCAATGCTGTAGGTGGAACGAGAGATCCGGCCGGCCTTGTACAGACAGACCACAGAGAAGTAATAAATAAATCGTGGTGGACGATGACCACTGACCAATGATACCGGTCTCTGAAGCGATGACACATGTTAGATGTTTCATACGGTGCCGATGTTTTCTTACTCAGCACCAGACTTGTTTATAGGATAATTCTGCGAAAGGACTCGACATGTGGTGAAGTCACCTAGATATTATTTTTGTCACTGGTTTTTGAGAATTATAAGTGAATCACCTGTGAGAAATGAGCGACTATAAAGGTATTTTCAATTCCATAGAAAACTAAGATATATGGCATGAGTAGCAGGGTTCACTTCTTCAACAATTGCCTATATACTTGAAACAGTTGATGGATTCACCACAGCTTCAAAATCAGTTACAAACTTATTCAGTGATGACTCTTTCCCTGAGAACATGTGGGTTGGTCAGGGTAGATTTTGCTTCGGTTAGTCAACTCAGTTTTTGCACACCTAGCTCCCATACAACAGAGCTGCCGTGCCTGTGACGAATACTGACTCCACTTATAGCTGAATTCGATTACTCGAAAATATTAATATAAAAAGCAACTATTCGTTATAGCCGTTCAATTGATGCATGATGTTTGGTATAGAAAAGTTCGGCAGGTACCGAGCCTGCATGATAATGTAATAGGGGTGACCACCAGTCAGAGCTCATCCAGTTTGTCAATCTGGAATCGCTCATGATTGCATGATAGACGAAATTCCCGTTCATCACCGACCATGAAAATATCTATAAAAAAGGTAGAGATCGTCCACCTTCTCACGATGTTCAAAATATGCCAATGACTTCGTAGTGTAGCATCACGGACTAGGCGAATGGCTCTTGTGAAATAGAATCTGAGAGCTTTATATAGCGTATATATGGGAGCTGAACTCCAAACATGTGAACTTTACTCCAGAACAGGTTGAATTTGCACTCTGAAGATCGCAAGCATTCGGGCATGGAAAAATGTGATTTCCGAATTATTCAAAGCTCGAAAGGAGAATTGGCAGTGAAATTATTGTTCCCCATGAATCATAATATCATATACATACACATCATCATGTATGCATCGAAAGTGCAGATTGTCATTTTGAAACTCGTTTCAGACATCCAATCTCAATGTTTATGAATATTTCAGAGCAGCACTTCCAAAAGATTATCTAAACTGGTTACAGTGATCTCATGAATTTTTTTTCAAAAATGCAAGTGTTCCAAATATCAAAGTGAGAGTGATGAAATTACTGATGAAATTCTGATGTAGAAATACGATCCGAATCGTTAGTAGCTCGATAAATCCATCAAGATCATCGCAAAGTGAATAATACTGTATGAAATTCGACTGCTATAAGATAAGCAAATTCAGAATGCATATATTCAACTGATAATTTTTTGAAGAATGAAATGCTCAAATATGATATATTTGGATGTGGATTGATTTCCTTTTATCGCGTCGTATTCTTTAATTCCGCCGGTGATTCAACTGAAGAAATCTGTGGCACTGTAGTTTCATTAAGTTATAGTTGAGATCTGTTTCGAATCTTGATTTCTTCTCGGATTAGGATGATTATACTATTATATATGTAATTATGTAATTCACTATCAAGTTTCCTCACAGATAGATCACTTTGTGATAGGAAATGGACTCTAATCTGATCTGATGACAAGCAATGCTGGTGTTCCATATGAACATAAACATTCCACATGGTAGTCTTGGCACCTTGGATCCGCTGCACTGGTGATGAGATCCCCAAGGAAAACTCAGACGGTTGGGTTACGCCTCAAAGTGGAGACTTCTGGAAGTCTACCACGTGCAGTCTTCTGATGGCCCCATTCATATGGAATGTCTCCCCATTGCTGTAGCGACTGTGATGGCTCGCAGATCACTAATCGAGGTCCCGTGATGAAATCTTGGGGAAGAACCGGGAGACAAAACGGTTCGCACCATCGTGAATTAACTTCACCGAGAAAGGCCAGCTAATCTGGAACATCCCAATTGCCAGTTGAAAATCATATCAGAACGATCATATAAGAATGTACTGAGTGCTTACCTTCCCTGAGGAATGGCCTATGGTTGGGATGTTGTTCACATTGGAATATTTTTCGAAATGAGAGATCCATCTTAACACGCATTCTGGGGAAATCGGAAATACGTCGTCATCTGCAAAATATTTCTAAAATGCCTTTTGAAAAAAATGGTTGAAATGTAATTTGGTCCGTGCGCATCACCACCACCAACATAAAAATACGGGGCAATTGATACCGACTAATCAGTATCACCAGCAAAGAGTGCTCGAACTGTAGGCGAAGATAGCACCGTCACTACATCCAACCATCCGCGACAGCACATCTCGAGGATGGTCTGACGTCACATCACAGTACAACCGATGATCCTCACTCTACTACCTAACATAGCGTACTCTGTACACTCTCGACGAAACTGGAATGTCCTCGCTCGTACCATTTCGCATGACATGTAAAGTGGAGTGACACATTGTTACACGCGCAACCTATTCGAAGAAGAAGATAACCTATTCGAAGATATACATAATTTATTATTATTGTGTATTAATATACAAGATTATGACCCAAATAGTTTCTAAGTGAGTTTATGGTAGTGATGGAAGCTTGTTCTTTATCAAATGTCCTACGAGGGGGTCACTGACTTTTGTTTTTGTTTCAGGAACCTAAATCTGGATATTAGACAGAAGAACTCGTCAGCCCTGCCGCTTAACATCTTGCCTTCCTTGTCCAGACTTCACATGAGACATTCTGTTGAAGAACATCCAATGTTATGTTATTATTTTGTGAATGAATAAACTGAGTAGCTCGTACTGATGTTATCGAAGAATATCTGATACCTGTTGACAGATACTGGTAATTTTTACCGTAACAATGAAAATAAGAAATTTTCAGGGTATACGCCAAAGTTCTGGAAAGTCTTTCCCGATGCTTACGGTTGCTAAACTTCCAAGAAGAAAATTCCTTCCTCATCTCCCAAAATTCCACAGCCGGTCAACATGATGTACTTCAAACATTGAAGGTTTTCTTTTTGTGTTGTCAGAAGATGAAGAAAATACGAAAAGAGTCAACGACTTCTTCAGACAAGCCATCATAGTTTCCAGAGCTCCGAAGGTTCCATTTGAAATTTTACACGATATGCCGTTTCCGCTGCAATATTGAAAATATTCCCAATTATTGTATTCAACAACCATGCGAAGTTTGAATCTGATACTCTCGAAATCACAAATCACAGTTCCATCACATTCCGTACCCGATCAGCATATATGCGCCAACTACCCGATGACAATTATCTATATTATAATGTTCGGCAGTGGGCGAACCTACTGCGGTCCAGCAGACGGGGAAAGGAGGAGAGTGGCTGCAAATTCTACAATATTCTTTCTGAAGATATCAAGGATTCTCCCAGCTCTCATATGTTCAAACATAGGCTATAGAAACTGCTGCTTCAAATGAACTGTTACACTTTTCAGGAATTTATCGAACAACTGTAAATTATAAACTATATTAAAAGCTCATTCATATTCATAATATAGTGAACTCACCGTCTTCATTGCTATTATAACAAATGATTCAATTATTTTCATATCTACTTATTTACTTGTTAGTTTTGTCCGACATTACATTTTTTTATTTGGTACTATCGACCATGCTTATTGATCCTTTTCCATTTTTTTTACGGCTTCGACTACTGAGGTCATTAGCCTTCAACAAGTGATTTCTCATTCATATATCGGAATAATTGCATTTACTGAAGAAGTAATAAATAGTAGAATAAAAGGTATAAAATAAAATATCACACTCTATCACAGATTTTGTATCGCGATTCAAGTTTTGAATATCACAGACTATGTTGAGGTTGTTGTTCCGTGTTCAGATTTTTTCATACAAACCAAGTGTCTTCAAGAAGTCTATCATTTTCCGTTGGTTATTGTTGTTTATAGTAAGGCACGCTTGGAAGGTGAGGGATACCGTTCTGTTGTCGTGCTCTATCGAGGTGAGGGCACTGAGTAATGATGTGTTTCACTGTGAGTCGCTGGTCACAGTGGGGACATCTAGGTTGTCTCTCTCCTTTAAGCATGAATATATTCGTCATATGGGTATGTCCTATTCTCAATCGAGTTAATACGACATGCTCTCTCCTGGAGAGGCTATATAGACGTGTCTGAGGTGTTACATTCGGTTTGATTTCTCTCAATTTGGATTCTGTAGGGTTCCATTCTGTTTGCCACAGTTTTCCGACTGTTTGTTTCAGATGGGTTTTCATATCGTCTGGTCTTATTGGGATATCCTCAATTATGTCGCTTTCAGCTGCTTCTCTTGCGACCTTATCAACAGTTTCATTGCCTGCGATCCCGCAGTGACTTGGGATCAACAGAATCTTCGTGTGTTTACCTCGCCTTCTTAATATATCTAGCCGTACCTGGATGATTTGGACTATTGGGTCGTGACTATAGAGGCATTCGAGTGCTTGTACTGAGCTCATGGAGTCGGTGCAGATAATATAAAAAATTATTCTCACAGTGTTCTATATAGCCCGTAGTTTGCAAGATAGCATATAGTTCTGCAGTGTATATTGACGCTTCAGAGGGAAGTGCCCATGAGTGGCTTGTGCCCAAGCTTGTAAGGGCACTCCCTACTCCATTTTCAGTTTTTGAGCCATCTGCTATATTATATGGTATCCAGGATTATCATCAACGATCATAGAATTCCAACTGGATAACATTCATTCACTTCGGATTTTTGTATTTTCTGAATGTCCATAGGATGTCTACTGGAGTCAGTGTCCATGGAGCAGTCTCACATGGACTGCGCCTGCAGACTCTCTTTGTTTCATAATTGGTGGATTTCATGAATTCTCTCATTCTTATACCAGCTGGACGCGTTATAGTAGTGCGACTTATGTAAATTTCATTTATGTTTTCTTCTGGCGTAGGTGAGAAGTTAGGATGGTTGGGCATTGCCCATATTTCGGAGCAGTAGCTTGCAAGTAGTTGTTGTCTTCTGTATTTCAATGGAGCGAATCCGGATTCACAGCATAGTGAGGAGTAGGGACTAGTCCGAAATGCCCCTAATGCTGTTCTAAGCGCAAGACATTCAATGGAATCTAAGATTTTCAGTCGGCTTTTGCGGGCTGAACCATAGATGAAGCAACCGTAATCTAATTTAGAGAATATAATGAGCTCTATAAAGTCTGAGGAGTACCTCAGTCTCGCATCCCCAGTTTATACTAGAGAGCGCTCTGATTGGATTTAGGGCGCGTTTGCATCTGTTCGATAATTCCTTGATATGTTCATTCCATGTAAATTTTTTATCAAATATCAGACCCAAGAACTTGGCATGATCTTTGCAATCCAAGTGGTTATCATATAGAGTGAGGTTAGGGTCGTTATGCGGTGTTCTTAAGCGGCAACAGTGTACACGATGAGTTTGACTGATAGAGAATTTGAATCCTAATCTTTCCGCTTGATCTGAGAGGTTATTGATCTTCTTGTAGAGTTCTCTCTACAACATCTTTTTCAGGGGCGGAGTAGAATATGGCAAGATCATCAACATATATGCTTCTACCTATGGCTGGGTTCAAATTATTTATTAAATCATTGGCAGCTATTGCAAAAAGGATCACACTCAGAGTAGATCCTTGGGGAACACCATTCTCTAGCGAGTGTATCTCTGAAATATTCGTTTTATATCTCACTTGGAACAGTCTGTCCTGGAGGAAACTTTTGATGAAGAGTGCAAGGTTACCTTTGATATTCCAGTTGTGCAACTTTTTCAGGATACAGAAATGCCAGGTAATATCGAATGCCTTCTCTATATCGGAGAATATCGCTATAAGATGATTTCTTCTAGCGAAGCTATTCTGAATCTCCTTCTCTAGAAGGAAAAGTTGATGTGGTCTGAAGACGGCTTGTGCTGATGTAAGTAACCCATTCTTTTCCAGATGCCATATGAGACGAAGACTAGTCATCTTCTCCATGATTTTACTGAGGCTGCTGGTTAATGATATTGGTCGATAGCTGCTAGGAAGTTTTGGATCTTTTCCAAGTTTCGGTACAGGGATTATTATGGCCTTCCGCTATTTATCTGCCACTAGCCCATATTTCATTGAATAGATGGATTAATATTCACCTTCCTGGTTCAGATAACTGTCTTATGAATTTATAGATCAGGTTGTCTTCTCCTGGTGCTGCGTTTCCAAGTACAGATAGAACATAGTTGAGTTCCCTGGCGGAAAACGGTGTATTATATTCAGAAGTTGATTGTTCATTGAAGTCTAGATCTCG
This sequence comes from Gastrophysa polygoni, assembly GCA_963576655.1. Lineage (NCBI taxonomy): Eukaryota > Metazoa > Arthropoda > Insecta > Coleoptera > Chrysomelidae > Gastrophysa > Gastrophysa polygoni. The sequence continues at coordinate 18,564,700 of OY755086.1, forward strand.
TTCTTCTTCCTCTCTACAAGCAATGAATTCTTCATCATATTGTCGAGAGCTTGTAATGAAGTGTTTTCTCACCAGCTTCATTACTAGGCTTCGGTGTACGAGCCTCATACGAGAAATGAGGTTAAGGCCATTTTAGAGTCACCCTGCATACCTGATTGTCAAATTAATGAATCAAGGAGCTCCTTTGGCTAGTATTTTGAGCCCCCCAGAGAGCCCTACCCCAGACTAACCTTGTTTAGCCCCGTTGCACCCTGCTAAGGGTAATCAACTTCATGACACCCCTGCTTCCGTTTTGAAAGCACTACCAGGCTAATGATTCCATACATATCAGTTTCAGACTCTTGATATTAGTATTGGTAGGATTTGATTGCATAATGACCGTCCAGAGCCCTGGGAAATGAGAAGTCCAGTATGCTATCCGTTTACTTGCTTTATTCATCTTGCAATGATTTTTGCATCCGGAAATCCTGATCAACCCAGGGACTAAGACTTCTTATTGCCTAGGGAGAGTGTATTTACGATTTTGGAAAGAGTTAGAATGGTTTTCATACCTGGAAAGACATTTCAGGGTCATGTGATATTGTTTAGGTCATAACTTTGTTATCCTTCGTAATTTTGCAATCAAATTCGCTCAGTAGCACAAACATGGAATGCCAAGCACTTTGATGCTACCGGTTTTGAGGAAAAATGATTTCCACCGCAAGTTTCCAGACCCAAGGTCAAGTAGTGTTTACTTTTTCCTTGAGAGAACAAATCATGGTCAGCTCGAGGCCAGACCAGCCCGACCAATCAGAATCCCGACCTCGCTCTGTTTTTTGCCAAACCTGAAAAGAGTATAAGTAGCAAAATTCAGAGGCCCTAGCATCGACAGTTATAGAGATTGAGATATATAGATAGATAGTGAGTTATTCCATTTGGCAGTGATTATTCTGATTCAGTCCGATTCTTACCGTTTGATTCAGTTCGTATAACCGTTATAAAAAGTGATCAAGGTGCTCGAAGTTTTCCTGTATTTACATCCCGTTTTTGTGTTACACAAAGTTGAAAAAGTGAGCCAGAGCTTTTTCTGCCGACGATTCACTCGTGAAGTATATTACCAGTCAAGTGTGAGTTAACTGCATTTTGATTTCACTGCATTTTCTCATAGTTCTATTAAACTGCAGATTAACTTTATAGATCAAATAATTTTCCAGTATAAATCCAGTTGTTGTGACATTTGTCGTGACGGTTGACAGCGGCCAGTGAAATTCAGAATCCAGTACAAAGCATTGGAACTGCCCTGTTGCATATATAGGTATCATTTGTAATGACCTGCAGGATAAGTTCTGTGGTTTGAAATCCTAACGTAAAGAGTTTCATCAGGAAAACAACCCTTGTAACGGTCGAGGTTCTTGGTCTGCGTAGCAGTCAACACCAAGCATCACCAGGGTTGTGAGCATCCCGGTCTCCTGGTCGCATAAGGCTTATAGTCAGCGTCGAGACCACCCTGATAGTAATTATCTTGCAAACCCCAGAGGGGTGAATAGTCTTTGTACATTGACCAGAACTTGTATTGCAGGGGTAGAGCTTCTTAACTCGCATAGGCGCTTCCCGGATGCACGTTGCATGGCTTACTTTTTGAATACCAGTCAGATTAGCTGTCACCCTGCTTAAGTCACCCTGCTTAATTAATTGTCACCCGTAGATATATGTGGTTAGGATAATCTACCCTGAGATTATTTGATCTGTGGAATTTTTGCTATCTTGTGACTGACACCTGTCGACATATTCTGTCATCCGAATTCCCTCGTGATCGTATTTTCTTGGTTATGATAATAATCATTGTGAGAGATGAATTCGATCTGTCAATTGTTTCCAGTGAATGAACCTGTTTAAGTGTGAATTTTAGTTCTGATTATTTGTTCTGAGTGATATACAAAACACCCGCAGCTACCCGTATACCAGGGTGAAACCAAGTGGGTGAACTTGAAGCCCTCACCCCCTTGTGATCTTTTCATTGTCCAGAAGGCGTTCGACCCCTGGCATACCGTCGCTTCGACTGTGTTGTTACCTAGGCCTCCCAACAAATCCTGGTTGGGAGAAAGTGGAGTTCACCACTATAATCCAACTGGCGCTCGAGGCAACCCCGGTCTATCCTAGATATAGACACACCCCGTTGAGCATCACTCTAGTAACACCCCCCTAGAAGGGGGAGACGTTACAAGCTACTAACAGATTCGAATTGTTGAGCAAGTTTTCCGGCAATGTCATTTCCGTCTGTAATAAGCTGGCCATTTACTTCAATTACTGGGGATGCTTCGATAAACCGTTTCCCAAGAATTGATCTAATTTTTCCCCACACCTCTGATACTGGGGTGTTTGCTGCGATTGTAGATACATATGTTTCCCACGAGGTTTTCTTACTCTCTCTGATGGAGCGTCTTGCTTTTGCGCGAGCTTTTTTGAATGCGATTTTATTTTCATCTGTAGGTGAGCGTCGATAAATATTGAATGCATGCTTTTTGCCAGCGATATAGGTTGCAACTGAGTTGTTCTACCAGGGGGTTGATTTTTCCCCATTTTTCCACTTGTTTGTGGAACTGCTAATTCTGCAGCTCTAAGGATTTGTTCACTAATCATATCCGTTGCTTGATCTGTATCATCGTGGAGTTGTAGGTGAGATGTGAGTTCGTTATATAGTTGCCAGTCTGCTGATTCCGGTCTCCACCGCCTTGGTAGAGCAACCGGAATGGGTCTGCCAGCAAATTCGATGACTATTGGTGAGTGATCTGTTCGGAAGATTTCGAGACATTTCCATCGAAGCGGCGGGGCGATAGGTGGGGTACAGAATGCCAAGTCGAGGACTGACATTGAGTTGGATCTGAGATTGAGGTAAGTGCTTTCTCCGCTGTTCAATAGGATGAGGTCATTGTCATCGATGAAATTTTCGATAATTCTACCCCTAGTTGGGCCCCATAAAGGATTATGAGCGTTAAAGTCTCCTACTATCAAGTAGGGGGTTGGTAATTGATCAGCAATTCTCTGTAGATCATGTAGATTCCAGTTAGCATTAGGTGAATATATATTGCAAATGCTCATTTCTATAGGGTGGGTTGTTCTTACTGCAATAATTTCCAGTTGGGAATGGATGTTAATTTGACAGTGTGGGATGTTCTCCTTAAGGAAAATAGCAACTCCACCTCTGGCTCTGAGATTAGGTATTGCATCTTTTCTGTAACTATTGTAGTTACGTAATCGGAAGTTCTCTGAAGGTTTAAAATGGGTCTCTTGCAGGCAAATGCAAAATGGTATCTTTTCATTCAGTAATAATTTGAGTTCTGGGTAATGGGATTTGCAACCATTCCAATTCCATTGGATGAGATTTCCTGAATTATTATTATCTAAATTATTCATCAAGTTGTCTCGGATTGAGGTGGCAATACCTGGCAACTAATTGCTGAGACATCTATTTGGTCAGGTGGTTTTCGGGGTTTTCCCTTTTGCCATCTTGGTTTTCTTTTGTGTGTGTTCCTAGCAGATCCCTGAGATCCCTCAGCAAACGAAGATTGACTCGAGTCGGTCTCGATGTCAGTTGCTTCAATCGAGGATTTCAAGGCTTTCCTTTTCTCTCTCACTATGGTAGATGAGTCAGAGGCGGTTGATTCTATCATGGTTCTAGGGGGCATGAATAGGGAGGGTGCGACTGAGGGGAGTGATATTGGGGAAGCAGTGACGTTGGGAATCTGTGTTGTTGTTGGTACTATTGGTGAGGAAGCTATCTTATTCTCAATTAGTGTTGTGCAGATTTTGACAATTTCGGGTATCATTTGTGTTATTATATCCTTTATATTTGGAATTGTTAAACTTGGAGTAGCAGTGACCCTTGCGAAGGAGACTGGAGGAGCAGGAGCATTGGCTCTGACTTTCTTTTTAGCTTCAAAGTAGGATATTCTCTCGAGAGTCTTGAATTTTTTGGATTGCTACTTCTTCCTGGAACGAAGGGCAGTTTCTAGATATAGCTGAGTGGTTGCCTTCACAGTTGATACAGGTGATCGTTTCGCTGCATGGGTTCCCCTCATGTAACTTATTTCCACATACACAAACTTGGTCCTTATCACAATGTGCAGAGGTGTGGCCAAATCTTTGGCATCGGAAGCATCTCATTGGTGCGGGTATGTATGGTCTGATTTTGAGATATAAAAATGCTATCATGACATCAGCTGGAAGAGTGACAGAGTTGAAAGTGAGAATTATATTCGAGGTATTTATTAACGTTCCATTTACTTTAGTCATCATTCGTTTAGCTTCGGTTACTCCTTGTGGTTTCAGTTCGTCTAAAATTTCTTCAATAGTGCAGTTCAGTAAATCTTTACATGATATAAGGCCTCTGCAGAAGTTAAGGCTGCCATGAGGGGTCACTTCAACATCGAAGTCGGAGAAACGAGTAACTTCTAAAGCAGAGCATACACGGTCAATAATACTGACAGTAGGTATTGATAAAAGTACTGAAGGTGCCCTTCTTCAGTATTTTCTGTGATTACACGATCATTATTACTGAAAGTATTACTGATGTTCGTTTAATTCACACGGTCATTATTACTGTCAATATTATTCGTCAGTTCCCGCTTTCCATCCTTTAGTAGATAACTTAACATGGATAGAGCCTGTTAGGCAATAGTTATAGCTTCTGCTGTTGTAAAAAAAAAGAAAAAAAAGAAGAATATGGGTTAAGGATTGGCTGTTGGAAAGAGACAGATACACCCATTTAAACCTATTGAATGAAATAGTAGTTAAAAATCCTGCAGATTTCAAAAATTATTTTCGAATGAGTGAAACAACGTTTTTAACTTTATTGGACATGGTTTCACCTCATATTAAAAAGCAAGACACTAATATGAGACAAAGTATCAGTCCAAAAGAGCGACTCGCTGTTACTTTGCGATACCTGGCGACAGGAAGAAATTTTGCTGACCTCAAGTTCTCAGCATTGATTTCCCCAGCAGCAATTAGTTCAATGATAATTGAAACATGTGAAACTCTCATCTATGTGCTTCGAGATTATATCAAGGTAAGTTGAACAAAAAAATTCAATTAGTAAAATATTTTATTAGTATGTATAGGCATTTATACACTTTACAAAATTTTATTTTATTCAGAATGTGTGGAAAAATTATTTTGGACTGAAAAATTTTCAGAGGGAGAGCTGGTGGTAGTAAGGAAATTGATGGTACTAGGAACGGGAGTTTGGTTTAGGATTTGAGAAGGATTTGAGGAATGTGTAGGAAAATTATTTGGCCTTTGAGTTTTGTTAAGAAATGTTGAGGCAGACGGAGTCTGATGAATCCGGTTTGGAGAAAGAGCCGGGTTTTGAAATCGTAGATCTCTTGGAAGGGTGTTAATAGGCAAAAACACTTTGTTTTGCGAATAATTTTGGGGTAAGGAAACATTTTTGGGGATGGGAGGACCATGCTGTTGTAGGTGACCAGAGCAGCGTAGGCAGGAAGATTGCGGCTCGTTGATTTTAACGGAGTTGTGATGCAGATTCCCCATTGTAGCCTCAAATAAAATGTCGTTTATGGCCTTTTCGGCAAGTATTTTTTGGGTCGCATCCAAATTTTGCAATTTTGTAGCCCAAACTTTCGCTAAGTTAAGATTGTAATCTCCTTCTTTTTCCTTGGTCAGGTACTCACACGCTAAATTCAGCAGCTCTGATTGTTTATTACATTTTTTTTGTTTTTTGGATTTTCTGTTGTAATTTATTGAAGTCGAAGGCTGAGTGATAACATCGTCCTCTGGAATTATGTTTGTAGTTTCTTGAGCCTAAAAAATAAAACAAGAGTTAAAAAATTCCTCGATGTTCATATTTCATGCTTTAAAAATGATTGACATTCTTTGTAACTAATTACAGCAAATTTTTATTACTACTAATAATAACAATCTTATTATTATTTGAAAAATATTTTTTTTTACAGCTTCCCTTAACAGAAGAGGAATGGTTATTAACTGCAGCAGAATTCAGCAAGAACTGCCACTTTCCTACTTGTCTCGGAGCTCTTGATGGAAAGCATATCGCCATAAAAAAACCGGCTAATACCTCCTCTCTGTATTATAATTATAAAGGACACTTTAGCATTGTTTTAATGGCATTGGTCAATGCAAATAAGGAATTTATAATGGTGGATGTAGGAGCTAATGGTAGGATCTCCGACGGTGGGGTCCTCTTTTATACAAAATTTTGGGATTTGTTTCTAAAAAAGCAATTGCATATTCCACCTCCCACAAAGTTACCAGGTTCAGAAGATTATTTTCCTTACGTTTTTGTGGCAGATGAGGCCTTTGCTTTGCACTGCAACCTTATGAAACCATACCCTCAAAAAAAATGTACAAAGGACCAAGATACTTAAAATAAACGACTGTCCACAGCTCGATGTGTAGTCGAAAATGCCTTTGGCATTCTCGCATCAAGATTTGGTGTGTTTCAAAAGCCAATAAATCTTGGTCCTGACAAAGCAACAAAAATTACACTAGCATGCTGCTATCTGCATAATTACTTAAAAAAGGAATCTCTAAACTTTAGTGCACAAAACGAAATTGAAAGCATAGATGTAGGGGCTAGTCTTCGTGAAGAACATAGTAGGAATGCAAGCGACGCAAAATCCACAAGGGATAAATATTGTACATATTTTAATCTTACATAATAATTTGTCATAATACTTTTGCAAATGTTAATTTTTTATTTCAAAAAATTTAATACTGAAATTTATGGTAAAAACCAAACAATCAAAATCATACCTGTTCCTCTTCCTCGTTTTCCACATCAATCGACGAGTGGGTTTCGAATGGCTGCTCGATTTTATCAAGAAATTGAAGAGCATAAAATACCCATGACGACGGAGTGTAAATGTCTTCGGTACCACATCCAGACCTTTAATAACATAATAAATTCATTTCATATTTTCTTTTTTATATAATTATTATAAAAACAACTATACCTAATACCTAAATAAAATTTTACTAAGAAAATCAAAATGTTGGTATATATTCTCACCTTTTCGAAGATTCAATTTTCTTAAGTTCTTTTCGAAAATTTTATCTTAATGTATTTATTTTTTTCCTGACATCGGAAATTTCCGCGTTAGGTTTTATTTTTTTGTACAAAGGCAATAATTTATTTAAGGCTTCCATCCTTTTATTTTTTTTCATGTAATTTGGATCTGTGGAGCTCCACAATTCGGGCATGGATTCAAGAGTATGAATAAATAATTTAAGATCTTCGTCCATATTATCCTCCATCTGCAAATTATTTAACAAAATGTAAATGAAGTTATGATTAATATTTTCGTTATTAACCCTCCGAGTACCATGGGGTCCTTTTGGGACCCAACACTTTTACGAGAATTTAACTTTCTCTGCTGTATGACCTTTGTAAACTCCGTTTTAAAATATTGTTTCTTCAGAAAATACAAGAAAAAACAAGTTGCACCTTTTATTTATTTTTGGGCATAAGTTAAAAGATGAGTAAACTTGAAGGTAAAATTCATTATTAGCATTCAAAAACATGTGAAAGTACCAAGTTTCAACTTCCTATTCAATAACCCAAGATTTAAAATGGAAAAAAATATTTGGGGTCCAAAAAGGACCCCTGTGGTACTTGACTTCCATGAGGACCGTGGTACCCAGAGGGTTAAATTCACAGTATTTTAAAAATAATCTTGTACTTACTTTGGATGCACGAGTTTTTGCACAATTTAATAACTGAGGAAGATAAATTTATCGTAATTAAACTTAATTTAACTTAATTTAAATAACGTAATTCAACTTAAATTCGTAAGAAAATAAGCAGGCTTCACGTTTTCAGAGAAAATAAACGGCAACTCTACAAAAAGCAAACCAACGTCGAACTCCAAGATTTCATCAATTAGATGGCACGTGTTTTCACAACCTAAACCCGCCTCATTACTGAAGAATGAAGCAAACCCGGCCACACGGTCATTATTACTGTCAGTATCCCCACTACTCGGCGACCAGAACTGAGGAATGAATGGATTGAAGCATCAATCTTCAGTACCCTCTTCAGTACTTCAATACCTCGGATTACACGATCAGTATTACTGACAATATTTTTCGATACTGTCAGTATTATTGACCGTGTATGCTCTGCTTAATAGTCTCTTAGATTATGCATTCGATGATGTTTCGATCAGAAGTCCATCCTTCAATTTCTTAATATTCTTTGTTGTTCCTGTTAGACCATATAAAACTTTCGATTTTTATTTTTATTGGTAGAAGATTTTTGCATCTTGTCCCACGAGTGAGGTTGAATTAGTAGTCGATTATGGCAGTGCACCTTACCACAACAAGGCTTATTACAGCCGGAGATCGCCTGGTATCCGGGGGTGACCATTCGTGACACAGTCTCGTCTGTGCTATACATCTCGTGATTACGGTCAACAATGAGAGATTACGAATTTTTCTAAAGGTTCATTCCTTATTTGTTTGAGCTGTCCTTAGTTTCGTTACTCATCTTTGACCTTACCGGCATGGGTGGCCCTAACAGGAGTATAAAACTCCCGCTGGCATCGCTCTCAGAATCATTGTAACTACTGTATGTACTTTTTAATTTGTGTGAAATAAAGATACAATTATTATTATTATTACTATTATTATAATCACCAGAACTGGTATTGACGTGAAAATACACCAAGTCGATAAATAAATCACTATCGATTTCTTGATTACCATTCTCATCTGATGTGTCCTTGCATATTCCAGAGTTTTCTCATTAACAAAGTGATATTTCTTGTGGAGCCTATAAAACGGCAGGAGTTACCCATAGAAAACACTCATAGATCAAATGTAATCTCCCATAAAACAAACCTGCACCGCGCACAGCGCCTTCATACGTTTTGGAAGCCTAACTAAAATATCGATCGTTGGGAGAGTGGAGGGGAGAGGGCTTGGCAGCAATTCCAAAATTAACATCATGTAGTGACATAACTTCTATGTCAGTAAAATAAAAGACACCAAATCGATGAACTATTTTCTTATTTTTCATCGATGATTTTTCGAGGAGGTGGTATATTGATTTTCACAAATTCATGGGATTTCTGAATTTTCGATATACTATCTACTGACATTTCTTCAGGACAGATACAGGATGATCAATTTTCTGAATCCTATCCTATATTTGTTTCAATCAAATGATAGTAGTGTATCAAAAGTTAAGACAGGGACATGTAAGCCGTTTTGACCAATAATGAACAGTTTCGACAAAAAAATCCTATGGTTGAAAAATCTCGATTTTTCCCACCCTATATCTCTGTTATCATTTCTGCTAGACCCCAAGTGTGAGAATTTCGACATGGAATGAAATACAGGGTGTTCCATTTGAAATAAGATAGTTGGTATTGGCCACTGTCACATGACACACTCTATTTAATTCAATTTTTCTGGAACAAAATGCATATTCAGAAATACAAATCGACGTGTCCAAGCGTTTTTCCCAACACACCCTCATTTATTTGTCGTCGAATTTATACCATTTGGCTGTTCCACACTGTATATAAAAACCATGTCAATTCCACAAACAACAAACTACTTACTAACGTGAGATTGAAGATGAAGATATTGCAATACATAACAGGTGTAGCATTAGCAGAAATTAATGAAGAAAATTCATCTCGTGGACAATAATTACGAGGAATGTAAAAATATATAACTATAACAGCAATGTGTCGTTTTCTGTACGGACGATACGGAATGGACAGTTGGTCGTTTCAAAAAACGTCAGTATAGAAAACGACAGACACATGTCATTGCTGTTATAGTAATATATTTTCTCATTCCTCGTAATTTTATTGTCCTCGAGATGAATTTTCCTGATTAATTTCTGCTAATGCTACATTTGTTATGTATTGCAATATCTTCATCTTCAATCTCACGTTAGTAAGTAGTTTGTTGTTTGTGGAATTGACATGGTTGTCATATATACTCTTTTTTTCAAAGATTGTCTTGATAAAGGTAATAAACATTTCCGAAAGCTCGGCTTATTAACATATTAACAAAGAGTCCACTTATTCAATGCCAAAATTTCGACTGCATCCTCACGAACAAAACCTTCATCTAGTTTTCTAAATCTTAGATTATATATATATATATATACATATATATATCGAAATAGATATTATCTATATTTTATGTAATGATTTCATTCAATGTTACTTATACTTAAATCTCAAACACAGATACAGAATAAAATTCCATTTTCAACATTATGATCATGAGTAATACCATAGACTATAAAAATAGTATTCTATAGTCTATGGTTATAGCTATTGAATTTCGATATGAAAAATGCTTCTATTTCGCTTAGGTTTTTTCAATAATATGAACATAAGAACTATTCCGGACTCGCCCAAAATAAAATATCATGTTAGGGTGAGTTATTCGAATCAATTTGACTTGGTATAATTCTTCTATAATTTATTGGTATGATTCTATTATAAATCTATTATAAAGTTTCGATGTACCACTGCTATGGCATCCCGAATCACCTAATCACCGAATGTGGATGAATCAAGTTCCGACGTTCCCTTTTCTAGAAATTTATTCTGTCACCCTATGTTCGATAAATGAAAAGAGATGAATTTTCACTTGTATTTCGACTTAATGTATTTCCTGAACTCTGCAAACCATGACTTTTCTGAGAATGGATTTCAACCTAGTGGCAACCAAATATCGAATTATTAACGTTAACATACTTCCTTGGCGAAGGTCATAAATTATCAATTTCGAATACTTCCATTGACGAGATAGAGATTCTATTCATTATTAGCATACAGAATTACAGAATCATTCTGTTGTTCAGCCTAGACGAAATGACAGTATGATGAGGTATTATAGTACATACAGTACGATATTTGAATATCTGAATATCTGAATATCTGAATAATAAATAATGAAATAATATTAACTATAGATTATTGGTGTAACATATCTGTGTTAAGTGTGTATCTTCCCATATTTTATCTATCGGAATTGAATGAATAATCATTTCAGATTGGGATGGAGAAAAAATTGAGAGACTTCAAACTTTATTGAGACCTTGTCGCAGCCCTTATTTTGGTATAGAGCTGGTTCAAATAGGGGAATTCTTGATTTGAATAATATATGAGCACTCTGTTCTAGAACACATCTATATAGCGGCATTTGTGTCACTAAAATACATCCTATTCCGTGTCACTGAACCGTGGTTATCCAAAAAACCCAATCGGTTCTTCGAGGAAGTGGTAAATTACAATCCAAAAGTCAGCGTGATGATTGCAGGTGAAAGAACCGAAAAAGAAGAATATTTATAACCGAACGCTATGCCAATTATGGTTTTATGCTAATGCAGCATCAGATCGAGATCGACTTTTTCATCGCATCTAATCAAAGCTGAATTGTAGATTTCCGCTGGTGGATAGATGTTTTCGGACAAGTTATTGCCATAAAAGTGCTCGAATGAGCGTAGACCTAATATGGACAGATTGGAACGAGTTACAGAGTTGTGACAGAGTAACAGGAGTATGTTCGGTTTGTTTCGAATTTCGACTCTGTCAAATCTGTTGCATTTTCCAATTTTCAACGACCATGCTGAATCTTGAACCACGGTTCACAATTCTCCTAAAAATGACTAACCCTGAATATCTCTAAAACTTTTGATTGACCTATTGAGCTATGTAGTTTCCGAGTCTGAATCCTGATTTTTCGCAAAGAATTTGTTCTACAGTATTCTAAAGAAAGATATTCACCATATTCATGATGTGGGTTTAATTGCTGCATGAAGCTATGCCAACGTAATTTGAGTGAAATCTCATGGGCCGTTCGAAAGTTGACGAGCAAAAAAGATTTGATAATTGTAACTTTAGAGCCGTCTAGCGCCCAAACTAAGCAACTTCGTACTGAGGTGAGTTTGCTTGTATAAAGTAGTTGTGGCCTGAAGAATATATGGTAGGTATTGCGTTCGTCGATTATATTCTAATATGAGGAATAATCTACCTTTTTATATCTTTATTAAACAACTAACATCAATCACTATCACAAATGTCTTGATTCCATTTGACAAAAACTGAACATATACAAAGGGATATATATCTCAATAAAACAATTATGAATATCCACTATATAACTCCCCCCTCAGAGACATCGTTAATAGCAAAAGTTACTCTTTTCTTTCTTGTAGTGGAGGGTCGAAGAACAGAATCACTCTCTAAATATGCAGGTTTTATCCTATTCAAAGAAACAGATTTGACATTTTCATTAACGTTTATTGTAAAGGTTTTTTCAGATCGACTTTCAACTTTGAATGGGCCTTCATATGAAGATTGAAGAGAAGGAATTTGTGTAATTTCTCACAAACACATGACTGCATATCATGATATCATCATGGATGAAAATATTTGATCTCGAGCATATTGGAGTAGTCATCTGGATTGTTTTGAAAGTTCGTCTAAGTTGGGTAACTTAATCAGATGGATCTGGAACTGATGATGAGAATGAAATGAAAATCTCTGCAGGTAAACGAATAGTTTGATTTAGTTAAACTGAACATATACAAAGGGATATATCTCAATGAAACAATTATGAATATCCACTACAGTAGGTTTTTGTGAAGACATTCTGAGGATAACCTGTAGAAACAAATTTATTTGCGTTGTGTGAAGGAGAAACTCTTTTTGCTATCAATTTCGCTGTCATACTTATAGAGAATAAAATAGCCTATATCTCTTCAGTCTTGTCAGATATCAGTCGGTATTGAAGGATATCTAATGATGATCCCTGAGAGAATATAAAATATTATATAGAGTGTCCCATTTAAAATTCAAAAGAATCATATCATATGAATTAAAATATCAAATATCAAAAGTAGTAAATTGAAGTGTAAATTCAGTGACAATGGTCTGAATTTGGGAAAAAATGGCTGAATTCGGAAAAAAGTCTGAATTTGGAAGAAAAAGTCTAAATAGCAGAAAATGTCTGGTTCCAAGGGATAGAGCCAAAGAAGAAAGTCTGAATTTCCAGAATGAAAATTATGCAAACAACAGTAGTTTCTCTATAAGCTTTCGTAGGAACCTGGCTCCATTCATTTGAAAAGAATCATAATACCGTTGTTCTTTCCCTTCAAACTGGCAATTAGCCCTAATTGTCATAAAGTAATATGTCATCAAGTACGTTCAGCGCTCAACGCACATGATGATTTTTTTTATATAATTGCCAGTTTGAACTAGCAATTAGGACTGATTGCCAGTTCAAACTTGCAATCATGGCTAATCGTCAGCGTAAACTGACAATAAGCGAAGAATATCATTTTCAATTTACAATTATGGCTAATTGCCAGTTCAAACTGACGGCTAATCGCCAGTTTGAACTGGCAATTAGGGCTGATCGTCAGTTCAAACTGGAAATTATTAATAAAAGTCATCATTTCCGATCAGCGCTTTAGTAGAACAGAGAAATTATGTATATGCTATCTATTTTGTTGCTTTCGGCCCGGTTCGCAATCGTCATTTTCAAGAATATTATGTTTCTACTATCATCTGAGTACATAATGTGGGGAGAAACAGGAGAGAATGCGATGATAAAGAAAGCCATCTGGCCTATAAAGTTCACATCTGATATCTGAAATCGATAGAAAAACTTCTGATAGAATAAAGGTAGACAGTGAGCTGACCACTTTTGGTATTGTGTAGATTACACCTATATTATGTGATTGCTAGCAACTATTTTACCTTCACTCCACAGTGAGGTAATGTTTTATGGAGATAAAATACAAAATATGTATCCGTAGCAGGTGTTCAAATGAAAATGTTCTCGCAAGATTTTTTATCACTGAACAAATATCCTTTTGTTTTTGATGAGACGTGAGACGTTAAGAGTTCGTTTGCACTGAGCATACATATAGCTTTGCTTGTACATAGATAAAATGATATTGATATTGATACACTTGTATGAAAACCGATCCAAAATATACCTGACAGGGTAAATAGGATACGTATCTTCAGACATTATTATCTATTTTAGTGATAGCTATCACCATAGAGATTATTTCAGGAGTTTCATATTGCATATTATGAAGATTTTGTCTTCTTCCAAAGGATTTACTTTTCAATTCTAGAAGAGTGTTTCCTAGAACAGCAATTCTCGTAGGTGAATTGATTTTTCCTCAAGGGAAACTTTTCTTCTTCAAGGTATTTCAGTATTATTCAATTAATATTCATCTGTCATGACCGTTACGAATATTCGATACATTGAGAGATCGGTCCTTATATGTTCGGTAATCGGTATTACAAAAATTCCAACAATAAGTATAACCAAGTATGAGTAATCAGTGATTTATTCCTTCTAGGTTATATTTTTATTGATATTATAATACATCATTCATGTCATGAATCTAATGAAAGTATGTATTTCTCAACTAGTATCTGCTGCTCATTCAAATGAATATACGATATAAGGCGTATAGGAGGAAAATACCAATAATTATATTTGCGTGATGAATTTGAGTTCAGAATAAAATGAAATTTCACTCACTCAATATAGAGGAGTTACGTTAGTTGAAGTACTATTCGAGCAACAGACCAGATTTCAAGGGAGTAACATCAATCAAACTCCTTCATATAAATAAGCAAATTCGGCAGTGAATGATGCAATATACATAATCCCTTCCAAATAATAAACTCAGACCATTATTAGCCTTCCATGAAATTAAATGTATTTCAGGATAAAATAAGAGCGACAGAATATACTCCATGAGAATATTCGGTTGCCAGGAACTATTCTTCTTCAAATCTGACTGAATAGCATCAGGAAAAAAGTGAGCAAAAGTGAAGTGAACATACGTTCATCTAGTCAAAGTAAAAAGTTGTGCGAGTAATCATTGTCGTTGTCGTTGTCATTGTCGTTGTCATTGTCATGCGCATAAATGAACCCCAATCCAACGACCAGCCACGAATCCAACCCCAGGATTACTTTGATGTCTCTTGACCATCTCGACCACCTGACCGCCCTGCACACTGATGAAATGCAGTTGCCATAACTGATAATTCAATAGTGGCAGTCAAAACGTTGAATATGAATATGAATATGAATATGAATATGAAGGTGAAAAGTGAAAAGATGAGTTCTCCTAAGCTATATAATCATTTCAGATAAAGGATATGTCCCAGGTTACTGACATCGGAGACGACGGAATAGTAAATTCTAACCGGTGAGCATCGTGGATAACATCTTATACGAATATGATTCTGGAATCTACCGACCTCTCAGTATCTCACAGTACAGGATTCTGAGAGATCTCATATAGTGAGAGAAAAGATATACCCGACTCACAATTGGGATTTCCGAATTACAACTCAGAATTCAGGAAAATTGTTAGATATTGATACTTGTTGCAATGGTAAATATGAATATGTATGTTTCTTTCAGGTTGGCAACACTGTTCAGTCATTTTGTATGTTCTGTGTGACATCAAAAGGTTGACAAGAGACATCAATCAATAATAGTTACTGTAAAAATATTAAATAAAAGGCGTATAGAAAAATGTTCATGTTAAAAATTTGCAAGTTTGCAACTTTGGCAAGCAATTAAAAGGGTGTTAAAATATGAAATATGAAAAACTATAAATTTAAGTTTAGTTTTCAGAAAAAATAATTTTAAGAACCTAATCGAAGGGTATGCAGATTCAGACTGGGCTGGAGACAAGACAGACAGAAAATCCACTTCTGGATATATTTTTAAAGTTTTTGGTTGTACAGTGAGCTGGTCTTCTAGGAAACAAGCTACAGTAGCTTTGTCCTCCACCGAGGCTGAATATGTAGCCCTGAGTGTAGCAGTAAGTGAAGCTTGCTGGCTTCAATACATGATGATTGATTTTAAAGTTTTAAAGTTTTGGATGTTGGTAGTGTGGTCATCTATGAAGATAATCAATCAGCAATCAAAGTCTGTAAAAACCCAGAATATCACAAGCGACTAAAGCATATAGATATACGTTTTCATTTCATTAGAGACAAAGTTAAAGAAAAGGTTGTCACGTTAAAATATATACCGACAAATATGCAGATGGCAGATTTTTTCACAAAACCTCTTTCTTTAACGTTGTTTTCTAACTTTTGCAAAATGTGTGGTTTAGCATAAGTTTTTTTTTTTAAATTATTAGGATTCTTGGGATTTTACCATTGAGGGGGAGTGTTAGAGATTGATACTTGTTGCAATGGTAAATATGAATATGTATGTTTCTTTTAGGTTGGCAACACTGTTCAGTCATTTTGTATGATCTGTGTGACATCAAAAGGTTGACAAGAGACATCAATTAATAATAGTTACTGTAAAAATATTAAATGAAAGGCGTATAGAAAAGTGTTCATGTTAAAAATTTATTGAAGGAACAATAAAACTAATCTTTAAATATCATCCTGATTGTGCCTGTTTCTGAAATATCCACAATAAAACAACAGGTTATGGGCCCAGTTACCTTCACTGTGCAAAGGGTAAAAATCAGGATACAAAGTTTTGAGGTTAGGAGCGACTACGCCTAAAACCAAAAAGTAAAAAGTACAAAATGACCGAAATCAACCCCATTTTGAAACTCACTGGTGATAACTGGCCAGTGTGGAAGTTTCAAACGACCATAATATTAAAGGGTCGAGGTCTGTTTGAGATAGTGGATGGCAGCAGAGTTAGACCAACCCCAGGTGATGATTTGAGAAAGTGGATCCAAGACGACGCAAAAGCTCAAGAATTAATCGTAACCAGGATGGACCAAGAGCCGTAAACTCATATCTCATCATGTGATAGCTCCAAAGATATGTGGGCAAAACTTAAGGCAGTATATGATAAAGAATCAGTCGTAAGCATTCATCTCCTTCAGCAGAGGTTTTTCATGCTGGTTCTGTGAACACATTCATATCCAAAATAGAAGGGATCAAAACTAAGCTGAGAGCTGCGGGTGAAACACTATCAGAAAAAATGATAATGACTAAAATATTGATGGCTTTACCAGATCAATATAAGCATTTTCGATCTGCCTGGGAGTCAGTCCCAGTGGATAAGCAAACTCTTGAAGAGTTGACATTGAGGTTGTTGTTGGAAGAAGAGAGGTCATCAAACTCAGAAACTACAACTGCATTAGCAGCTAAGAGAAGTTTTTACAAGGGCCCCAACTCTGGACAAGCAAGATTACGATGCCATATCTGTGCGAAAAGTGGACATCTAGCAAGAAATTGTTTCTTTAGGCATAAAAACAAAAATGAAGAGTCCAAGGAAAGCAAAGAACAACAGCAACAAAGCTCCAAAACAAGTTCAAAATACTGCAATCACTGTAAAAGGTCTGGTCACAGTCTGCAGGTCTGCTGGTTCAAAAGAGGTAAAGGAAATAGTACCAAAACTGAACTAGAAGAACAAAGAATCAAATGCATTCATGGTGAACTCAGACAGCTTAAATTCAAATGACTGGTGTTTGGATTCAGGAGCAAGTGAACACATGTCCTGGAATAAGAATCTGTTTAGAGACATTAAAAAATAAAAACAAGAAAGATGGTGCAAATTGGAAACGATCAAAAATTGGAAGTGGCAGGAATTGGACAAATAAATATATGGGCCTATAATGGAGAAAAAATGATAAAAACCACACTTTCAGATGTGTTGTATGTACCAGACTTAAAATTCAATTTATTCTCTGCTGGATGTGCTCTTGACAAGGGATATTTCATGATGTCAGATGATAAAAGGTGTAAATTTGTGGATAAAAATGGCAATATCAGAGCACTAGCAACAAGAGAAAATAAATTATATAAAATGCTTCTCACACCAGAAATTTCAGTTGATTTTAGTGCTCTAGCATGTCTTTCTGAACAAAACTCCTCAGTTGAAAATAAAAACGGTTTTTCAGAAATCAATGATTTGGAGGTGGATTCAATTCCTGAGTGCATGAGAGTAAAAACAGTAGAACATTTGAAAGAGTGGCATTGCAAATTAGTCCATCAAAATGTTAAATTTGTCAGGGATTTCTTAAAGCAAAATAAAATAGATTTTGTGGATACTGGAAAAGACTTTGTGTGTGAATCATGCTTGGCTGGCAAACAGCACAAGTTAGTTTTTGAAAATAGTAATTCCAGATCTACAGCACCATTAGAACTTGTTCACGCAGATGTTTGTGGACCTATGGAAACTGAGTCCTTAGGAGGTGCAAAATACTTTTTGCTATTGAAAGATGATTTCTCATCCTATAGATATATTTACTTCCTAAAGCACAAATCTGAAGTGAAGAAAAATATTGAAAAATACATATCCCTGGCAGAACGAGAAACTGGATGTAATATGAAAATACTCAGAACAGATAATGGACTTGAGTTTGTGAATAGAGAGATCAGAGAGATGGTGGAGAGCAGAGGTATACGTCACCAAAGAACAGTGGTGTATACTCCACAACAAAATGGCAGAGCTGAGAGGGAAAACAGAACTCTAGTGGACAAAGTATTCTGGGCAGAAGCATTAAATACAGCTTCTTATATTCTAAACAGAACTGGGCCAAGTCCTATCAAATTCAAGACACCTTATGAACTTTGGTATAAGAAGGTTTCAAAAATGCCAAATTTGCAAATCTTTGGAAACAGAGTGTCAATACATGTACCAAAAGAAACCAGACTGAAGTGGGACCCGAAAAATAAACAAGGAATTTTTCTGGGGTATGGAGAAGAAGTGAAAAGATACAGAGTTTATGTACCATCGAAGGATAAAGTGAAGATACACAAAGACATTATTTTTCTGCCTGAAAAGAATCAACTATCAGAAAAAGTTGATGAGATAGTGATCTTTCAAGAGGAGATCACCGAAAATTCCTCTGACATGGAGGTAGCTCAGAATGAGGAAGTTATTGAAAATTTAAATGACACAGATGGAAATACAGATGAAATTTCAGAGTATGAGGATGTGGACTTCTCAGTAGACTCAGAAGTAAATGATGAAGTAGTTAATTCAAGGTATAACCTAAGAAGAGAAAGGAAGCAAACTAAAAAATATGATGATTTTGAAATGGATGTGGATAAAATTCTGTTAACTACAAGCGGATATGATGATGAACCTATTTCCTATGATGATGCAATGACAAGCTATGAATCTGCTAAGTGGAAAGAAGCCATGGAAGTTGAAATCAGTGCATTGAATGAAAATAAAACTTGGACTATCATGAGTGAAAATGTTTCTAAGGTTGACAAATCCGTCATAGAATGTAAATGGGTATATAAAAAGAAAAGAGATAAAATGGGTAATGTACAAAAATATAAAGCAAGGTTAGTTGCCAGAGGATTTCAACAAACAGGTATATATAACAGTGACAATTATAGTCCAGTGGCCAAACTTCCTTCAGTAAGAATTTTTTTAGCTCTATGCAATAATTTCAATTATGAAGTTTATCAGTTAGATGTATGTAGCGCTTTCCTAAATGGAGATGTAAATGATGAGGTTTATGTATTGTTACCGCAGGGTTTTGATCAGTATGAAGGCAAAATTGCAAAGCTCAACAAATCCTTTTATGGGTTGAAATCCTCTCCTAAAAATTGGTATAAGAAATTTAATGATTTAATGTTATCCTTGAAATTTGAAAGATCAGAAAGTGAATATTGCATCCATACCAAAGTAAATGAAGTTTCCAGAGTCTTCATATTAATTTATGTGGATGATCTTTTGCTTGCTGGCTCAGATAAAGCAGAAATTGAAAAAATTAAACAGGTCTTGAACCAGACCTTTAAAATGAAAGATTTGGGTTGTGTCAGACACTTTTTAGGAATGTTAATAACACAAAATGTGTGTGAAAATAAAATTACCATAAACCAAACAACATACCCAAAAGGAGTTTTGAAACATTTTGAATTACAAAATTGCAAACCTTGTAATACACCTATGGAAGTAAGTTTCAAGCATGATGAATTGAAGTGTGAAAGGTCTGAAAGCAGAGATATTGAAAATAAGTGTCGAAGGGCCATAGGTTCCCTGATGTATGCAATGTTGTGTTCAAGGCCAGACTTATGCATTTCTATCAGTATTTTAAGTAGGTATCAATCATCAGCAAGTTTGCAACTTTGGCAAGCAATTAAAAGGGTGTTGAAATATGAAATATGAAAAACTATAAATTTAAGTTTAGTTTTCAGAAAAAATAATTTTAAGAACCTAATCGAAGGGTATGCAGATTCAGACTGGGCTGGAGACAAGACAGACAGAAAATCCACTTCTGGATATATTTTTGAAGTTTTTGGTTGTACAGTGAGCTGGTCTTCTAGGAAACAAGCTACAGTAGCTTTGTCCTCCACCGAGGCTGAATATGTAGCCCTGAGTGTAGCAGTAAGTGAAGCTTGCTGGCTTCAATACATGATGATTGATTTTAAAGTTTTAAAGTTTTGGATGTTGGTAGTGTGGTCACCTATGAAGATAATCAATCAGCAATCAAAGTCTGTAAAAACCCAGAATATCACAAGCGACTGAAGCATATAGATATACGTTTTCATTTCATTAGAGACAAAGTTAAAGAAAAGGTTGTCACGTTAAAATATATACCGACAAATATGCAGATGGCAGATTTTTTCACAAAACCTCTTTCTTTAACGTTGTTTTCTAACTTTTGCAAAATGTGTGGTTTAGCATAAGTTTTTTTTTTTTAAATTATTAGGATTCTTGGGATTTTACCATTGAGGGGGAGTGTTAGAGATTGATACTTGTTGCAATGGTAAATATGAATATGTATGTTTCTTTTAGGTTGGCAACACTGTTCAGTCATTTTGTATGTTCTGTGTGACATCAAAAGGTTGACAAGAGACATCAATCAATAATAGTTACTGTAAAAATATTAAATAAAAGGCGTATAGAAAAATGTTCATGTTAAAAATTTATTGAAGGAACAATAAAACTAATCTTTAAATATCATCCTGATTATACCTGTTTCTGAAATATCCACAATAAAACAACAAAAATAATAAATTCGTGGCGTCTCTTCGCCTTCTTAGAATTTGTTCAAACTCAAAATATGTACAATGATATTGGTTAGAATCATTCCAAAACTTCTGTCATGACCTTTGGAACGAATTCTAATATATATAACCATTTTCTCTTCAAATGGTATTCATCCTTTCACATAAATACTCTCCCAACATGTCATTAACGTAAAACTGAAACTATCTCCGGATAAATTCCAAATGAGACAACTTGTTTATACTGAGTTTTGTTGAAATCGCATCTACCTGTTATTCTGGTGAGCAGTGGCTCACCATGTATAACTTCTCCAAGCTCCTCATGTCCCAACTGTCGATATATGTAATATATGTAACCAAATACCTCGAGATGTTCGGACTCGGACCGAATCGAATACCACCGAAGGTTACGTTCCTGCTGAATTCCATCTGCTGTAACGGAATGTCGGATAATTTTCATAGTGCCTTACCACATTGATTTTGGCATTTTTATACTTTTTATCTCATCCTTATCACGACGCACATGCACGATCGACAATTGCCAAGGTAGGCATGGCAAAGAGAAAAAAATCGTCATCTATTTTTTCATGCCGAAAAATTCCCACGAAGGCAATTCGATACGGTTTGATGAAACCGCGACTAAAGAGGACGAAAATGTTTCAGGTGGTAATGGTTTATGAGTCTTCGTTGAACCAGCAGGCTATTGTGTTGAAACCACCGAACGAACGAACTATGTGTGGAAGATAAATGAACGTCAATATTTATCACTCCCATCAGCTATTTTTTTTATTCTTTCCACATTACTGTTTACCGTCTTGGAGCCTAGATTCGAGCTGGTTTTTCATCAAGTCGTGTACTCAGCGTGTCTTCCTGTCTCTACTTTGTGCAGTATCCATTTTTTCGGTGTTATTCCCGTTTCCTTCCATTCATGTTTCTTATGTTTTTTCTTTGTTGTTCCACTTGTTCTATCCTCATCATTCATTCAAACCAATTCAGTTGTCTCTTGAATAATTCGTTGATTATCAATTCTCACCTCAACGTTTTTCTCATTGTTTCGATACTAAATCGATCCGACTTTACATTCCTGTTTATTAAATATGTGATCTCCACTGGAATTTAATCAATTTCACTATTGTTTTATATATTGTTATATTATAACTTGAAGTTTTGTTCCTTGTGTCATTTTTTTTTGCTAATATTTTATTATTCACAAATTTGAGTTCTGTTTTTCCAATATGAATATTTACAGGTTTTCACGACAATGTTAGTTGATTTCGATTGGAACTTCTGAATAGTTGTCGATCCATTACTGAAGCACTTTCATATCTGAATATTTTTTCTTCATCATTATTATCATCATTTATTGATCATTTGCTGTTTCATTGAATACCAGCAATTAGGAATTTGTATTTGTTTTATTTTAACCACACGTAAGTGGTTGACTGGTGAAATGGACCTTCTCCACACTCACATTGCTTGTTATGAATAATAAACTTATAAAATTAGCGAAAACATGAAAATCGTGACTTAACACTTACTGAGGAGAGTAAGAAAGCCAACTTCCGGGACATCGACAACTGACTTCGTTCATAGTAGATCACTCAGGCGTTCTAGATGAAAACTGGTTACAAGTTGTCGGAGATGAGGAACGAAATGAATGAATTTCAATTAGCGGATGGCTGCATTATGTAAACCTAGATGGGTTTTCAACCGTGTCTGAGTTGTGACAAAAAGTTTCGGATACGAGCAGATTTCATATTTCAAGTAATTCAGATTAACTACAACTAATCAAAAATCAAAATTTTTGGTTGAAACATTTCTATCAGTCCTCTCACAATAAGAAAATTCATCTACATTTTTTTCCTTGTTGAAAGTTAATAATAACATGTAATCAATCATTTTGTCATATCTGTTCTACTTTCCTTATATCTCATCAATTGGTTTCACAAATATGGATCATGTGAGGATGCTTCAATAAAAGAGGAATACATGAACATTTACAGGGACGTCATAAGCTACTGCTAACTCTAGCGTGGATTATCAGAAGATAAATGGTTTCATTATAATAAATATAGTCATTTCTCCCAAAATTATATATCCGATCCACCTACAGAATATTTCACACATTCTTGAGTTCGAAAGAAGTATGCAGGGTGTATCGAAAAAAGTGTGCAATACTCTATTAGCGGCTTCTAGGACAAGAAATAGGAAGTGAACTTTCCCAAACATATGTCTATAAATGGCCTCTAAAAGAGCTACTGTGAGGTCGCTCCTGAAGATGGTTTTTTAATGATTTTACCGAAATGGTTTGAGGTAAAACAATGCAATTTCGTGTGCTTATACCTAGCGATTCATGAGGAATTTGAAAATGTGAACGAAAATAAAAAAAAAAATCAATCAGGGGCATTTGAACATTGCTGTCCTATGGTATTTTCAGGCCTGTCTTTGAAAGTGCTCTATGCTTTGCAATTTGAATGAAAATTGAGTTTTATTCATGAAAGAAAGTACTCTTGTTGAATATCGATCGAAGGCATATTTCTGAATAAAATGAATCTGAGAATTTTGTGACGTTGAGAAGTAGGTGGAAAAGTATTGCACACTGTGGATAGGAGTGGTAGATATTCTCCAAGAATAATTCTCACCGAGCAACAATTCTCATTATTTCAAAAATATTGAGGTACCCATATTTTTTTTCTCACCCCTTGTGTTTTCGAATGATGGAAACTGGTAGGATTCATTCAAAGTGATCCCCAATGATGATCCTTTATTTTCCGCAAAATCCCACAGTGATACATTGGTCCATCACTCTTTTGAGGAGAATTGAAATTATTTTTTTCGGATACCTCATTGTTTATGCTGATGGAATGATCACGAGAATCCTCAGATCCTCAGAATCCTTCAATCCTTGTGAAAAAGATCGTTTATTGTGCATTTCAACATTTAGAACCATGAAAGTGGTAGTACTTTGCCACAATTACACCCCAAGAATTTAATCACTCTCTTGTAGGAAAAACATTTCGAATACCTACCAAACAAAGAAGAGTTATTCAAAATCGATCGATGTTGCATCATTACATTACGTTATAGAAGTGGCAACTTACCTTTCATATCGTTTCAAATTCAATGTAGAGTGCAAGCATCAGGTCCATTCCATACATCACAGATGTGTGGGATTATGATCAATAGAAGCAGTTTTCTGCATAACATCAAAACGATTTTTGTCTTCTCGACATGTTGAAAGATAGAAGATCTTCTCTTGATGGTCCTAACGTGCAGTTACGAAAAACGCGTTGTGGCAGACTGTGGTGACATGACCTGTTTTGGTGAAATTCTGCTCGTAATGCATTCTGAAATCAAACCCAAATTCTAACATTGAACTAGGCATTATCAAGCAGCATTTCCATATGGATGTTTTTCTTTGTATTCTAGATTCTTTGGTTTCGGTATTTTCATCACCATCTATATCTTTCTGATTCACTACCTTCAGTTCATAAGAATTTCATGGAAGACGTTTATGGTTTATGCAGAAAAAGAATAAAAAACTGTCAGTCCATTCTGATATCCATAATATCTTCAAATATTAGAGGGTATGATTTTCAAGCCAACTAGGATAACGGTATAGTGAGTTGTATACTACGTATGTTTTCATCTTCAATGTCGATTATGATGATTACCACCAGATTTACAAGGATTTCTGGTTGGTGTCATTCTTTACTACGGGTATCTATGTTTCCCTATCGCTGGAAAAGTAGTTGAACAATTGTTAGGGAAAGAGTAATAACTCTCAATGACTGTATCTGGTTGATTAGGATAACCTAATTGAACGAGGGCACATGTAGGTGAGATAATGAGTATTTCTGATTTCAATGGGTTTGGTTTGTATCAATCTCAGTGCCACGAGAATAGTCAGTATTGCTGACAAATGGATTCGCCCTGAATTATCAGCTGGTAATCTGGCTAAAATTGGCATCATGAACGTTTTAGCGATCACCAGCTTAATGAAATCCGTACGGCTTGTTAGAACTGTCTGATTTGTTTGGTTCGACCACAGCCAAAGTGTCAACATTCGATATTCGTTTCTGTGTCAATCTGAGATCAAATGGACCGAAAATAACATGTGTGTGCGTCGTTTGGTACCACGTGTGAAGTGGGATAGCTCGTGTTTCCTTCCAATGTTATTTTTAAGCTTTTATTATAGCATTGATTGAGACGTCTGAGTGTAACCAGTAATGAGACATAATATGTTTTCTAGTTAGACTGCTTGATTAGCGTATTTATAATAAGATGAAGTGTGGGACAGTAAAATTCATTCCGTTTCTGTACAGATGGAAAATATAAATAAAGGAAACATCACTTTTTTTGCTCTACACCAAAACTTTTGGTACTTACTATATTTGACAGCAAAAAAGGATAATCAGGGGAATATTGCAAGGTCCAATATACATTAATACGATCTGAAAAAATTGTATACTCACTTTATCATTATCATATAGTTTACTTTCATTTATTTGGAACATATACTTCATTATTTCCATCGACCATCACAAATACTTTATGAACTCATAGTCCAAATATATATGTATACATTGAAATATTAAGGGATATTGAGGTATTAAAACACGTATGATTTTTCAGATCAAGTATTTTGAAGACCAGTTCGCCACGAATAACCACGTTATTTTTTTTTGTACACTTCCATTGTTGAATATTGTAACGAAGCTTTAGCAATATTTCATTCGACGTGAAAAGGTACTCTTCTCAGATCTATAATTCAAAAGTTGATGACTCCACTTTCCTCTGGTGATGTCCCGATGGTACATTTGGTAGTGAATGATCGATTGATCTTGTCGTGATAGTTTTTAAACATGCGCGTTTTTGGAAGCTGGATTCAAACACGTCATGAGACAAGAAATTTTATAAGAGTTTGGACTGTGATTTTACCTTGTGAGCTGATTCTCAACTCCACTGAAAGTTGTGGATGGTCTACACTAGAAATGATCTAGCAAGCATTACCCTTATTTTGCTCCACGAAACATTGAGCAAGTTGTTCCAGTCCAATAATAAGCCACGAACTGATTCGTTGGGAATGGAATTTAATTTTAAATATTTTGTCATCGATATCATTTGTTGACATTCAAGATGATATATTGGAAATATTTGGTACCGCTATGAATGAAACCATTTTTATTCATAAAAAGAATAATAACATGTAAGGAAAATGGGTCACGTTTTATAGAGAGGTGTATAACCTCTTATGAAATATGTTCTACAGATTTCTCTCTGTTGAGTCTCGTTAATTTTCTTTCAAGAGATGTTGATTCGAAAGCTTATATACAATGAAGAGTAGAAATAGACTTCTTCAGATTATATCAGTGGAATTCAGCAGATTGCTTCGTCATCTACCGTAGTCAAGCTGTAGGTATTTTGTCACAGACATTGTTATGTGGATGTGGTAGTGCTCAGACTTCGGTGAGTAGTGGTTATACTATAATTTATCAGTGCGAGAGCAACAGTGGTAGAGTATAGACGTGTACCTCTAGAGCTAAAGTAGCAAATAGTCCCAGCGCAACACTTGAAAATGTCAGATACAAGTGATGGTCACTATAGTGAGATGGAATTGATGGATGACGGCGAATGGAAAAAGGTTAGACATAAAAGAAAATCTAAACGTTTAGAAAACATCCCGAAGAAAACAAAACCCTTAACACAAGACCAAATACACACCATAATTTCTGAAGATTGCTCCAGTACTAATTCCGCAATAACCACCCCCCAAAAAACATCTGTTTCCATAAAAACTAACACCATCACAAAAACCCAAACCAACAAAAACTCCAATCCAATTAGATCGGATTTGACTCAAATGAAAAAATACCAACACATGTTTCATCTATCAGCAGATACAGGGTTATCCAGGAATGCTCTGATTAATACATGGGAGAAATTGTTTCCGAATGCTCCAGACGAAATAATAAAGACAAAAAATGGATTTCTATTGAAGACTAACGAGGACAAAAAAATTATAATTGAAACGTTGCAGAAGCTAGTAGCATTCAAAAGACTAACGGGTTTCAATGAAACAACTCCAAACAATAAACCACAAACTACAACTTCTTCTCAGAGTTACTCAATAGTTATAGCCCATATGGAGCAAGAAATAGAAGATCAAACAATAAGCGACCACTTACACAAAAACAAACTCGAACATCACTATTGCAAAAGAATAATTTCTAGAGCGACGAACAAGCCTACAATGCTAATTAGATTAATAACTAATTCAATACAAACCTTTGAAAGCCTACTCAGAAACGGATTTTTCTATAAATTTCGCCACTATCCTGTTTCTCCAAGCAAACCTCCACCTCCCAGCCCTAGACCATGTGGAAAGTGTTCAGAATTCACACATTCTACTGAATCATGCAACAGTTCACCTAAATGCCCCAAATGTCTTGGCCCACACAATCTTGATAAATGTCCTACAAACTTAACTCCAAAATGCACAAGCTGCGGATCAGAAGATCATTTAGCATGGTCATTCAAATGTCCCAATAGACCAAGAGCACCCATCCAGGGGGTACCAAACCTTCAAATAAAATCATTGAACAAAAAATCGATAGACATCCCGATAGAGAAGAGGCAAAAATCAAGGATTCATTCACCGGTAACTATTCATGACCATATCATTAACACTTATGTAAATGAACTGAACGACCCAGTTAACACCAACAGAGAAATGCTACTACAGAAACTGAGAAAACGATTCATCGATAACTCCAACGCTGACTCCACCGCAGTGTTTTCCGGAAGCAGGGTATATATATTAATTTTTGAACTTGACTCTTCAAATGCCGAATCTCCAACAGAACCCATCAATTCCACCTTGAACATTCAACATGTTTACGATGCAGATAATTAATTTACTGTACTGTAATATAAACAGCTACAACCTAAGGAAGCACTTAATAGGTAACTACATTGAGAATAATAGTATAGACTGCACACTGTTCGTGGAAGCCAAACTAAAATATGATACTAACACATCCTACAAGAATTGGATAACTGTCCAAAAACAAGGGAACCAAATCCATAATAGAACAAGAGGTGGAAGTCTAATTCAAGCACATCCATACCTCAAGTTGGGTAAAGCCAACCCACCAACAATCAACAATCCATTAAATGAATGCATTCACGTCACCATTCCATTTAATAATGAAAGACTTCACATATTTTTAGTGTACATACATCCAACAGCTAGAATTGAAGAAAATATTTTCACCAAAGCGAGTCTGTACAAATATTCGCTAATTGTTGGAGATTTCAACATCAGCAACAGAATCAAAAAAAGGCAACTTAATAACTTTCTGCAGAATTCGAACTTCACGAGGAAACAAACAGGACCGACTTTTCTCTTACCGAACAATAATGACACAACCCCAGATTTGATACTTCATTCCAAAAACATCTCAACAAGCATCGTCAATGTAGACCTAACAGCAGACTTAGGGTCAGACCATCTAGCCTTTCAAATATCAATAGATCTTCAATCAGCACTACCAGATGAAAAAATACTACGATTCAACTTGAAACGAACTAATATGGACAAAGTAAATGAGAGTATGAACGAGTACATACAAACGGCAGACACACTAGAAATTGACATGGAACAAATTACCCTCTTCAATCAGAAACTCAGCTCTACAATACTAGAACATACTCCCAAATCTACCTATAACTTTTATTCACATGAACTTCCACCTTTCATCGTGAGCCTAATTAAAAAAAAACGGAAAATATACAGGGAATATAGAATTAATAATGATCCAAATACCAAAACATCAATTAACCAGCTGAACAAAAATATACAAAAATTAATACAAGAGTACAAAACGCATACATGGATCAGAACCTGTGAAGAAATAAATGATAAAAAAGGAAAAACATACTGGCAGGAGATTCGAAAATTATCAAAATATAGAAGTAAAACTACATCTAATACCATTATAGAACAAAATGGAACAACTTATGAAAGTCCATCCGAAAAGGCACACATATTTGCCGAGCATTTTGTAAAGGTCTATGACGAGAGCAGTGACGTAGAATTTGATATTGACCAATATGAAAACATAAATGAATGGTACAACACTTACTTTGCAAACCCTCCCATCGACGAAGACTTATCCACTAACGAAGAAGAATATTTCGAAATATTGAAACAAGGCAAGAACACATCGCCAGGACATGATCACGTAACAAAAAACTTACTCAGGAAACTAGACCATCCTATTCACTTGTTCATAATTAGAATATTCAATTACTGTCTGAAAACTCATCGAATTCCATCAGAATGGAAAGAAGGAACTATTATTACGATACCTAAACCAAACTTGGACCACACCAAAGCAAGCAATTACCGCCCTATAACTCTCCTCCCAGTTCTGGGGAAAAATCTGGAGAAAATATTGCGAAATCGTTTACACCAGCAGATAGATGATAAAATTCCAGGATTCCAATTTGGATTTAGGAATGAATGCTCCACGCTACACCCTCTGGGGATCCTCATCAATAACATCGAAGCCAGCAAACTAAATAGACAAAAAACTGCAGCAGTATTCTTAGATATCAACAAAGCATTCGACAGCGTATGGCATAAAGGGCTACTATACAAATTGAATCAGTTAGGCTGCTCCCAACAACTGACACACCTCATCAATAGCTTCTTGACAGACAGGAAACTGAAAGTTAAAATCATGACGAAACTTTCACACGAATTCACACCAAAACAAGGACTCCCCCAAGGCTCTCCACTATCACCACTGTTGTATAATGCATACTGTTCAGATATTTACAATCACGCTGCGATAGATCCCTTGCGACAGTTACCCTTCAATCAATCTGGTTACATCCTCCAATATGCTGACGATACTGCTCTAGTATCACACGAAAAAACACTCGTCAAAACCGTGCAGAACCTACAGAGCTTGATCGACCTAACCATAATATGGTTCAATAAATGGAGACTGAAACCTAATCCAATCAAGTCACACTTCATAATTTTCAATCATCTCCCTTCACCAAACTCTCCTCACCTAATTTTCAATAATCACATCCTCCGTCCTGAGCAAAACGTTAAATACCTGGGAGTAACTCTTGACCAGAAACTTAACTTCAACCTCCACGCAGAGCAGAAAAAGAAAAACATCATTTCAAGAGCAAAACATTTCAGCAGCTTGACCTACAAGAAGCAAGGGATAAATCTGACCACAGCCTGTAGAATCTACAAGTTGATATGCCGCCCCATGATAGATTATGCACACCTAATTTACACAAACTGCAAAGCTAGCACTGTAAAGAAACTCCAAGTTGCTGAAACTACCGCCATCAGAAAGATCACCAAAATACGCCATCCCAATAATCCACTTCATAACCCGCCCAACCATCTGCTCTACGAACGAACAGACATAGAACCCATAGAGCGCAGAATACAAAAACTTACCTGCAGATTCAGCCAGAAAGAGAAGAATATGGAAATCCTAGAAGAGTTCTGCATTAGAAGAAATCCGGAAGTACGCTCCACATACAAACATCCAGAACATCCTCTGATAGACAAACTTTTAATATATATACAATAGACTCATTAATGTCTCAGTTTGAACGCATTCGATTTGTGTTTTTTTTTTTTTTTTTTTTCTCTGAGATGAACTTTTCCTTTTTATACGTATTTGCAAGCTACAATATGAAATAATCAGATTCAAAGGCTGAAGGACCTAGGTCGATAGCCTGAGGGATTGTATATATATATATGAACTTATTTGTATATTCAATTCAATAAAGAACATTTATTATTATTATATTACTATAATTTATAATGCGTTCAAAGTTATCAACCCAACTATTTTTTTCGTTCAGTGACTACTGACTGATAATGTTGTCTTGCTGTTAGTTTTTCATTATCATTCTGAGAAATCGACTGTTTATTTCGGTGTAATTCATGAGGTTTGGTCTTGAAATAACACACTGAATGTTATGAGGAATATCAAGTGGAGTCGAACACGGCAAATTCACTTGATATCACAAGACCGATAGCCTAGTTATAATCTCAAATTGTATTGTGGAACAAGGTATTTGCAGTGATCATAGTTGTAACTGTTGACTCAGATGAACATATTTCATACCATTATCAGGCTCAACATCCTCATCACCAAGTATTTTTAATGTTCAATGTTCCAATCATCATTTCACTGTATATTTGTCCAATAATGTTGTTCCAATGAACATGGCGGTGTTTTTCTTCAAGTTCTCTTCTTCTTGCTCTCGAACACATGTGTTCGAGAGCAACATTCAAACATTCCAACATGTGCTTTTATGAATATTCTATGAATGTACTTGTGCTATCTGGGCAGGTAATCAAGGTATCTGCGGCCTCATTCCCCTTCATGCCTTCGTGCCCTGGATACAGACGGATATCAGTTGTAAAGTTCTGCTAAGATTGAAATAGTTGATGAGAAAATATTCAGAATCACCCTGTACCCTATGCCAAGGCGGGACACAGTTACCTGGGATGTTGGAAGTCAGGACAACGAGAAACCATTACAGGAGAATCAATTGTTATTGAAAAACGAAGATTGTAAAAATAAAACCTGTTCACAAAATCTCTCATTTCAATTCTGATAATCGATATCCTAAGTTATCTTTAACAAATCAGAAGTGGTCAAGGATCTACCGAACAAAATGGCAGAGTCGAATCCGGAGAATGTTGATCGAATTATGAGTTCTTCAAGTGGTGGTCCAGAGGTGCCTATGGACGAGTTGATGCAGATGATGTTGATGATGGAACAGAGTCGGAAGGATGCAGAAGATAGATGGTTTCAATATCTTGAGAAGCAGAAAGCATCTAATTGCAGTTACCAAGTGATGATTGATGATTCCAATGGAGAGGAACTAGGAAAGTCAGCATTGGGATGGTTAGAGCGATTAGAAAGGACTGCGGTGCTGCATAACCGACATGAGTCATTCGAACTGGAAACTGCGAGAATCCATCTTGTGGGGACGGCAAACGGATGGTTGAAGCGAATTTCGATTTCATCCACAACTATAATGAATTCAAAACAAGATTCAAGAAAACTTCCAGTATACGACAGCGGACAGGTATGGACAGGAATGGAGCAAGGTAAGAGCTCTTTGTTTCCTTACTTCCACCATGGAGTCAAACCCTGTGAGGCATTGAAATTGGGGTTCGATGAAATCGAAGAACAGGTTATCGTCGGCCTCAACAATAAACAGATAGTTGCTGGTATTTCGACTGCCAATCATGAAGATGAGGAAAGAATTTATGGTCAGGCGAATGGCCAGTCCAGGTAGCAGAGCAGACAGTTTGATGATTCCCACGAGTGAAGCCATTTCAGGTCTACTGGATTACCCCTACAAAATGTCTATAGTAACGGGCAACCGCATTCATCAGGTAGAGCAGAAACGACGGGAGTAATCGTAGGGGGTGCTGATACAGGTGAAGCCGTCGGTTCGTTTTCTAGTTCTGATGAACAGGGGTATACGTTCAGTTGTTATTATTGTTAAGAACCTGGTCATCTACGCAAAAATTGTCCAAGGAAGGAGCAGAATCATGAATCGGGTCATACGTCACTTATTATGACTCCTGGAGCATCTGTTCAGGCAATAGTAGATGGTGGTACAATAACGCAAGGCGATCCTCGCGTAATGTACTGAATGCTCTTGTTGATACTGGTAGCGCTGTATGTACGATTAGGCAGAACTTCGTGGATGATGGACATTTTGATAGTTTGGACTCAAATCGTGAACTTCTTGGTTTTGGACAAGAACACGCGGTAGGCATTCGTAGACAAAAAGTGTCGGTTAATATCGCGTTGGACGAAATTTGTGTCGAAAATATTGAACTTTCAGTTGTTCCAGCAACTGCCCAAACAGTCGATTTTTTCAGGAAGAACTTCCACTGAATTAGACAAAATTGGTTATTATCGACTGGGAAACCAATTGATTTTCGGTTACGCAAATGAAAATCCATTCTGTATGTTGGAACTGAATGGGGCTCAGGGACATAATATTCTCACTGCCAAGTCGGACGCAGTGATTTTGAAGAATACAGTAGGTTTTCTTACAACAGCGATGGATGATTGTGATTTTTGAGCTTCAGTTTTGAATAATACCGATGAGAGTATTGCAATCAAACTAAGAGAAATGCTTATTCATGGTAATGTTGAAAATTCCGAACATTTATTACAGTTGGAAAGTGACATTACGCATTACATGTTGAATATTCAATCAGACACGTCAGAAACCAATGTCAGAAAATTATTTAATTTGGTTAATGAGTTTCGCGAAACGTCTGCAATGAATCTACGTTATAACTTGGACGCACGTATGCTGTTGAAATGGACATTGTTGACAATTATATTCCAATTCGAGGTAAACCATTCAAGAGCAGTCCTGAAGATCGGCCAGTGATATCTAGAACTGTACGCGAGTAAAAAGAATGTGGTATAGTTAAAGATACCAATTCTGCTCATGCGCTAGTCCGGTATTCTTGGTTGGAAAAAGAAATGGCGAAGAACGTTTGGTTGTAGATTTTAGAAAACTTAATCAGACTATCAAACCTAATTATCCTATTCCACAGATAGATGAACAATTCGAAAGTTCAGCTGGATGCAGTCTCTTCACTGCCCTTGGCTTAGCAAGTGGATATCTACAAGTCCCTTTGACAGAAAAAACCCAAGAAAAAACAGTTTTCATTACCAACGACGAAACAGGACAATTCACTAGAATGATTTTTGGCTTGACTAATGCTCCATATGAATTTGTAAGGGTGATGCATTTGGTTCTAAGAGATTTGAGAGGAAAAATCTGTATGTGTTACCTCGATGATATTCTCATTCCTGCAAGAAATTGGCCGGAAATGCTTGACAGGTTACGTCAAGTTTTCGAGGCTTTTCGAACTTCAAATTTGACGATGAATATCAAGAAATGTGTTTCCGCCAGCAGCCAAATATCATATTTAGGGTTCATTCTTTCCAAAGATGGGTTGACCAGGTGAGACGAAAATGAAGGCAATCGAAGATTTTCCAAAACCAAAGAATGCTCATGAGGTGAGACGATTTTTGGTCTGTGGAAAGATTGCTACTTGAAATCAACTTCACCATAGTCCCAGATTGTCAAGCTTTGATCTATTAAAATGCAAACAGATCAGTGGAGCCCCAGATTGCACGTTGGTATGCCACTCTGATGGAATATGATTTCAGTATGAAACATAGACATGGAACAGAAATGGCACATGTTGATGCTTTGAGCAGGGCACCAGTTGAGGAAGAAGAGAACGATTTTCAGAAAAACTTGGAAAAATTTGAAATTAAAAAATTAATTAGAAAATTAAAATTTTCATGGTTCTCGATGAAAATGATAAATTGTTGATGATTCAAAGAGATGATCAAAATTTGAGTGAAGTTATTGGAATCCTAAAGAAAAATCCAGAAAATATGAGTAGGGAGGAGATGGACCGAACTAAAGACTATCATTTGGAAAATGGAAAACTTTCCAAGAAGGTGAAAATAGATAATGAGGGAGAACATCTGTATGTTATCCCTAATAGAATGAGAAAATCCATTATGGTGGAATACCATGATATGGGAGGTCATTTCTCAATGGAACGCACTGCATCCAAAATTCTTGAAACTTGTCGGCTCAAAGGAATGAGGAGGTATGTCCGAGAAGCATGTTTACGGTTGCTTCGGATGTTTGATGAAGAAAACACCTGGTGGAAGACGACCTGGAGAGTTACATCCAATTCCGCCTACAAGTCGACCAATGGAAAGAATACATATTGATCACTTGGGTCCATTCATCAGAAGCATCAGAGGCAACTCATATGTACTCATATGTTCATATGGCCAGATTGAAGTAATCAACAGATCTTCATTACCAGTTATCACGACGTCAATAGTCTGTGATGAAAATTGGGATGCAACTATCAAATATCAATACTACAAAAAATGGAACAACTGAAAAATACCTTTCAAATCTCTTCACTGTGATACTCCAAGGTTCAAAGATGCGAAATTAGCTTATGAAGTAGCTGAAGAAGATCATCAGAAACCAGAAATAATACAAGAAGAAAACAGAAGAAAGATAGAGAATGCACAGTTGGAATATAAATATCGGTATGATCAAAGAAGATATCATGGTACTCACGAAGTTGGAGATATCGTAGTGATCAGAAAGATACCGAAAAGTACATGTGATTCAACAAAAATACAATCTAAATACAGAGGACCTTTCGTCATTTCGAAAAATATGGGAAAAGACTTATTCGAAGTGGAAAAATTGGACAATGAAGATGGAAGAGCGTTTTGCACGTATGTGCATAATTCTCGAATGAAGAGGTAAAAAAATGCGATAGAAGATGACGATACAAGTGAAGAAAGTGGAGATGAAATCATGCTTGATGGTGATGAGAATGAGAGAATCACTGAAGGAAGTAATCAGAAAGATGAAATATACCACAGTCGATAAGAATATGAAACAGATCCTGATTGTATTCCAGATGAGAATTTTGTATCGATTTCTGAAGAGGAGAGAGGCAAAAGAAACATAGAACTACCAAAAAGATTGGGCGATTATGTTTTAGATTTTTGCTGTTTATTTCAGATAATTTGATTTCTTATTCTTCTTATGAAGGGTGTTCAGATTCGTTCTGGGGACAAAACAAACTTCAGGATGGTTGGGTGATGAGAAAATATTCAGAATCACCCTGTACCCTATGCCAAGGCGGGACACAGTTACCTGGGATGTTGGAAGCCTGGGCAACGAGAAAACATTTTAGGGGAATCAATTGTTATTGAAAAAGGAAGATTGTTAAAATGAAATCTGTTCACGAAATCATTCATTTTAATTCTGATAATCGATATCCCAAGTTATCTTTAACATAGTTGTAGTCCTTTCTCATCATTTAAATCAATCATGAGTGTTACAAGTGATCCGCTCTGTGCCAAATGTCATGGTACCGAATCCTAGTACTTATTTCAAGCAACATCTGGCACCAGCTGAGTTTTTTCTACCGTTAATAAAATCACAGTGCGTCCCATACGTTACACGCCTTGACGGCCATCAGATATTCCGGTCATGAAGACGTTCCATGCAAATAATTTTGCATTGTGTACGGCGAAAGACGCTCCTTCGCCCACGCCTCGAGAAATCTTCGGACACCTGGATGGTATCTCGAGCAACACCTGCAAGATTCCGAATCACTGCGGCCACATTATTGCCGGATGGACGATAAAGAAGAAACGAGAAATCCCATTGAGTGTGGATCGGCGATCGAATTACGAATACGATGGCCGTAATGAGTGAATGCAGAGCAGAGTAAGTAAGTAAGTAAATTTTATCGATGCAACAGACACCACAGTGTATAGCATAAGTCATATAAAAGAAACAATTACATGATTAAAGGGAAAACGTTAAGGAAATGGGGCCAGCAGGGAATTTCATGAAATTTTCACAGATGCTGTGAAACATGATAAAATCAATAATGAAAAAGGGAATTTGCCGCGGAAAGACATTTTTCACCTTTTTTTTTGAAAAATGTATGTCGATAGGTACTCACTTTTGAGACAAATAAATTCGATATGTTGAGAGGATTGATATGATATTATCTCAATTCTAACGTCCCATTGATCTCTCACATACATATAAGTAGTAATGCACGAGCGAAATGAATCGACAAGAATTTTAAAAAAGACAAATTAATAATGTTTGTGCGGTAAACACGAACAAATCGTTTGGCAGATGGCAGCCCTCTAATAAATTCGAAGTTGGGATTGCGGCGTTGCCAATTCAATTCTAGAAATGATTGTATATAGTATATTGCTGGAATGTTTAACAATTTTTTTGAGATAACAGGTAATTTTTCATGAGATACGCCTGCGGCATGTTTGATTCAGTAAGGCACGCCTGTGGCGTGCCTCCCATTTTCTGGGTGCATGTTAATCTGTTCTTCTGATATGAAATAAGGGAACACAACTTGACCAAACTTCAGATATCATAGCGTAAGAAGTTGCTTAGTGTTTGCGATTCGATCACTGATTACTGTTCAATTTGTAAAGCACGCCTTGGGCGTGCCTATCATTTTCTGCCTGCACGTGAATTTATTTTTTGATAAAAAAGAAGGAGACCTAACCTAACCTAACCTGACCTGACCAGACCTGACCTGACCTAACCTGACCTGACCTGACCTGACCTGACCTGACCTGACCTGACCTGACCTGACCTGACCTGACCTGACCTGACCTGACCTGACCTGATTTGACCTAACCTAACCTAACATAACCTGACCTGACCTGACCTAACCTAACCTAACCTAACCTGACCTGACCTGACCTGACCTAACCTAACCTAACCTAACCTAACCTAACCTAACCTGACCTGACCTGACCTAACCTAACCTAACCTAACCTAACCTAACCTGACCTAACCTAACCTAACCTAACCTAACCTGACCTGACCTAACCTGACCTGACCTAACCTAACCTGACCTGACCTAACCTAACCTAACCTAACCTGACCTGACCTAACCTAACCTAACCTAACCTAACCTAACCTAACCTAACCTGACCTGACCTGACCTGACCTGACCTGACCTGATTTGACCTAACCTGACCTGACCTGACCTAACCTTACCTACCCCAAACTGACCTAACCAAACCTAACCCAACCTAACTTGACCTGACCTAACATAACTTCTATAGCTGCCTACGATCCGATCACTATTATTATGCGTTATGTTAGGCGTCTCATTCAGTGAGGCTCATGCCTCTTATTCTATAACTGTGCACATTAATCCAATCTTTCGATATTAAAAAAGGGGGACAATACCACATCAACTTAATTTCGGCTATCCAAGATGAAAGCAATAATAATAACTTCCTTATTAGCAAAACGAATCCTTCGAAAATTATTGGTGGCCCTAAGAAGGGCCGATTTTTTTTGAACATTTTTCAGAAGTCTTCCGCTAATTCGGCTCTCTCATCTTCGTCAGCCACATGGATTGAATCTCCTCCACTATATTTCCGAGGATCATATAGTTTTCCTGCCAATTTGAAAAATTCTATTGTCCGATTCAAATTCAACTGGTCACATTTTTTGTAAAACATATATTTCGCTAGGTTTCCGGGAATGTGGGCTTTTTTTTTTCCATTGGAAGGGTTTACAGCTTTTGCGTGTCTCCACGAGGACTCTATGCTGTTCGTGTGAACCCCAGTTTCGGGGTCTTTGAATGCTACGGAATGGTTCACTGTGAGGTGTTGGTAGCCATTCTCAGACAGGCAATCGTATGCCTTCCAACAATCGGAATGAATCGTGGTTCCTTTTTCGATCCATTGCTCAATGATTGGTAGGAGTGTATCTGTGTTTCGTTGGTCCACAGCAACCATAAAAATCCTACCAGAACCACGTTCATAACCACCAAAAACCCATTGCCCCTCCACATGATGACCTCGATGGTATTTTCTTTTGCCAAATTTACTTTCGTCAATTTCTACAATTTTTCCTGGCCCTCCTAGTTTCTCGGGTTTGTCAAAAAAAGCCTCCAAAAGTACTTCCCTACAGAAGCTAGCCCAATCAATGGATGTTACCCTGGAAATTTCCAACTGCTCCGAAATCAGTTTGAGTGAAGCATCCGACACCCATAAATTTACAAATGCCAATATTTGGAACAGCGATAATTTTGTTTTGGCAAAAAATGTCCCAAAACGGAACTCTCTCGTGTAATCACATCTCCTTTTTTTTTGTTTTCTTGCAGAAACATAATTGGGACATTTCCATTTCCACCCATCAACCCTTGAAAAAATTTAGCTACAATGTATTATTGGAATCTTTATTTCTCTCTATGATGAACCAGTAATAATGCAATAAGAAACCAAAAAAGAAATATTCAATTATTATTTTTTTCTAGATATTTTTCCTTCATCGAATAATTTGGCAATATTGCAGTTACCAATGATATGAATCAGATTCATCCCCTATCAAATATTCATCTGCATGATTACAAAGTGTTGTTCAGTAAATGGTAACAAACAGAAGTACCCAATATTGCAATCAATCATCTCCGATAATTGGAAAACTAGGGTAATCAGAAAATTTAATTCATCATGAGAGATTGTAGAAGATGTCAGGAGATATCTAAGTGTCAGATTCGATTACCTGGAAGGATCTTCACGTAGCGCAAATGAACCATTACATTTGGGGCATTTATAATCTCCATCTCGAGGTACCAAATGCCATTCTCTCAAGCTATCGAGTAAAATTGGTTTATCATCACAAATTTTCAATAAACGCACCAAATTCATTGTAGAATCGACGGGAGACGTTGATACTGAATAGTTTTTGTTGATTATACGTTTTTTGTTAGTAGCTAGGTAACTTGATTTATATGTTACATATTTCCTAGTTATTTTTTGCAAGATTCATAAATACTGTTATCCTGGAATTGCATTGAATGAGCTCATCACTATGAAGGTAATTATCGTTCCTGTTTGAAAGAAAGGAAATCGAAAAGTTATTTCACAATCACAATACTGCAGGCGAGCGAAGCGAAATTCCTTGATTCTGGAAATTAATCTGGCAATGTCGCAATCTCAGAACATCCTGGCAGTCGAATTGTCATTAGTCAAAATGGAATTTATTGTTTGTGTCTATAGAAAATATTAAAGTAATGATTGGTTTTCACATTTTTTCATACTTTTTGAGGTTTGTTCTGCTTGTGAATTGTTAACTGTGTGTATGTAGAAGTGTTTTGTGTTCAACACAGTGCATATGAATCGAAAACAATACGTTGAAAACTCTTCCCAACAGATTGTATTGACTTTTCTTGAAAGTGAGTATCTCGACATGTTTTTTTTTAAAAAAAAGGGAAACATGTCTTTCCGCGGCAAATTTTCATTTTCATTATTTATTTCATCATGTTTCACAGCATCTGTGAGAATTTCGTGAGATTCGCTGCTGGCCCCGTTTTCTTAACGTTTACCGATTAAAGGGATAATTCTCTTAGAGATAAAATACAATAGAGATTGTTTTTGAGTTTATTGATAAACCGTATGAGATGAACAATGTTAGACGAATACAATAGAATACAGCATCGAATATAATGAGTACTCAGTTATGTTGATTAGGATACAGAATAAATAATAGGTTATTGTATAGGAATGTCATTCCCTGCTAGAAACTCATCAGTTGTGTAGAAGCAGTTTTCAACTGAGTAATCCTTGATTTATTGCTTGAATTGAGTATAAGATGAGCTGAGACATTTCATTTCATTAGGAAGTTTGTTGTATAACATTATGCAGTTATATTATGGACTCTTCTGAAATGTTGCAGTTCTATGTATATATAAAAAGTATATATAAAAAAAATGAAAGTCAAGCTGAATTACTGAGTCACAATTATGAAACAAGACATAGACATCATCATGTTATTCCAATGATGACTAAATCTCTTTGTCAGCAATCATACTCATATATCGCACCAAAAGTTTACAACACTGTTCCGGAATACATAAAGAGCTTGATGAACATCAATTCGTTCAAAAATAAATTGAAAAAATTTGTTTACGAAACATCAAGATTGAAATTCATCGAAATAATTGAAAAATCACGTTATTATTAAGCTAATCATTATATATATATATATATATATATGTTTACACCAATGAATCATCAACTCTTCCTTCTATTCTATACTGAATTGATTGAAATTCTCACTTCATTTGGTTTATTGGGAGTTGGTGATATTATATTTAATTGTGAAAAAAATTATTACTTACAAGAAGTTTTTTGTCTTTTTAATTATTTATTATTCATTCATTCATTCAATCATTTGTCACTATATTTATTATTAGATACTATATATTTATCTGTGTTTCATGTTACATGCACTTCTCATCTCGACTTCATGTGATAATTCTGATCAGGGATTATTGGAAATTTGTGTTAGAATCAGGTCGTATAAATATTAAGTGTGATATACAGGGTGTCCTTAAAAGGTCTTTACAAAAAGCTACCACATATTCTTCAGACCAAAACAATTCGATACAAGCAAACTTACCTCAGTAAAAAGTTGCTTAGTTTGGGCGCTAGACGGCTCTGAAGTTGAAATTTTCAAATCGATTTTGCTTCATAACTTTTGAAC
Source organism: Gastrophysa polygoni (assembly GCA_963576655.1). Lineage (NCBI taxonomy): Eukaryota > Metazoa > Arthropoda > Insecta > Coleoptera > Chrysomelidae > Gastrophysa > Gastrophysa polygoni. The sequence goes on from OY755086.1 coordinate 18,605,877, forward strand.
GGCTCATGAGATTTTTTTCAAATTTGGTACGTTGGCATAGACTCATCGGGCAATGAAACTCATATCATAATCATAATGAATATCATTCCATGGGCGTAGAACTTGATTTTTTCAGTAAATAAACATCTAAAACTCCTACGCCAATGGAAAAAAATTAGTTTCAATATGAAATCTAAATTATTCAACTCATTCACTACAAAAAAGGTACTCTTGACAAAAGTCGATTCCTCTCATGGTTTCGACAAAATTTTAATTTTAGTGATTTAGAGCATAATTAATAATAAAACGATTAACAGATATTTCATAAAAATTGTTCAAAATGTTCACCATTTTCACGTATACAAAGATTTATACGACGCAAAAAGTTGAAATGTACTCTTTGCATAACTTCTTCATCGCCTGTAAGATTATTCGTCGCCTGTTGGATACGTTGCCATAATTGTTCTACAGTATTCACAGGGGTCTTGTAAACCGTAGACTTGAGATAACCCCATACAAAATAATCCATCGGTGTTAAGTCTGGAGAACGTGGTGGCCAATTCACGGGTGCATCATTACCTCTACCTATCCATCTGTCTGGGTACTGTTGGTTTAAAAAATTCCTAACATCCACCGAAAAATGTGGTGGAGCTCCATCGTGCATAAACCACATATCTACCCGATGTTGGAGTGGTAAATCTTTCAACAAATTTGGCAACGTATTTCGTAGATGTTGTAAATACATGTCTCCTGTTAATCTTTGTGGAAGCATGACAGGACCAATTATAAAATTTCCTATTATTCCAGCCCAAACGTTGATTTTGAATTCGTGTTGAAAATGGTTTATTTTAATGGAATGAGGATTTTCAATTGCATAAACGTGTTCATTATGAAAATTAGTTATTCCTCTTCTCGTGAAACAGGCTTCATCAGTGAACAAAATATTCTTTCCAAAGTTCAGATTCATTTCTCTTTGCAAATTAATGAACCTACAAAACATCAGACGACTTTGTGAATCATGGATTAATAAATCTTGAACTGGCGTCTTGTGGTATGGGTATAATAATTGTTCTCTTAGTACTTCAAGAACGGCATTCCTAGAAACTTCTAGTTCATTACTTATCCGTCTAGTACTCAATTCTGGATTTTCTTCAATACGGTCTAAAATTTCTACTTCGACTTCGGGAATCCTTACATAACGCTGTCTTCCATAATCACCAGTTCTAGGAGCAAAATGACCGGTCTCCCGAAGACGTCTCTCAACTGCAGCAAAGGTTGGGTGGCTTGGTACGCGACGATTTGGAAACCTTGCCGAATACACCCTCACACTCTCTCGACCATTTCCTTGACAATATCCGAATACCAATAACATATCGGTGTATTCTTCATTGGTGTATTGTACGGCCATGATAAATCAGAAAAGTCCGATATCAACAATCAACGTCAATAAAACTCGACAAATCAACACAGATGAAACTATGGAAACCAAGAATGTGAATATCACTGTTTTCGAGCAGATAATAATAGTCTTCAGAAAAAAAAACCAGTGCTACTTATTTTCAATAGAAATAACCTATGCAAAAAGTACATCTCAACTTTTTGCGTCGTATAAATCTTTGTATACGTGAAAATGGTGAACATTTTGAACAATTTTTATGAAATATCTGTTAATCGTTTTATTATTAATTATGCTCTAAATCACTAAAATTGAAATTTTGTCGAAACCATGAGAGGAATCGACTTTTGTCAAGAGTACCTTTTTTGTAGTGAATGAGTTGAATTATTTAGATTTCATATTGAAACTAATTTTTTTCCATTGGCGTAGGAGTTTTAGATGTTTATTTACTGAAAAAATCAAGTTCTACGCCCATGGAATGATATTCATTATGATTATGATATGAGTTTCATTGCCCGATGAGTCTATGCCAACGTACCAAATTTGAAAAAAATCTCATGAGCCGTTCAAAAGTTATGAAGCAAAATCGATTTGAAAATTTCAACTTCAGAGCCGTCTAGCGCCCAAACTAAGCAACTTTTTACTGAGGTAAGTTTGCTTGTATCGAATTGTTTTGGTCTGAAGAATATGTGGTAGCTTTTTGTAAAGACCTTTTAAGGACACCCTGTATATATATATATTTTATTTTTATTCAATTTTGTGAATTTTCGTAATATTTTATTTTAATTTATTTCTCGAAACAAGTGTACCTACTTCACTTATCGAGTGTTCACCATTTATTCCTCCATTCAGGCACTATATACTTATTTATGATTATTATGTTTCTGTGATATGTGCGAATAAATGATATTATTATTATAATATTATTATATATGTATGTATAATGTATTATTACGTGTAATAAAATTGTGAAAGTCGTTCATGAACTGAAATTCTTCAAGGGTTTTCCTTACATAGGTTAGGTATTTCAATATACATATGAAAGGAAGAGTCAATACTTTTTTGAAAGTTTCCCTGCAACTCTCTCTGAAGCTTAGGTTGAAAATGAGTTTTATGTTTCTTTTTTGTCCAATAACCACTCGATCCCAATCAGTATCAAAACCCCAGGTCATTGTGTTTTATGAAATGTGACTGTACTCGAATGCATAATATAAGTTCAGCAGCTCAGTTGTGTTGAGATATGCTTTCATATAAAGAATTGAAAGAAGAATTTGGAGTCAAAAAAAGTTCCCAGCAATTTCACTGTGTCAGTAAATCAAAGTGAATGGTCCAGGCTTACATTGTTTTGAGGATTTTTTCTGATGTGAAACTCAATAATGCCTGTTTTACTTTTGTTCAAGCAAAATCTGTTTCGGTTACACCAGTCTTCAACCTCATTATATACAGTGTTAATGTTCATGATCAGTCCATCAGGTGTCCTCATATCTGCATAGAGTATTGTAGTACTCTTGCCAATGTGTTTGGGCAAATCATTGATGTAAATGAGAAATATTAGTGGACCCAGAGTAGATCCCTGGGGAACCCCAAGGGTTACATCATATGCACAAGAATGGGCGGTGTCTATTTTAACAATCAAAGAACAATTCTTCAGATGTGTATGTAACCAGTTCAATAGATTATCTCTAATACCGATATTGTTGCATTTTTTAAAAACAGTTTCCTTTGGAATTGGTTTTGCTAGCTTCACGTGGAGCTAACAGAATCCACGTTTCTTCGTATAATACGGTAAAGCTAGCAAAACCCACGTTTTTTTCCTTGAATATGAAGAGCAAAAAAATCGGCGATAGGCTAGAATGAGAGCCTTAAATCTGTATGTAACCAGTTCAATAGATTATCTCTAATACCGATATTGTTGCATTTTTCCAGAATAAAACCCAATATCGAAACAGTCAAAGGCTTTTGACAAATCGAACATAAGCGAGGCAATATACTTTCCTTCATCCAATTGTTATAAATATTGTTCATTAGTTGAGCTGATGCGGTTTGTACTGATTTGTTTTTCCTAAACCCATGTTGGAAAGCTGTTAGTATACGATATTTATCAGAAAATTCTGTGATTATATTATACACTAAGCGCTCTATGATTTTAGATGTTGAAACAGCAAGGAGATTTGACGGTAATTTTCAATACTAGAGTTATCCCTTCTTTAAAGATGGGAGTAATTAGAGCAATTTTCAGTAAACCTGGAAGGACACCATACTGTAACGAAAGATTAACAATAAAATTAAAAGGTCGGCGATCTTTGCCTTTTTTATAGATATTTTCACGGTCGGTGCTCAACGGGAATATCATCTATTATGCCACCACGCGCGATTCCTAGTAGACAAACCAGACGAGCTCAAGCTGGTCACCCCTACACTGTCAGGCTCGAGACCTGTCGAACATCGCTATACCAAGCATCATTCATCAATAGAACGGCAAAGTTGTGGAATTCTTTGCCTAGTGAAGTCTTTCCTGATGCTTACAACCTCCAAACATTCAAGAAAAATTCCAACACCTTCCTTCTTTTCCAAAATTCCACCGCTGGCTAACACGATGTTCCTCGAACATCATAGGTTTTCCTTTCGTGTTGTCCACAGATAAAAAAAAAAATGTGAGTGGAGTGATGATACAGTGTGATATGGTCTTTATTAATTTGGATGATATTCCATCTATTCCTGATGAGTTTTTATTTTTGTGCTGACGTATGGCTTCAACTATTTCATGTTCACCAATATGTAGTGAGAATATTGAGTTTGGAATAGTTTGTGAATTTGAGTTCCGAAATTCACAAGTGTTGCCCAAAAGCATTAGAAATTTCATATGTGTCATATTGGTATTATGGTTTAGAGTAATTTCATTTGTGGAAGCTCGAGCTCTGTTGAGATTTTCTTTAATTATTTTCCATGTTTCTTTTATTTTATTAGGTGCTTGTTCTATTCTCTCTGCAACATGTTTTTTCTGTGTACTTCTAATTTGTGTTCTATATTCTCTGTTCTCATCGTTATATGTTTCTTTCAGTTCATTCAAGTAAGATATGAAGGGGTATAAATCTTTGGGATCTTCACTTTTCTGTCGCCATTCATCTGTATACCACTTTTTAATTGGGTTAGGACGTGGTTTACTAGTCACTGGTACCAAAGGGCAGCATACGCGATGGAATTCTTTTATGTGGACTAGTACCACAGTTGATAGCTCTTAGAAAAGCTATAAACTGTTTTAGTACGGTCAGTGTATCATGGTAATGCGCACAAGAATCTGCTGACAGTTTGCCTCCGAACTGACATTCCCATTTGTTGCGCTTCCTGGCATTTTTTTCTCATTCGTATTAGGTAGTTCTTACAAATAATCACTTAGTGTTTATTCCTATGATGCTACTATAATATAGAAAGTTCCAATCCAATCATTGGAATTCTTCTTATGGAACGAAATTTTGCAACAGTCCTTTTGATCTTGAGTAACACATGATGAAGAACCTCGGATATATCCTAGGCAGCGAGCGAATCGAGCTGTAGGTATGCAGATGGGCGCCCGACCGTCTGCGGAACACCTGCACACCTCGCGGCGCTCTTCGCGACCTTTGCTAATTATAAACGACTTTTCAGTCGGTTTTTTCCTCGCTTGTACGTACGTAGTAGGCTTCCTCTCTCGGAATCCGTCCGTCGTCACAGATTCACTCGACTGGATCAAAAATAGATCGGACATATACAGGGTGTTCGGAAATTGTGCGCAAAAATCGAAGGGGTGATACTATTTAGAAAAATTTCTGCTTAAAGTTCCCACAAGGATCTTTTCGCAGCTCACAAATTATTTTCACGAATGAATCTTGATTTCTATTTCGACTCCAATCTCCCCAAATCTCTCAGTCGCGAGATCATTGAATTTCGGAGAGAAGGTATAATCTTCAAGGTCTGCCATCACTATTTGATATTTGCCTTGCAGTCTGGTAATTTTTTGAGGGTGAAAAAATTTTTAGTTACGAAAGAATAGTTTGGCTTTTTTGTATATCTGTATTTTGACTACCGAGAGATGGCGATGCACCATTACGATGAAACATCGATTTCCTGATCCTGAAACAGGCTTGATGTAAATAGTAAGTATGTGAGTATGTGATCATATTGTGATCATTTTGTAATCAATACGTTATCACTATGAAATTACCATTACCAATATAGTATATCCGAGTTAAAACTCGGAATTTAGTAATATCCCGAGTTGCAACTCGGAATTTAAGCGAAAAATTGAAATAAAATAATATGGGTCCTTCTACTACTTTCGTAGCATAGAGTGATATATCACCCCCATAAAGCTAGTAGAACCACCCTCGAAAAGGCTGTAAGGCTAGCAAAACCAATTCCAAAGGAGAATGTTTTCCAAAAATTAGCATTAAATTATGGCGTAATCAGATCAATAAAAAACTTACAACTTTGGAATTGGTTCTGCTAGCTTTACAGTAAAGCTAGTAGAACCCACGTTATTTTTTTAAAAACGAAGAGGAAAAAAATCGGCGATAGGCCAGAATGAGAGCCTTGAATTATTGCGTTTTCAGATTTTTGAAAAACAGTTTCCTTTGGAATTGGTTTTGGTAGCTTCATGTGGACCTAACAGAACCCGCGTTTTTTCGTATAATACGAAGAGCAAAAAAATCGGCGATAAGCTAGGATGAGAGCCTCAAATTAGCCTTGAATTATGGCGTAATCACATCAATTAAAAACTTTGTCGTTCGGAATTGGTTCTGCTAGCTTTACGGTGAAGCTAGCAAAACCCACGTTTTTTTTCTTAAAAACAAAGAGCAAAAATATCGGCGATAGACTAGAATGAGAGCCTTGAAATAGCCTCAAATTATAACGTGATCAAATTTTTGAAAAATATTTTCCTTTGAAATTGGTTTTGCCACCTTTACGTAAAGCTAGCACCTCCCAAGTTTTTTCGCATTGAACGAAGAGCAATAGATTCGGCGATGATCTAGGGTGAGAGACTTAAATGAGCCCTAAATTATGGCGTGATCAGATCAATCAAAAACGTTGGTCTTTTTTAATTGGTTCTGCTAGCTTCACGGTCAAGCTAGCAAAACCCACGTTTTTTTTTTTTAAAAAAAAAGGAGAGCATAAAAGTCGGCGAAAGGCTAGAATGGGAGCCTCAAATTAGCCTTAAATTATAGCGTGATCAAATTTTTGAAAATCTTTTTCCTTTGGAATTGGTTCTGCTAGCTCAACGGTTGAGCTAGCAGAACCCACGTTGTTTAAAAAAAAAACGGAGAGCAAAAAAATCGGCGATTTGCTATAATGAGAGCCTCAAATGAGCCTTGAATCATTGCGTTTTCAGATTCTCTAATAAAACAGTTTCCTTTGGAATTGGTTTTGCTAGCTTCACGTGGAGCTATAACAGAACCCGCGTTTTTCCGTATAATACGAAGAGCAAAAGAATCGGCGATAAGCTAGGATGAGAGCCTCAAATTAGCCTTAAATTATGGCGTAATCAGATCAATCAAAAACCTTGTCCTTTGGAATTGGTTCTGCTAGCTTTACGGTAAAGCTAGCAAAACTAACGTTTTTTTTCTAGAAAACGAAGAGCAAAAATATTGGCGATAGGCTAGGATGAGAGCCTCAAATTAGCCTTATATTATAGCGTGATGAAATTTTTGGAAAACATCTTTCCTTCAGAATTGGAAACCCGAGTTTTTTTCGCAATTAACGAAGAGCAATAAATTCGGCAATAGGGTAAAAAATCAGCGTTAAATTAGCCTTGAATTATAGCCGAAGAGAAAGTTGAATTTTCGAGGGTGGTTCTGCTAGCTTTATGGAGGTTGATATATCTGATAGTTGTAGCGGCAAACCACATGACAGAAGTTTTGCTAGAAGGCTCGGTCTAGAAGTATTTCATATCGTGCGCTTTAGGTCAATATACAGGGTGAGTCAAAAATGTGTACCTAGCTTTCTGGGGGTGATAGAACATTGAAAAATAAGTGTAGTTTGATGATTAAACTCATGGCCCAAAATGCATATTGAGGGAGATATATCCTTCCAAAGTTGATGAAATTAATATAATTTCTCCGCATAACTTCTGAACGATGAAAGCCACCCGATTGAAATTTTGTGCATGAATGTATGTTGTCAAAATACATTTTTTCGTCATACTTCCACATTTCTGATATTGTCATAAAGGGTGTTTTCAGAGGGAGAGTCATGATTTTTGTAGAAAACTTTTTTCCCTGTATTATTTTCCGTGAAAAAACAGGAGCATTTGATGGAACGAAGAAAATTACATGAAAAAGGTAATCTTATTCAAATACAAAAAATTGAGCCGTTCGTGAGATATTTGAGTTTTTGTAGTTACATGATATCAGCAGATTGATTTTATTCATCGCGAGATTCATCGGTAACAATATTTTAGCAGGCCATGATGAATAATTTTGTTCTCAATTTTGACGTTCATGTCATCAACATTCGAGTCAACATTGTTGTAGTCGATTTGTTCGTGTGGGTTTTCTGTGTCATTCATTACTGCGATTATCAACTGAGATTTTAAGGAATATGGCAGGTTATTCGTTCTCTGAACAAACTGATATGCTCCTAATGCTTGGCGAGTGCTTCGGAAATGCAAATGCTGCTGTGAGTCGATATGCAGAGATGTTTCCCGCTCGACGCATTCCAAATTCGAGAACAATTTTGAGGATTGTACAAAGACTGCGTGAAACAGGATATTTGAAAACCAATAATAGAAATGGTGGCCGACTCAGAAGTGCGAGAACTGTAGAAGTTGAAGAAGAAGTATTTAATACTGTGGAACAGGATCCGGAAATAAGAACGAGGAAATTAGCAAGACGAATAGACACAAAACGAGCGAATGTAACCAGGATTCTCAGAGAGTAACAGCTACACCCTTATCATTATTTCCAGGTACAAGAACTGTTACCACGAGACAATGAAATAATATTGAGATTTCGCGAAGAGTTGCTGGAACGAACTCGAAGATGTCCTGAGTTTTCAAACAAAATATTGTTCACAGACGAAGCAACTTTTTCTAGAAACGGTGTTTTCAATTCGCGCAACACTCATTTCTGGGCTGACGAAAATCCACACGTTGTTAAAATAACGCATTTTCAATATAATTTCAAAGTGAACGTCTGGGCTGCGACTTTAGGAGACAAATTCGTTGGATACTACATGTTCCCAGGGTCTCTGAATGGTGCAATGTACCTCAACTTCTTAGAAAATGAGTTAGGTACGATATTAGAAGACATTCCTCTCAACGTACGTAGGGAAATCTGCTTTATGCATGATGGAGCACCACCTCATTATGTAAGAGTTATACGTGAATGGCTTAGTGATAATTTTCCTGATAGGTGGATAGGACGAGGCATAGACGTTCCTATTTCCTGGCCCGCTCGTTCGCCTGACCTCAATCCACTAGATTTTTCGATCTGGGGTTACATGAAATCTAGGGTTTATTCAAACGAAATTCGGAATGTTGAGGAGCTGAGGCAAAAAATTGTGAATGAATTTACGTTGTTGAAAAATGATCACCAAACTATGAACGGTTTGATGAATAATTTACGTAAACGCCTCAGATTATGTATAACCGAAAACGGTGGACATTTCGAACAGCTACTTCAATTTGTTTTTTTCCTTTTTCTTCCATTCAAAATTATGTATTAATCAAAAGTACCAAAAACATTATCAAACTTTTATTTTTATTCAAACCTTGTTGGGACAGACTTATGCTATGTACTTATTGCTCAGTAACGTGGCACAGGGAGGTGATATTATCGACAAAATTAAAAACAAAATTGTTCATGGCCTGCTGAAATATCGTTATACCGATGAATCTCGCGATGAATAAAATCAATCTGCTGATATCATGTAACTACAAAAACTCAAATATCTCACGAACGGCTCATTTTATTGTATTTCAATAAGTGTACCTTTTTCATGTAATTTTCTTCGCTCCATCAAATGCTCCTGTTTTTTCACCGAAAATAATACAGGGAAAAAAGTTTTCTACAAAAAATCATGACTCACCCTCTGAAAACACCCTTTATAACAATATTAGAAATGTGGAATTGTGACGAAAAAATGTATTTTGACAACATACATTCATGCACAAAATTTCAATCGTATGGCTTCCATCGTTCAGAAGTTATGCGGAGAAATTATTTTAATTTCATCAACTTTGGAAGGATATATCTCCCTTAATATGCATTTTGGGCCATGAGTTTAATCATCAAACTACACTTATTTTTCAATGGTCTATCACCCTCAGAAAGCTCGATACACATTTTTGACTCACCCTGTATATAAAAATAATTTCCATGTCTTCTGTTGTAATAAGCGCAATTTTGTATCGCCCATACGAACTACCAGACAATCACACCTTAAGATTCAAGAAGAAGATTATTGAAACGAGGAGGTTGGTTTTTATGGTCAACAGAGGCAGTTGAAATGCCGAAATGGTTATCTGACATCTGTATGAAAGTTTCCGAGTGCATGCGAGCACTTACAGATTAATGGCTTCAGGAACTAAAAATGCACTGCTTTTTTACAGGATGATATTGCTGACGAATGATGAGTACTGAGTGAAATTTCGATAGGTGCACTTATGCTGTCATGGCGTTCAAGGAATGAAAGATGGTATACGCGTTTCTTTGCCTCATTACAGAAACTGATTCAGTCGTGATGAGATGTGCTGGTTATTCTCAGTGAAGAACATGCTGATATTATGGGTGATATCATTGCAGTTCCTTCTGATTCGGCACATATACCGTATGTTCTGTTCAAAGCTGTACTCGATTTTTTTCGTATGTGGAATCAAATGAAATTTAAAACAACTAAATGGATGCTAACTACATAACCAACAATGAACTATCTATCTAATATCGTAGTACCTATCGTATCTAATATTGGACATTTAGATCGAATGTTGTAGCAATTTTCGCCTGTCAGAGTTATATGCTTGGTATGTTATTCACATATTTTCCATGATCAAATCATCAATTCATTATTGAAGCATTTTGGATTGTTCCGATCATTTCTTTATGTGTGATATGTAGGTAGGTATATTATTAATTGAGATAATCTTTGATACCTGGGTCTACATCGACATTCTCTTAGAGAAATCAATTCAACTGCGTGATTCATTCAAATAAGTGGCGAATTTTTCACGTGTGTAGTGCGAGATGAAATATTTAGCATATAATCTCGTTCATTCTCGTAGATAAGGTGAATACTGACTATACTGAGGAACAGAACCCCCTCTGGAAGTATTGTTGGTAAGTATTGAAAGATCATCTTCTAGGCATAATGAAATCATTACTATTGTCTATGATGAGTCAAGAAAGGGTAGCCGTATGAACTTGATTGAATATTCACATATATAATATAATGGAACGAATCGATAGGGTTTCATTGCAACGTACAATAAGAAGTAACTTTGTTTTTCAATCCAATAGGCACGGCAGTGTATATTTTCTCGATGAGATCTAATCAAGACTAATATAGATTTCGAGTTATTCCATCTATATCATCTTGAAAATTGATGATTGAAATATTGTTGTCTTAGTTTTATCTAGATCATAATACACATAAAATGTGTTTCTGTGATGTTTTATTGAATATATATTGTTTTTTTCAATTGTCTAGTTCCTAATTTCAATTTTGTTGATTTCATATATTCTTATATAAAGGAATTTTGCTTCGATGAACGTTATGTTTGATCAGGTAAAATTTCTACTGGAGTTTTCGTAGATTTTTTCCGTCTTCACAGGAAAAAATCAGTGGTTTGGGCACCGTTGGATTGCCAGAGGTGGAGCAGTTTCTTGGCCTCCTAGGTCACCCGATTTAACTTCGCTTAGAAACAGAGCAAGACTTAACTGGACGAATCATAGCAGCATTTGAAATCATTCACAACGAGGATCAAATTTTTAGTCAAGTCATGTGCGACTTTCAAATCGGTGTATTCAGGTTGAAGGAAGACATTTCGAACAGTTGTTGTGATGATATCATGTACAAAAGGCAAACATTTGATGAAAATGGGAAATGATAAGACCTGGCGCCGTTTTTGTTGTTCACCTAATGGATGTAGGTAAGTTTTGATGCATAATTAATTTTTGATAACTTTTCACATATTTCACAGGAGACATTTTTTTTATCTGTGGACAACACTGAAGGGAAACCTATAATGTTCGAGTAACATCGTGTTAGACCGCGGTGAAATTTTGGGAGAGTAGGAAGGTGTTGGAATTTTTATTGAAAGTTTGGAGGTTGTAAGCATCAGGAAAGACTTCACTAGGCAAAGAATTCCATAACATTGCCGTTCTATTGATGAATGAAGCTTGGTATAGCGATGTTCGACAGTTCTCGAGCCTGACAGTGTAGGGGTGACCAGCTTGAGCTCGTCTGGTTTGTCTACCAGGAATCGCGAGTGGTGGCATAATAGATGATATTTCCGTTGAGCCCTGACCGTGAAAGTACCTATAAAAAAGTCATAGATCGCCGACCTTTTTACGATGATCTAGAGAGGTCAATGATTTGGTGAGTGTTGTATCATCGACTAGGCGAATAGCTCTCTTCTGAATTGAATCTGAGAGCTTTAGCGTATGTTTGGGGGCTGAGCTCTAAACATGTGAACAGTACTCCAGGACAGGTTGAATTTGTGCTTTGTAGATCATAAGCAGTTGCTGGGATGTGAAGTATCTCTTGGCACGGAATAGAAAACTAAGTTTTTGTGAAGCAGTTCTCGCAATGGACCTCACATGATGGTCGCATGAGAGAGCACTGTTGGTGGTGACACCCAGCATGGATATTGACGACCTCATAGGTACCCGACATCATCAAATTGGGCATTGTGTGATCAGACTTCTTGGTGAACATACAAGCTTGAGTTTTAGTTGCATTGAACTGTACTAGATTTTCAGATCACCATTTCAAAATTCTTGTCAGATCCTCATTTAAAGCATCAACCTGTCTTCGCCTTGCACCTCTGGCTTCGTTGGATGATATAGGGGCTTTAGAGGAAAAGGCGGAATGAAGTGTACTATCATCTGCGAAGCTATGAACTGGGCTGGAGGTCACATTCAACAAATCATTGATGTGGAGCAAGAACAAAGTTGGTGCAAAGACAGAGCCTTGTGGAACACCAGCATTGATCGTCATTGTTTCAGACGAGACCCCGTCTACCACCACGTAGAGTGATCTATCTGCAAGAAAACTCGATATTAAATGACACAGTTGGGGCGGCAAACCATATGACGGAAGTTTCGCTAGGAGGCCTTGGTGCCAAACTCGGTCAAATGCTTTGGAGATATCCAAGGCTACAGCCAGAGACTCCCCATGTTTCTCTATTGACACCTGCCACTTATGTGTCACATAGGCAAGCAGATCTCCAGTTGACCTCTGGTGACGAGAGCCATATTGTCGGTCGTTCACGATTCTTGAGCTCTCTAGATATCGGATGAGCTCGATGTTGATTGCTTTTTCCATTACTTCAGAGATCACAGATAGTAGTGCAATCGGTCTATAGTTGTTAGGGAGGGTTTTCTTGCCCTTCTTTGGAATCGGTTGGACCCTAGCTTTCTTCCAGTTAGAAGGAAATACGCCGAGTTTGTACGAAAGGGTGAACAACCTGCAAAGAACTGGTGTTAGTTCTGGGGCACATTTCTTGAGAACAATAGGCGGTATTCCGTCAGGCCCCATAGTCTTCTTGACGTTGAGGCTAAGCAGAATGTGTCTGATTGTGCGTTGCCGGAAGACAATTTCTGGCATACGGTTATCGATGGTAGCGATTTTGGGAAGTTCCTGGCCTCGTGGATCCAAGGTAGAATTGTCTGCAAACATTTTGGCGAAGGTGTTGGCTTTTTCATGAGGTGTTATAGCCAATGTATTATCATCCTTTGTGAGGGGAGGAATTGAGCTAGAAGTGAAATTTCTCCCGATTGCCTTGGCAAAGGTCCAAAATGAACGGGAACCATTTGGACACTCTATGAGCTTTGATCTTATTTTCGCGTTGTATGCCTCTTTACACTCATCTATTGTTCGATTAAATGTATTCCTAGCTTCAACATATTCAGCTCTAGTTTGCGGGCTTGGGTTTCTGCGCCAACGACGGTTTGCTGCTTGCTTTAGAGCGACGACCCTAGAACAGGTTCTATTGAACCATGGTTCACCAGTGGTTCGTGATTTGGTGCTATGTGGTATGTAAGTTCCCATTTCCAGCATGATGATTTCCGAGATCTCTTCAGCACATTGCGTGGGATCTCCCGATTCAAAACACATTCTTCTCCAAGGAAACTCAGAAAAAAATATGCGAAGGCCATCCCAGTCGGCTGAATTGTAATGCCAAACAGTGCGTGGGGGTGTTGGACTGGTTCGCGGAGTGATGTAAAGACATATCGTGGAGATGAGTGTGTGGTCTGAGTTTCCTAGTGGTGCACGGACTTTCACTTCATACGGTTTCGGATTGTTAGTGAGGAACAGGTCGAGCGTATTGGCATAATGATTGCTGATATCAGGGATCCGAGTAGGTTCATCTATCAGTTGCTCAAGACCATAGGTGATAGCGAAAGCCTCGGCCAGACGTCCTGCGTCATCTGTTTTATTCGAGAATTTGAGCCAGGTGGAGTTGTGGACATTGAAATCCCCCATGATGATGATTTCAGCTGCTGGATGATTCTGTTGGATGAAATCGAGTTTCAGAGAAAGGAATTCGAAGAGGTCACCAGGATTTGGTTCGTTTGGTGATAGATAAAGGCAGCAGATGAACTTTGTCTGTTTGTGGTTATCGATCTTGAGCCACATTACATCGAATTCTTTTGGTTCCAGTTCCTCCTCACGATGGCATGAGAGATCATTTCTGGAAAAGAGACATAAACCTCCTCTGAATCTGAAACGGGTATGAAGCTCATATCCAGGGCAGAGCATATAGGTCGTATTAGTTGATGAGTTGACCTGCGTCTCAGTTAAAGCCAGTATATCTGGTTTCTCAGCCTGTAGATGGTGATGAACATCGTTTATATTTTTGTTCATACCTCAGATGTTACAAAGGTCTATTTCTAAATTCGATGGTTTCGAGCACCTCTCGCCCGGAAATCCGAATGGAGAGGTATTTTACTTCCGGAGTGTTTTACTCTAGGAGAATTCATCCCTACATTTTTCTCCAGCTGAAATGGGCGGTTTGGGTTGGGAAGAAGGAGATAGGGTATGGGGATATGACCGGAAGCATCGACCAAATACTGAAACATGGGAGTTACCCATTTCATAGCACCTCTGTCGATGTGGTGTTGTCGCACCGGGCGATGATGGAAACCATCATCTTCCACCTATGGGTATCCATTTAGTCGCCTCTTACGACTGAGTACAGATTTTGCAATTTTTTTGGTATAACTTCTCGGTGGATTTTCGAAAACACAAGATTTTCAGGAAGAAAAATCATCACGACATCCATTCCATTCGAAAAACCGAATTGCAATGTGCCACTTTTTCTCAATCATCCTGCACAACAGAAAATAATTTCCAAATGAACCTTGAGTGAACTTACACTGGTGTCAAATTTTCGTTATTGAATAGATCAGCCTCTATCATCCGAGACCACACTAATGTTTCACCGTGTAGAATGAAATTATCATTATTATGATAGGTTATCTTGATACATATAAGTAATTAAGAATTGCTCACAGTCTGATGCCATTCGAGAAAATTTGAGTACATGTATAGAGTTTTACCGTATATTTCTGGTTCTTACTAACAGGGGATATGTGAAAAGTTATCGAAATTCATAAATCCATCGAAACTCACATTCAATAGGTACACAACAAAAACTACGCCAGGTTCTGTCATTCCTTTTGCCTTTTGAGGCAAATTACAGGGTAGCAAGTCAAAGGGAACTGTTGCCTATACATGGTGTTCAATTGAAAATAATTGACACATTGAATATTTGAGATTCAGATTGAGAGATATGCCGAAATAATGTGGAATTCTTGACAAGAAATTCTATAGATCAGACGGCAAAACACTAAGCGCAGTGAGCTGTCATAAATCTAAAGAGGGAAATAGTGAATAATCTATTCTGAGAACTTGTGAAATCCTTGCATATACGTGTACCAAACACCCAATATAACATTCTGAATCTGCTCTATGAAAAAAGTGATAGCATGAACGAGCATAGACCCAAGAAACTCAAGAACCAATTATTCTAATCATTTCAAATACCACGGACTTTCTATATTGTTTATGTAATTGGGCCAAACGAGTCATTGCTGGTTCAACACAATACCGTCCTCTCATTAGTATTGAAAATGTCAATGCTTTCTCCGTAAACCGTCGATCAAGAAATTTATGGTGATCAAGCAAACATTGACCTCTGACATCTCTTCATGTTTCTGATGGAAACGTTGAAGGCTAATTGAATGGATCTACGTAGGAGAGTCTGAAAAATAATTAACAAAAAAAAAGACCATGTTTTCTAGAGGCAAGCCGCCGAAGATGATCTATGGCTTAGTTTGCCAAGGTTATGATTTATTCCTGAATCATAATATATCTCATGCTGTTTCATAGTTAATTTTATTTTTTGACTACATGAATATTTAGAAAAAGGTGAATAAGCAGTAAAGCAGAACATGGGGAAAAACATCCGTAAAACGTAGATCAGTATGCCAGTGAACGCAGTGGGCTGAAGCAGTCTGCGTTGGTTTATAGGTTTGCCATTGAATATTTTCCGACAGATTTCTGTGCCACGATAATTTTGCGCCTCTTTCAGCTCGCACCTTCTTCTCTGTTCACTTCCATCTGTTTCAGAAGGTGGTATAATTATCTCGGAAAAGTACAGTAATACTGCATTGTGAAATGATGCCGATATGTTGTTTATTTGTGAGATCACGAAAAGACTTAGTGAAGAGCATCAACATGAATCAAATATCATAAAGACAAAGCATATGAAATTTTCTGATATCGTTATTGATGGATTGTGGTAATGGCGTTTTTTTTATGAATGGCAAAGTTTTTTAAAGTTGCCACCGTTTTTAATCGTCCACATCATCAGTTTTTGATGTCTTTCATTCGAGGAGGTGGTACATTTATTTTTCAGTGTTTTAAGTGTGATTTTCTCTCCTCGTTTCTAGAAACTGAAATAGAAGTAATCATTATTTCAATATATTTGTAGCAAGGACAGATTTGTGATGTGCCCCAAAATGTCACTGCGCTTGAAATTGAACCTTCAGATACCTAAATGAGATATTTTTAGTATTTTTCTAGTTTTTGTGGGATTTTCTCTTCTTGTTCTCAACAAATGGTAATAGATTTTATAATAATTACATAAACTCATTCCAATTTTTCAGAAACAAGGAGACAAAATCCCACAAAAATAGGAAAATGAACATACCACCTCCTCTAATAACTCACAGATTGTATTTGTTGAAGTAGTAGTTGACAAAATAGCTAACATTTTTAGTATGGGGGTCAACTTTTTTCATTTTCCCCTCATTCCTCCTTTTCTTTCAGTATTTGATATCGTCCAATATGCTATACCTCCTTCATCTTCTCCTTCAGCTTTCATTCTGATTATACCTTTCAACCTTGAGCAACTCATGCATAACACCCTAGCTTCGCCAGTCGGAAGTGTCGGATTCCTACCGAGTAAAACCTTTTTATATCTATAGAAGCCCACCTTACTACGATGATTCAGAGAGGTCTTCAGGATACAACACTCCCCATTCGTGAGTGTGGTATCACTAGGCGACTAGCTATCTTCTGGAGAGAAATTTGCTCTTTGCAGATCGTGTATGAAGTGCACGAAAGAGAAAGTGAAGTTTCTGTGAAGCAGTTCTCGCTATGGATTGCTTGATCGTCCTCCATGACAAGAGCGCTTGGTAGTGATACCGAGTGTGAATATTGACAAGTTCAAATTGCCTAGTGAAGATACACGCTTGAGTTCTTGTATACTCACTAGATTTGTATACCCCATTTCAGAATTGTTGCCAGATCGTATTCGCCGATATTTCCATAATTTACTTTGCTTTTTTATTTTATTTTTTTTATCATCTCTGGAAATATCATTCACATATTTTTTCACACTATAATATGTAATGCAAATTCCTCAGTTTGTTCATTGTTTTCCTTCACGATGATTCTGTTATCAACTTATCCCTTCTACGATTCTGGTAAAGACACCAAGTACAGCAAACCAATATTGGAAATAATGATAAGGTATCAATTATAAAACTAATGAAACCTATGTTGACATCAGGTGTTTTGTACTGGAATGAGTACATTTGTCCGTTCTGAAGGTTCGAGGACATATTTTAAGATGTTTGGAGTATCTGCTGATATGTCCACAATATATCGAAATCAGAATGATCCGTACCCTAGGAAGTGTGGATCTGATAAATGTATTACCTGTATCATAGATATCAGCCTTTGATCTCTGATATGGTTATCTTGTCCTCAGTGTCGAAAATAAAAATTGCCCTTCCAGATGAATCAAAAACCCTGTCAGGTGTTTTGCACCGGAATGCATCAAATAAACATGTTTGGTACTTGTCAAGATAAAGTAATTTATGATGTGATCTCTAAAATTCCATGGGAATAACAAACAAAACCGTTCTGAATACTCAATAATCTCGAGTGGATTTCAAATTGTTGAAGTATCTCCACTATATCATGATCGTATTTGTGCGTCTATATAGTTATTTTATCAAACTGACAATCCTTCACAACATGCATAAATAAGTCTCTACATTTTGATCTTTGGTCGATTGGTCGTTCGAAATTCTATGTGGGTGATCCTCAATGTGAATATTTCAATAGTGGCGGCACTTCTGGTTGACCCAAACAATTTCTGAATCTGGGAGATTGCGCACACATTATGGGATACCCTATATGCTTTAATTCTCGTCGAGTATTTACAGCGTGTAGTCTCCGGAAGAAATATCGTTCTTACGTCGGATCGAGTTGATGAACTCTCTCGTACAGTATGATGCTTTTGACCTTTGCCCTGCACACACCTGCGTCTACAGGTGTCTCAACCAACTCACTCATAGGAGTAATTCATAAGTTTTTTATCTAGCCCCGCTGTTGAATATAATTGCATTTATAGGTTAGATAGAAGTCACAGCTTCAGAGTCTTCCATCAATCATCAAAACCATCAAGAGAGAATATTATTAATATCTATCATCGAAACTATCAACTGAA
This sequence comes from Gastrophysa polygoni, assembly GCA_963576655.1. Classification (NCBI taxonomy): domain Eukaryota; kingdom Metazoa; phylum Arthropoda; class Insecta; order Coleoptera; family Chrysomelidae; genus Gastrophysa; species Gastrophysa polygoni. The sequence goes on from OY755086.1 coordinate 18,624,470, forward strand.
TAGGCACTACGAAGACAGATTGTCAAGAAGATGTAGATAGTATAAGAGATTAGCTCATCGATAGACGCAAGAATGGATAATCGATGGTATCGTAGGCATGCGATGAACACTAACGTGACGATTTCAATACTGATAGTATCAGACACCCACGAAGACTGATTGATATTCGAAACTCATTTATATGTTCCTGGAAGACACCAGGAAAGCACCAGCACGCAGTTTATCGATAAATCCGTTGAAATTTCCTGTGAAGGAATTAGCACTGGTCACGTTTACTATCGTGCCTGAACGGAATTGACAGTTCTCGTTATGATACAAAATCCTTTGGAATACCTGAATGGTATTCCGATGGTTTTTGTATCAGTTAATGGATATAGACGATCAAAGCATTGACTTATTTCAATCTGTTTTGTAGTGAAATTTTCTTACCGATCTTCATTTGATATCAAATTCAGGACTTTGAAAATAATCAATTATTTCCAGTCAATCGACGATATTGAAAATATTCGTGAGCATTGAAGAATTTCAGGAAACAATTCTACGTCTAGGAGTATAACAAGTGAAAATATATTGAAATATACAGAATCGATGACTCAATAACATTGACACACATAGAGTGTTGCTGTAGAAATGTCGCTGAGTGATTTCTTGATATGCATCAAAGACGATTTGGATCTCAGGTCATTTTATGATAACCATTTTCACAAAGGTCTTGTTTTGAATGACGGAATATTATATGAATATCTACATATTATTTCGGTAAAGGTATTTGGACAGCCATTATCAGACAATTCATATGAGAGTCATGTAGCTCTTATTTTTCAACCACTTATTTCGGAGTTCTTGTACGCCGAACCGTTATAAAACTATTGAATAATGAGAATATGCTTTGTAATTATCTCCTCGAATTCATGTCTCTTTCCAGCTGGATACAAATATGATTTATTATTATTTTGATTCCGTGTATGTGGAGATATGAATTTATTAGTGATCAAGGTGTGTTATTACACTCCCTATTCACTCGAAATACGGGAATATCTCAACGTGTCATCACATATCATAGAACCGGAAAACCTTCGAATAAAAAGTAGTGACACATCTCCATCTGTAGATCCCATTTCAATTTGAAAACCGTGATAAAATGGCTGAGTATTTGTAAATATGAGGAATATATTTCTAATGATGTTTCAAGAATGATCCAAATTTTGCATTTTATTATTAATTTCACATACATTTCATTATTCAACTTCATTCCAGCTCAGAAATTATCTTAGCTGAAACTAAAAGAACTGAAGCTTGTATCTTCACCAGATCAGATGAGCAGAATGAGCAGTATGGTCAGGTACTACTGTTCCTACGAAGTCGACAATATCCATATGCTGCTCTCTCTTGTGACGATCATGTGAGATCCATTGTGAGAACTGCTTCACAAAAACTTGACTTTCTGTTCCTTGCCAAAAGGTACCTACTTTACACCCCAGAAACTGCGATCTCAGGCTGACCACCCACCCGTACATTATCAGGTTCGTGACCTCAAGAACTTTACCAAGCAATTGAACGGAAAAGTTGTGGAAATCTTTCCCTATTGGAGTATTTCCTGTTGATTACGACCTCCAAAGCTTTGAGAAAAGTACCAATACCCTCGTTCTCTCTCAACATTCGTCCGCTGGCTAACACGGATGCTAATCCTCGGATGTTTTTCTCTCTTGTTACTAAGAGAAAATAAAAAAATATAGACATTATTAGAATATTATGATATTGTCCGCTATTCTCGGCGACAATATTTTGTATTTTCCATATGTTCATCATTCGTGTATAATACCTTGGATAAGGTTACTTTCTTTAGAGATTGGAATACTTGATCCATTCCAAGAAAATTACAGTGGATCTTATATAAGTAACTAAAAGCATATAGCATGAGTATTCAATTAGAATACAAAATTTCATCACAATATGCGAAAAAATACAGACCTAATTTTACAGAAAAAATATATGAGGGAAAGAGGTTGAAGAGCGAAAAAATATTTTGCATAGCTTTTGTTGTTACGAAACAAATACATTTCGATCAAGTGATAGTAGGTACTGTTTCAACTTATGTTTCAACAAGTATTTTGACATTCGGGCGTTTCCTATAGTAATGGGGATGTTATTATACACTTTCAAGCTGTTATTATACACTTTTCATGAAAGAGAGATTCCAAGACACCGGTAAATGAATGTCATATTTTTGCCTAGTATTATACTGATGTATGTCAGACACGGCTCTCAAGAGGGTGACGGAATGTTTTTCGTGGGTCTTGATATACTTGGTGTATTTATAACGCAATTTTATATTTCTGAATATTTCTCAGTGAGACGTATCCTAGGGGAGAGAATAGCTGAACAGTGTAGGAAATGGACATTCTCAATAGCCTTGTTCTGTAGGGTTAAACACACTCACAATGCCCTAGGGCTTTATGAGCTATAGCACCCGCTCATTTCGCCCGTTGTTGAACTATGCTTTTCTATTGATGTGTGAAGATATTACTTGACAGTGGAATAGGTTCAAATTATTCATTCTCCCATATTCATACAAGTTCGATCATGATTCCACTTAGTTTCACTGGATCGAAAAAATTCATTTTTTGACAATTCTGTTGGACTTAAGTCAAAATATCGACAACTGTCTTTGTCATAGGTATACAAATACAGTCAAATCTCAAGCAAATTGGTCAAACCATGCTTTAGCTCACTCAACTGAAGAGTATCTCCTATCATGTCTTGAAATTTCGAGACACCCTGTGTATATCGGCTTACATGCCTCGGGATGTAATTTTAGTTTCTGGGTGATAATAATATTCTTTACTACCTTGGTGTAGTATGGATAACTATCACCGACCCCACTATAATAAAACGAATTCAAGTCGAAATATCGACAACTGTATTTGTCATAGATAACCAAATACCGGCAAACCTCAAGCAAATCGGTCAAACCATCAAACCCTAAAGTTTGTCGGTACCTTTTCGGGATACACTGTATATATCGGCTGGCGCCTTGGGATGCAGTTTGAATCATGGGTAATTATGATATCCTTCACTACCTTGGTGTATGAATAACCATTACCGACCCCACTAACAAGACCTTATGTTTTTGTAGGCTGTTGACTGTAGGAGTAATTATGAGAGTTTCAATGGACTTACAACAAAAAAAATATATTTTCTGAATTGTTCCAAGACTACGTCATAGTTAACAAAATATCAACAGAAAATTATTTATTATCATTAGGAAAATATTATTTTCAAGATGTGCCACCAAAAATATCTATTTCGATTGGGTATTTACTTTTCTCATATCCTTGAGAATTGAATTTTATCAGATCTGATGAAATTGTGAAGATCAGTATTGCAATTTAATCGGTTCATGATATGTAACACCGAACACCTGTGTGTGAACAATTGTTTATCAACTCACAAATTCCCAAATTCGATAATGTATCTAATAATAATCTACAGTTTTCGGTCCTCGCGCTCTCAAATGTTTTAGATATAATGTGATCACTTGGTACACATGAACCATACAAATACATAATACAATAATTTTCAATTCATCATGTTGTGCGTGTGTTGATAATTTGTTGAATTCATAATAACATTTGACAACCACTGGTACAAGAAGTAGAACCTTTGTCCATAAAAATTCAATTCGTTCACTCTCCTATGTAGAATTGTGTCGATGCAGGTTTGACGTGTTCTCGAGATTTCCAATATTTCAATTGATCTTATCAACGTTGGAAAACTAATATACTCCTGCACAATCAATATTAGAAATGTGAAATAATCGAACAGATCTTTTGGATATCTACGAGCGAATTGAAGAACTTTCAGTGCTCCTATACTAAGGAATAGGAATTAGGTACCAAACTATCCATGTGCTGAAATAAATTCTAATGCATATTTTCTATAGAATGACTGAAGTTTGTTGCTCGGAGTGCTCAGAATGGAGAAGTTGTTCCAAAACATATCTATGTTTTTATTTTCGACGGTGTAAAATATATCAGATTCACGTAGTGTTCGGAATTTCCATTCGGTTATGGGGTTGGTTCTCTATGTAGAGTAGATATGAATAGATTTCACTTAAATGTTCCATACCTGTTCTCTTGTTCCTACATTTGTCCTTTTGTAAATAAAGGCCAATAGAATCACATCATAAAAGCGTCTCTAGATTAAATAGCAGAACATGTTAATAATTTTGATCACCATGTGAACTATCAGGAAGCAGGAATCTTAGCGAGAGAACAAATTATCAGTAAAAGATCATTTTTGGAAATGGCATATATTTACCAAAAGGACAAATGTATGAACAAAAGAACAGATACAAGATACAGAACAAGAGAACAGGTATGAAACATTCAAGTGAAATCTATTCATATCTACTCTCCATAGAGAACCAACCCCATAACCGAATAGAAATTTCGAACACTCTGTGAATCTGATATATTCCACATCGTCGACTAGACGTCATTTATTAATATAAAAAAACATAAATATGACTGATCATCGAATTCAACCTATTTATCCTATTCGTATTTATATATTTCGTCTCTTGTGAATTCAGATCATTTAGTTATAAATCACCAAGAAAATAAAAATCATTTGAATTGTTTGAATTGAAGGGCATCGAAAACAGAAGTTGACGTATTATAGAAAATTCTTCTTTTTGTCTTTGTCAACGTAGTCAATTTCATGAACGTCGTCGCTCTTGGATCAACACAGTTGTTCATTTATTATCCAGAGCACACTTCGCGACATAATAATTTCTAATATTTTGATAACCTCCTATGAATTGAAATTCCATCGGTTCACAAAGCATTGCATGAATCTGAGTTATTTTCTACTGATTACACAGTCACGTATAAAAAGTAGAGATGACTTCATTTCTGACACCTCCAAGGTGATTTAGAGTTAGAAATAAAAAAAAATTTCCGTCAGAAAATGCTATTTGGCATCGTCTCTCGAAATAAATGGAATATCCATATAGATATATTGAACAGCTACCTATACCCAGACAGCACACAATATCCATTAGATATCTAATGGATGACCCAATATCCACTGAATATCCCATCCATGGAATATATCTAATGGATATCCATTTAATATACTCCATGGATATTAAAAACAATAAAATTTCTTGTCTGGTATATCAACTAATGATATAACGAATAATTACATCAATAGTCCAGAAGACAGCTCTGATAGATATCTCCAATGTATGAAAATGCCTGAGTTCCCACATATATATCCAAAGGATATCCATTGGATATCCATTATTTTACATGAACATTCATAAATAATTTGTAACCTCGATTTTTCAAATTATCAAAGACAACATTATTTTGCTGTATTCAATCATCAATCATTATATCCGGAATCCCAGCCACCTCAGGTTTACCATTTTCCAATTGTTAATTGGTACAAATTTAAAATTTGTCCGTGGTCCTCAGCTAAGCGTTATGGACTGAACATTTTGATTGCGGTTATACTTATGAGAGAGAGAGATGACAGACGGTACGTGAATCTGAGATGGTCCTAGCGGACGCACTAAGCAGCGCTATTGCTCGAGAGTTGTCGATCGCAACACGAATTGAACCGGCCGAGGTCAAGTGTGGAGTCTGTCTGTTGTCATCAGTTATGAAAGACAGAGGTAAGCCAACGCCATTTTGTTTATGGTTGATTTTATAAAAGTGAAGTGTGGTTTTTTATTGTTTTTTGTAGTGTGGATTTTTGGAAACTGTGGAAAAGGTATGTTTTATTATTTTCTTGGTAAATAGGAATGATAGGGTATGATCGATTACATTTTGGTAGCATTGTGGTGTCGAAATGTGAGATAGATAGTACATTGTCATGATACTAGAGTACATTTGGGTTTGTTTTTTGATGAACTGCTGATGAATTTATCGATGAACAACAAATGTTCCACTCATTTGCATTTTCAAATTTGAGAAACATGTACCTACCCAACAAACTAGATCGGTTTCTCCATTCGAAATACATAATCACTCATATTGTGTGAATTAACTTTAAAATTAACAATAATATGGGTATTTCAGTTCCTCATTTATAGTCACAGTTCCTGCTAAACTGTATTCAAGTTTTATTTTGTACACTATATAAGCTAGTCTGACCTTGAAAATCAACAATGTTTTTTTTATAGGAAGAAGAATCTGGAATCGATGGGCTGATAAAACAGACAATTTAAGTACAAAAAATGTTCGTAAATATTCACGTATTGTACTTCGATTGTTATTCACATGGATTGTCCAAATTTCCAATAAACTATTTTTAATCAATCTATCAGTATCATTTCCTCATGTCAATACTGTTGGAAATACAAAGTGGTCAAATAGAAACAATTCAACCTAGTTTTCTCCTCTTTTTTTATTTATTTCAGTATACAAAATTCCACAGAAAGGACCAAAAGTCCGTCGCCCCCCCCCCCTCTCTGTAACTTCTTCATTCTACATATCACAAAAAAATTTCAGGTGCATAAGTTTTAGGGCTTCATTCGATCTCTATGATGGTTTGAGTTTCATTCATACAGAGTGTCTCAAGAAAACGCAGCGATTTACAAGTGTTCATAATTCCAAAACTTATTATTCCTTGTAATATAAACCATCTATCCAACTTGTCCAAAATTCAACGTAGAATCTAAAAATGCAATAATATAAAGTCCTATTGAAAAAAATTGACTTCTGAATCGCTGCGGTTTCTTGCGACACTCTGTATGAATGAAACTTACACCATTGAAGTGATCGAATGAAACCCTAAAACTTATGCATTCAACATTTTGTTTTGTGATATGTAAAATACAAAAGTTATGGTGGGGGCGACGGACTTTTGGTTGGACGTTGGATCCGTGGTGAATAACCTCTTCTCGGACTCACTGTTTATCTGATGGATAAACCAAATGTGAATATAAGATATCCTATTGATATCCATGGGATATTGAAAGATATCCGGTAGATATCTTCACGGACATCCATAAGATATCTCCTATATCCTGGATATAGGCGGACATATGGATATCTAATCTAATGGATATACTGTGTTGTTTGGGTACCTACTAGGACACCTTGTATGAGGCTTAGCGCATATATAGATTCAATTTTTAGTTCGTCTAAATTGTCTACGTGGAATCGCTCGTGGTGGAATAAAGACGAGATTTCCGATGAGCACCTACCATGGTATATCTATAAAAAAAAGGCGAGATCAGGCACCTTCCTACGATCTTCTAGAGATGTTGAATTGTTGTAGTAGAACGAGTGTAGTGCCACCAACTAAACGGATAGTTCTCTTCTGAATAGAATCAGAAAGCTTCAGCGTATGTTTATACAACAATAAATTATTTGTGTCTCAAAATCAGTTGAACAAGTATCAATCAACTGTCGATCGACTAGACAGTTGAAGAAATTCGATGAATATGTTGAACCTGAGACTAGCAACAACTATTGAATATCTCAATATGGGAATCTGATATAAAATTAACTCATATTGAGAATTCACCGCTTTCAGATAGAGATAAATATGCATAAAAAGTGACATTGAGTCGAGAGTAGGGTCTGCCATAAATAACTTACATAAATACATTACACTCTCACATCACCTACACACTCATGACAACCCTGGAATCAGCATTTTTCACATATTCTCACAGGTGAGTTCTTTTGCAATAAATCATTCATGTATGCATTCCTAAGCACAAGGGTTATATGATAGATGATAAATAAGGGATGAAGCACCCAAAAGCAGCCTGAATTCCATGCCCCACAGGTACAACACTGATATGTGTTAACGTCCATGATAGTATCTACCTAATTCGAGTTGAAAATTGCACACTGTCATGGTTTGGTGAACATCCTTTCAAACACACCTGCACACGAAACGAAGAGTAGTTCTCAAATCACTACCATTACGACACAACGCAGGTGTCTGTATTTGAATCAAAAATATCAGCTAACTAGCTAACTAGCTTTGTCATGTAGGGGAGAGTTGGACAAAATTGTCAAATGTTGCAATTATGTGAAATATTGCATTGGTTTCCGGGAATGATGTGAAAATGAATCTGAAGTCATCAATCAATGAATACAAAAAAAAAGTTTCTAGTCAAACAATCCGAATCCCATGTCATCATCTTCAGATTCAGATTCTTCCTTCTTCTCTTCTTTTTTGGCTTCTTTCTTGCCTTCAGCAGCTGCTGGGGCTGCTCCAGGTGCTGCTGCAGCAGCAGCTGCTGGTGCACCACCAACTGGCATTGAGCTCAACTCCTCACGTCCTTGAGCGATAAGTTCATCAATGGACTTTCCATTGAGTTCCTTGATAACTCTACTCAACCTCTCTCCATCAGCTTCAACACCAACAGATCCTAGGATTTTCTCAAGATCTGCGCTTGCTGGAGAGTTATTGCCTCCCAAGACGGCAAGTAAGTAGGCAGCCACGTAACGCATTTTTAAGTCTAGAGACACGAAACGTGTTAACCACTTAAGATGATGTGATTAATGAATAATCGAAAAAATTCATTTGGTGGATCTGGTAATGCAATAAAGAAAATTAAAATTGTCAAGCTATAGAGGAGAAAGATTTGAATACAATTTGAAAGATAAAGGACTTGAAATCATCGATATACATTATTGTATATCATTGCTGTTCCCCCACATACAAGTATATATAATAGTTCTGTAGATTATTACTACTACATAATACTAACGTAATTATTATTACAACTTGAGGGATGATTCTCAAACCGAAATATACTTGATACTTTGATACTTTACATACTATACTATTGAATTTTGATTTGATATTGTCACTTGAAATACCGCGAGAGCTTCAATTATCACCGGAACATTTTTCGAGAACACCAATTTCCTAAATATTCGTGTTCGAGAAGAAAATTCCGGTTTTCAATCGGAGCTAGAATTTCACACCGGAATATTAGAAAAATACCAAAAAAATGTGAATGTCATTTCACCCATAAACGTCAGAAACTTTCCAGTGCAATTTCATGCTCCTTTCCCAAGGAGGAGGAAAACATTTCCGAATATTTGTTTAGTTACTATGGTAACGATACGAAATGCAGGATTCCAATTGGTCGTGAATGTTAGAAATGGTAGAAATTTTCTTTGAAATTCATTCACTGGGAGAACGAATCGTACCTTCACCTATTACTATATTATTGCCAAATACTTTCTGTACCTCGATCGAGGAGGTTTTGTATTTTTTTCCCTAGATTCTTCTGGGATTTTCTCTCTGTGAAACAAATATATAAAATGTGCTGTAAATGGGAGCAGATTCTTTCATGAAACATCCACTCAGAAAAGTAGTTTTGAATTATTCAAAAATATATTTGTGTTTCCAAATTTTCAATGAAAAACAAGGTCTCGCAGACAAATAGAGAAATTCTCTTTTAGGTATCTGAAGGTTAAATTTCGAGTACAGTGACATCTTGAGGCACATTGCAAATCTGTCCTTACTACAAATATTTTTAAATAATTATTATAACTTCTATTTTTATTTTTCAGGAACCAGGAGAGAAAATCCCAAAAAAATCTAGAAAAATGAACAGTTTTGCCAATTCACTGTTATTGAAGATTTTCTTTTGTAGTTCTCAATAAACATAGTCAATTTACAATTTGTTCATTCTAATTGCCTTATGATATTTTAGAGCATTACTTGCCTTTTCGATTTTTTTTAGTTTGTGATTATTTCTCAGTTGTTTCCTTCCTTGCATTCGATTGCTATATCGAACAATGGAATCCTTATATTTTTGCAGATGGTGGAAAAAAATCGTACACGACTCGCACTGAAGGAAACAAGAGCAATTCTCACCAGATTTCCAATAAGACACGTATCGAGTTTCATCTTAGAGAAGATTGAGGATTGAGGTGAGGAGTAGGAAGCATATTCAAACATATTCTTCGAAAGAAAATCATCAACAACACGCCCATATAGCTAAAAAAAAACACTCCGCAACAAACTCGACCAAATAAGTAGATATTATTGACAAAATTATACTATACCAGAGAAGACCACAATGTTGAGATCTACTAATTCAGTCTATAGCTTGTGAGATTCATTCATTGAATCTTTATTTCCATATTGAGTATCTGTTTTTTAATTTGGCGGAGAATTGCTAAAAACCTACACATAAACATTGACAAAATATCATCATTTTGACACATTTTTTGAAGCAAGTATAATGGGAAATATTTACATGAAAACATCTCAACTAAGAAATCAATTAGAATGAACTCCACACTGTTCAGCATAAAACACAACTCTCCCCTACATAATGAAGAGATTCATTTGAATAACTCTCAGTTATCTGACTTCTCTTGGTTGTCATTCAACGATAAGTTTTGGCCAATAAAGAAGATATTTTTTTTTCGAAAATCCTTTGAAGTAGGTGAAAAGTCACTTGGGAGACCCATCCGTTGTAATAACCTGAATGGCTTCTAGAAAATAACAAAAAAGATGGCACCAGGCAATAACATCACTCGGACACAGTTTCGACCTATTATTATAAGTAGTTGAAATGATTTGAACAGCTTTAGTGGAACATTAAATGGATATCTCTAGGACAAACCAGGGACAGTTATTATAGAAATTATATTATATTGATTCAGTTTTGAAATATACAGCGTCTTCCTTCAGAATGTTACTTCATTCAAAGACACAATAATTGAATTTCAATACGCTAATACAATCTTGGTGACCGTGAATGAACACAAAATTGAACAAAGTGTCGAAAAGTTCGGAACACTAGAGAGATCTGAAAAAAAAACGAAATTCTTCATCATTCTCACTTTCCCTCCTCTACAGAATACAATCATCAAAAAACGTCTTTCCTTTGAGCGGCCATCAACTAGTCATTTTTTAGCGGGCCTGAATTCATCGTTCTATTTTTCGATCTCCTCAATATGACTACACAACAATCCTTGAAATCACAAATCATATCCTCGAAAGTTTGCTACATATAGCCTCAAAAATTTTCAGGAATATATATAATATTATATTATATAATATTTCAACAGGAATGGTGATTATCTCTCTTATGACCAGAAAGTTATTACTTGAAACGGTGGCATAATGGACGAGCTCTGACCGTGGAAATATCTATGAAAGGGAAAGAGGTCGTCCACCTTTCTGTGATATTCAAGAGAGGTCAATGATTTTGTGAGGGTAATATCCCAACTAGCGAATCTTTTTTGAAAAGAGTCTGAGAAAACATGTGAATAGTACGAGGACAAGGTCTTGTACAATAGTTCGAAACATGTACATTCGACCTACATGTACATGTATGTACGAGCTTGAGTTTTTTTTGCATTGTACTCTACTAGATTTTTCGATCCAATTTCAGAATTCTCGTCAGATCATCATTTAAAGCATCGACCTGCCTCCGTCTTGCACTCCTGGCCTCATTGAGTGATTCAGCAGTTCTCGAAGAGAAGATGGTATGGAGTATACTGACATCCGCAAAGCTATGGACTGGGCAGGAAGTCGTATATACGTTGCTGTTACCAAGACGGATCTTTGTGGCACACCAGCATTAATAGTAATTGTATCAGATGTGACTCCATCTACCACCACATGCAGTGATCTATCTGCAAGAAAACTCGCTAGTAAAAGACATATGGTTGGGGCGGCAAACCATATGACGGAAATTTCTCTCAGAGGCGTTGATGCCAAACTCGGTCGAATGCTTTGGAGACATCCAATGCAAGAGCCATGGATTCCCCATATTTCTCGATCGACACCTGCCACTTATATGTCACATTGGCGAGCAGATCTCTTGTTGACCTCTGGTGACGAAAGCCATATTGCTGGTCGTTCTCTATTCTTCATCTCTCTAGATATCACATGAGCTCGATGTTGATTGCTTTCCACTACACTTTAGAGGTCACAGATAGTAGTGCAATCGGGATGGTTTTCTTGCCCTTTTTTAGAATCGGTTGGACTCTAGCTATATTCAAGTGAGAAAGAAATACACCATATTTGTATTAGAGGAATAACAACCTGCAAAGAACTGGTGTTAGTTCTGGTGCATATTTCTTAAGTGGTATTCCGTATGCCTGATTGTGCGTTGATAAGCTTCGATCTTATCTTGGTGTTGTATGCCACTTTAGACGCATCTATCGTTTGATTGCATGCATTTATATTGCTTCAACATAATCAGCTGTAGTTTCCGGGTTGCTTCGAAGCGACAACCCTAGAACAGATTTGATTGAAGCATGGTTCCTCAGTGGTTGGAGATTTTGATCATTGAATAATATACACTACCATTGAAGTCAACCTCGGCGACTATCAATTTTTTAATAATCGTGATATATATCATACAAAATTTTATACTAATTTTGAGTTTTCCTCAACCTGACGAATACTGCTACTTTCACCTTAATTGCTTGTGGTTAAGACGGAAGTATAGGAATGATATTTTCGAAATTTTCATCACTGATTCAATTATATCATATCGCATGAGTTGAAGAGTATCGTTCTCTCAAACACCTGTATTTAATGGATGGTCTAATGCAGAATTTGTATATTTATATTATACGTATATTATATGTATATTATATGTATATTTATATTATATGTATTCATATTATACATATTTCCAACGTTTTTTTCTTTGTTTGTTTCGACAATCACACGATGGAAATAAGTACAGGGAAAGTTATAGCGAATCGATGCAGAATCAAATTCTGCATTCGACCATCCAATGAAAACAGGGTGTCACATTTGGAAGAACGAACTCTTTCACCTATGAGAATGATGAAACTAGTCATCAAACTTGAATACCCAGTATGCGATAAATCAACTGGTAATGTGGATTTCGATCATCCATGTGCTTCCGTCTACCCCAAAGGCGCTTACACCAGTCGAAAATGGGGAAAGGAACAGTTCCGAAAATAAGGTTACATCTTTCATAATTTTCAAAAGAAGCAAGATATAGGGATAGGGGAACCTAATGGAACTCATCTCGAAGTTTTTTCATGAATCCAAAAAAGGAATAATATACCGGGTTTTCTATTTCAAAAGGGAAAGTTGATGGTTACATCCGGTACATGTCGAGAATATTTTTGGATGAAAGAGAATGTTCAAAACCCTAAAGTCCAATAATTTGAAATTCTCAGTTCTTTCAAACCATCTAACGAAAGTTTTCCGTGAAAAACACTGTATATATCATGAAAACTATCGTAGAATGTTATTGTATCAGTTTTGGAATCGTACAATTAATGAGTAGACAAACTAACGTGATTACATCAAAAAATTTCGATGATACGGAAAATTGACTGTCGAATGCGTTATAATGATAATAATAATGATCTTTATTATCCAGGAGACATATATCAATGTATAGGATTCGTCAAATATTACACACACACAAACACACACATACAAAACCAACACAAGAACATCTATACAGAAATATAAGTTATGTAAATATGTATATGAAATGTTATAATTATAAAAACAAAACATCAAACAACTCTGATTAATAAAATTACAGACATCATGAATCGAAAGAAAAATCTGAATTATAAAAATCCTTGAATCAAAATCTTTCCATCTCCCTACAGAATTCAATGAAATTACCGGCTTCCTTCATATACTTTGGCAGTTTATTGAAAATATTGAGCTACATTACAGATGGTGAAATTGCTGTAATTTTGTACTCACAATACGGAATATTGAAGTTGAGTTCTTGTCTCGTGTTCATATTATGGATATTTGGATTCATAAGGAAATCAAGGAAATTCTCAAACACCGTTTCTGTACTATGAAAACTTCTGTTGCCAACGTAGAGTTACCCCACAGGCATATGCCATATCTCAGCCTAGATACAACCTGGGAGTGATATAAGGAAAGTAGTCGTACGGCCGAAAAAATCTTCAATATTTCCAAATAGATAGCATGATCGATTTCTTCCATTTATTAGGAATTCGCATTCGAATTTTTCCAATTCAGGCATGCATCTAAAGTAATACCCAAAAATGTCTTGTCCTCGGAGTTTTCAAGTATTTGGTTTTGTGTGTCAATTTGGATTTTGGCGATTATGGAGTCTTATTAGTTGTGTTTCACCGGCGTTAAGGAATAGAGAATTCGTTCGACACCAATTATTAACTTTATGGATTCCTAACCATGAAAAGGCATTATGCATATGACTTGAACCCACAACTCTTAGCGAAGACTCATCAGCTTCTTCATTGGCCACTTTCAATTATTGACAGTCAGATCCAATTAATTAGGAGACGCACTCAGTCATCTCCACGATTGGATGGAAGTTTGTATATCCAACTGGACCTGTTTATTTTTATAATGAGGTATGGAAATGTGATTGATACTCAAACGTTCAATTATTATTATTCATTTGATGTGTGAAACATTTCAGTCGTCCATTCCCATCGAAGTTTAAAAAGCAGGTATCTGCTGTTGTACTCATCCTGTTTGCGAAACTGAGATTCAGTGGAATGTCAAAAAAAAGTTGGAGTTATTACTAGTAATTGTGATTTGCTTGCATGAACAAGAAACGACCGAAGCAAAGAACTGTCGAAATTCAGTAAATTAGAGCTGAAGCACATCAAGGCTTTCTAATAATGCTCGTATATACAGGGTGAGTCAAAAATGTGTACCGAGCTTTCTGGGGGTGATAGAACATTGAAAAATAAGTGTAGTTTGATGATTAAACTCATGGCCCAAAATGCATATTAAGGGAGATATATCCTTCCAAAGTTGATAAAATTAAAATGATTTCTCCGCATAACTTCTGAACGATGAAAGCCACCCGATTGAAAATTTGTGCATGAATGTATGTTTCGTCATACTTCCACATTTCTGATATTGTTATAAAGGGTGTTTTCAGAGGGTGAGTCATGATTTTTTGTAGAAAACTTTTTTCCCTGTATTATTTTCGGTGAAAAAACAGGAGCATTCGATGAAGCGAAGAAAATTACATGAAAAAGGTACTCTTATTCAAATACAAAAAATTGAGCCGTTCGTGAGATATTTGAGTTTTTGTAGTTACATGATATCAGCAGATTGATTTTATTCGTCGCGAGATTCATCGGTAACAATATTTTAGCAGGCCATGATGAATAATTTTGTTCTCAATTTTGACGTTCATGTCATCAACATTCGAGTCAACATTGTTGTAGTCGATTTGTTCGTGTGGTTTTTCTGTGTCATTTATCACTGCGATTATCAACTAAGATTTTAAGAAATATGGCAGGTTATTCGTTCTCTGAACAAACTGATATGCTTCTAATGCTTGGCGAGTGCTTCGGAAATGCAAATGCTGCTGTGAGACGATATGCAGAGATGTTTTCCGCTCGACGGGTTCCAAATTCGAGAACAATTTTGAGGATTGTACAAAGACTGCGTGAAACAGGATGTTTGAAAACCAATAATAGAAATGGTGGCCGACCCAGAAGTGCGAGAACTGTAGAAGTTGAAGAAGAAGTATTCAAATACTGTGGAACAGGATCCGGAAATAAGAACGAGGAAATTAGCAAGACGGATAGACACAACACAAGAGAATGTAACCAGGATTATCAGAGAGCAACAGCTACACCCTTATCATTATTTGCAGGTACAAGAACTGTTACCACGAGACAATGAAATAAGATTGAGATTTTGCGAAGAGTTGCTGGAACGAACTCGAAGATGTCCTGAGTTTTTAAACAAAATATTGTTCACAGACGAAGCAACTTTTACTAGAAACGGTGTTTTCAATTCGCGCAACACTCATTTCTGGGCTGACGAAAATCCACACGTTGTTAAAATAACGCATTTTCAATATAATTTCAAAGTGAACGTCTGGGCTGCGACTTCCCAGGGTCTCTGAATGGTGCAATGTACCTCAACTTCTTAGAAAATGAGTTAGGTACGATATTAGAAGACATTCCTCTCAACGTACGTAGGGAAATCTGCTTTATGCATGATGGAGCACCACCTCATTATGTAAGAGTTGTACGTGAATGGCTTAATGATAATTTTCCTGATAGGTGGAAAGGACGAGGCATAGACGCTCCTATTTCCTGGCCCGCTCGTTCGCCTGACCTCAATCCACTAGATTTTTCGATCTGAGGTTACATGAAATCTAGGGTTCATTCAAGCGAAATTCGGAATGTTGAGGAGCTGAGGCAAAAAATTGTGAACGAATTTACGTTGTTGAAAAATGATCACCAAACTATGAACGGTTTGATGAATAATTTACATAAACGCCTCAGATTATGTACAACCGAAAATGGTGGACATTTCGAACAGCTACTTTAATTTGTTTTTTTCCTTTTTCTTTCATTCAAAATCATGTATTGATGAAAAGTACCAAAAACATTATCAAACTTTTATTTTTATTCAAACCTTGTTGGGACAGACTTATGCTATGTACTTATTGCTCAGTAACGTGGCACAGGGAGGTGATATTATCGACGAAATTAAAAACAAAATTGTTCATGGCCTGCTGAAATATCGTTATACCGATGAATCTCGCGATGAATAAAATCAATCTGCTGATATCATGTAAGTACAAAAACTCAAATATCTCACGAACGGCTCAATTTTTTGTATTTGAATAAGAATACCTTTTTCATGTAATTTTCTTTGCTCCATCGAATGCTCCTGTTTTTTCACCGAAAATAATACAGGGAAAAAAGTTTTCTACAAAAAATCATGACTCACCCTCTGAAAACACCCTTTATAACAATATCAGAAATGTAGAAGTGTGACGAAAAAATGTATTTTGACAACATACATTCATGCAGAAAATTTCAATCGGGTGGCTTTCATTGTTCAGAAGTTATGCGGAGAAATTATTTTAATTTTATCAACTTTGGAAGGATATATCTCCCTTAATATGCATTTTGAGCCATGAGTTTAATCATCAAACTACACTTATTTTTCAATGTTCTATCACCCCCAGGAAGCTTGGGACACATTTTTGACTCACCCTGTATATAATAGTGGAGACACTCACTGAAATGAGTGCTCAGTTTCTTTTGTCATATTCATATTCATATACAATACGATTCTCATAACTCTGAAAATATTATAGTGAGTATGGTGACATTCATATTTCAGCATTGTTGTAATTGGTTTCCCACCTTCATATTTTCAACTTCAAATTGAGATTCCAACAAATTGGAATTGAAAATGAGTGAATACAAGTGAATCTTATCGATTTTCGAATCGGAACAATACAATATAGAATTGTTCAAACATACAGGGTGTCCCGAAAAGATACCAACGTCAAGGGGTGATACACCTAAACGACCATTCATATAAACATATGTGCACAAATGAGACATTTGGGCTGGAGAGAAATATTATCGACACTCTCGGTAGTATTCATACCATCGAAATTATCGATATCATCGATATTGGCTAGTTTATCGATACTATCGTCATTATTTAGTCAACACAATAAAAGTTGCCCCGGTCCGCATCGTCCGCTTCATGCACATTCTGAAATATTTGTGCTATACCTCGTCATAACCTCTGATTTCTCTTGATGGAAAAGTCTTTTGTGAATTCAACCTGTACAACACACAATTATTATAATAACGATATTATCGATAATATGAATATTTCATATATATAGGAATTTTCGCTCCTCGTTTCTAAAAAATGAAGAAGTTATTAAAAATTATTTCAATATATTTTTAGTAAGGACAAATTTTGTGATCTACCCCAAAATGTCACTGCGCTCGAAATGAAACCTTCTTTTGAAAAATTCTTTATTTGTCAGTGACACCTTGTTTTTCAAAAATTTTGAAATACAAATATATTCAATAAGAATAAAACCTCTACCTATCTTGGTGGACGTTCCGAGAACGAATCTACCTACAGACAGTATTATATATAAAATTACTGGCCTAGAATACACAAGAGTTTTCAAAGCTCCCCATGAAAAATAATCCATCGGTGTTAAATCGGGGACCGAGCTGGACAAATTGCAGGTGCGTCATTGCCTCTACCTATCCATCTATTTGAATACTGTTTATTCAAATAATTACGTACGTTAATTGATAAATGCGGAGGAGCTCCGTCATGCATAAACCACATTACCCTGCGAAGTTCCAAGGGTAGGGGATCTAATAGGTTTGGTAATTCGTTTCGCAAAAGTTCCAAATAATTTTCGCCATTTAGTCGAGGTGGTAGAATGACAGGACCAAGTATGAAAGTGCCTATGATTCCTGCCACACATTGATCTTAAACTCATGCTGATAATGGGTTACTTTAGTCGTATGGGGATTTTCTTCAGCAAAGACATGTTCATTGTGCAAATTAGTAATGCCACTCCGTGTGAAACAGGCTTCATCTGTGAATAAAATTCTTCTTGATTTCTGTGTTCTTGGATGAACCCGCAGAAAGCTAGGCGTGCTTCAAAATCATGGGGTGAAAGATCTTGTACCCGTTGAACATGAAATGGTTGCAGTAGTTGTTCTCTGGTCGTCCTATTTACAGTATTTTTACATACCCCTAGCTCTAAGCCCAATCGTCTGCTGCTGAGTTCAGGATTTTCTTCAATCCTATTTAAAATTTCTTCCTCAACCTCTGGAGTTCTTGCCGTACGTGCACGGCCATAATTAATAGAAACAGGCGCAAACCTACCCGTTTCACGAAGACGTCTTTCAACTGCCGCGAAGGTTTTATGGTTTGGTAAGCGACGATTAGGAAATCTTTCACTGTATACTCTGCAAGATTCTAAACCATTTCCCTGGCAATATCTAAAAACCAATAACATATCGGTCATTTCTTCGTAGGTATACATTGCGGCCATGACGAAAAGAACTTTATTATTTGTTTGACAATTGTCTTGACTTGTTTTTTAGATTCGATTTGACCCAAGTCAGTTTTTAGTGACGTTATTTTAATTCACCGCCTACGCTTCAAATGTGTTCAATTTTATTATCACAATAATTTAGACCTGACCATTTACGAAGTGAATTTTTAAAATCCAGATATCTCAAAAACAGCTGCTCAAATCAACTCTTACCACGTATACATTTTTTATGTAAAAGACGTTGGACAATCCGAATTTTCATTTAGAAATTAAATATGGGGTGGCTCAAAAAAGTTATTTCGTTATGTGTGCAAGGTTCCGCAGGTGGCGCCCTCTTGACTTTACAATAAAAATTATAGCAAATTTTAATTTCTCAACCAGCAAAACCCCTCAAAGCCAAATATTGTGACTATACACCAATTATTAAAAAAAATATTCATAAAAAATGAAAATCAAATTGAACATTTGACACTCTGTATCTCTGGAATCATCCACTTTTGGACTGAGGTGAGTTGAGTTAGATCATCATATTTACGCCTCAGGAACGTGTGGTAGCTTTTTTTCCGCACCTTTTAGGGACACCCTGTATATTATCGATATCATCTATGTTATCAATATTATCGACTTCAAAAGTTTATTGGTTCAATATGAATTCTGATTATGGATGATCGATATTTTCAAATTGTTATCGCCCACACTTGAATGTGTAATTGTCATGTATCTGTAGTATTTCGAGGTTGCTAAGCTTGATGCATTTTTAATACGAGAAATATATGATTAGTAACATATTATTATTATAATGACACCAGCAGTGGAATTTCCACGTGATATATTGCAACACTGCAAGCGTGCGTTTTATTCAAATATTTCCACACTAGTGCGTTTTACTTTCGACTTTCCTGTTGCCATAGTGACATGGACTACTTCCTAGATAACAAAACGATGTTGAAAGTGTTTTTTTTCATAGGTGATCGTAGGAAAAAAAGATTTTCCACAAGTCAACGAAGTAAAAGCACCTGTCGGAATTCTTGTGGTACAAAATTAGTTATGTCGAACTCTATAGTTGACGGCTCCTAAGTTCACTGCTACTGCGAGTGTATAATTCACAAATCAATTCACTAGGAATCAATTATAACCTCGAAAACCTATCAAATGTTACTTGGACAACTTTCACAATTACAATACACGTAATAATGCATTATACATACCAATTCATAGAACTGCAACATTCAAGAAGACTCAATATCCTAACTGCACAATGTTATACAACAAACTTCC
This sequence comes from Gastrophysa polygoni, assembly GCA_963576655.1. Lineage (NCBI taxonomy): Eukaryota > Metazoa > Arthropoda > Insecta > Coleoptera > Chrysomelidae > Gastrophysa > Gastrophysa polygoni. Next base: position 18,644,568 of record OY755086.1, read on the forward strand.
TAATGAAATGAAATGTCTTAGCTTATCTTATACTCAATTCGATCGAAAAATCAAGGAGTATTTAGTTGAAAACTGCTTCTACACAACTGATGAGTTTCTAGCAGGGAATGACATTACCCTCACTATGTGATTGGCTTCTGGTATCTTTGAATGATTCATCCACATAACCTATTATTCATTCTGTATTCTAATTAACATAACTAAGTACTTATTTTATTCTATGTTGTATTCTGTTGTATTCGTCCAACATCGTTCATCTCATACGGCACATTTCATCAATTAACTTACAAATAAAACAATCTCTATTGTATTTTATCTCTAGGAGAATTATCCTTTTTATCATGTCATTCTTTCTCTTATATGACTCATGCTATACACTGTGGTGTCTGTTGCATCAATAAAATTTACTTACTTACCTACTTACTTAGCACTTTCATTCACTCGCTCCTTCAACTATAATATCTAACAGTGCTGTCTCGATTGATCTTGTTGAATTTTCGGAAATTTTCTAGTATTGAATGATTTTAACGAACATCTCGCAAGGAGATTCACTCAGTCAGGAAGCACATTGAACGTGAACTTAATTGGACAACAGTGCAGAATACATTGATTGAATTGTCTACAGCCGAAGATTGAGGAAATGAACTTGAGAAATTATCATACTAAAATGGAATAGCATATGAGCTGTGTTTCATGGTTAAATACTGAATGATGAATTAGGTGTGTTACTTGTTTTTTCCTCACTACTACAAAAAAATTGTTCCGCATTGACCAACCATTATCTCTGATATGGATGAAAGTGATTCTCTCACTATGAATGAGTTTCAGAAAACAACCCATCAAGTTGTGCTAGGCTTAATTTCCGTGGAAAAAATAATAGCACAAACCGTGGTTGTCTATCTTTTTCGGATGAGAAATAACAGAGCGTTTTTGACATTCCACGACTCATCAAATTATTCCACCATTCCATCAAAATTTCAATCAACTATCCAACGATTCATCCCATGCTATATTTTCTTTGAGAATAAGGCGTTGTTTCTCGATGATCCTTGTATTCAGAGAACAAATAATGATTATCCAGTAGGTATTGAATGCAAAAAAATAAAATAAACAGATTCTCAATGGAAGTAAATTTTCAAATTGTCATCTAGGAACTTCTAACTTCTGGTGGTGGATGATTCTACCGTTTGTATTCATTATTCTGCAGACAACTCAACATAGTTGTTTTTCCCAGATGTTAGGATTAGGGCAGTTTCTACTATCATATTTTCATCAACTTTTCTGTGCAATTTGAAGACGAGAATAGAAACAATTCATGAGTCATTCGAACTAAATAATTCTATTTTTTCGGAGAATTTTTCAATATTATTCCATGCTGGATGCTTCGAGAAAAACTGTACGTTATTCTTGAACACGAACATTCCTAGGTCCTACTTCTTCATCGAAAGATCGACCACAAGCTAACGTGACCCATTCTCTAATTTATTACCATGATGAAGAACAAGTAATTTTCATCGTAATAGTACTATTATAGGCTATTTGTTACTCCACATTTATATTCGCATTAGAATGAAATAAACTTTCAGCGAACAATAATTGTTGTAATAATAACAGTAATAATTATCAAGAACCGTTGTTACACGATGCTGCGAATAACGAAATGGAAATATCAAAGTGAAGAAACGATTTCGATTAGTTGCAGCAATAAAAGAGGATTGGGTCGTATTTCTTTATCGACATACGTTGCAATCCATAATAAAGTCTATGATTTTTGTGAGCATTGTTCTTTCATAAGCAGTTTCACATAAAAGATGTACATTTGTAAGGTACTCCAGTACCTTATTACCATTGCTTATAACATAACATTTTGAAAAGGCAAAACTACGGGAGCGTAGAAGGGCCAATATTATTATTTTTCTTATTTCTCGTTCAAATTCCGAGTTGCAACTCGGAATATAACTACCTACGCTTCCGTATGAAAAACACAAGTAACAAAAAGATAAAACTTGAGAATCAGGAAAGAAATCAAGTGATTTTGTCGTTGAAATTTTCCGCAGATTCAGAATACACTTTCCGCACTGTACCACTTCAGAATGCTAATTTCTGTTCTGTATAACACAATATATATATGCAATATAAATAACAGATAATGACGGAAAGCACAGCTCACACACACAACTCAACAACAACGAAATAAATAGTTGAAATCGATGCAAAACTGAAAATGATAATAAAAATTGAATTTTGAATGAAAATTCCATGGTGTATTCGAAATCGTACCATTGTTTTTCATGGTATAAGTAATCCAAAACACGATATATATTGATCGAAGAATTTTATTTAATGTTTTACTTGCTTGTATTCCATCCTATATCAATTGGGAAAGAGATGTTCGAGATTAAATGACCGATTTTTTATTCGTTTCGCTCCAGTATAGTATATTTTTATGATTAACATTCAACGATGACACACTTACTCTATTGGACAATTCTGGCAACTCCCAATAGAAGGTTGAAAAAATAACCCTCCTGGTCCAAATTTGAAGAATTTCTGGAATTTGGAAAAAAACTATATCGTCCTGATGAGCACAGCGCACAATTTATTTCCATTCAATATTTTTCGAAGATACACATTCGAGAAAATAATACTGAAGCAGTTCTTAATGAGTTTTTCGTACATGGAAATGCACTGAAACAAATTAATAAGTATTCAACATCTCATTTCAGATCACAGGTGTTAATACGTTAACCATCACGTGGCGCCCAGCCAGGTAACTTTTCCTCTAAAACTAGCGTTAGCAATTGCCGTAAAAATGAACAATACTTTATAGTCATAAAATCAAACACTTAAGTTGACAAATATGTTCATGCATGTTCGTTTCATGATTTGCAGAATTCAAGAGAGGCGAATATCCAAAAGCAGGAGAATTGCTTCATGCGCATATGAGATTTTTTTCTTGTGAAAGTTCAACATTTGACAGTCAATGTTGAGTTACTGGAGGACCGTAGCGTAGTGGTTGACGTTTCTTCACCGCAGTTGGAGAAACGCTTGTTCAGATCTGGCCGGAGCCAATATTTTCAATCAAATAGGGTCATGTTTCCTGACATCGCTTGACATCGCTTCGGCAGGCTCGATCCTCCGAAGTGGTTCGGGGATAAGCTCTAGTTCCAACTCTCCTCAATCCCGCAAAAAATGTTTCCACAATGATGTGGTGAGTGTTGTATCGCCGATTAGGCGAAAAGCAATCTTCTGAATATAATCTAAGAGCTTCAGCGTATGTTTGGGGGATGAACTCTACACATGTGAATACTACAAGATAAGTTCGAAAGATTTATACCCAGTTCTCCATTTTTCCTCTTCTTCTTCAAGTAACATATCAACAACCGGAGGACCTAGAGTGGATATGTTCATAGATGCCACAGAGTTGTATTTTCTTTCAATTTTTTACACAGTCTAACTATTCGTTATGATTATCAACACAAAATCAGATATCCACTACCTATGTTTTACGTCAGTGAATACAACAAGTCACAATGAACACTATCAATTTTTGGTTACTGTTCACATATGTATTCTTGAATATTTCACATATTCTGACAATTATGATAATAATGGTAGTGATCTAATTTTTCGACATTAATGAATAATGAATAAGTTAATTCATCGATAATTCATTGATGGATATGTGGTTGAATCAAGTTCCTTCCTTAATTTTTCTAGTGATCTTCTCTCTCCAGTATACAATAAATCAAAAGAAATAGATTCTGACTTTTGGGAAGCGTTTTGTTGAGATAAATCCCGAATGTAATAGAATTATTAGAATTCTTCATTCTCCCCACTATTTATACAGTTCATTCATTCCGGTAATTCCGTACAAATTTATGGAATCAGAAGAATGACCAGAAGTAAAGCCGTGCTATAACAAAACGACACATCTTTCAAAACCAGAACCAGACTGATTGATATCTAAGATTTGGGATAAGTCGATGTAGATTCAGAATGTATTTTTAGGATAGTTCGAGGAAATTTTCATCTTTTTATTTCAAGCCATGTCATGGATTTTATCCGTCTACATTTTTTTTTTCAACTTTCAAATTTTAAGCAAATAGATGACAGTCGTAGTTCTTTCATGATTTGAGACTGGTTTATATAAAACGATATTCTCATGATGAATCTAATTATGATCTAATTGTTTGTGAACTAACTAGTGAATAGTGCACCGACCGTTCGCTGATTTTTGAACCTTACAGTGGCTTCATATAAGACAGTGGCGACAATATGCTTATTATTCGCCTCCTAATGGCAAATGGGTGGAGCTAATGAGTGCGCCAATATTTGAATCATAGATTCATCATCACAAATCTTTTTATATCGGAACTTAAACAGTCCGTAGCAGGCATTCTATGTATCGATACTAGAAGAGAAATACGATATGAAACAAGTTGATATGCACTCATAATTATTTTCGTGTTTCAAATACGAATGAAAAAAGCTGGATACATATCGCTCGATTTCTGAATGAAAGAAACTCTAGGCGATATAAAATGACCTATTCGATGGGGAAATTTCGAGAATATAGAAAAAAACATGATTTCAATATAAACTCAATGTAATCTCATGAGAAATTCGTTTACTAATGGCGTCAGCCAATCAAAACGCTGTATAAAGTGACTCTAGTGCACCTAACGGAATACGGCCAAAAAGTAAACGCAATAATTATTCTATGATGAGACTGTATACCATTGATGGAGAACAGTTTTTTGTGCAATTTCTATACCCATGAAGGAATCAGTATCCAACTTTCTTATTTTCAAGAGGTGTTCTCACAATATTGTTGATATATCCTGTAAATCATTTGTAACCACTCAGAAATTTAAAAATTTCAACAAACTTATTCATACTAATTTTCAAAACACAGATACAAAATGGAATTACTCTTTCAACTCTGATTATGCTATTAAATCTCAGAATGGAAAATTGTAAGTCTATTTTGCGTACTGCATATTATTTAGGTTCTCTTATACATACAAACACGATACCTATCACCCACTTCAGATAAACTTACAATTTATCCATGAATTGCGTAGAAGAATGAAATCTTATTCTAGGATAGGTAGATGAGTAATAAAAAATTCTTCGACACTATTATGGCCCTTCAATGAACGTTTGGTTCACTACTGCAATATACAGGGTGTCCTTAAAAGGTCTTTACAAAAAGCTACCACATATTCTTCAGACCAGAACAATTCGATACAAGCAAACTTACCTCAGTAAAAAGTTGCTTAGTTTGGGCGCTAGACGGCTCTGAAGTTGAAATTTTCAAATCGATTTTGCTTCATAACTTTTGAACGGCTCATGAGATTTTTTTCAAATTTGGTACGTTGGCATAGACTCATCGGGCAATGAAACTCATATCATAATCATAATGAATATCATTCCATGGGCGTAGAACTTGATTTTTTCAGTAAATAAACATCTAAAACTCCTACGCCAATGGAAAAAAATTAGTTTCAATATGAAATCTAAATTATTCAACTCATTCACTACAAAAAAGGTACTCTTGACAAAAGTCGATTCCTCTCATGGTTTCGACAAAATTTTAATTTTAGTGATTTAGAGCATAATTAATAATAAAACAGATATTTCATAAAAATTGTTCAAAATGTTCACCATTTTCACGTATACAAAGATTTATACGACGCAAAAAGTTGAGATGTACTTTTTGCATAGGTTATTTCTATTGAAAATAAGTAGCACTGGTTTTTTTTTCTGAAGACTATTATTATCTGCTCGAAAACAGTGATATTCACATTCTTGGTTTCCATAGTTTCATCTGTGTTGATTTGTCGAGTTTTATTGACGTTGATTGTTGATATCAGACTTTTCTGATTTATCATGGCCGTACAATACACCAATGAAGAATACACCGATATGTTATTGGTATTCGGATATTGTCAAGGAAATGGTCGAGAGATTGTGAGGGTGTATTCGGCAAGGTTTCCAAATCGTCGCGTACCAAGCTACCCAACCTTTGCTGCAATTGAGAGACGTCTTCGGGAGACCGGTCATTTTGCTCCTAGAACTGGTGATTATGGAAGACAGCGTTATGTAAGGATTACCGAAGTCGAAGTAGAAATTTTAGACCGTATTGAAAAAAATCCAGAATTGAGTACTAGACGGATAAGTAATGAACTAGAAGTTTCTAGGAATGCCGTTCATGAAGTACTAAGAGAACGATTATTATACCCATACCACAAGACGCCAGTTCAAGATTTATTAATCCATGATTCACAAAGTCGTCTGATGTTTTGTAGGTTCATTAATTTGCAAAGAGAAATGAATCTGAACTTTGGAAAGAATATTTTGTTCACTGATGAAGCCTGTTTCACGAGAAGAGGAATAACTAATTTTCATAATGAACACGTTTATGCAATTGAAAATCCTCATTCCATTAAAATAAACCATTTTCAACACGAATTCAAAATCAACGTTTGGGCTGGAATAATAGGAAATTTTATAATTGGTCCTGTCATACTTCCACAAAGATTAACAGGAGACATGTATTTACAACATCTACGAAATACGTTGCCAAATTTGTTGGAAGATTTACCACTCCAACATCGGGTAGATATGTGGTTTATGCACGATGGAGCTCCACCACATTTTTCGGTGGATGTTAGGAATTTTTTAAACCAACAGTACCCAGACAGATGGATAGGTAGAGGTAATGATGCACCCGTGAATTGGCCACCACGTTCTCCAGACTTAACACCGATGGATTATTTTGTATGGGGTTATCTCAAGTCTACGGTTTACAAGACCCCTGTGAATACTGTAGAACAATTATGGCAACGTATCCAACAGGCGACGAATAATCTTACAGGCGATGAAGAAGTTATGCAAAGAGTACATTTCAACTTTTTGCGTCGTATAAATCTTTGTATACGTGAAAATGGTGAACATTTTGAACAATTTTTATGAAATATCTGTTAATCGTTTTATTATTAATTATGCTATAAATCACTAAAATTAAAATTTTGTCGAAACCATGAGAGGAATCGACTTTTGTCAAGAGTACCTTTTTTGTAGTGAATGAGTTGAATAATTTAGATTTCATATTGAAACTAATTTTTTTCCATTGGCGTAGGAGTTTTAGATGTTTATTTACTGAAAAAATCAAGTTCTACGCCCATGGAATGATATTCATTATGATTATGATATGAGTTTCATTGCCCGATGAGTCTATGCCAACGTACCAAATTTGAAAAAAATCTCATGAGCCGTTCAAAAGTTATGAAGCAAAATCGATTTGAAAATTTCAACTTCAGAGCCGTCTAGCGCCCAAACTAAGCAACTTTTTACTGAGGTAAGTTTGCTTGTATCGAATTGTTTTGGTCTGAAGAATATGTGGTAGCTTTTTGTAAAGACCTTTTAAGGACACCCTGTATAATAGCAGCCTGCATCACCAAACTTCCAGCAAGCTGAATCACCGAACTGTCGGTGTACTAGTCACTTCGAATTGTTGACATCATTTACAGTGACACTCCAACGATCGAAGTAGATGGGTGGAGGGATTTCCTTTCTCATCTAGCATGCGATTAATGAAACGATATAAATTTTTGGTGTATTTCCACGACTATTATTCCAAGCACTTCACAGTCTTGTTTATTGATACTCCTAGGATAATATCAGGAAAATTCCTCACGTTAGTGCATCTTCATTAAAACGGCAGATTGAGTTCGACTCAATCAGAGACTTCGGCTCGGGACTTATCTGCCGTTCGAAGCAAGATTTGTGTGAACTTAGGAATGTCCAATAAAAAGTGACTTGTCACTGTAATTTAAAATTCTACGAGACCAATATATGAGTATCACCACTCATCGATTTTCTAGCTTCGTGAGGTGGGTACCTTATAATGAGTACATGGAAAATTGACTTCTTGATTAGGACGGCAGTGCTTTTTTTCATGGGATGAGAGTCCGTTAGTTTATTTTTTTTTAGCAGTAAAATGAATACGCTCACAGTCGCGGCTGCTATAGCAATACATATGTTCGTACCTATAGCTACTTTTTTTATTCACAAGATTCTACAGCTTTTTTATCTTATTCCACTTTCCAATTGGAAAAATAAATATCTCTATTCGATGCTATGCAACCGTTCCGCATAAAACAACCACATTCCAACAACAGTTCTTTCGAAGATATCGTCAAATTGAGAGGAAAATGAGTAAATCTGTCTGCGCATCCATAATTTAGCAGTTAGAAAATAGCCAGCGGGCGGTCTGACATTGCGTGCTACCGTATTTCGCCTTGAATTCTCTCTCTGAATTCTATTACAACGCCGTTGAGGTTAGTCTAACTGTTGGTGTTGCTTTTTTAATTGATACGATTGATTGCTTATAGCAGTTGGAAGCATTTGGTATGATATTAATAATTCTGCAGCTACATTATCATGAAATAGTATATTATGCAACGAGCACAGAATGGCCATTTTGTTGCGAGTTGCATACTATACTTTTTCTATGACAACATATCGTTCACGTTTAATACATGCATACATTGCAAAAACTTCCAAAGGAATAAACTGAAGATATTTCATCACTCCGAATTCGCCGCCAATGGGCTTTCTATCTATCGGAATTATAATATAAATTGAAGGAATATGTAAATATTTCATCTATTGCTATTTCTAATAGGTACACAGAAATAGAAGCCCATAAATGTATGTATGTATCTAATTGAAGTTTAATGTGCAATTATTGAATATCATATTTGGAGAACTTGATTGCTGAATGCTATATTCTTTTCGAAATCGATAACTTGTCGACTTTGAAGTAGACGGCTTCTAGCGATTTTCCATTTCTGAATTCGGTGGTATGCCTGATGGTAGGTTCTGTATTGCATTTGCAATTTCATTGACTATGTCAATTCATCAATATATCCCTCAGCGACTGTAGTAGACTTCCAGCCACCGTGACGTTTTAACGTGGTTATGTCACCTCCAGCATCAACAAGAATTGTTGGGGATGATCGGCGAATGCAGTGTCCATTATATAATTCGTAATTTGGCAACTTTAAGAGGGCGAAGATTTGCGTATTTTTTATAAATTTCGTGGAATTCGCCAGTTACAGTGAAATTCCGTACTATGTTTGTTGTACTATCTGGTATTGTTACTAAAACAGCTGAACCAAGATCATTGAAATGAGTTATTTTTATTTGATGTAATTCATGTCCATGCACCCATCACTCCATAACTCCATACTCTATTACTACATAAACATATTTTTCACCAAATGGAAATATGAAACTTACTTTTGATGCCAAATATATTCCATCTGGAGCCTGTTCAATGAAATCATCGATGTCATTTGCTGCAAAGATCTTTGACTTTATGGGTTTGTAGGCGTTAGACTGGCGCTTGAGGAATGCTTCCAGTTCCGAATATTCGACAATATCTACATTATTATAGATACTAAGAGTCGTTCTCAGCATTGAGAAGTGTGACCACAAAGTGGAACTTCAATTTTTTTGGCTAAGTCGCCAAAATGAGACATTAAAACGTTCTCGAAAAACGATTTTGTTTTTTGATCTACCGTTCATTCCGAAAAAAGGTTATAGGCGCGTTGATCAATACTCTTGGACGTTTCCGGTAATAAATTCGGTGTTGTTACCTTCGCTGCTTCTATTATGTCCGGAGGTGTCACATATAAGTCAATATCACTATCAAATTCCATTTTTATTATTAGTTTTGATATGAAACAACTATAAAATTACTCGTTACCTGCTGAAACTTTGACAGAAACGATCTGCTGACATTTCATCAAAATGTCGCTGAACGTGACAAGCCGTAGTCTTCGTGAGTTTAGAGTGAACAAGACCTAACACGAAATATTCCATTTCGCATTTGTTGCTTAGCAACTTAGCAACAAAATGTGCTCGTTTATGATTGAAGTTACGGTTATAAAATAAACATTCATCGAGGTTGTCGTAGAAAGAGGCATTGTTGTACTTACTAGCGATATATTTCATTAACCAAGTGATAGTTTTCTCTTATCTCAAGCATAGATTGTGGACGTTAAATGAAATGAAGATGCTCAAGTCGAATAACCTTTCTTCCAGAATTTTTTTTTGCTACTTCAAGTCAATATAATGGTAGCTGGAGAATGAGTCTGGACATTTTCAGATAATTGGTTTGATTTTATATAATTTTAACTCCGGGATTGAAATGCAAGATTCTGAAATCTGTGAAATATAGGTACAATTTCATTTATTATTGCGTATCAAAAATGAGGCTAGTACGAAATGAACCAGGGTGGGAAACTTTATTATAGACGCCCACTATAAACATTATCATTAAGATTTTTATTGTCGGAGGGATACAATGATCAGTACCATAATCATTCTCAAATAATAAAAAATGTTTACTTTGCACAACTCCATTCTATATTCCAAAGTGAGAAATTTTGATGTTCTGGCAGCCCAAATCCATATAGACTCAATCCGACTAAATACCTTCTCAACAACATGACTTATGCCTGCACTCATTCATTAATTTTTATTGCTTCAGATGTTTTGATGGCCGAGATTCCACGACCTTTGCTGAACCAGAAATTGACGAAATAAAACAAAAACCAACTATTCGATATGGAATTAATAGCCCGTGCTAACAGTTGGTCTATACAAAAGTTGCATATGTATGCGTTATAAAGGCAATATTTATCAAGTTTTAATAACTGTTGACCATATGTCGAATACTGCATCATTTATGAACACATCGTTGAATTTCAACGACTCCAGTTCGTATGAGAGTTATTATCTAATATACTTGAATATACATGGATGTAAATCAGGAATATTCTGATTATGTATATTGCAAAAATACTACTTCTCACTACTTCTCTTTGGATTGAAGGTACAATTTTACCAAAAGTCAACTGATCACTGCTGGTTGCCTCTCTCTCTTTTGCCGATTTCATTGGTTGGATTCCTTGAGTGATGATTTGAGTGAATAATGTTACAATGTGACAAAATGTTTCGCCAACGTTTTTTACAATAATTTTATACTCATTTGACATGGATGTGAACATTCTCAACTGAGGTATGAGTTTTTTCAATATGATTCTTGTTCTGAGTGAAACTTCACCATATATTTTTCGTAATTTTGTAGTCTTTGCTGATGATGGAATAAATGATATATAAATATATATATATATATATATATATATATGTATATATATATATATATATATATATAAAATCTAAAATTCAGAAAACTAGATGGAGGTTTTCTTCGTGAGGGTGCAGTCAAAGTTTCTAGCATTGAATAAGTGGACTCTTTGTTTATAAGCCGAGCTTTCGGAAATGTTTATTTCTTTTATCAAGACAATCTATAAAAAGAAAGAAAAAATGGGTTTATATAAAAACCATTCAAAAATGAAAATATAATAATTGCTAAAAAAACTATCAAAACAGTATCAGCTCTCTACTCAAAAACCAAATCCCCTTTCAATAAATTAGAAAAGACTAATGTCATTTATAGAATTCCTTGCCAGAACTGCGAACTGTCATATATTGGTCAAACTTCAAGAAATCTGTCAGGACGAATAACTTCACATAAAAGTGACAGTAACCTCCAAAAGAGAACGTGTGCATTAGCTGAGCATGTCATTGACGAAAATCATAAAATGAATTTCAATGAGGTCAAAATTTTAGCTCAAGAAAAAAATTATTGGAAACGCAATTTCCTGGAAATGGTTTTCATCAATAATGAACACTCCAAAATGAATAAGAGATCTGATATCGGCAATCTAAGCAGCATCTATAACTATTTATTGAAAATAGAACAGAACAATTGCATTCCAATAATATTTTAAGACTCTCACAATCAGTTCCTCAACATTAACAATTTTTCACATTTATTTCCTCATTTTTTTTTCCAATTCGAAATATAAAATTTTTTCCCCGCCACTGGGTTGACAACGTGTAGGTCGGTTCGGAGCCGAACGTTTCCAAATCGTTTTGCGTCTTTTGAAACGACCAACCGTCCATTTTGTATCGTCCGTCCAGAAAACTTGCTCTTATAGTTATATATTTTTTCATTCCTCGTAATTGTCCACGAGATGAATTCTCCTGATTAATTTTTCCGCTAATGCTACATCTGTTATGTATTGCAATATCTTCATCTTCAATCCCACGTTAGTAAGTAGTTTGTATTTTGTGTAATTGACATGGTTTTTATATATACCCATTTTTTCTTTCTTTTTATAGATTGTCTTGATAAAGGAAATAAACATTTCCGAAAGCTCGGCTTATTAACAAAGAGTCCACTTATTCAATGCCAAAAACTTTGACTGCACCCTCACGAAGGAAACCTTCATCTAGTTTTCTAAATTTTAGATTTTTTACCTTAACTAGTCAGTCACGACTACCCTCCTCCTAAATATATATATATATATATATATATATATATATATATTTATATACACACACAAACATACTAATATATACTGAATATTCATGAATATTCACCGGAATATATGGATATATTCGAATATAACTAGAAAACCACACCATGTTGAAATTTTGCGAGGACAAATCAGTGTTTGATCATGAGGGAGAAACATAATGTGCTCAACATGTTTGAATGTTTTTTCCAATCAAAACAATGAAAATAGTATAAAATTCAATTTCCTAATGATCTTGAGCAATAATTTTAGTTTCTTAGAGCTTGCAAAAAATATAATGGTGGCCCGCGCCGTCCGCAGTTCACAAATGTTTGGCCCGCCCCGCACTGCGCGGCACTCCTCATGGTTATTCTGACCCGCCCCGCGAGGCCCGCACTGTCCGCAAGGCCCGCAAAGCCCGCACGGCTCCCAAGGTCCACACAGCCCGCAAGGTCCGCACGGCCCGCGAGGTCCGCACCTCCCGCGAGACCCGCACGGCAGACAAATCTTCAATTTGTCCTTACTACAAATATATTGAGATTATTATTATAATTTGTATTCTCATTTTTAGAAACGAGGAGAGAAAATCCCAAAAATCTATGAAGATGAACATAGATCGTTTCTGATTTTTCTCCACCCTTTAGTGACGGAAAATCAAACTGCACGGCTAACACAGCTCGCATAATCCCACATCCCGTGGGACCCGCAGGCCCGTGGGAAACGCCCGCAAGGCCCCAAGATCCGCAAGGCCCGCCGCATAGAATTTCCAGATCATCTAGTCCGCGTTCAGCCCGCCCCACAATACATTGGGCCCGAAATCGCGTTGGAGTTATAGTCTATGTCTAAAAACGGCCCAGCCCGAAACGCATGCGGCATACCTCTGGCCCGTGGCGGGCCGGCCCGCAGTGCGGGGCGGGCTGGGCCTAAGCCCGTGCGGGTTGGCCCAGGCCGTGCAGAGCTCTATATTACTGTATAATGAATGAAATGAATGAAATGAATGAAATGAATGAAATGAATGAAATGAATGAAATGAATGAAATGAATGAAATGAATGAAATGAATGAAATGAATGAAATGAATGAAATGAATGAAATGAATGAAATGAATGAAATGAATGAAATGAATGAAATGAATGAAATGAATGAAATGAATGAAATGAATGAAATGAATGAAATGAATGAAATGAATGAAATGAATGAAATGAATGAAATGAATGAAATGAATGAAATGAATGAAATGAATGAAATGAATGAAATGAATGAAATGAATGAAATGAATGAAATGAATGAAATGAATGAAATGAATGAAATGAATGAAATGAATTGGATTGGATTGGATTGGATTGGATTGGATTGGATTGGATTGGATTGGATTGGATTGGATTGGATTGGATTGGAATGGATTGGATTGGATTGGATTGGATTGGATTGGATTGGATTGGATTGGATTGGATTGGATTGGATTGGATTGGATTGGATTGGATTGGATTGGATTGGATTGGATTGGATTGGATTGGATTGGATTGGATTGGATTGGATTGGATTGGATTGGATTGGATTGGATTGGATTGGATTGGATTGGATTGGATTGGATTGGATTGGATTGGATTGGATTGGATTGGATTGGATTGGATTGGATTGGATTGGATTGGATTGGATTGGATTGGATTGGATTGGATTGGATTGGATTGGATTGGATTGGATTGGATTGGATTGGATTGGATTGGATTGGATTGGATTGGATTGGATTGGATTGGATTGGATTGGATTGGATTGGATTGGATTGGATTGGATTGGATTGGATTGGATTGGATTGGATTGGATTGGATTGGATTGGATTGGATTGGATTGGATTGGATTGGATTGGATTGGATTGGATTGGATTGGATTGGATTGGATTGGATTGGATTGGATTGGATTGGATTGGATTGGATTGGATTGGATTGGATTGGATTGGATTGGATTGGATTGGATTGGATTGGATTGGATTGGATTGGATTGGATTGGATTGGATTGGATTGGATTGGATTGGATTGGATTGGATTGGATTGGATTGGATTGGATTGGATTGGATTGGATTGGATTGGATTGGATTGGATTGGATTGGATTGGATTGGATTGGATTGGATTGGATTGGATTGGATTGGATTGGATTGGATTGGATTGGATTGGATTGGATTGGATTGGATTGGATTGGATTGGATTGGATTGGATTGGATTGGATTGGATTGGATTGGATTGGATTGGATTGGATTGGATTGGATTGGATTGGATTGGATTGGATTGGATTGGATTGGATTGGATTGGATTGGATTGGATTGGATTGGATTGGATTGGATTGGATTGGATTGGATTGGATTGGATTGGATTGGATTGGATTGGATTGGATTGGATTGGATTGGATTGGATTGGATTGGATTGGATTGGATTGGATTGGATTGGATTGGATTGGATTGGATTGGATTGGATTGGATTGGATTGGATTGGATTGGATTGGATTGGATTGGATTGGATTGGATTGGATTGGATTGGATTGGATTGGATTGGATTGGATTGGATTGGATTGGATTGGATTGGATTGGATTGGATTGGATTGGATTGGATTGGATTGGATTGGATTGGATTGGATTGGATTGGATTGGATTGGATTGGATTGGATTGGATTGGATTGGATTGGATTGGATTGGATTGGATTGGATTGGATTGGATCGAATGATAACGGAAATATGGTCTTCGGAAATAAGCGTCGGAATCAAGATACTGAAACTAATGGGAAGAATAAGTCAAATTGCAATGAAGAAATTCATAATGATGCATAGGATCGGGAATGGACAAATTTTCACCCTGCATGGATAAACTTGCCGGCAAGAATATCCTCTGATAGAAAAATTCCAGTCAAAAACCAGTTGGAAACAATGTAACTTAGTCATAGGAAATGTTCCATGCAACTTGCTGCACTTCCACATACGCTCCCAACAGTCTATAATATTCACGGTGTTTCATTTGGAATAATCGGATCATGTCAAAGGTTGAATATCCAACAACAATTCGAAGGAGTGATTGATGGGTAACATTCGACCAGAAAATTTTTTTTTCAGAGCTTGGCACAAATAAAAATAAGCAATATATATGAATATAGCATAACATAAATATTCGAAATATCATGAGTGTCGGAAAGCGTGAAAAAAATTTAGAATGTTGAATATCTCGAATACCGTCAATAATTCCATAAGAGTGTGAAATGGAATGCCCCTGCATTCTTGAGGGAGGATACGAAAATCAGATGGGAAATATAGGTTGTGTAACGTGAAAATGTACCTTTTCCTCTAATTTTCAGTTCCGAGGTGAAGTTCATTGTGTATCAGGTGTTTTGATGATAGCTTTCAGTTTTAACAATTAAAGAGACACTCACACTGTATGTAATGCTTTTATTAATGTTTAAAAGTACATGGCACTTATATATTTAGAACATTCTTCCTCCAATGGTCTAGAGTGTAAAGTAGTCGTTTACCTGAAAATATCAAAACATATTAGTATAAAACAATAATGAAGTTGTTAAAGTAATCACCAGGACTAAGCTGCTTGATTCTTTATCAGTATAGTAGGCTTAGGGTGGAAAGATGTCCTGGTTTTGGCACTTCATGGTTCCATCTGAAAAGAAATGAGTAATTAGTAAATGTGAAAACAGTTTCGAATGGTAGATTTATTATTTAGGTTTGACAATTTATAGGAAATTCCACTACGTACCCTGTATTATTATGGTCTAAGATGTATTTGGAGATTATTGTTTTCATATTGGTATTCAATAACAATTGTAGATTTATTTACATTATTTTATTTTGACATTTTTGAAACTGACGTCTCAAAATACTGACAGTGCTGTCATGTCATGTCACTTACCTTCATACGAGTCGTACCTGACAGTACCAATAAAAGTATGCTGACTGCAAACTCGTCGAAACTCGTCGGTGTAGGTAGTTCCATCGGTTCGGTCGGAGTAGGATGACGTTGGATCTTCGATCAGGCTATGTTCCTATGTGTTCCGTGGTCATATATTTATTGGTTCATGGATTCCGTGCCGTGGATTAGATAGGACAGTCTCGTAAGCTATGCCTGTGGAATTGACCAACCCAAGGTGAGGATGCACATCATGTGATCAGCGTTTCCTGCCATCTCCAAAATATCAAGTTGCGCAGGAAATTTCAGTTTTTTTTTGAGTAGAATTTTGGATGGGAAAAGTCTAGAAGGCGCAGGAAGTGTCCCTTCCTAGATTGGTGGTGTCCTTTCATCATTTCCGTCTTCACCATCATGATCTCTTCCAAGATGAAGACTGATCTCTCTTACAAAGTCAATTGTAGTAGTGAGGCCTTTCCTGATCTCAGGGATTATTTGGCCTCGATGGATACCCCATCGGCTATTCTGGGCAAGACCTCTCCTAGTCGTCCATTTTCTGATACCTCGTGGAAGGCTCAGCGGACCACATCGACGGATTCCACGCCGGCCTTCACGACTGTTACACCTGCAGATGTACCTTCTGGAACGTTTAATTTTGATTTCGTGCACTGGCTGCTGTTTTCTGCCTTCCTGTCTCTGGAGACTGCTTTGGTAACATCTCTGCCGCCTCCTCTGCAGTATTCTCTGCAGCGCCAGCTTGATCGTCAAGGTCTGCTAGTAGCAGATGTTCTTCATCGTGGCTGAGAGGCCCCTTTTTGCTGTCTGGTCCTGTCCTGGTTCTGCAGACATGGTATTTTGGTTTGGTTCAAACCTGAGTAAGAGCTGAAGTTGAAGTTTTCTTTCTGGTGTCTTTGAAGTTACCACTTATCAGCACCCGATATAAGTCATATGATTTTTACCATTTTTTTACCATTATCTTACCAGTTTACAGTTAACATTTATTGAAATTCACCTTGTATATGATAATACCAAATGTTCGCCCCGATATAGATCTATAAAAGGGAATCCACGTAAAACTCATACATAAGTAATTGTAAATCTGATTTTGGATATTTCTTTTAATTGGAAATATTGAGTGTCATGAGTGCTCCATGTAAATGTTAAGCTGGGTTTTACGAAACATCATTAAACCACCATTGAGTTCGCACAGTGTTTCAATTATATCATCTTCTTTCGTGAAAGTAGATGAATTTAATATCTCATTCATTTTCTTGGTTTTTATTCTGATACAAACTAAGTGGCGCCCCTCTGGTACCTCAACAAAGTTCGAATCCATGATCATCGCTCGCCAGACGAAAAGCTGCCTGTGCCTTGCTAATCTAACTTTTTGATATTTCTATTTTTTTGTACCATCTAAAAAAACTTGTCTAAAGTAGGTTACGAGATTTTGGCGCCCAACGTGGGGCCCGAGGTGACTTTGTTGAGATGAATATTATTTTTATGTCTTGAAAACACTTTGTGAACTCAATTTTTTTTTCATTGAATTTTTGCAACTGGTAAATAGGTATATGATAACTTCACAGTTTGAGATTTAATCTATTATTTTTTTGTGAATAGTCTCTTACTCGAAAATTTCATTAGGCCATGTACAGGGTGAACAAGGAAATTTTTTTCTGCAATTTTTTTGGGTTGAAGCTGAAATAGTTTCATTATTAGGAATTTGATCTTATGGATTTTTTTTGGTGGTCCACTTATTTGGTTGATATTCAATTCTAATTGGATTCATTTAGTTATCACTTGATGACTGCTGTGCAAAGTAGGCACCATATTTTGAAAATTTTGAACATTGGCATACAGGGTGAACAATTTATCCTCATTATATATTTTTTTGATTTTGAGTATTTTGAATAGAATTTCAGACTTTGAACTTGGAAATTAGCATTACATACGGGGTGACTATCTTGACTAATTGATAGTTTTTTTTTTTTGAAAAATTTTCTGACTTGAATTTTTTTATTTCTGAACTTGAAGATAACCCACATACAGGGTGAGTACCCTATAAAGGTTAACATTTTTTTCCTGAGGATTTCTGGCATGCTGTCAGTCCTCATTTAATTGATTTTTGAGTATTACACTCCACTTATATAGGAAGTAAATAATTTTGTGAATAACTTTTCAACAAATTTGAGTAAATTCTTTCAAAATGGAAATGTTTAAAGCTAAGCATTTGTTGATCAATGAACTGAACTACGAGCTGAGAATTCGAGGAATTATTACTGATAGGGACATGAATGACAAGAGAAAAATACTTGCTAAAGCTTTGTCAAAGCATAATCCTACTCCCATTGCATCAGTGGATCCTAACTACTCATACCAAACAGAAGCTGCGGAAATTCAAGCATCGCTGGATAATATTAGGAATATGATCAGTGATTTTGAAGGCTCAACTAGTGATTCAGTTTACCAAAGATTACGTTCTCGACTGGTTCATGTTGGTACTAGAATTCAAAGAATCGATATTTCGGCTGGTGTTAAAGAGCAAATAAAGTTTAAGCAAGAGTCTTATGCAACATGCATTTTGTTAGAATCAGAACTTGAAGATCGTGTTGTGACTGATAAAGCTCCCCAGTGTCCTATGGTGGATCTATCCCAATCATTCATGAATAATTTTGGTCAAGCTCAAGTTTCACCTCCATCATTCAATAAGCCAGTTTCTTTGTATAAATGGGACGTCAAATTTGACGGTACTAAGAAAACATATAGTGTTAAATCTTTTTTAGAAAGAGTTCATGAACTAGCAGAGGCTAGACATGTCTCTAAGGACCAGTTGTTCGAATCGGCTGTGGACCTATTTTCAGGTAAAGCCCTTTTATGGCTAAGACATATGAAAGATTCAGGAAATATCAAAGATTGGGATTCTTTAACAGCAAGATTAGAACAAGATTTTCTCAGTAAAGATCATGATGAAGAGTTATGGGAGTTGATTAAACATAGGAAACAAAATGATGATGAATCCATTGTAATTTTTGTCGCAATAATGGAACAGCTTTTCAATCGTCTCAGTTCACCGCCTGCAGTTGTTACAAGGATTAAATGGATCAGGAAAAATTTGAAAACTGAATATGTAAAACGTTTAGCTCTCAATAATTATAGTGCTATCGATGAATTGATTAGAGATGTCAAAATTTTAGAAGAAGTTTTTAGAGAAAGTAAGGATAAAGCTTTGAGAAAATACCATATTAGTACCCTTGATTATGAACTAGTAATGAATGATGAGGCTGTAGCTAGTAGTAGTAGCAGTAGTACGATCAATTCCCCAAGTAGGAATCAAGATTTCAGAGCAAGAAACTTCAGGAATTCGAATAGACAAAAGTTCAATCATCCGAATAATAGAGTTTCTCAAGTAGAGAGTCAAGGTCAAAGATCTGAAGCTAGAGCTGTCAGCAATTCAGAACAGAATATTAGAAAAATTGTGACATGTTGGAATTGTAGATTAGGCAATCATACTTTCAGGAATTGCACTATGAAACGTAGTATTTTTTGTCATGGTTGTGGTGAGCCAGGCAAAATGAAGAGCAATTGTGAAAAGTGCTCGGGAAACGTGTCAGGGAGGTAGAATATTTTTCTACAGGCCACCATTTACCTCCTATTAGTAAGGCCAATTTTTCTAAACAATATCCTTCTTCCGAACAATCTGAAATGATTAAATTTTGCAAAAAATTTTTGTCTAAACTGAATTTTGAAATTTCCACTGCCCCTGTTTTTGTTCATAAAGAACTTGATAATAGACCGTTTATATCAGTAGATTTGTTTAATAGAGAAATTATTGCTCTTTTGGATTCAGGTGCTAATAATTCCATAGTTGGTAGTAAAGGAATTGATATAATTGATTCATTTGATTTAAAAATTAACAAAACGGTTCGTTTTGTATGTACTGCTGATGGCGTTAAACAGACAGTGATAGGTTCAGTTGATCTGCCTATTTGTATAGAAAATAAGTGTAAAATAATTCCATTTTTGATAGTACCATCTTTAAATTACAGTTTCATTCTGGGTAGTGATTTTTGCAAAGAATTTGAATTGAAAATTGATTTTAAAGAAAATAATTGGGAGATAAGTTCAGAGTCGAATATTTATGTCAGCTGTGTGACAGCTTTGAATGTATCTGAACATTTTGATAGTCATGTTTCTTCGTTGCATAGTTTGGCAGAAGATGAATTAGCCATTGCTAATAATGTAATTTCTTTATTCCGTGATCTTGGTAAAAATAAGGCATTAGGTAGGACTGATAAGATGATTTACCATATTGACACTGGTGACGCTCTGCCAGTTAAACAACGCCAATACGTCATGTCTCCTTATATGCAGGGTCACTTGAATAAAGAGCTTGATAAGATGATTTCTTTAGGAGTGGTTAAACCTTCAGAAAGCAGTTGGTCCTCACCCGTACTACTTGTCAAAAAATCTGATGGTACTTTTAGATTCTGCTTTGATGGTCGAAAGTTAAATTCTGTAACAAAAAAAGATAGCTATCCATTGCCAGTAGTAGACCGTATTTTGTCTATGCTAGGACATTCGAGATTTATGTCGTCAGTCGACTTGCGCAGTGCTTTTTGGCAGATTCCTCTCGATGAGAGTTCTAAAGAAAAAACTGCTTTTTCTGTCCCTTCACGTGGGTTGTTTCAATTCGAAGTAATGCCGTTTGGTTTAGCCAACGCAGCACAATTTCAGCAACGTTTGATGGATGCAATTTTCGGACCGGAATTAGAACCAAATATTTTTGTATACCTGGACGATTTGATAATAGTTAGTTCAACTTTTGACGAGCATATAAAATTGCTCAACGAAGTAGCTAAACGTCTCAAGGACGCGAAGCTAACTGTCAACTTTGAGAAATGTGAATTTTTCAGGGAATCGTTAAAGTACTTAGGTTTCATTATCGATAAGTTTGGGCTGAGAACTGACCCTAATAAAGTCAAGGCGATGGTTGAATTCCCGCAGCCGAGGAATACAACGGAAATCAAACGTTTTACGGGTATGTGCAGTTGGTACAGAAGGTTTATTCCTCATTTTTCTACTCTTATGGCACCGATAAATGATTTACTTAAAGATAAGAAGAAAGGTCAAAAAATTTGCTGGTCAGATGAGGCAAGTAAAGCATTTAAAAATATAAAACAAGCGCTAGTTTCAGCTCCGATTTTGTCAAGTCCAGATTTTTCATTAGATTTTACTATACAGTGTGATGCATCAGACTCAGGACTAGGTTGCGTTTTAACTCAAGTACAGAAAAACCAAGAAAGAGTAATAGCCTTTGCTTCTCGTAGTCTTTCAAGAAATGAGCGTAACTATACAGTTACTGAAAAAGAGTGTTTAGCCTGTATTTTTGCTTGCGAAAAATTTAGGGGATATATTGAGGGAGTTCACTTTACATTGATCACTGACCATGCTTCACTTAAGTGGATGTTCAAAATTAAAGAACCCATTGGTAGAATAGCCAGATGGAGTGTTAGGTTGAGCCAATTTGATTTCACTATTGAACATAGGAAAGGGAAATTTAATGTCGTTCCAGATGCATTATCTAGGAGTCCAGTAGAGTCAGCTGTGCAGGAACCAGAAATTTGCTTAGTAGAGGAAAATGAATGTATAAACCTCAGCATAAATTTGAATAATCTAGATTCATTTTATCAGAATTTACGAAGTAAAATTGTGAGGAACCCTGAGAGTTATCCCCAATGGTCAGTTAAAAGTAATTTTGTATATAAGCTGGTACCATCTAAATGTCCCGTAAGTACTAATATTTCTGATTGGAAGCTATTAGTCCCGAAATGTCAACGTTCTGAAGTCATGAAGTTATGTCACGATATTCCTACTGCGTCACATATGGGTTACCACAAAACTTTTTCTCGAATTGCGCTTACTTATTATTGGCCAAAAATGAGGCACGATATTTTTCGATACATAAAATCTTGTAAAGTTTGCTCAGCACAAAAGTCAACTAACTATGCTAAATTTGGGTTAATGGGTGCAGAAAAAAAGGTTAGATTCCCTTGGCAAGTGATTGCACTTGACCTTATGGGCCCTTTGCCACGTACTTCAAGTGGGTATCAATATATTTTGGTTGTAAGCGATTGGCTCACCAAGTACCCAGTTTTATGTCCTCTTAGAAAAGCTACTTCTGTTAGCATCAACAAGTTTTTGGAAAACGAAATTTTTTTGGTCTATGGTGTTCCACAGCATATTATCTGCGATAATGGCAGGCAGTTGATCAGTAAGTCATTGAAAGAACTTGTTAAGAGCTATGACTCAAATATTTTTTACACTGCCTACTATCATCCGCAAGCTAACTATGTTGAAAGAACAAATAGAACCATCTGCACAGCTATTCGCAGCTATATTAATAAGAATCATAAGTTATGGGACAAAGAATTAGCAAAAATTGGATATGCTTTAAGAACCAGTGTTCATGAAGTTACAGGGTATAGCCCAGCATTTTTAAATTTTGGAAGAGAAGTACCTGGTAGCGGTCAATATTATGGGAAGGGGAATGTTGACATAGACTTAGTAAATCGCGATTATTGGATACAGAATTTAGGTCAAATGTCGGAAATTTATGAAGATGTTCAGAGAAAGATTCATGCTGCATATCAGAAAAATGCTAAATATTATAACTTACGTAGACGTGATAAGGAATTTTTTGTTGGTGATAAGGTTTGGAAAAAGAACTATGTTCTGTCTAATGCAAGCAATAATTTTGCGCAGAAACTGGCACCGCGTTTTGTACTTTGCACAGTTGCTAAGAAAAAATCAAAATTAGTGTATGTCCTAAAAAATGAAGATGGCTCTTATGCCGGAGTTTGGCATATTCAAGACTTGAAACCCTACAATGAATCTATGTCCGATCTTTCTGTCAAAGAAGGAGCGGGATCTGAAGCATCAGATGAGTAGTTTTTTTTTTTTAAGTCAATCATACCTATAGCTCAAAGCAGATTTGAAGTGAGATTTTTGTAAATAGTCAGTATTCAGTAAGGTTAGGAATAAGTTAGTAAACGGCTAAGATTAACTTTAAAATAGAATAGGGCGCGCCTAGCTTAAGTGAAAGAAAAAAATTGAAGTCACTACTGAAACGGTTTTGAAACTCAGTTTCTCATGTCTGGAGTAGTTTCCAACGAAAAATTTTACTTCCTAAAATTTTTCTTTTTTCTTGTGGAGGGGTGTGTGTAACGTGAAAATGTACCTTTTCCTCTAATTTTCAGTTCCGAGGTGAAGTTCATTGTGTATCAGGTGTTTTGATGATAGCTTTCAGTTTTAACAATTAAAGAGACACTCACACTGTATTTAATGCTTTTATTAATGTTTAAAAGTACATGGCACTTATATATTTAGAACATTCTTCCTCCAATGGTCTAGAGTGTAAAGTAGTCGTTTACCTGAAAATATCAAAACATATTAGTATAAAACAATAATGAAGTTGTTAAAGTAATCACCAGGACTAAGCTGCTTGATTCTTTATCAGTATAGTAGGCTTAGGGTGGAAAGATGTCCTGGTTTTGGCACTTCATGGTTCCATCTGAAAAGAAATGAGTAATTAGTAAATGTGAAAACAGTTTCGAATGGTAGATTTATTATTTAGGTTTGACAATTTATAGGAAATTCCACTACGTACCCTGTATTATTATGGTCTAAGATGTATTTGGAGATTATTGTTTTCATATTGGTATTCAATAACAATTGTAGATTTATTTACATTATTTTATTTTGACATTTTTGAAACTGACGTCTCAAAATACTGACAGTGCTGTCATGTCATGTCACTTACCTTCATACGAGTCGTACCTGACAGTACCAATAAAAGTATGCTGACTGCAAACTCGTCGGTGTAGGTAGTTCCATCGGTTCGGTCGGAGTAGGATGACGTTGGATCTTCGATCAGGCTATGTTCCTATGTGTTCCGTGGTCATATATTTATTGGTTCATGGATTCCGTGCCGTGGATTAGATAGGACAGTCTCGTAAGCTATGCCTGTGGAATTGACCAACCCAAGGTGAGGATGCACATCATGTGATCAGCGTTTCCTGCCATCTCCAAAATATCAAGTTGCGCAGGAAATTTCAGTTTTTTTTTGAGTAGAATTTTGGATGGGAAAAGTCTAGAAGGCGCAGGAAGTGTCCCTTCCTAGATTGGTGGTGTCCTTTCATCATTTCCGTCTTCACCATCATGATCTCTTCCAAGATGAAGACTGATCTCTCTTACAAAGTCAATTGTAGTAGTGAGGCCTTTCCTGATCTCAGGGATTATTTGGCCTCGACGGATACCCCATCGGCTATTCTGGGCAAGACCTCTCCTAGTCGTCCATTTTCTGATACCTCGTGGAAGGCTCAGCGGACCACATCGACGGATTCCACGCCGGCCTTCACGACTGTTACACCTGCAGATGTACCTTCTGGAACGTTTAATTTTGATTTCGTGCACTGGCTGCTGTTTTCTGCCTTCCTGTCTCTGGAGACTGCTTTGGTAACATCTCTGCCGCCTCCTCTGCAGTATTCTCTGCAGCGCCAGCTTGATCGTCAAGGTCTGCTAGTAGCAGATGTTCTTCATCGTGGCTGAGAGGCCCCTTTTTGCTGTCTGGTCCTGTCCTGGTTCTGCAGACATGGTATTTTGGTTTGGTTCAAACCTGAGTAAGAGCTGAAGTTGAAGTTTTCTTTCTGGTGTCTTTGAAGTTACCACTTATCAGCACCCGATATAAGTCATATGATTTTTACCATTTTTTTACCATTATCTTACCAGTTTACAGTTAACATTTATTGAAATTCACCTTGTATATGATAATACCAAATGTTCGCCCCGATATAGATCTATAAAAGGGAATCCACGTAAAACTCATACATAAGTAATTGTAAATCTGATTTTGGATATTTCTTTTAATTGGAAATATTGAGTGTCATGAGTGCTCCATGTAAATGTTAAGCTGGGTTTTACGAAACATCATTAAACCACCATTGAGTTCGCACAGTGTTTCAATTATATCATCTTCTTTCGTGAAAGTAGATGAATTTAATATCTCATTCATTTTCTTGGTTTTTATTCTGATACAAACTAAGTGGCGCCCCTCTGGTACCTCAACAAAGTTCGAATCCATGATCATCGCTCGCCAGACGAAAAGCTGCCTGTGCCTTGCTAATCTAACTTTTTGATATTTCTATTTTTTTGTACCATCTAAGAAAACTTGTCTAAAGTAGGTTACAGTTGTCACAGAAAACATCAAAGTTGGGTCTCGTCCAGTGGCAACAGAACACGTTGAATGAAGTACCTTATTTTTATTTTGTTGATATCGGCAAATCAGATAATTCAGTGAAGGACTCATGTTCCTACCTTTTCTTACAAATGAGGTATTCAATCAATCAATCAAAATATACTTCATCATCGGAAAATTTTCATTTCATTGATAAAGTCATGATAAATATAAGACACTGTTGCCGGATCATGTATATTTCTTCGAAACAGCAAAATGATGATAAAAAATTAAAATCTTCGAGTATCAATGGACTATCCAATCTGCAGATTGAGCAATTGAGCATACCATAATCTTGGCTTGGTAAAAATTTGATTTATTAAGGGTAAGTTGAGAATTCACGATACCGCACGGTTCATCCTTTCAGAATAATGAAAATGAACAATCTTCATATCTTATACAAGATGTGGAATGATCTATTTTCCAAGCCATGGCTTGTCCCATCACATTCAACATGAAATGCTTTGGCATATGAACACGATTTCATTCATGGTATCATGATATTCCTCACAATTCCCAAGATTCCTCCGAATTCAGTTGTAGATCAAGTGATAACACCATACCATACCATACCTAATACTCTCCCTCTATCTATTCTTCCATTGTTGATACTCATTATCAGACTGAACAAACTATCAATGAATTCTGTACTCTGATTTCTCCGATCAGTCTACGATAAAAAACCCATGTCTTTATGTTCATAGTTACCCATTGGAACAATCTTCATATTGGAGAATTGTTCTCCACTATAATAAATTCAACAGATCAAAATATCTCAATAAATCCGAGCATCTGAAAAAACAGTGAGCTTAAGTGCTTCGATACCTGAATTTTGATAGTTCTTCAAATGCTCGAACTGGAACTGGTTTTCACTGGAGATTAGATCGTTCAGCTTGGTCCATTTTAGAGAGCATAAGCATGTTCATCTTTATCTCATCAAAACATGCCTTCGACTTAAACTCACATCATAGATATATTCACTGCTGAAAAGTCAATTTGTTTACCCATCAACCTCATGGATAAGGGAGACAGACATGTTTCAGAGTTAATCCCCAAAGATAAGTTCGTCTATACTCTAAACCATTACGAGTATCAGATATGGTTACGAGGGTTGTATTGGGCGTGGACCCCAAAACGCAGGGTGGGCCGAGCGTGTCTATTCGCCCTCTATAATAACCTGCTAAAAAGCCTGTTAGAGAATATAGTGAAAGCATTTAATCATTGACTTTGATGTTGTTCTGTTGGAGGTGATTATGAGGATTACATTGTTTTTTCTCGTTATTAATGGTTTGTGTAGTGGTCTCGCATTATATAATTATCGACGATGATCATCTTATCGTTGCATTAGTATGAGAATTTTTCATTGATGATTGGAGTTCAATTGTTGGTTAGAAATGAGCAAGGTATTCCAAAAGAGAAGTTGTTGATGCGGTCTGAATGCGATCAAATTGAAAAAATGATTCGTCAGTCCAAATTGCATCTATCAAACCTGTTCTTTTTCGAATGAAAAATCACTAAGTTTGAACAACCAAAGCAAATATGGCAAGATGATTCTTGATCAATTCAGAAATGGTTAGTATGTCAAGATGTTTCTGGAACTTGAAGAAACAAAATATATGCACCTGCAAACTCGTAATAGAAGATACTGTCTGTAAGTTCTTCGAGGAGGTGGTACATTCATTTCTCAGCTTTTGATGGGATTTTCTCTCCTCGTTTCTAAAAAATAGACTTGGTGGACGTTTCGGGAACGAATCTGCTCCCGTTCTCAACAAAATTGAAATATTTTTCTCTTCGTAAACTTTTTCAATGTTTCCGATTTTGACACTGGAAAGTGACAATTTGGCAGACGGAGGAATTCTGGTTACAAGGTGTTTTCATTAATTGATATCGAATTTTCCATTTTCATATTCAAGTTTCAGAAGTGGATGCCAAGTTCTATCTATATCAACTGAACAAGAAGCAATATTATTGTCTCCGTTCAGGAGAATGCAAGCAGACTCTTTGATTTTCCGTTTTTGGTTGTTGTCTTCTTTTCCTATGATCTTAATATTACTCCAATCGGCCATATGTTGTCCATTCTCAGTAAGGATATGCTCAGCTAATTTTGACTTGTCAGTATATCTTCTCTTCATATTGTTCTTATGCTCTTTCATCCTTACTGATAGAGGCCTGCTGGTTTCACCGGTATAATATTTTCCACAAACACATGGTATACTGTATATACAATTTTTTGATGACTGTTTTTCATTTCTCGGTTTTGTATGAGTCAAAATCGATCTCATTGTATTTTTTGTCTTGAACACTGTTTTCACTCGAAACTTGTCACCAACACGTTTAATTTTTTCAGATATTCCGGGAATGTATGGGATTACATTTGTTATCAGTGATGGTTGTCTTTGTGTTTGTTGTATATTCTGTCTGTTCTCAATTTGGTGTATTGTTTTGTCAATGAAATGTTTCGGATAAGTGTTGAGTTGTTGAACATCTTTTATATGGTTCATTTCGGCATTGAAAATAATAATAATAGAATAATAATAGAAGAACCTGAATACATTTTTTAACAGCCGAACTGCCATTTACAGAGGACCTAAGAAGTGAAATATTCGTGAAATCTCCTAATTATCTTTTCAAGATATTCTACAGCAAACTGCTATCCAGAATATGTCAGTATTCATATTACGATGTGTTGTATATAGGTACTTATAAGTGGAAATTTTTGCTTCATTGTGGAATATCTACTTTCGCTAAAAGGTAAACTATATAATGAAGTAACTTATATTTCTCACATCATGCATGTCTATACTGAAGATGGCGATTATTTGGCCAAATATGTACGTAGACTTTTCCAATTACTATACAGTGGTAATTGCGTGATCCTTGTTTGTGTAGGTGAACAAACATCCCAACAGTACTTGTATCTTGATCATATTCCAACTTCAATCATATGTTGCGTGATACATGAATATACAAAGTGGCCGTGAATATGTGGGTTTCAGAAAGAACATAAATAATAACGAGAGGAGTACCTACACAGGTTTCTCATGGTAGCCGTTCGAGGTGAAAAAAAAAATAGGATTATGAATTATGAAATTAGGAATTTTCCGTTATACCGGGAATCACTATTGACTTCTCTATTTTGAATGGAACGCCCGATATATCATTTCGTTCTTCGATTCCTGAGAAAATTTCATCTTGAGTTCCTACAGGTTTTCATATACCTATTTTCAACTGTGTGTTAGATATCTCGATTTTTTTTGACAACTTTGAAAGATACAGGCTCATTTTCAATACTGCGCCTTTTATCCATTCTTAATTGACTGGTGCCAGGCGGCAGGTGACAGGTTTCTGAGCTGGACGGAACCACATCAGGAATGATACTTTCGAATTCCACATTGACAATCCAATTGTTGTAATCTGTATTCAGTGGACGGTCAGATGTAGAATCTGCATAGATTCTCATCAACTTTTCCAATACATATTTCCATATATGTTTACGGTTTTCTTGTTATAACTTTTGGCGGAAACATCATTACATTACAATCTAGGTACACTGGGACACCTTGTATTCCTTGCCCCATGTGATATAACTGTGAGCAATTTAGCTGAATACTTGAACGATTCCATTCCTTCACGATGTTCATCTTCTGCACTGGAACGATGAGTTTTTCAATATACTCACGTTTTTCAGATATAATCTGTTATAGCCTACACATTCATCAACACGATATATGAATAGGTAGCATTTGTATGTAGAAAAAAGACAATCATACGGTTGCAATTTTAAAAAGATCAATATCACACAGATCAAGATCATTTGAGATATCATTTCAAAAGTTTTGCAATCATTCAGTTCGTTAGCATTTGCTATCGGAGAAAACATGAGAGGAAATCGAATGAAAATAACTCTCTCTAACCAATTGATTGTTGAAACGAATGAACGCTACAAACTTTTCAAATGACGACTAACTATAGTGGCGTAGTAACAATAGTGGCGTGGTAATTAAAGTGACTATATATATACTAAGTTTGTGATGATACACATCATTTACTTTTTTCTATATAAGTTTCTTTATAATCACAATATTCATCTTCCAACCAAAGCATCATTGTGCCTTATTGGCAGTTTATCTCGCTTTTTTCAGCTTTTCGTGGGATTTTTTCTCCTCGTTTCTAGAAAATAGAGTAGAAGTTATTAAAAATTATTGCAATATATTTGTAGTAAGGACAGATTTTGTGATCTGCCCCAAAATGTCACTGCACTTGAAATTGAACCTTTAGATACCTAAAAGAGAAATTCTTTATTGGTCAGTGACACCTTGTTTTTGAAAAATTTGGAGATACAAATATATTTAATGAGAATAAAACCTCTACTTATCTTGGTGGACGTTTCGGGAACGAATCTGCTTCCGTTCTCAACACAATTGAAATATTTTTCTCTTCACAAAATTTTTCAATATGTTTTCGGTTTTGACACTGAAAAGTCACTTTTGCGAAGAGAAAAATATTTTAATTGTGTTGAGAACGGGAGCAGATTCGTTCCCGAAACGTACACCAAGATAAGTAGAGGTTTTATTCTTATTGAATAAATTTTTATTTCCAATTTTTTCAATAACAAGCTGTCACTGACCAATAGATAATTTCTCTTTTAGGTATCTAAAGGTTTAATTTCAAGCGCAGTGACATTTTGGGGCAGATCACAAAATCTGTCCTTACTACAAATATATTGAAATAACTTTCAATAACTTCTACTCTATTTTTTAGAAACGAGGAGAGAAAATCCCACGAAAAGCTGAAAAATGAATGTACCACCTCCTCGAAGAACTTACAGACAGTTTATCCCGCATTTTGAGAGCTAACTTGACGGTTTCATCTTGCATTTGCTGATTGAAGACTATTCTGTCAACTCAACTGAATGCAAAATGTATCTTGCAATCAGTTCAAATGCAATTATAATATACCAGTTAAGTATGATATCAAGCAAGATGAATCTATCAGTTAGCATAAGTGATAGAATAATCCTACATTTGGCTTGAATACAAAATAAATCTGTCAAATAAGCTTCAATCACAAGATAAATCTTCCAATAACCTTTATTGACAGAATAATGAATATAAGAACGACAGACAAAAATTGGTGGTGTATCCATTCAGCGCCTTCGTACATAATATTTTATCAGAAATAGGTTTCTCTTTATTCTGTTTCGACGGTATTTTCTTGCTTCATTCAGTTTGTCTTGATTTCATATCACCGCTTATTATCTAGTTTATAATATCTGTTAGGTGAGAATTTATTTGTCACAGTTAGTACTTGCTCTATAGTATCCTTTTCATCAATATGAATTCATAATCTTTTATCTTCAATGTCGAAAAAAGGACTATCATGATTTATATAAGTATTCCTACTTCGAAAAATTGATTTGAGTTCACCCAAAAACCTTGATCCGCAGGTAAACTTCTCGAAAATTATGCACTCATCTTCTTCTTGCGTGTTTCCATGTAATTTTTAACAGGATATTTAGTCTAATACCACGGAAAACGGGTTTGTGTTGAGTGTTTTTCGATGATGATAACTATTATGACTAAGAGGTAATGTGCGAAATGTCTCCTGGTAAATCACATTGATTTTCCCGTGAGGAACCCATTCATAATGCGAGGTTTCGAAGGACTATAGGCCAGCCCAGAGTGTTACAACGGTATCAATAACTATGAGGATGGTGACAATTCTCCGTGTCAAAGACGAATGTTCCAACTTTCC
Organism: Gastrophysa polygoni; assembly: GCA_963576655.1. Classification (NCBI taxonomy): domain Eukaryota; kingdom Metazoa; phylum Arthropoda; class Insecta; order Coleoptera; family Chrysomelidae; genus Gastrophysa; species Gastrophysa polygoni. Next base: position 18,675,947 of record OY755086.1, read on the forward strand.
GAAGACAAATATCATTCATTCATTGTGTTGAAAACGAGAGCAGATCCGTTCCCGAAAAGTCTTCCACATTAAAATATGTATGAATTTTGATGAATATATTTGTCTTCCGAACATTTTTTCAAAATCAAGGTGACATTTTGGGACAGATCATAAATCTATCCTCACTACAAACATATCGATATACATGAATATATATATATACATATATACATATACATATATACATATACATGAATATATATATATATATATATATATATATATATATATATATATATATATATATATATATATATATATAACGGTCACTTCCAGGACTAAATTAGAGATTGATTCGATACTTCCAAGACTTTCGTTGAGTTCTGGGACGATTTTGGAAAATTTGTATACCTAAAGGTTGGTACGAGGACAGTCTTGTAAGTTATGTATCTTCGAACTACTCAATCCTCAGTTGAGTGCTGATGATTCAACCAGCCAAACTTTGTGAACGAAAAAGACAATATCTCTGCTACTCTCCTGGCTCTCAATAACCAACTTTTACAATCTATACCAACACAACACAGTACTCAACAGATCAGGTAGAATTCTAGACTTAGTCTCATCAAATGTAACTTGTTCTGTTGACAGAGATGACCTCCCCTTTCTGTATGAAGACCACCCCCTGCCCGACAATGAAAACTATATGTATTACAACTTTCAAGAAGACAACCTACCATCACTGTATTCTTCACTGACGAATGTGGACTGGATACCACTCAATAATGACTCGGACGTCAATCTAGCATTGGAAACTTTCTACAATATGATCTACCCTATTATAAATCAATGTGTTCCACTACAAAAAAATTACACAAACAGATATCCACCCTGGTACAATAACAATATAATACGCGACATTAGGCAGAAAAATAAAATCTCAAAAAAACTGAAAACTACAAATTCTGAACACCATCGTGATAAATTTAGATCACTCGGAAGATCAATGAAATCTCAAATATCTAAAGCCCAAAACGAATTCAAAGAAAACGCAGAAAATACAATTAAATCTGGCTCATCCACTTTTTGGTCTTATGTTCATAGCAAGAAGGTTCCCATAGAATTCCTGGCGTTCTACATCCCAATGATGTAGAATACAACGATCCTCATGCAATAGTGAACGCGTTTGCAACTTTCTTCGAGAGCGTATACGTCACATCCGATAAAACTTCCACACAATATGACATGAAATTAACGCTACAATCTCTGTTCAATATCTGAATCAGAGGTAGAGGGGGCACTGAAAAAACTCAAACCTAAATTCACCTGTGGGAACGACCAAATCCCAAGTTTTTCGGCAAAAGACTGTGCAAAAGACATTTGCTAAACCGCTTGCAAAAACTTTCAATTCATCATTAACTACAAACTACTTTCCAGGCCAATGGAAAGTCTCCCATATTCAAGTCCGGTAAAGTAAATGACATCTTTAACTACAGAGCATAACCCTTCGGTCAAACTTCGCGAAAGCTTTTGAGACCTGTCTGTATAATAGAATCTCCCCAAACGTAACAAACTTAATAGCCACAAATCAACATGGCTCTATCAGTAAACGGTCCACAATCACAAACTTGATGTGCTTCACCCAAACGATATACAGCAGCTTTGAGAAATGTTGCACAAGTCGACACTATTTATACAGATTTCTTAAAAGCTCTCGATGAAATAAATCATCAAATATTATCAAGTGAACTGGACGCATTTGGTCTAGACACTTCTCTCTTGCTATTTTTTAGGACTCATCTAACCAACAGAAATAATATGTTGAACATCGTGGTCACAAGTCATACACCTTCACAGCATCTAGCGGTGCACCTCAAGGCAGTCTCCTAGCCCCCCTATTTTTTTCCATTTTCATAAACGATATACACGAAGGAGTCTCGAGTTATTTTCTACTGTTTGCAGATGATCTGGAGATATTTCGACCCATTCCTTCATTAAATGACTGCCTCGCGCTTCAAAAAGACATAGATCACCTATTCAATTGGTGCACAACCTTACCTCTGAATATACAGAAATGTAAATACATGATTTTTAGTCTGAAAGTGACTACTATTCAACACTTCTATGCAATCAATAATCATCAGTTATCACAATGTTCAGAAACCAAAGATTTGAGTATCTAGCTGAACTTTGACATACATTTACACAAAACTATTCTACAAGCCAGAAGAATGCTTGGCCTGATATTCCGCACCTGCCATGACTTTCAAAACATTGAATGCTTCACCAAACTCTTCAACTCACTTGTAAGATCACGACTAGAATAATAATATGGTTCATTAGTATGGGCACCTATATAAAATGTAAAAATACAATTAGTAGAATCATGCCAAAGAAAATCATGAAATATATGATATACAAACTGGACGGTGCATACCCCCAACGAGGATGTAGCAACGGAACATTACGAAGAAGATTTTCCTTTTTATCTTTGAAGAGTAGAACATTATATTCATGCATTTCTCTATACCGAATAAAACATGGTCTATTAGACTGTCTCAATTTGCTGGACAAACTGAACTTTCATATTCCACGCCAGAGTAGCAGAAATTAGTCTTGTTTCTACTCACAATCACTCAGAACTATAATATAGGCAGCAAATCCCCAATTCATACCGCATATAAAAAATACAATGAATTCTGTTCTCTCACAGATATATTTACGGACTGCATTAGTCATTTCAGACATAAAATAAAATCCACTTCATTCCAGAATTGTGTCGAATAACTATATATGCACTGACTATTCCCACACTATAATAATATATGCAAGAGGCAAAAACATATACTATCATTACCAAATGTTATCTTGTAATTGGGTTCTCTCCTGTTAGACAATAAACTACTTTTGTTTTTTTCATTTGCTATTTTTCATTTTGGGAAAAACGAATATTTGCAGTAGGTATTTTTTTCTCGCTATATCAAGCATACAAATCCATTCAATATTTCGCAGTTTAACTGCCAAGATGACGAACGGAGTGGACGTGTCTGTAAAAAGTGTAAAGCAAAGGTTATCACTGGGATAAAATGCATTAAATGTAATTCTGTGTTTCATCCCAGCTGTACTGTTAAGTACAAAGTCAAACGAACTGAAATGTGTAACAAAATGTGTCATTTGCTGTTAAAACAAAAATCACTGAATTGAGAGATGAAATCAAAGTATTGTTGGTTCAAATCGACCTTCTCAATAAAATCAACGATTCGAATATAAATAAATATGAGGAACCACAAAAAGAAGTACGAGCAATAAATGTGGAGAGTTCTTCAAGTAGGACAGCAAAGTGAGGCAAGAAAACCCAACTGTTGGCCTACAAAAAGCAGGGAATTCCAAAACAATTGAAAAACGTTCAGCCGATGTGGTTGATTCACAGACAGCAGGGAGTTCCAAAATAAACCGAAAATATATGACAGCTGAACAACATGAATTGAATACCTTGCAGAAATCCACTGAAATATAAACATAAACAGAAACCACTCAGAAGAAAAATGATTGTTGGCTGCAATGTGGAATCTACTGTGAAAGGAGTACCTAAAAATGTGATTTTACACGTATCCAGAGTGGAAAACGCTACTACAGCCGAAGATCTGACCAAATTCCTGAAGCCTTTGTTTCCTGAAGTGAAATGTGATTTGATGACATCAAAATTACCGAGTATACTCTCAATGGTACTTGCATCAGCAAGTTTTTTCAGAGGAGGGTTCAGTCAATCCCTGCAAAGGATATACAATCCTCAGTTATTGTTACTGAATGCACAAAGCCTCAATGCAGATACGATCAACAGTTTATAAGTTGATTAGTGACGCTGACTTGCAATTTCTATGTTTTACTGGAACTCATTGTGAAAACGATTCTATACAGTACAAAAATATCAATGGTTTCCATTCATCTACCCATTATTGTAGAAGTAATTTTGAGAAAGGAGGAGTTGCTATATTTTCCAAACTTGGTTTGAAACTCAAAGTGATTGACCTGAAAAAATATTGTGTAGACAAACACTTTGACATTTTAGTATGTTACCGCTTCCCTAGTGGGAATATCAACATTTTCTTAGATAATATTCTGAAGGTATTTGACCAAGAATATAAACCAAACCATTATATTACCATGGTGGGTGATTTGAACATTCACTCGTCAGCTGATTCAGCTGACAGGTATAATTTTAACAAACTTTGTAACATATTAGACAATTTCAACATGACTCTCGTTGTTGACTGGCCCTTTAGGGTAACTTGCCATTCATCTACCGAAACTTGTTCACTAACTGGAACGACTCTGTTGTTTGCGTCGTTGATAATACCTTATCAGATCACCGAACAGTACTGTTTGAGATTCCTGAACAAATTGAAATAAAGAGAGGTTCTTCTCTTATGAGAAGAAGCTACAATGAGTAGGCGATTCACTGTTTACAATTCTTCTACAAGAAAATTGGTCTGAACTTTTTGATATGACTGACCTAAACAGTGCTTTCAATTCATTTCTGGAAGTATTCCTTCATTACTTTGAAATGTACTTTACGGAAATGTCACAATTTAAAGAAGAACACTAAGAAATGGGTCACATACGATGTCAAATCATCTCTAGTGTCAAATTGGAAGATTTACATCTCTTACAATCACAATATCCTGAATTACGCAATACATATAATGTTGCTAAAAAAAGACAAAGAAAATTTGGTAAAATATTCCAAAAAATCGTACTATCAAAATGAAATCGCTAATTCAACAAATGTAAATAAAACCGACTGCAATACATCAACATACCAGGGCAAATCAATTCTGAAACTAAATTAGTGAATATAGGTGTTCCGCAAGGGTCTATACTGGGGCCAATTTTATCCCTGCTGTACACCAACGACCTTGAGGTGTACCTAACAGAGTCCTATGTAACGATGTATGCTAATGACACTTCTTTGATACTATCGGATAAGAACGAAATCAAAACACAACAAAAAAGTGAACAAGTTTTGAAATCTATATATGAATGGTGTACCTTGAATTAATTATGATTGAATGCCTCTAAAACACAAATCGTGAAATTCCTCAATTGCCAACAACATTTCTACCATTAACTGTCTGCATCAACGATGTATCAATAGACAATACTAATGAAACAAAATTCCTGGACCTGATCATTGATGAGAATATCAACTGGAAAAATCATTGCGTATACTTAAGCAAGAGACTGAACTCTGTGTTATTTGTTCAGAAATCTCAAGCAAATCTTAGAGGAGCCCCAACTGTTATCCTTGTACAACTGTCAGGTAGCGTCAAGAATTAGATAAGGTATATGTTTGTGGGGCAACTCAACTTCTATTCATGATATTTTCATTTTGCAGAATGAATATTGAGGGTAGTGGCAGGCGTTCCTTCAACCTACTCTTGTAGAGAATTGTTTGTCAAATATAATGTTCTGAAAATATTCTCTTTAGATATTTAGCGTCAGTTTTATGAATTTATGGAAAGTTTTTTTCAGTGAATCTTCATACGTCAATGACACGACGTCGTAGGGCTTCGGATTGTGGCGGGCATTTCGAATAATTGTCGGCCATTCCGAAGGCGCGTGAATAATTTTGTTTGTGAGTCTGCTCGATATTTCTATGAACTGAATCTACTGGCATGTGGGAGAGTCCAGGCAACAAAAAATTTATTGAGATTCTCTTCAAGTTTGAGGATAACTTCAAGATCCATTGGATTAGACATAGTACCTGGTAATTCTTATTTTGTCTTGAACAACTATCACAGTATAACAGCAACTCCTTGACACAGCCCATATTATCTATATGAGTCAAATACTTATGAAGAATGATAGATATCTCATTAGCACCTCTTTTGCCATCAGATTCACCCCAGAGATAACAGATCACAATCCTAGTAATGCGCTCATAACATGTGAGGTTATAAACTGCATATTTGCTGGAAAATCCTAACAAAAAATTATCACCATTTGGGGTACCTGAGACCTTTTGTAAATCGAAACTGGTACATAAAACTGATACATCTTCCTTGCCTCTTTTTCGATCTTCAATGAATGTTTCAATTGTAAGCTCTTTTTCATTGATATGTTGGCTATATTCACTATGTTGTTCATTACTTATGAGATCTTTCTGAGAATTTTTGTATTTCTCACATTTCAAGCACTTGTTCTTTTTAGGTATGTGAAACCCTATATTGAAGTCATTTTCGAAAATCTTTCTGAAGACTTGTAAGCTAACTTTATTGGGTTTTTGTCAATATTTTCTTGATCCAATCATTTTAAATGAATTCTATATGGGTTTGAAATATTTTTAAACTCGGTGAATATTTGCGAGTACTGTCTTTCCTGCAATAGTGTGTCGGAACCACTGATAGTTTCTCAATGAAGGAAACTACGTAATCAGTAAGTATATTCAGCAGGAGTTTTATTCTTGGGATCGTGATTACCACGTTCATCTGTATAACTGTATAACGAAGTAATTTATCAGAAACGTCGAGTGTTTTCATGAAAAAGCGCCTACATACTTTGACTTTTTCATCGCCTTTTGGTGAAAAATAGTTCCTTGTGAGAGATTTTCTACTCGCTATTTTAATCCTACTTCATGAATATCAATGTGATTGACTGAAAAATCTTTCTTCCTTTGATGGCTCAGAGCCCAATAATTCTCAAATGATATCCTCCTTCGATTTTCACTTATATGTCACTTATTTGTTTCCTCAAATATTTGTGGAAGGCTTTTGTTTGTGTTATAGTCAACACCGATGTAGGCCCACGAACATCTGTAACATTTTCGGTCGCTACATCGCGATTTCTCATCAAATTCACATTGCTTATGAGTGTAATTTTTTTTATTATAGCTTTCACGACCCATATCCGCTATATTTCTTGCCCTATTGGACATTTTCTCGACAATTTCAGAGCGAAACAGTAACGCAGACAATATGAATAAATCAAGACTAATTCAGGTTATGTTTCCTTGTCTGACATTTATGTACATTCGTCCTTTTGCATTCAACATTCGCTACATTCGCCCATTTTGCCGAAAAGTAATTAGGACATTCGCCCCAATGTGGATTTGTTTTTTCACTATAACCACTTTATTATCAACTGTACACTTTCGTCCTTTCGCCAGATTATACAAACAACCAAAATCTATGATTTCCTGCAAAAATTACAAAATCGCAAAAATGGCGTATTCGCCCTTTTGCATACGAATTTTTTCTGGAACTATATGTTGCGTGAGTAGAAAGTCTTGGAATTACAGACTGCCTAACAATCGAAACTGTTGTGTTGGTATGAAAATGGGCAATTTACAATTTCGAATCTGAATGAATTCACAATATTTCCAATTATATCGATTTTCAACTTCAACGTCTCAAGACATTCTCTCTGAAATTATCTAGCTGAATCGTCGTATTTTTGGAAAGCATATACGCCCGATTATTACTGAAACATCGTATGAATACCAGGGTGATGGTTCACATTTGGAAAATAGAGAAATATCTTTCTCATCACAAATACGGTCTCTTCCTTTGGCAAATTCATCTGTGGATAACATGCTTCAAGAATTGTCATAATGATATGATAGAAGTCAGAAACTGATTTTATTCAATTGTGAGATTTTATTAGTCTACAAGAAGTTGTCAAACATGAGATATATGTTACCGGTTTTTTTGCACTGATGGTAAATTCAAGACCCAGGTGTCGACTATTATCAAGAAATTTCTCTTATGAGGTTCAATTTCGAAAGCAGTACCAATATATTGAAGTGATAACTATATTTTCTATTTTTATTTTATAGTCTATTTTATAGAGAGTAAATCCCATATAGTCTGACAAATTGTCTATCCATATTATATCCGCATACTGTAAAAATATAGGTGATCGAGATTTGAATTATCTACTTTGTTCATGAACTTTTAAAACATGTACCAACTTTTCTGATCGATTTCTTCAACTGATCATCCCTTAGAACGTATGAGAACAGAATCGATATCGGTATCAAAACTAGTTTTTCAGTTTCCCTAATATCCATAATACGAAAGTGAAATGATATTGATAACATTAATTATTCATGCTAGATGACATAATCGTCGCAAAACTCCAAATTTCAAATTGAAACAATCTATACAATATGTTGAATAACTAGAATGTCTTGGAACTACATGCTGCATAACAAGAATTTCTTGGAACTATCTCTTGTAAAAATTCTTTCAAAAATAAAATCAGGAAAAATCTTATAAACATGGTTCCCTACAAGATAAACGAGTTCAGTGGATCACTAAGTGATTAGCTCGCTGACAATCAGTGCTATTTTAACTCATATTCGTTGTTGTGTTCTATATACACATGTATGTCTTATTTTTTTATTATAGTGACTAACTTATGTAACATTATATTCTGTTTTGTGACGTTTTCTTTGTTATATATGGCAATGTGTAATATACTTTCATACATTGTATATTTTAAACAAATAAATAAATTATCTATCTATCTATCTATCTATAACAATGTACATTGACGTGGCTGTGCGTTGCATTAGAAGTCTTGTTATATTAAATGGAAAGAATGCATTAGATCTTAGGTTCATTAAATGCTAGCAAAACTCATGGAGGTGAACACTCGGAACTATAGTATGTGGGTTTGTAAGATTCTTTGTCTAGCAGCACCCTATTGAGACTGTATTTTCATCCCAGAGATTCCTGGAACTATAGGTTACATAACTAGAATGTCTCGGAACTATATGCTAAATAACAAGAATGTCCTGGAACTATATGTTGCATAACTAGAGCTGATAATGATCTGAAAAAATATGTCTCTCTTCTCTTCTCTCTTCTCATCCTAATCCGAAGAATCCAAAATGAAATTTCGGGCCGAATTTTTTTTGTCGTATCCTGAATATTTCTACAGACAAACTATATACGAGTCTACGAACTAATATCACATATCTTGGTGAGGAATCTTTCCTTTGATCTTAACATATACTAACTGACTTCGAACTGAATATCTCATGATATTATCGTGAGAAGGAATGTTCAGGATAATTATAATGAAAGTCTTGGAACTACATGGTTAATGGACGGGCGGAAATCCAATGGGAATAGTTGATTTTTTCTTGAATTTTCGATCATCATTCAATAAAGTACTCAATATATGCTAGATTCTATATATATAACTAATGGCCAGGATAATCATATTGTAATGTCCTGGAACTGCATGGTTGCAAATATAAGGAGATGAACGGATATTTTTTGAATCTTCGATGCCATTCGGAAGAGTACCCTATATATGACCGAAACAAACTATATACAATGAAATCAGAAACGGTCTCTCGGAACTAACCGTTAGATATGTATATTAAACTTTCCAGAAACGAGCAAAGAGAATCACAAAAAAACTAGAAAAATATGAAAATACCACCTCCTCGAATAACTTACAGACGGTATTCACCATAAGATCATCATAGAAAGGGTGTAAGTGTAATCTTGGGAGAAGAGTTTAGATGAACAAATTGTTCCATTATTTATAGTGTTATTTTGTCTTGTTCGATCATATAATGTAATCATAATTCAATAAACAAGAATGATTTGATGATGATCATATGTATGATTTTTCCTATTGCATTTGATTGAGGTAATTTACAGAGTTTTGTAAATGTGGTTCGTGAACAACCTCGAATATCCTGATTAATTGGATGTCCTGTAACGTTCATTCTGAACATTACAACAAAATTGGTTATGAGTTAGATGGATATTATTCAAATCCAATTATTACTCATGAATATTCAAAATTAATAGATTCTGTAGCGCAACCCTGTTTCTGTCCCGATCGTCGCCAACGATATCGAATGTATGTTCTACGACCTACGTAGTTGAATGTCGAGAATGTGATAGAGAGAAATCTTCAGTATGACGTTGTCTCGGAGTGTTTTATTTCGCATTGGGATATTGGATATTTTGCTGTGGTTGGTCGTTCCACTGTGGAGACATTCTTGGTGTTTTTATGAAGATGAGGAGAGAAAAACTAGATGACACTGGTTTTAGCCTTCCTTTTTTCGACTTCTTGCCCGGCTTTCGTCAACAGTAAAAGGTTGTATTGTGATACGAATTAGATATATAGTGCTCAAAATCATGATATTTTGAAATATCAATTATTGCTGGGATTTGGCTGATTTCGTTGACTATTTACTTCCATTTCCTTCATGGGATCTTGCAGAACCAACTTTTCACAACACTGATAGACTCCAGTCGACTTCACGTATTTTTTTTTTTTTGAATGATTGATTGCGTTATTATTTCGACCATCGAGAGATTTCCAGTACTCCGGAGGAGTTGGTCTAGTTAGCATTTTTGGTATCTTGGAGATCCTGATTGCATTATCGTTGGAAATTGAGATATCTTCTCAGTCTTGGGGTATGCCACCATTTTGAATGATATGCTGTAGTCACGTGTAGACGACATTTCCTGCTGACCACGCGGAATTCGATGAATGGCTCCATTATATTCTCCAGAGTCAAATGGAGAGATAAGTACCATTTTCTTGAATCTCCATCGAATCAATTGGGTTGTGCATAATTATCTTTTCCAAAATCTCAAACCATCTGAAATTCACTCATATTCATCCATCTCCATAATCCTATATGAATATAGTATACCTTCTGTCGATTATATCAGATTCACGAAATTTCAACAATTTCGATACAGAACGTTTAACTTATAGTAAATTTTCAATATTATGATGATTATTGACATTCCATGTTGAGTTATCTCTATTTGACAGACATTCAGGTCTCCTTATGTTGAATTAGATTTGTTAAGCGATTTTGCTATTGTAAAAATCTAGATATTCAACAGGTGCCAATCAGTATATTTTGATACTGCTACTTCCTTTGTATATATATATATATATATATGAATTAGAGTCGTCTAATTCTATGGCCTTATCTGTATATGAAGAAAATTGCATTCAGTTGAGCAGTTGATACTTCTGTCCATTGTATAATGAATTTGAGTATAGCTACACTCATCACATTGTTACAGGATCGAATAATTTATTTATTAGTTATGTGGTACATATCAGTTTCTCTTGAAATATCTGGAGAAGAATGATTGTTATGAAGATGTTTCAGACAAAAACTTGAGTATCGTAATATGTACTTCATTCACTGAACATCTCATACAGCTCCTCCCTTCCTACTATCTTAAATCAGGCATATCATCAAGATACTTTTGTGTCTTACGTTCAAGATTTTCTGTGCCAAATTTGGTCGAGCAGAGCCTTTCTGAAAATAAAAACAAATAGCAATCAAGAGATCCTGCCTAGGACATCTTGTATCATTACCTTTATTATTTTGCAGACAATTTCAACGAAGTCGAGCTCTTGTTTACATTTAATTGCTATCCAACCTGAATTATTGCCTCATATTTGGAAAAAAAAGAAACACAAAAAAAGATATTTTCTTGAGTATCCATGTAGATCTAGAGAAGGACTTCGTGATTTAACGGAATTTAATATTTATTCTTGGAAATTTCTGGAAGATAGTTAGCAATTGAGTTGTTCTAAACAATTGCTCACTGCAGTGGATAAGATCTTGCACTAATTTTCTAAGTTTGATCTTCACCACTAACCACTACGAGGCCACCCAACATCTTCAGGTATGTCTCTTGTATTCCCTAAGTGACTTCCAGGACTTCAACAAGTCTTCCAATGAGATGGTTTTCTTTCTTTTTTTCCACAACATCTTCAGGCCTCTTCTTCTTTGATTACCACCTGGTAGTTGTGTTACCAAGTACTACCTACCCTGTACATTATTTTGGACGAAACACCAAGGACCTATTATTGCATTTGGGCATATCGAATCCCGGACGAGGCTGAACTACACCTGCTCGCGGTGGCTGTATGGTAGCCAACCAACCAGATAAGCATACCTATTTCAATATTACCTACTTTTTTTTGGCGACTAATAATCTGAATACTGGACATTGATTCCTATTATGGGGGTACTTAGCTCCATACTTTGACTAAGTTTATAACTACTATATGTGATCTGTTACTACTTTCACTGTTAATATTCTTCAGACTATTCAGGGGCATTGAGAATACGTACTGTCGGAAGAGTGGAATATTTTGATAACTGAGTCGTAGAAGTACTGTTGTTCAGTGTAATTGAGGAATTCAGAGATAAAAATCATTATTACAAGTTCCCAATAGGTAGTCATTCCTGTTATATAACCAATTCACAATATGACAGCTGGTAGCGAAGTCAGGTTAGCTCGACCCATAACTGAGACCGTCCACAATTCGTCTTCTTCTGTTTCTTGGTATATAACCATCTGTTTATCTTAATTTCTTCTTCTTCTCTTTTCACCGTGCCAATAAACACTTTGTCAACTGCAGCACTTCTCTTCTTCACTTCAAGGTACCACTTATCACCACCCAAACCGTCTTCACTGGGCCAGGGCCTAGTAATTGAAATAACTAGTGGTGATAACTAGTAGCCAAATACTACCTTGAGCAAGAAAATTCAGTGTACAGGGTGATACAAATTATTGGTAAACATCTAGAATTTTTTCCCCTTTCTTTCGAGTTGACTCTAGCCGTTTTCCTCAGAATTGTGAATAATTAGATATTCATACAGGGTGGTACTTTGAAACCAGAGGATAAGTTGTATTTCTCTTCTTGTCTCTCTCTCTAGTTTTAATTTTTTTTTCTTCCAGACAGGGATTGTTTACAGGGTTGTTGTTATAATACCCAGTGATTTGTAAATAATCTTATCATTAGAAAAGGTACAACAATTACTTAAGGGAATTATTTATCATCTTTTCTTCCAAGCCGATTGGATTTTCGTCCTCAGTCAGTTTGGGTATCAACCGGTGTTAGGTGACTCATTATTATTTTTTTTTTTCGTTTATTCATTGGGTTGGAGTGGGGGTCAACACGTCCCTGTTGGCTTTTTGTAATTTTATAAATATATTTCATAATCATGGAAGTAAATAGACTTCTTGGAGATGAAATTAATTATGAACTCCAGATTCGTGGTTTTCCAGTGGGAGGCATGGTTAATGACAAGCGAATGGAACTACGTGATATTTTGAGAAGGGAAAGATCAGGGGAAACCCAACCCTCTTCGGTAGTTGACTTGGCACCGTAATATGAACTGACTATTTGCGAGGATAAATTGGATGACTTAGCAGACAACATTTCAAATTTTGATTTAAATAATCGAGTTAATGATTTCAAAAGAATAATACATGTAGGATTTAGGTTGAGTCGCATCAATTGTCAATCGAATACTGAGTTACATCGTTCTAAGCTGTTAGAACTCTGCAATCGAATAAGAGAGGATGTTATTCGAGCCTATGAATCAACGGGAATTAGTCAGGCACACAGTAGCTCAATCATGGACGATCCTATTCCGCTGATCCCAGAAATCGTGTCCCAACCTCGAATTAATAGCAGACCAGTCACTCCGGGACGTTTACTCGAATTGGATGAGCCTGATGCGGAGTTAGAATCAGGCATATGTAAACCAATCCCGCCAATCTAGGTCGCTAACAAATACAAGTTCGGCTATGGGTGGAAGACAAGAATCCTGTGGCCTTTCAAGTATCACTGGCAAGGTCGCTGAACTTCGGAGTGTCTTCGAAGCAGGGATTAGTAAAAACCCGAGTATTCGAGAGTATACTCAATATCCATCAAGATTCTCCTTCACTCTTGATATCATAGACAGAAACGTTCCGGATCGTCCTCAGAATTCTTCAGTAAGATTTCGAGACCCTGGAACATACCCTGACCAGACAGTGCGGTTCGATAACGATACCTCTGGAATCGACTTGTTCAATAGGGCGTGTTATGGTAGTCCTTCGGGTTCTCGAAATCAAACAGGCATTACGGAATCATTCCATGAGAAACCTCGGTTGGATGGTTCAGCTCGGGAAAACACGGTATTCAACCTTCAATCTCGTTGACAACGAATGACTCTTTCCCCTCCCAAACTTGAGAATTATTCCAGAGATTATTCCTATGGTGGACCACAATTCTCCAACAGGGTTGAAAACTCGTATTCGTTCGATGTGGCGCGATGGCGTTTACAATACGATGGTGTATCCAGTGTGACAGCCTTTCTCGAGCGTATTGAGGAATTGCGGGTGTCCCGTGGTGTCTCAAAGGAGAGACTTCTTCAATCCGCTCCAGAACTTTTCACTAAGGATGCTTTGTTGTGGTATAGAATGGACAAATTTCATTCCTGGGATGAATTAACCTCACAATTGAGATCTGACTTCCAACCTCATGATTACGAGTATTCTTTATGGGAAGAGATTCGTCGTCGCACTCAAGGAGCGCAAGAACGAGTGATAAATTACGTTTCGGTGATGGAAAATCTATTTCGAAAATTGTCATCCCCTCCATCCGAAGATTCTCGAGTTCAAATCATCAGACGCAACTTTCTGCCATATATTCAAAAACTCATAGCAACCCAGTCTATCGAAAACATGTCTGACTTAATCCGAGTTGCTAGGATGATTGAGGAGACAGAATGTCGGGTTCAACATTTTTGCCCTCCACCCACGATTTCCCGGCATATGATGGAACCGGAACTGGCGTATAGGAAGCCCATCAATGCACTCTTCGTTGTAGATTCCGATCCCATACTCCCATCAAATACAGCGGAATTGTCAGTCGCAGCTGCTGAAACCTTCAACCAACCGACATGTTGGAATTGCAACGACACTGGGCACAGATTTGGGAAGTGTGGAAAACCGAGGCGTTTATTCTGCTTCAAGTGTGGTCGTGGGGAAGTCACTAGCTCTTCTTGTCCCAAATGTTCTCCAAAAAACGGGTATATGCCGCGAAGACAGTAGGTCGGCCGTGTGAGCGGCATACTCCAAATGAAGTCTCCTTGGCCGATAATACCAATACGATCCTGGTAATTTTGAATTATGTTTTGGCTCATGCCAAAGGCGACCAGAGACCATATTTGAAGGTGATGATACATGGTAGAGAATTTTCGGGCTTATTAGACAGTGGGGCCTCTGGAACCATCCTGGGAAGTTCCGGAGGAATGTGTCTAATGTGTGCCATTTGGATACGTCCGACCGTAAGATTCGCACAGTTGCAAACGGTCAGACCTGTGAAAGCTTGGGCCATGTATATCTACCAATTCAGCTCAGGGATCGCTTGCAGGTCATAGACGTTTTGGTCATCCCTTCCTTGCCCCATGGTCTCATACTTGGGATTGACTTTTGGACCCGTATGGGGTTAATCCCGGATCTCCATGCAGGAGAATGGAGTTTCAGGCTCGAAGAACACGTAGACCACATCCAGGTCAGTGGAATTAGTGACCTCGACACACTCACTGATCACCAACGAGGCACTCTCAACAATGTCGTCGAGGAAGCTTTCCGTACAATGGGAACTGGATTAGGTTGTACTCCACTGCTGGAGCATAAAATTCGTACAATTGAACAACGGTATCACCCTATCTCCCCAGCTGTACAGAAAGTAGTCAATGCAGATTTAGACGACATGTTGAAGAAGGATATTGTCGAACCGTCGAACTCTCCATGGGCGTCTCCCATAGTCATGGTCAAGAAGTCCGACGGTAACTGGCGATTCTGCGTGAACTACAAACGGCTCAACTCTGTCAGCATACCGGACGCATATCCGATACCATACGTCAGTGCCATCCTCGACAAATTGCGCGACGCTCGATACCTCTCCACGTTAGACATCAAATCTGCTTATTGGCAAATTCCCGTTGCCAGAATCTCGACCGCTCACTGCTTTCACCGTTCCAAACCGTGGTCTATTTCAGTTTGAACGGATGCCGTTTGGCAGCGGCTGATAGACCGGGTCTTGGGAGCAGACTTAGATACGTTCACGTTTGTATATCTGGACGACGTAATCATCTGCACCCCAACATTTGACAAACATGTCGAAGTCTTGGGAAAGGTATTGAAGTGCATTGGCGAGGCTGGACTGACGTTCCGAATTACGCTACTTGGGATACGTCATTAATGAGTTTGGCCTCCTTGTTGATCCGGAGAAAGTCGAGGCCATTCTCCGTATGCCTACCCCTCGTAGCGTCTCAGAGGTCCGCAGAAGCATCGGACTTGCATCTTGGTATCGGCGATTCATACCGTCCTTTCCCACGGTAATCTGTCCCCTGACACAACTCACCCAGAAAAACCGACCATTTTTATGGGACGAGAAGTGTGTAGAGGCTCTGAATAAGGTCAAGGAAACCTTGGTCTCAGCTCCCATTCTAACTTGTCCCGACTTCGACCAACCTTTCTACGTCGAGACTGATGCTTCAGACTACGGGCTGGGAGCTATTCTATCACAACGTCATCCAGACGGTGATAAAGTCGTGAGATACCTGAGTCGGTCTCTCACTAAGAACGTGCGAAATTACTCGACGACAGAGAAGGAATGCCTCGCTGTTCTTTTCGCTGTGGAGAAACTTCGACCCTATTCGGAAGGAACCAAGTTCACAGTGATAACGGATCATTACAGCCTGAAATGGCTATTTAGTATTAAAGATCCTGTCGAATTGCCAGATGGGCGTTGAGATTACAACAATATGATCGACATCATTCATAGGCATGGGCGAGATCCGTGCGTCCCTGATGCCTTATCAAGAGCTGTCCCATATGTGGATCTCATCGAGTGTTCTGGTGTTGTAACCCCGTCATCGACTGATAACTGGCCCCAGAACATGTTCAAGGGAATCGCAGCTTCTCCCGGAAAGTACCCTTTGTGGCGGATAGAGGAAAACTGTACAAAAAGACGAAAACCCGTTACCCGGAACTGTCAGAGAATGACTGGGTGCTCGTAGTCCCTAAAGAGGATAGGGCTGCTATTATCAAGAATAACCATGACCCCCCAACTTGTGGACATCTGGGTGTCGCGAAGACTGTGGCGCGAATCGGAAAGAGATATTATTGGCCAAAACTACGTGCCGATGTGGCTCGGTATATCAGAAGATGCGACACGTGCTTGGAGACAAAACCAGAGCAGAAAGCTCCCATTGGCCAAATGCTCTCTTCCCAAATCACCATTTCTAGGCCATGGGAAGTAGTGAGCACGGACCTGGTAGGACCGCTACCTCGTACAACCTCTGGATTTTCTTACATCCTAACCATCCTGGACTGTTTCAACAAGTTTATTCTGGCTTACCCTCTCCTAACGGCCACAGCCGCAAACGTCGTGAAAATATTGGAGGATCATGTTATCCTTGTCTTTGGCGCACCTAAAAGGATTCTAGCAGACAATGGGCCCCAGTTTCGAAGTACACACTTTCAGAATGCCATGGCCAAGTACCGGATCCAGATTAGTTTTACTGCAAATTATCATCCACAAGCGAACCCTTTGGAAAGGACACATAGAGTGATGAAAACCATGCTGACAGCCTATGTATCTGAAGATTAAAGACATTGGGATCAGTACTTGGCCAAGGTAACTTCAGCTATGAGATCTTCGAAACATGAGGTCACTGGTTGTACTCCAAAGCTGATAAATTGCGGAAGAGAAATTCAGTTGAATGGTACGGAAACAGACGAGCTCCCTCCCTCAACCGTTACAGACGATGCAACTCGTGCCAGAGCTCTTCAAAGACTTTTCACAGATGTTTCAAAACGATTGAAAGCAGCCTATGAGAAAAATCGTGTGCTATATAATCTGAGACATAGAAATGAGCGATTTGGTCTGAATCAAATAGTATGGAAGCGAAATTACGAATTGTCTGATGCATCAAAACTTATCACCGCAAAGCTTTCAAATAAGTTCAGTGGGCCATTCCGAATAACAAAAATAGTGTCACCATGGTCTTATGAACTAGAGGACGAAAAAGGCAAATCAGTCGGTGTCGGTGATTTTCTTGTATTTTATCCATTTTTGTTCTCTTCTCTTCTCCACGTCTTCCTTCTGGTTATATACACCTCCCCTGAAAGTTTCTTCGATACTTTATTTGTAGGAAGGGTGGAGTTGTTACAGGATCGAATAATTTATTTATTAGTTATGTGCTACATATCAGTTCCTCTTGAAATATCTGGAAAAGAATGATTGTTATGAAGATGATTCAGACAGGAAATTGAGTATCGTAATACGTACTTCATTCACTGAACATCTCATACAGCTCCTCCCTTCCTACTATCTCAAATCAGGCATATCATCAAGATGCATTTGTGTCTTACGTTCAAGATTTTCTGTGCCAAATTTGGTCGAGCAGAGCCTTTCTGAAAATAAAAACAAATAGCTATCAAGAGATCCTACCTGAGATATCTGGTATCATTACCTTTATTATTTTGCAGACAATTTCAACGAAGTCGAGCTCTTGTTTACATCTAATTCTGATTTGGTTGCTATCCAACCTGAATTATTGCCTCATATTTGGAACTTCTGTCAGTTTCAGAGGATTATCCAGGGTTTCCCAAATGAATCTAAGGAATTTACTATAGTTAAATATCTGAGGAATTCAGGAAAATGATGTTCGAAACATAACCTGTTCTTGTCCATTGTCATCAACTTTGTGTCATCATCTTCTGATGTTTGGCAGCTGTCGTTTCTGGTTGTTATCAGGGCAATCACTTCTGGTGGTTATAAAAAAAAGAAACAAAAAAAGATCTTTTCTCGAGTATCCATGTGGATCTAGAGAACGACTTCGGAATTTAATATTTATTCTCGGAAATTTCTGGAAGATAATTAGCAATTGAGTTGTTCTAAACAATTGCTCACTGCAGTGGATAAAATCTTGCACTAATTTCCCAAGTTTGATCTTCACCACTAACCACTACGAGGCCACCCAACATCTTCTTCAGGTATGTCTCTTGATTTCCCTAAAAGACTTCCAGGACTTCAGCAAGTCTTCCAATGATATGGTTTTCTTTCTTTTTTTCCACAACATCTTCAGGCCTCTTCTTCTTTGGTTACCACCTGGTAGTTGTGTTACCAAGTACTACCTACCCTGTACATTATTTTTGAGGAAACACCAAGGACCTATTATTGCATTTGGGCATATCGAATCCCGGACGAGACTAAACTACACCTGCTCGCGGTGGCTGTATGAACCCAGATGAGCATACCTATTTCAGTACTACCTACTTTTTTTTGGTGACTAATAATCTGAATACTGGACATTGATTTCTACCATGGGGGTACTTAGCTCCATACTTTGGTTTATAACTACTATATGTGATCTGTTACTACTTTCACTGTTAATATTCTTCAAACGCATACTTGCACCAAAAACCACGATTGGTAAGTTATGATTTCTCTGTAGTCAAATTATATTCACAAATTTTTTTCTGCTTGATACTAACTCAAGATGGCGTCAACCTTCGATCATTGAACAGACTAGATAAGTAATCCACACCCCTGGCAATACAGTTTGTTTGGAAGCAACATCTATAGTATCTATCTTTGTCTAAACAAGGATAGCAGAACCTGATTCTCCCAGCAACAGTGCCGTGTTATCAGAGGGGGTCGAATTTATTATTAATTCATGATGTAACCAAATTGAAAATCCGTAACAATTTCAGTGGTACTTTTTAGCATTTCTTGGTGGGAAAATGAACATCTTTATACTTCCTTCACATTGTTACGAGAAATTCGAATACATACAATCCTATGGAGATTTTTGTAACTTGCTTGTAATCAATACACTTATTATGACCACGTCACAATATACTTACTATTCAGTATACAGTTGTCTACTTATACTTTATCATAAATAACGTTCAATTTCAATAATGAAAATTTATATCTTTGGCGATCAGTGACAGTGCATGTAAGTATATTTACGATTTCAAAGTTCACTACAAGTAGAAATAATTTTCAAAAAAGTGAAAAACTCGTTTTCAAGGCAAATAGATATGATTGCATATTTGAATGTAATTTTCAAATATGAAGATGAAACTTGTTCATATCATTTCACGATATCGTCAAAAATGAAGGAGGTTTCATCTTGAGCAGAATTCATATATTTTGACGAAAAAAATTGATGTCTGATTATTTCATTTCATGTAGATAGATGAAAATCGATAATGAATATGTGATGACAAGTATTATGACGAAATGTTATATCAACAATAAAATCATGAATCATGTGAAGATGTAGCAAAAAGCAGTGTTTCTTATTTAAAACAGGACTGAAATGAAAAACAACCATGGATAATCACACAAATAATTTGTTGATTTTTGAATAGGATTGTTTTTGTTAACATACTTCTTACTCTAACTTTCGTTGAATCTTTCAATTTATTTGCCTCATGATGAAGTCTTACAGTGAAATATTCGCCAAATTAGTTTGACTACTTCCAAAAACAGTCAACGGTAAATTTCTCATTGTTGTGTGTAGAAGAAGTATACAGATATCCTCATATTTTTTATCAAAATATTAATTGAGTTCATCATTATTCTTAGTGATTTTTCAGCAGCTTCGCATATTTTGATTACAAATAAGGAAGCATTTATCAGTGCTACATATTTCACCACAAGACACTGTCGCAGCTGACCTATGGGTATAATCAATATAATCTAATCAATTCAATTTAAATTCATTTTAATCCATTCTATTTGGGAAAATGCTTCAAAATCTCGAATGATACGAAAATGGTAACTCACCTATGAAATGACGTGTTTTGATCGCCGGTTCAAATTGTCTTTAACACACTTCACAACGTCTCACCATTATATCAAATCACCAAAACAGGAAATAAACTGAGTTTCTGATGAATTCTGAGTACACAAAACTGAACACAAGTTGAATGATATCGATAAATCAAAACGTAAATAATGACAGATACCAAACAAAGCAATAATCGCCGTCGACAATATCAAATTGCGGTGTTGCAACGTTGAGCAAAAAGTATTCACGATACCCATGCTAGTCCTCGAGCCCCCAAGAAAGTGAAATTGCTAAGTCTCAGAATAATGTAGCAATCTTCTATTAATCAGAACTGATTCATAATCGTCATGATTCAAATTTATTATTATATTTGTGCGTTGAACTACATGAATTCATAATGGACTTTAAATATTATGGACTATTCATCACTTTTTGATGATTGGATATGACAACACTGGCGACGATTGGGTACTATTATGATAATTCTGGGAATTCATGTTAGCATCAGAATATTTGTTTTGTGATCCTTCCAGTGGGTTTGTTGTTCGGAGGCGTCAACACATGCCTAGTTCATTGATAAAGTATTTGGTAATCAATTTGATACCTTTGTTTTCGAACCCCGACCCAAGGCTCAAAATAATTGATCTGCAGGTACCGAGGCAGTAACTCCAACTTAACTTTAATTTTGTATTGTGGAGTTTACAGTCCAAAGTTAACTAGGAGTATTCGAAGTCGATGCAATAATTCGAAGTTTATCAATTCCAAAGGGTATAAGACTGGAAACTCTCCAAAGGAGAAGTTAGATTAACAATGTTTTTTTCATGGTTCAATAAGACAATTCTACAGTACTTGATTTTTTTCAATTTCATGATATCCAAATTAACTCAATCACAACTTGAGAGGTTGAATTGGTGAAAATTTTCTGAAATTTATATACATACCGATGGGATGGAGACATATGTATATAAATCTCAAGCTTTCAACTCCTTCACTTATTTCAACAAAATACTAGCTATGAGAACTGTGAAATGAGCAGCAATGCTTTTGGCTCTTAAATCTTGGAACATTTGTTCACCTGTGAAGTGCAGTGCAATCTTTCTGATTGATAACTAAATAATTGTCGGTGGCTCTTGGTGCTTCATAAAAATATTTGTCATCTATTGGTATCTAATAATTACTATATGGATAACAACCATTGTTCATGCGATAGAGAAGCCGAAACAAATGACATGTCAGCGCAAATTGCAACAGAGATATGCGCACTCGCTTATCATTTTATACCAGCGCATGCGCTACCAACCGCTGTCAATTGTATTTCCGAAATTGGACTTCAAAGGCCGTGTTAAAGTGGTCAAAAACACTCAAAAAATAGTTCTATATGATTGTTAACAGTATTCATTGACCAAAATGAAATAAAAAACAAAGGGAATGTATTTTGGCTCCAGGACATGAAAAACTATACAAGTTACGAATCATAATATATTGATTGAAATTCGTACTTGGAACCGCTATATAATTTATTTAATTATGAAAACATTCCGGACTGCAAGCAACAGTCCACCAGTACCCTGTAGTTTTCGACTGGAAGAAACGGAATCCTCAGGTGTTCAAATTCTAAAGGCGTAAAGATGGAATAGCTTCATATAGCATGTTATTAGTCCGCCGGAGAAGGCAAAACCCAGCAAGATACACCTGTGCGACCGAGAAAGACGGCGCGTGGCCCGTCAACGGGCTAGAGAGAGACGGACAGATGGCGACACTGCGTCGGAGAATGCAGCAAATCCTATTTTACCTGCGGCGTCGGTTAGAATGACGCTGACACCTACTAACGCTAGCGCCCGCCGACCGAACTGTCACATTCTCATCGACGGCTATCGCTTTACGGCTAGTGTGATTTCGCCGACAATTGTTCTCGGTAAAGTTGGTTACGTAAACCCGAATGTTGTCAAACAATGATGAAAAAGAGGCGAGGAACTGAAGAATGATCGAGTATAATACGATATAATGGAAATTGTATGGGAATCTTTTTTTGATGCCGAACAGATATAGGTCTTTTGTAACTTGGTCACGCCAATCATTGGTTATTGATTATTGTGTTACTTTTATTTTAGGATTGCTTCGAGAAATCCATTTACGATTAGAATATTGAAAGATCATCATGAAATCATATCCGCAGATCACCATCAAATTAACGTCTTTTAGTCTATTTATTTTCTAGTCATGGAAATACCTACACTAACTCAAAATCTATCTCTTTATTTTATCCTACACTGGATGAGAGAGAAAATCACTAGAAAACTGAATGTCGGAAGTTACTTCATCCACGCCCATCATCAATTTGTCTCTTCATGGTTTTTGTCATCAATTAGGTATTGCTATTTGATTCTCAGAGTGGTCGCTTATTTTGGACTACACTTCATCAGTTCTATGAAAGAATGTTATCACAAAAGTCGTATTATAAAGAAAAGTATGAAATTCACTAACAAAATCAGATGCCGTCTATGTATAAATACTATCTTTAAGTTAATAGAGGAGGTGTTATTTCCATTTTTCTAGATTTTTGGTATTTTCTCTTTTGTCATCAATTAGGTATTGTTATTTTTGATTCTCAGAGAGGTCGCTTATTTTGGACTACACTTCATCAGTTCTATGAAAGAATGTTATCACAAAAGTCGTATTATAGAGAAAAGTATGAAATTCACTAACAAAATCAGATGCCGTCTATGTATAAATACTATCTCTAAGTTAATAGAGGAGGTGGTATTTTCATTTTTCTAGATTATTGGTATTTTCTCTCCTCGTTTCCGAAAATATGAATTGAAAATTTTCAATTCAACCTTCAAATACCTAAAACAGAAATTCTCTATTCTCTATCCTTTCCAAACCAACAACTTCGCCATTCATCAGAAGTTTATAGTTATAATCCAATCCATCAAAAGAGATATAAACCTCCTAAATATTTCCTTCATATCATTATGTGGGTATTATTAATGAATTTTGACAATGCAATTCAATGATTTTAATATTCCTATTTTAATTTTTGAAGTTATTTCATGTTCTGATGTATATACCTATTCTTATAAAACGTAATAAATATATGAAGAAGCCAGATCATTCGAGTTGCTCTGTTTCCTTTACAGTAATATTTCGACATGTATATGTATGGGATATTGAATCAAAGTATGGTTTGGGTTCATGGATATATATTGTGCAAGCCTTATAACTCTGCCCGTCCGAAATAAATTGGTCCTAACACACCCAATGAAAACGAAACAAGGTATGCATTTTACTGAGAGATCAAGGAACTGTCATTAAAATAAATGATTCTTCATCTAATAGGACCGGATTGAAAAATCACATAAGACATTTCTTAAATGAACTATTGTAGTCAAACTACAAAATCAGAAATCGTGATGAAATGGAAGAAGGCGTTACTTTCCATCACTATAGCCAATTATTTTCATGATCGTGTTTTCTTGATAACTACTGCATTGAATCTCAAAAACAAGGGAGCGTTGGTGAGATACGTTGATTACCTTCAAAATGATGTATCACTTGACCCCTTATCCCATTTGAGATTCAAGAGTTGGAGCTCACCTCTCCGAGGGGTTTGGAGTGAAAAAATTGAAAACATGCGCAAATTATTTTCCTCTCGAAATAAAACGATAACTATGGCAAATCGGCCTTGTTTCGAGTCACCCAGTATCTTTACACTGCATAGCATTATTGTTCATTTTTGAAACTGTCCATCAGGCCTCTAACAATAGGAGTTTGGTCGTTGTTCAAAAATATTCTCTGAAAACTCTCCACCTTACATCGACACCAATTAGAAATTTTGAATTATTCCAATTTCCATCGGTGAACAATAATTATTATCTATACAAAGCGCATCATAAAATATCAACGTTTATAGATAATTATTATTGTTCGAAAATGAGAGTATGTATATACTTTTAGAATTTATTAATTGTCAGAAAATCAAATACTTTCTGCAAGTTATTCGAGGAGGTGGTTCATTCATTTTTTAGCTTTTTTGTGGGATTTTCTCTCCTCGTGTCTAGAAACGTCAGAAAAAAAAAATCAGAAAATCAATTCATTCATCCAAGTCTGCAAAAACGTAGAGAGTGGTTCAAAAACAATATTCCTCCATTGATCACCCTTAATATCATTGAATTATCTAACGCATTGATAACTCAAACTCATCATCTTTCCATGTTGAATTATTTAGAAAATTTTCTTGCGTGCAACTATCACTTACCACTCACCATGTGAGCGCAGACTCGATCGTTTCAATCTGTAGACTGGAGCAAAAAAGCTATAGAACATAACTCACCTCGCTGATAATTTTTCAACCACCTATATGGATCAATCCAACCATTTGGAAATGTCTTCACTAAATACATCACTACGCGCACTAACACTAGTCTGAAACAAAGAAGAATGAGAGTTCCAAAATTGTTCATAACTGGAAAACCGAACCGTCATAGGTTTAGATAATAATACATACAGTACAGGGTGATATCTGTGAGTGTGAAAATTCTTGAATAGTTTGAGGTCGTCCTTTTTATTATGTTCTGAGGTCGAACATATGAAGTTCATTGTCTTTTTTCCGAATGGTTTCGAAAACATCAGAATTCATACAGGGTGTATTGGAACAACGCGATTCACTTTCCTAGATTTTCCTGAAAAATCTAGGAAAAAACATATTGCAGTTACATCATGTATGAATCTGTGATGAATATTGATATTGACAAACATATATTCACATATGAAGAAATATTCTCGACTATATCGGAAATGAAAGACAATTTCGCTTGCCTCATTTCATATGTGGTACAGTTTAGTAATATGCTTACAATGTGCTACCACCTCGAACCATGGTAACTGAACACCAAATGTTCACAGAAATTGAAAATACGAAAAAAAATGTTAACAGTGTACAGTGTATACAAATATTTTCTCATGCAAATAGGAAGATCAGTCGTCGACCACTGCATCCGTACTCTTGGAGGCCACCAACAAGACTAAATTTGCGAATTCAAAATGATAATTATAAAAATAATAATCAAAAATTTGGGAAATATAAAAATAAAAAAAAAGAGATTCGTTTCATTTGACACTTCTCACATCGTACATAACTTATCTTCTCCTCAAGGAAGCTCATCAGTAAAAAATCCATTGATAAAATAAAACACATATAATTAGAAGTGGGAGGAATATTGTTTTTTTATGTTACGTCCTTGTTGGACAAGAATGGCATTGATAAATGTAAAGTACATGAATGTATAAGATTGACTGAACTTTGCATGAACCAGAACTATTTTCAAATAAACGGAATTTTTTGGACAACATGAGTAAACTGTAATTGGTAACAATTTATCACCATTCGTTGATAATTTATTCATGAGCAGATTTGAAAAGGATGTTGAGAATGAAGTCATATATTTCCCAAGAGTCTGGATTCGATATTCTCGATTTGAATCGACGAAATTCACTGTAGAAACAGAAATAAGGGCAGATTGCCATTCTTGGATACGTTGGTTATCAGAAATGACAGAAGTGAGTTAGAATTTGATATTTATAGTAAAGAAACTTGTACTCAGACGTTCATACCGAGTGACTCTCAACATTGCATCCAACATAAATATTCCGCTCTGAACTTTTTAGTTCACAGATTGTTATATTTTCCTTCACGTGCAGATATGTATAACACTGAGTTAGATTTCATTGAAAAGATTGCGATCAACAATGGTTATAAGACTGAAGTAGTAGACAATATGTTTAGAAAAACCAAACATGAAATTGATGGAATTAATGAATAAATAATTGAATACACCCGACAGATACCCTATTTTTCAATCAAACCATCACATAAGTATGAAGAGAGGAATAATCAAATCACTTCATGATAGAGCCAAATCCACATCATCGGACCATCAAATTTCCAATACCGAAATAAACCATATCAAAGATGTTCTACAGCTCAACACTTATCCCAGACATTTCATAGATGAAACAGTACACCAAATTGAGAACAGACAGAATACACAACAACCACAAAGACAACCACACTGATAACAAATGTAATCCCATACATTTCCGGAATATCTGAAAAAATTAAACGTTTTGGTGACAAGTTTCGAGTGAAAACAGTGAGAAAATACAGTGAGATCGATTTTGACTCATTCAAAACCGAAAAATGAAGTACAATCATCAAAAAATTGTATTTACAGTAACCTTGTGTTTGTGGAAAATATTATACCGGTGAATTTAGCAGGCCTCTATCAGTGAGGATGGAAGAGCATAAGAACAATATAAAGAAAAGATATACTGACAAATCAGAATTAGCTGAACATATCCTTACTGAAAATGGACAGCATATGGCCAATTGGAGTAATATTAAGATCATAGGAGAAGAAGACAACAACCAAAAACGGAAAATCAAAGAGTCTGCTCGGATTCTCCTGAACGGAGACAATAATATCGCTTCTTTTTCAGTTGATATGAATAGAACTTGGCACCCACTTCTGAAAACTGAATATGAAAATGGAAAATTCAATATCAATTAATAGAAAAGCACCTCATAACCAGAATTCCTCCGCCTGCCAAATTGTCACTTTTCAGTGTCAAAACCAACCAACATTGAAAAATCTTGCGAAGAAAGTCGTTCTAATTGTGTTGAGAACGGGAGCAGATTCGTTCCCGAAACGTCCTCTGAGGTAAGTAGAAGTTTTATTTTTATTAAATATTTCTTAATTTCCAAATTTCTGAAAAACATGGTGTCACTGACGAATAGAGAATTTCTCTTTTAGGTTTCTAAAGGTTTAATTCCAAATGCAGGGACATTTTGGGACAGATCACAAAATCTGTCCTTACTACAAACATAATGAAATAATTTTCATAACTCCTACTTCATTTTTCAGAAACGAGGAGAGGAAATCCCACAAGCAGCTGAAAAATATTTGTGAAATGGCCACTCTTGATTCAACTTCACCCAATAAGAAGTTTGTGAAAATTCCTTTTGACTCTAGAGTCACCAGGAATTTGAATGGTATTTTCAAATCGCAAAGGCTGAATGTAGCTTTTACGATAAAAAATACGATTCATGGTTTATTGCGTGAACCTAAAGACAAAGTCAATGTTGATAAAAAATCAGAGAATATGTCTAACGAATTGCGATGAATTTGACATGAAATATATTGGACAAACTCATGGAAACATAGGAACGAGATGCAAAGAACATTTTGGTCATTTCAGGTACAATCGGTTCGACAGATCAAGTGTTGCCCAACATATTCTTGAGACTAGTCGTCCAATAACTTTAGATGAGAATAAGAACCAATTAATGAACCAAGACCCAGGTCCTATTCCATACACTCGATTATTCAATTTGCTGCCTAATTTGCTGACTAATATTGAATTGTCACGGTTCGCTGAATTGCAACAGTTCAATGAACTATGATATTATTTCAATCAATCTCTATGGTAATTTCTGGATAATATCTCGAAAGATACTAAGGAGTCGCCAATCATTTTCACTTTTCAGGTCTACTGAGGATGGCAACTTAGTTGCCGATAGACGTATAGACTACTTGAATCCGTTCTCATTATGTGTCCATACCAATCATAAGATGAGATAAGATAAATTTTATTAGCCATTTCGGTACAGTGTGTACATATGGTAAGTCATACAGTCCATATATCACATGTAAAGTAAAACCAAGTTGTAGGTCATTGAGTATGAATGAAATAAATTACGATCATATGTATAAATAAAATCAAAACCGATAAGACACGACACAAGATACCTATCAAGAGTTGAAACGATTATCAGTATATATAAAATTATAACATGCGTAAAATTATTGAATTGAAGTTATATTACGGAACAGGTAACAGTTACGATGACAGCACACTACAAGTAACATATTAAAAGTTGAATAATTCACAATAATGGATCATCCAAATATTTCTGATAGGAAAAGTAACTTTTTCCAGTCAGCGAACATTTTGTTGTAGAAGCTCACTGCTTTGTAGAGAGGAGAATTTTTAATTTCGTGGTTTCTTGGTTTGGTATTTTTAGGTGACCACTATGACGTAATGGGGCAGTTGATACTTTATCTCTCATAAATATTGGTTTGCAGCTATCTCGATAGTCTATATCAAAAATTATTCTTACGATACGTTTCTGTCCCATAAATACTCTACCAAAATCTCTACCACATTCCCATGACATTTTATTGAAAGAAATGTGTGAGTTTACCGATGCATAATAAATGCTCAATAAACTCTCCCAGGCTACGCAAGTTTTCATCTGCTCAATTTCAAAGAATGCTGAATTTAGTTTCCTGCATACGTGATTGATCTGTAGATCCCAGTCGAACCTCTCATCTAGAAATGTTCCCAAGAATTTACCATCTCGTGACATGACTATTTCATCAATAGCGTTCATTTCACCAGGGATATTATCCATCCTATTGAAAAATTCCATTGAAACTGACTTTGTTGTATTTAATATCAGTTGATATTATGATTCTGCCGACATTTGTTATTGATACATCTGGATCAAGGCTGATAACTGTAAATGTTGTGTCATCTGCAAACATGGTGATGTGGCAAGCAGTTACGTGTTCAGACAGGTCGCTGACAACACGATTAGTAGGGGTCCTAGGGCTGACCATTGCGGTACTCCTAATTTAACATCACGATCTCTTGACGTAAGAACGTTATTTCTCACGGTCATACTATGTCCATTCATATATGATTTCAACCAAGTCAGTAAATTATTTGGAACAGAGAGCATTTTCAATTCGGATGACACCGTGTCAAATGCTTTTGTCAATTCGAAAAAGAGGCTAATCACATAATTGTTGGAATCTATTTCAGAGTAAACTAAATTGAGGAACTGAAATGATGCTGTTTCCTCAGAATGATTTTTCCATGCTGGTCACCACATATCAAATTGTTAATTTCTAAATAATTCATTATCCTAGCAGTTACTACTTTCTCATACAACTTCGAGAGTGAGCAGAGTAGGGAAATTTGTCTACAGTTGTCTAACTCTGTCTTATTTCCTTTTTCGAACGAGGGAATTACTAGTGCCTTTTTGGGCTCAGTGGTAAAATATCCTTGGTAGGATTGGTTCATTAGGTAGGTAAAGAGATATTTTATCAAATCTATCACATTCTCAATAGTAATTATAGATAATTCATCTATTCCAGATGACTTTTCATCCTTCTTCATATTCAGTCAATCAATTATTTCTGTTTCTGTAATCGGTCCATTTTGGAATGAGTGAATGACATCAACATACACACTGGTGGTACAGTGCAGAGTTAGGTTTTGACCTAAGCGATCAGCCAATGTTGATTCAGCAGCCCTAGAAAAGTGATCAGCAAATGATTCCGCTACCTCATATGGATTTTCAACAATATTGAAGTTGTGCTTCAAAGTGATGGTATCCCCGACACAAGACGATTTATTTTTTTCTAACTCAGAGTTAATAATGATCACGTCTCTTTTGTTTTACTTTGGGCGTTTTTATTTTATTGGAGAAGTATTTGGTTTTTCCTCTTCTGATCACAGATTTGTCTTCCTTTAACATATTTTCATATATTTCTCTATGTTCTGGTTTGACTTCCCCAGAAGTTGTCGTTAATTTGAGAAGATAATTGCCCTCTCAGATAATTTCTTCTGAAATCCAACCGTTCTTAGACTTTTTTGAGAAAGCAGGTTCTATTGGACAGGATACAAGCACCAGTAAAGCGACTTTAGAAAATAGGAGAAAGCTTCGTTTATGGACATGTCGTACAAAGTCGGAAACCAATTGATATCACTTCATCTAGTTCTGAATTCGTTAATGTTACCCCGAATTACTTGTCGTTTCCTAGCTATGACATTGGTGATCAGAAATATTTGATAACAATGGAATATTCGAACAATTTCTATGACCATTAATAAGATTTCGCATATTCATATCGAGGACATATGGGCGTTCTTCACGTAAAATGTATTAATCAGTATTGCCATAGCCACTACGATTTGATATTGCAATATCGTGCATTATTGTTGAGATTTATTGATATTTTTAAATAGATTTTACTCGAAAATGGTTCATCTAATCAACATGAAGTATGAGAACCTTTTTCCTGTAAAAATGTTCAGATATTCATTATCCGAGACTAAATCGTCGAAAAAATTGCATACAAAAAAATTAGGGTGATATTTAGGGTAGCTCCACCCTGTTTTAAATACTCATATATCGAATTTTCAAATCATTCTATCTCCACTGCATTAAGCATGAAAAGTTTAGTTCTTGTACCAAATTCATCACTTTATCTCATGGCGTTACCTATGTTCATTCGAACTTTTCTATCTATTTTCGGTCGTAGAAGTCGCTGTTAAAGTTGCAGGCTGATTATGGGACACCCTGTATATCATCGTTTGTCTGTCTTTCCGGTCTGAGGACTGCTCATTCTTCCCCTGAGTCTTCCTCTACAAATTGCCTCAGTCTCTTCTCTATTATCCTCGTATATGTTTCGAAACTTGATAGATAACAGACAAATTGCCCTGCAGTTTTCACAATTCAGGTGTTCACCTTTTTTATAGATGGGCCAATCAGATTCATTCGCCAGTCTTTTGATATTTCCTTTTTCTGGTTCTATATCGTCATCACCTCCTGCTTTACCTGTTTTTATAGTTCTTATTGCTCACAATGTTTCTCCTCTACAAATAGCTTCAATCTGTATGGTTCCCTCTACTTGATTCCTCTCATATCCGTCGTCAGCGGTTTCATCATTGAATTTCTCTTCAAAAAAACTTTCCATGTCTTCGCTATTTCTTTTGTGTTCGTTTGAATTTGGTTTTGAAATCTTCTTGTTATTCTATTCCGAAATCTTCCCAGGTTTTTTTGTATTCCTGATTGTGATTTTTCATAGTCTTTTCTGTGTGTTGATTTCTGATTTATCTTCATCAGTTCTGGTTTGATGTATTTTTTCCATGCTTGTTTCTTTATTTTTAGTTTATTCACTTTCACCTTTTCGTACTCTTTCCTTTCTATTCCTCTCTTCACTGTGCCCTTCAGGCTTGCCGTGACCATTTTGTACTGGGTTGATAGTTCTGGTTATATATGTATACTATAAAGTCTATCATGCTCTTAGCATTTCGTGCCTCCGCCATAAATGTGTATCTATCCCCCATGTCTCACTACCAAAATGTGTTGCCTATCAGCAGTTCACTTGTTTTACAGAATCCTATAATTTTCATATCATTTCTATTTGTTATTGCTTCACTATGAGGTCCCATGCAGCCAAGCCCTCTATGTATATCGTATCCGTAACTTTGGCATTCCAGTCCCCCATTATTTTTATCTTCTCTCGTGTTTCTGCCTATTGTATTTCGAATTTCGCTATAGAATTCTATCACTTTTTCTTCGTCGGTTCCCTTTGTTAGTCCATAAATTTGTATTATCTCTATCTTGCCCTTCAGTTCTATATGTATTGTTATAATTCTGGATGATATTGGCTCATACATTGTTATTCTACTTTCCATATCTTCCTTGACTAATATTCATACTCCTTCTTTCGCTCTTCGTCCTTGCTGAACACCTGGGTAGTACATACTATATTCTTCATTTATACTGATATATACTTCCTATTTTTGTTTGTTTTGCTTAGTCCTATTAGTTTCATGTTCATTTCCTCGATTTCCTCTATGAGTTCCAATTCTTTGCCTATGAGTGATGTTATATCCCATGTATTAACATTATTGTTCATTATTTGTATTAACATTAACATTCATTATTTCTCTGTTCATTATTTTCATCGCTTCCTATTTTCCTTCTCTTCCTCATCTCTGTTTCCATTTTCGTATTGCCTAATCTCATACCCTCCACCTCGTTTTCAGTGATCCTAATATTATTGATACTATCTCTGTTTCCGTTTCGGTCATCATTTCTGTTTTCCGTATTATTTTTAATCCCCACTTTCCCGCCACCATTTGTATTGCCTAAACCTATACCCTGCACTTCGCTTCTCGTAATCCTAATATTATTCTTACTGTTATAACAACTATAATTATCATTATTTCTATTGCCTATATTACTGAACTTAACGTAAGTTTCTTATTTCCTGCTTCTTCTGTTGATCTAGTTTTCTGAGTTCCTTGTTTCTAATATTCTTTTTTCCTTATCACTCCATCACCATTCACTGCCATTCACTGTGATTTTGTTGTATCCTATCTTGACTATTTTTCCTTCTTCTTCTTCTTCTTCCTCGCTTTTTCTTTTAGGATTTGTTGTTTCTCTCTTTCACTTCTTGTGAGGTCTTCTGTTATGAATATTCTATCTTTCGATTTTCTTTCGTTTTGTAGAATTCTTATTTTTTCTTCCTCACTTGCCAGCTCGACAACGAAAGTAGTATTGCCAATTTGCATTGTTCTTCTAATATCAACCATTCTGTTAATTCTAATTGATATTTCTTATCCATCATCTCAGTATACCAGAATTTCGGAGCTAATCTGTCGAGAATATCGCACTATTCTAAGCGATACATTGGGTGTCCCAGTATATTGAAATAACTGCTCATTCCCAAACCACAAATGGACCAGATTGACCACACCTATCCTACATGGCCTTCAAGGCTTCCACTATACTCATCAGGTATCAGAAAAAATGTTCATTATCATGTACTTTCTGTTGCTGATCTCAAAAATTACATAACACACGTAAAGAATTTGATTTCACTATCAGCTCATAACATGAAGAAGTAATTATTAGTTCAGATATAACTGGCAAAGAAGTGACCAGAGTGTACTATATTGTTGATTATGAGTAATCATAATGATTTTATCAGTTTTGATAACAAAAGGCAGGATCCATGTTTCCATCCAGAGAACTTGCGTTGGTTACTCTTTTCAGTCAACTCATGAGGATTGGGATTAATCAACTTCATCAATATATCCTTTATTGTCCGGAGATTTACATCTGATTGACAAAGTCTTGTGAAAATTTAGAGTAAAATAGAGTTTATGTATATAAATAAAAACATTTCACATAACAATCAATGAATACTTCAAACTATATATGAAGATATTGAAAACTTTTAAAATGAGATAAATTTATACAGGGTGTCCTTGAAAGGTCTTTACAAAAAGCTACCACATATTCTTCAGACCAAAACAATTCGATACAAGCAAACTTACCTCAGTAAAAAGTTGCTTAGTTTGGGCGCTAGACGGCTCTGAAGTTGAAATTTTCAAATCGATTTTGCTTCATAACTTTTGAACGGCTCATGAGATTTTTTTCAAATTTGGTACGTTGGCATAGACTCATCGGGCAATGAAACTCATATCATAATCATAATGAATATCATTCCATGGGCGTAGAACTTGATTTTTTCAGTAAATAAACATCTAAAACTCCTACGCCAATGGAAAAAAATTAGTTTCAATATGAAATCTAAATTATTTAACTCATTCACTACAAAAAAGGTACTCTTGACAAAAGTCGATTCCTCTCATGGTTTCGACAAAATTTTAATTTTAGTGATTTAGAGCATAATTAATAATAAAACGATTAACAGATATTTCATAAAAATTGTTCAAAATGTTCACCATTTTCACGTATACAAAGATTTATACGACGCAAAAAGTTGAGATGTACTTTTTGCATAGGTTATTTCTATTGAAAATAAGTAGTACTGGTTTTTTTTTCTGAAGACTATTATTATCTGCTCGAAAACAGTGATATTCACATTTTTGGTTTCCATAGTTTCATCTGTGTTGATTTGTCGAGTTTTATTGACGTTGATTGTTGATATCGGACTTTTCTGATTTATCATGGCCGTACAATACACCAATGAAGAATACACCGATATGTTATTGGTATTCGGATATTGTCAAGGAAATGGTCGAGAGAGTGTGAGGGTGTATTCGGCAAGGTTTCCAAATCGTCGCGTACCAAGCCACCCAACCTTTGCTGCAGTTGAGAGACGTCTTCGGGAGACCGGTCATTTTGCTCCTAGAACTGGTGATTATGGAAGACAGCGTTATGTAAGGATTCCCGAAGTCGAAGTAGAAATTTTAGACCGTATTGAAGAAAATCCAGAATTGAGTACTAGACGGATAAGTAATGAACTAGAAGTTTCTAGGAATGCCGTTCATGAAGTACTAAGAGAACAATTATTATACCCATACCACAAGACGCCAGTTCAAGATTTATTAATCCATGATTCACAAAGTCGTCTGATGTTTTGTAGGTTCATTAATTTGCAAAGAGAAATGAATCTGAACTTTGGAAAGAATATTTTGTTCACTGATGAAGCCTGTTTCACGAGAAGAGGAATAACTAATTTTCATAATGAACACGTTTATGCAATTGAAAATCCTCATTCCATTAAAATAAACCATTTTCAACACGAATTCAAAATCAACGTTTGGGCTGGAATAATAGGAAATTTTATAATTGGTCCTGTCATACTTCCACAAAGATTAACAGGAGACATGTATTTACAACATCTACGAAATACGTTGCCAAATTTGTTGGAAGATTTACCACTCCAACATCGGGTAGATATGTGGTTTATGCACGATGAAGCTCCACCACATTTTTCGGTGGATGTTAGGAATTTTTTAAACCAACAGTACCCAGACAGATGGATAGGTAGAGGTAATGATGCACCCGTGAATTGGCCATCACGTTCTCCAGACTTAACACCGATGGATTATTTTGTATGGGGTTATCTCAAGTCTACGGTTTACAAGACCCCTGTGAATACTGTAGAACAATTATGGCAACGTATCCAACAGGCGACGAATAATCTTACAGGCGATGAAGAAGTTATGCAAAGAGTACATTTCAACTTTTTGCGTCGTATAAATCTTTGTATACGTGAAAATGGTGAACATTTTGAACAATTTTTATGAAATATCTGTTAATCGTTTTATTATTAATTATGCTCTAAATCACTAAAATTAAAATTTTGTCGAAACCATGAGAGGAATCGACTTTTGTCAAGAGTACCTTTTTTGTAGTGAATGAGTTGAATAATTTAGATTTCATATTGAAACTAATTTTTTTCCATTGGCGTAGGAGTTTTAGATGTTTATTTAATGAAAAAATCAAGTTCTACGCCCATGGAATGATATTCATTATGATTATGATATCAGTTTCATTGCCCGATGAGTCTATGCCAACGTACCAAATTTGAAAAAAATCTCATGAGCCGTTCAAAAGTTATGAAGCAAAATCGATTTGAAAATTTCAACTTCAGACCCGTCTAGCGCCCAAACTAAGCAACTTTTTACTGAGGTAAGTTTGCTTGTATCGAATTGTTTTGGTCTGAAGAATATGTGGTAGCTTTCTGAAAAACACCTTTTAAGGACACCCTGTATAACTACAAACATTACACATAAAAATCCATAGTTGAAACACAATTACCTGGTTTACTCCACAATTCCAACATTCAGTCAATCAAGACATACCTTATAGTCTGAAACTATAAGGTATGTATGTGTATGTATATGTATATACATCTTATTGACAGTCTTGTAGAAAAAAATGTTGAATAAATGTATATGAATAAGAACATTTCACATAATGATAATTAATTTATAGTTAAAATATATGTTTTGGAGATATTGAAAAGTTCAACTAGAAGGACTGCACATGATTTGATAGAGAAAATCTTGAACATCGTGAAATACTTCTTCTATGAGAATTTTTTTCACTGATTTTCTGAAAAATCAATGTCAATGATTTTGACACTGGCTGGTAAATGGTTATACAGTTTAGCAGCATTATAAATTATAGAGTTTTTTATCAAACTGGAAGATGGAATTAGGTTGTTATTTTGGCAGGTGGATCCAAGAATGATGATGTCATAAGTTGATTTGTTATTATGTACCAGACATACCGTTTCGAGAATGAACAGAGATGGAATGGTGAGGAATTTCTGCTGTTTGAATGATTCCTTACAAGACATCCGAGGTCCAACTCTGCATGTTGAAACACTGTTCGTTGCAGGTTCCCCAGAAAGTGATTCCATATCTGACATGTGACTCGAATAGGGCATGGTATACTACTTTCGCAGTTGTCAAAACCAATTCGTTTGAAAAACGATGTACAAAACACTGGTGCAGTCACTGATGGTGTTTTGTTTCGTCAAAAACGCTAACGGCATTTTCCGCTATAATGGCCTAATAGTTATGAAACTCCCCAGAAGATAGTGACATTTTTACAGATTTCTGTACAAATAGTTGACGTTTTGAGATTATAATTATGTATTTCCATCTAAAATTGAGAAGTAACCTGAATTACTACTTCTGAATCAACATTTCTATAACACAGATTGTGCAATTATCAATAATACTGATTTTGTTATTTTTGTACCGCCATCTAACAACTAACATATGAGTGATTTTCCGCTATATTGAATAAAATGCTGTTATCAAGTTAGCTGTACGTTAGAGTTCTGGTTGAAGAAATTTGATAGGCAAATAGGCAGAATAGCTCCACCCTTGTTCTGTACATCGTTGTTTGAAACAACATGTAGAGCATAGCACACTGAGGATAGCTTTTAACCACAAATAAGATTTTCAAAATTGAGTTTATTGTGTAAATGATATTATATAAATTATAGATTACTAACAAAGTATGTACGTATGACAAAATAACTTCTGAAATTATGAACTTGATATGTGTTGTAAAAAACATTGTATTATTTTAAATTAGTAATCATGAAATTCTCGTCAGAGACTAGTGCTATCATAGATTTTAATAGACTGTGTACTTATTCAATTTTAATGAGATGCGAAGACTATGTATTATTCCAACAACATCCATTCGATATCCGATACATTACATTACATTGATATACTACATTAATTTTGAGTAAAATATCTCACAAGGGTGGACAGCAATATCAGATTCTAATTACCGAATACCCACAATCGTTTAGAGAGATACAGGATACCCCATATCAGATCTTGTTCTGTGAATCATGATGAAAAATATAATACCTTGTAAGTGATGCATTGAATAAACGGCTATAGATAACATCCTATTTTCTTGATTATGCCCATAATGTCGTTATCTCTTTGACTATCTCGATACGAGCGGTACGGATGAATAACAAACCTTGGTAGGTGGTCATTTT
Organism: Gastrophysa polygoni; assembly: GCA_963576655.1. Taxonomy (NCBI): domain Eukaryota; kingdom Metazoa; phylum Arthropoda; class Insecta; order Coleoptera; family Chrysomelidae; genus Gastrophysa; species Gastrophysa polygoni. The sequence goes on from OY755086.1 coordinate 18,713,735, forward strand.
TGTTCGGCTTGTCCTTGATTAATAACTTTTTATTTGACTTGCCCAGTTGGTATTGATGCACGATTAAATTTGATTTCTTTGAGACAGAGACCGTCGGTTTTTAAAGAAGAAGTTAAGACCGTCAACTCCATTTTTTCAAATGATTTCACCTATTTTGTATCTCAGTATGTTTATTGTACCATATCCTATATCTGAACTCAACAATTATAGAAAAAATTACAATTGATCATATATCATTAATATATTGAAATAATTGTTATATTTCCTATTTTTGTTTTCAGGAACGAGTCTTGAAGAACAAAAACAGGATATAGATAGATAGATAGATTTGAATTTTCAGTTGAATCAGACACGATACATGAAACAAAATTATATACATTAATGCAGAATAAGATATTTCATATTTTATCCAAATCTCGGAATTCATTTTCGGGAATCAGGAAACCAAATGAAACGGAATTTTATCCATAGGCATGCTACTGCTTCAAGGTATAATTATTATAATATACAAGAATAAGAGGCCATGGATTGTGAATTAGTTCACTGATCTAGCCAGCTGGTCATTTTGGCAGTCAATGAGACTATAATAATTACAACATTGTTTATCCAATACCCAACATTACTGTATGTCAACCCCCCTACATAGATCCGTTCTTCAAATTTTTTTCTGTATATACATAAAAAAAGGTCAAAAATGTATCAATCCACAATTCGACTGAAAATTTTGTGCGTTCTATGAAACGCCGATTTTGTTCGATGTGCCCGGACTAATGAATTGATTCTTTATTTTACCATTCCCTAGTCATTCAGGAACCGATTAGACTTTTGAAAAAACGTCTAAATTTTTCATGAGAATATTGACAGACATTATCAGAATGACAATGTTGGATTAATTTGAATGTAGATACTCTAACTGCAGATAAAGGACAACTTGGTGGTTCCAATTTACCCTGCATTGATGTATTCACTGTCATTTATCAATGTTCAATATCAATATTCAGGTGTCCATAACTTTAGAACCGCACTGTATAATCTAAACATACTTGGTAGGTGAAAACCACGTAAATTCCCTATTGGAATGGAATAGAAAAAGAAATATTGCATAGCAAAATTTCGAGGATCTGTCTGGATGGTTTGAAAGAGCAGAAGAGAATAACAAAATACTTGCTTTTCAATGATCCCACATCCAGGTTGACAGATTAAAAAGAAAGATAAATGGATATCTGACAGAAATGGATAGCTAATGATTCAAATCTGGCATTCGAGTTGAATCTCAAATTCAAATCGTATTTCCCAGAGTTTCCAATACAATCATCGACATTAGCAGAGATGACGCCATCTAGTTTAGATCTTGGGGAACCTTAGTGAGGTATTGAAATTGATGCATATTCATCATTTTTACGATTGAAATAAACAATAACATAACACAAATTGAAATAACACAAACAATAACTGTCAAAATGACCACCAATCTCTTCAGTAATGAATCGATTTCCGATGGATATTGATTGACAATCGCTGGCGCTAATTAGAAATTTTAACAATCGGGATCGGGTTTCTCGGTTGAATGTTGATACGGTGGTGAATATGAATGTGATAAGATGGATATTAGTGATGAAATCGAGCAATTTTCAAATATAATGTTCCACAAGGATTATTTGGGCTGACGATGATCCATCTATATCAGCATCATAAATAAGGTCGAAATTGGTCCAATTCATCAATATTCTTCAATTTTTATTTCTTATACTTCTCGAATGGAACTTGCTCAGGTATATATGAATTGACACGCATTTTTTTTGTATTTATTTTTTTGTGTATGGCGGTGATTACGGTGGTCTGTACGAATCGCCTACGCTAGAGCTCATGCGTCATCACGATTCTTGGGGTCTGGGATTATTATTTTTGCTTGCTTGATAGACTTGCTATTTTATTTTTTTCAAGGTGAGGTTCAAGTTTCTGTGGAAAATAGTCCCAATAGCTACAATGATCTATCTATTCTTGCAAGCCATGTGAATATATTATATGAAAAGCATTATATGAATCAAAGCCACATACATGCGCCATATCTTGGATCTGCTGAAATATATTAAATGTTCAAATCTAATTGATTCACAACTCGACTATTATTCCTTCAGATTTACGCCGGACTTTGATCATCATGAATTTTGATTATGAAGCCAGTAACCACAGACACATAGAACAAGAAGCAAGTTGACACAGCATAGTAATGATTGGCAGTGATTTCACGATGACGTAACTGAATAGTAGCCTTTTTGTTAATACGAAACTACGAGTGATAATTGGAATACTTATGAATAATCGAATTAAAGACATTTTCAAATGTACTTTGACAGATGGCATTCGTGCTCAATATTAATTTCCTGCTCTGATTTTTTTGTGATTCCAAGATCATTTATCCAAAGAGAAATCATAAATAATACAATTAATCGAAACTCGTTCATTCATGTATACAAATTAAAAGATATTTCACCCGTCCATTCCGCTACATTGCATTGATTCACAAATTCCCAATAACGAGCATCAAATTTGAATAACATCGTGAACGTGATGAAACCACTGAATCCTAAGAGAATTAAAACCAAACTCATTCCCATATATATAGAATACACACCTTTATCAGCTCGTTCAAGATTATTTCATGGTCGTTTGTCTTGAGACCGTATCTAGAAAAAAAAAACAATCATTTGATTAGTTCTGATAAGATTTCTTTTTAAATTTGAGATCCGACCGATTGCCTTCAAAAGCATAGGACTTTAGAAAAAAATTATCGAGTAATTTTCGACTGGGTACGGTCAGAAAGACTGATGTTTGAGATATACTATCGTAATTAGATAAAGAAGTATCGGTTTTGTATTATTCGATACCAATAATTGGGACTATAAAGATAAGAAATCATGATTGTCAATGTTCCGAGAAAATACCTACTTGATGAGGGTCAATTTCCATGGTAAAATTATGTACACTGCATAATTAAAATCCTCATTTCAACTTATTTCATCGGTCAATGTGTTGTTGCAAAATTTGAGTTGAGGTTGTAACCAAACAGAATTGATTCTCTATAGAAACATGATCATTGTCAGATTTCAAAGTGGAAAATACAAGAGTTCAATTACTTCAATGATCCAAGGATCGCATAGGTACCTATATGTTGTCAACTCTTCTGAATGCTTCAATAAATTATCAAAGTTAATACCACGAGTCCTTCAAATTTTATCGATAATTTTTTCTTTTCCACGAAAACTTGTTTATCGAAGTACAAATGATTTTATCTAAGTCGGTTTGTTTAAATGGTTTTGCCTCAAATGAAAAAGTTTGAGTGACGAAAATGAAAAAAATATGTAATAAAATTTGAGGGATGAGTTGTATTTAGAAAGATTATTTTTTTCATCAATTTGGAAGAAGAAACAATTTAGTTTGATAAATGTTATAACATTTTGGAGAGGTTGAAATTATTTATCTGAAAATGTACAGTTATTAAAAACACTGTTTTTGTATATTTGGCCAATAGGAACAGCTGTCTCTTTCAGCTCATGGGTGGATATTATATTGGTTGATGATGTTGAGGCATTTGATGTAGTGGCAACTGATGTGTTCGTGCTTACTTTTCCAATGATATTTTTATGGTGTTCTGGTGTTCAATATTTAAATATGGCTTTGGCGAAGATGCTGTGACGTGACCTGTTATTTTGATAGCTTCTTGTTCCTGTATCCCTTTTTTGAGATGAGGAACCAAAGTTAATCGGCTTGAATGATTAGTTATTTTCCGTCGTTTAGTATCTAATCCACATTTGTCAGCTGATTTCTTCATCTATTTGCTCATTTCATTCTCACCCACTGGTGAATTTTTATACCAAGTAGAATTTTCGCTTCTCCAAAAGAGATTGGGAGTGAGAAATAATCGATTAGTGTTTATATTTTGACCACGTTCAACTATCAACTTGCTATATAATCTTATAGGGCATCGTTCAGGATTCTCTGAGTGAGGTGTCAACCATTTTGTGCCAGTGCAATTTTTATTCCCACTCTGGCAAGTTTTACTAAATATGGGATCATATTCTAATCGTCCAGTTTCCCCACCCGCATTATTGAATTCTTTTCTAAAATAATCTCTCACTTTCTTGAATTCAGTATCTTGAAACGGGTTGAAGCTAATTCTGAATTCAATGTAGTATTTTTCTTGTATTAACTTGGCTGTCACATGCCAAATAGTTTTCAATGTATATTCTTTGTAATCTTCCCCATTAGATTCTTTCATATTGCAAAATGTTCGCAATTTCTTGAATGCTGGTAGTATCTCTAGTTCATAATTTCTTATGTTACAAAACAATTCAAACTGATTCCATATAGATTTTTTTGATTTGATTGTGTTTTGTGGAGTAGAATTTTGTAATAAATTTTCAATATTCTCTTGATTATTCTTTTTTATCTGTGGACAACACGAAAGGGAAACCTATAATGTTCGAGGAACATCGTGTTAGCCAGCGGTGGAAATTTGCACTAAATCGGTTTGAATTAATTTTGAAATGAGATTCAATTCGAAACTACTTTGAGCTATGAATCAACAAACTTGACGAGACGAGTTGAATCAAATTTCCTGCCATCTAGATCGAAGGATAATCTGAATCATTGTGGATGTATTATTGTGATGTGTATGCAACACATATCACATGTGGGATGCTTGTTGCTAGATTCGCGGTGACTATGCCTATAGGTGTCAAGCGATGGTCGGTCGTAAATATAATCCGTGTACCTATATTAGAAAGAATGGAAGAAGATCAGGACTGGAATGGCCTTCAGTCACTCTTATCCCCAATAATCATTCTCTTGAAGTGCGAAATTACTCTTTGTTTCCTCTTCTGTATTTCGTTTTTTCACAAAGTAAAATACAACAATATCCTCTCATGACACACTGAGAAAACGCTAGTTTCATGACAAATAGGTCAGACCGAAATTGACATTTGACAACGTCTGAAATGTGTAAACAACCTGAACCTCAACCTGTTGGTTGTCATGGCTCAGATGCGCAACATCGTTTCTCCGTTTATGATTTTGTCTGTTTTCTATTATGTGACTAAGTAATCTACTGTCGTTCTATCTTGACCACTCCTACGATAGAAAGCATGATTTCTGGAAGTTGCTCCAATAGATAAAGTATAGTATTCATCTCGCGTATAATGACGGCTATGTCCATTATTATATAAATAATATACTATACAAGGTATTGGACAAAGCCAAAACTTTATGAAAAATTAGTCATTATGACAAATTTCCTATCCTTATTTGGATGTTATTATTGCCTTCACAATGACACTTAAAAGTTTCTGTTCAGGGTGGCTCGGAATCTATACAAATGAATCTATCTCACCATAATTGATCAAATCTTGAATGATGAACGTTATTAGATTTGAACTTTGTTAATGAAACTTGTGTAACTAATTCATATCGAACTAGTATCATTAATGACTATATTGGACTTCAAAAATACCTATAAGTAGCGATGACTAACCGATTACTATCAATTACTTTTTAACAAAAAGCATAATCCTATAATTGGACATAACCTAAATTCGTCTTCAGGTAGAGAAGCGTCTAAATACAGTTTCCATTCTCTAATTCTTATAAAAGTTTTCCGCCTATCGTTGAAAGTACCTTCCTGGCAGCAAAAAGGTGTCCGGATCAACACATCATTTGTTACGTTATCTGTTCTCCTTGGCCATGACGATATGATTTTTTCAGCTAAACGAATGAAACGACGAAATTATACAGTGTTGCCAGACAAGCTATTCATGTGGCTATGAAAAATGCTGCTAATTGGTATCATTTTTATGAATAAATTTTGTTCCAATATAGAATGCAATTCAATGCAATCCGAGTGAGTATCTTATAATTTGGAAATAATACTGTTACTGTTACAATGTGTCATTTCTGAAAACTTTTTCAATGTTTTTCTCTTCATAGGTAGTAATCAAGCTTACATACCAGGGAAGTTTTTTGCTGCTCAACGAATATTTGCCTTAGTTCACTACTCAATCTAGTCTGTCAATTCATTTATTTCCTGATGTATTCAGACATTTGATAATTCTATGAATGAAGAACAAACTATTCATGGAGAAACAGAATATTATCCATGTATTCACATTTATTATGATTTTTATATATTTAATTTATATATGAAGGATATACTCATCGAAACTCACAAAAACATCGAGAATTAGGTGGCAGTGAGTTATAGGTATTCGAGGTAATAATAAATTGGTATACGAGTACATAGTTAGTACCTCCCAACAACAAAGTTCGAACCAAAGTTCGAAGGTAGTGCACACTTTTAGGTATTGATATATATTTTCATCAACACATATAGGTACAGAGTGTCTCTCGAAGGTTATCGCTATGGTGCTCTTTGGCAAGAAACGAGAATCTTAGAGTTCACTGTGATTTCGACAGGAAACTGACGTTGGAAGATTGGAATTCTGGCTAAAGAGATTGCTTAGAGTTCTGATACAAAATGCATCATTCTTTCTGAAAAAGGTCTATCACAAAATATAATAACTTACCGATGGTGACCAAAACCATCTAAAGATGGGTCTTGAAGTCACAGAATATGTCATACCAAAATTATAAAAATCGCTGACAGCCTTCTCTATTTATAATCAATGTTTTTTCAGATAAACTTTCCCGTCCTATGCAGACTAACCAGACAATTCTTGGTATAGGTCATAATGTCCCTGCCTTTTGGAGACACCCTGCTTAGTTTGCTTCGAGGGGCACTAATCCTTCGGGTAAGTCCGAAAAAAGGGGCGGTTGTGGCAACGTTGCGGCTGCGAGATGAAGGCCATTGGGCACTGTCGAGACGCTGGCGCCGACGTGTCGCGCTGCTGCATACTCAGGTGCACCAGTGGTCGAACGAATTTCCCACGTGAGTGTTTCTGCCACCCACGGACACCGGCTAGTACCGGCTAGAATTGTGTGATTACAAGATTTCGAAAAGATGATTAATATGCTTCAAGAGAACAGAGAAACGAGAATGCTTATCGTTGTCCATGTGTTGTTCAACGCCTTCCTGAACTTTTAAAAGACAGGTTCAAAAATAGGTGGGCGGATCTCATACTCGGATTTCAAACTGTTTAGCTTCATTATGGTGGTGAGGCCAATATTGAACACTTTTGTTTATTTCCCAGATTCGAAACACAATACATGATTTACCTAGATGACCTAATGAACTTCGTACCAACTAAGATCTCGTTCAGACGGTATCAACAGAAAGTTAACAAAACTCGAAAACTAAAAAGGGCAGGTAAAGAAAATATCCATACAGAGTTCAGTGAATTTTCAATAGATCTGAAAAACCTATGCACTAATTTGTAAATATTGAACTGACTGTGTATCAAATACACCAGACAAGAGATCTATCTGTTTCCATTTCAAACTTATATATTATATTCTCGACTGCTTAGGTAGGTAACATATCGAAACTCATAGAAGTGTTTCAACGTGTTGTATACCTGACACAAACTAAAACCATGATAATAAATTATTTGTCTTCAGTAAAGCATAAGGCACTCATGATTTGAAAACAGTCAAAATCAATTTCTTCTTATTATTCTGAAGGACAACAGCAATCAAGTAAGCGCCTATTTTAAATTCAATCTCATGAAGAAAAAACGCCATAAAAAACAATTGAAGGTGAACAAGTGTTATAACTACTATCCCTTTTCATTTTGTACGATTACGTTTATGGTTATGAAATGAATACTGATCAGAAAATTTGAAACGCAAGCTAAGCAACTCATTGTCCATTATCTACTAGCTCAAGGGGTTGAATTCATGATGAACAAAACATCATCTCGATGAGGATCTTGTTAGAGTTAACACTTGCTTATTTATATCTCAATATCATGGAAATCTAGATCTTGGGATATTTTTCTCCAGTGATATGAATCGCAGTCTCAGGTGTACCACAACATAATGAATACAAAAACCAGGAGGACTAGAATATGAGACTTCGGCCAGGGCTAACGAACCTTGAAAATTCTCAAGCCGATTTTTTTTCCTGTTCGAAAATGTCTAAATGAAGTACAGACAATATATAGTTTGCCATTTCGGCTGTCAAATCACCCCAAAGTCCAACCATACTAATATACATTACCATGAATAATCGAAGTTGAAATGCATGAAACTTTATAAAACATGGTGTTTTGTATATGGGAGGGAATAAAGATTTAACAATGTATTGGACCATGAATAGGTATTTCACCCTTGAAAAATTTCTTAAAAATTTTGAAAAATACAGAATATTCTATGGGTTTTTACTTCGTTGGAAACATTCTGTACATTCCACATGATTTATTTATCCTCTATTTTCCCTTTCTTATCATATAGCGATATATGATTGCTACACTGAGTGCTTCAGTGAGCGATTCTCAAGTGCAATTTCTAATTGTCGATATTAATTTATCTAAGGATATAAACGTTGATTTCAATGAAAAACGGAAAATCTCATTCATAACAGTCTGAAGTTAAAAAATTCAGGACCTTTTTCAGCTCAGCTTTTGAGAATATGGCAACCCTGGGTGGAATACTTTGAAAAATACGTAACCCTATCACCCGTGTATAGACCCATTAATAAGGGTTCTACGGAAATAAATTCGTTAAACTGTTAGCTGTACACAGTAGAAAATCGACGGGATATTTGACACCAAAATGACACCCGGCGGTGTCTATATCCATACACACCATTTTTGTGTCGATTTAACAACGTTGGTGCAGTGTTCAATTGACACTGTGATGGTGTGCATGGATATAGACACCGCCGGGTGTCATATTTCACACCGGTAGTTGTTGATATTCGTCTGCGATGGTGTCAATTTGACTTCCGAGAGGTGTAAAAAAACTGTATAAAGAATGTGTTCTTTGTTTCATATATCATTTTATGTGTCAGAATAATTTTGAGGAATCTGTATCCAGTTGCAGTATTGTGAGAAAAAAACATGGAGATTATAAATAAGTATTTATTCTCCAATGATAAACAACGAAAAACATTCCATCTGACAGATGATAATATAATATACAAATTCAAATGAAAGTCAAAACATAAATAACACTTCTCACAACAGTAGAAAATACTATCTGAACAGAACATAAATAAAATATTACGTTTTACATCGGAAAGATGTACAAAAATAAAAGTTGAGCTTTTTCAATTACATCGATATTATAACATTATACTTATCACACTGCACTATTGAATTGATTTGAGGTAAAACAAACTAACCTGTCACCAGAGATATTGGCGATTCACCGACGACGGAAAATTCGAGTATAAATGGGAATCTAATTGGTAATTCAACAGGCGTGTACAGGTCTAGTTAGATAAGGACGCGTACGACCTCCGACTTCAAAGGGCATGTTGGAGGGACTGGATTCACTGTTAACCGGAACCACGAACGACGCGTTAATATGGCGTCTTAGTTTTTATTCGCTCTCTACGGTGTTGTTTCAACCACTTGCGGATTCAATGTTGAACCCTAGCGGTGTCCAATATTGTAAATGTCTTTGGGCAGGTGTTAAACCATATAAAACGGAGTTTTTCAGACTGACCACTGTCAATGGTGTCACAGTTAACACCATTCGGTGAAAAATGTTTGTACTACTCTGAGGTGTAAAAATTTACACCGTCAAATTTTATACTGTGTATGGACAGTATTGATAGCCTTATCAACCTTGGTCGTATTGCACTTCAATATTGAAATTCGTTTTCAAATACCATTGTTATTGTTATAACGACTCATTGTCCAATGAAAATCGAGTTCATCAACCAAACAAGAACCAATTCACTTCGTTGACAACGGAAACAAAGCGCGTGAGTTAATGCAGAGATATGTATAGATGCAAGCGAAGACAAGATCAGACAAGAAAAGAAGTTTCTCTGAGAATCACGTTTTCTCGAATCCATAATATCCAAAATAAGAAATACACGTGCAAAGAATGTCTACGCCTGCTTGACATACTGCCATATGGCATCTGCAGTGTTGCCTAATTATATTTGGTAATGTATCTATACACTAGTTCAGGAGACATTCTGAAAAGCTGGAATTTATATATATATTCAAATAAATCCTGCAGCAATCAATGGAATAGAGTTAATTATAACGAGAAGTTCAAAATGACAATCACACATAAATACACAAATTGTGACAACCATTCATATTCGTAGTGGGTCAGTATATCAAGTATATCAGAAAAATCAAATTCAAAGTCTGTCGACCACGAGAACACATTTAAAAATGTGACCAGTTTCTACACTCGGCCATCTCCAGCCATCAAATGTTTATTTATTCATTTATTTATTTATTTATTTATTTATTTAACAGCGAAGCCAATTTACAAAAACATATATAACAAAGTGTGAAGTATTACAAAATATAATATTGAATGCTTATGAGTAGTTCATACATTACAATTTTACAACATTTAACGAAGTGTGAAATACATAGTATAAATGAATCCTTAAGTTTAATGACTACATTACTAAAAGGAGAAACAAGTCTGGTACTCACAAAAGAAAATGGCAAGGTGAATAAGAGCTTCGGAAGCGCTATAGCCTTTTCAATTGATTTTTTAACACATGAAGTGTCACATTGAAAAAATCCATCTTGTTATGATATTGGTTTCCCAGCTTTAGGAGACGAGGAATCGGACTGTTCATAGCATAATTGGTATGGAAAAAATGTATATGTAAAATATGTAAAAATGTGATTAGTTGAAGTATTTCTGGACAGTTGATCGCATTATTTAATATTTTGAAAAGGAAGCTCAAGTTCATAGAAATTCTCATATCTTCCAATGATTTCAAATTCAATCTGGTTAAGAGCTGACTATACTCATATTCATTTCGTTGAATACCTAAGTGAAAAGCACAATTCCTCGAGAATTTCTTTTGTACATTCTCAATCAATTCGATATTTACATTATAGTATGGGTCCCATATAACCGAACAATATTCAAGAATGGATCTTACGAAAGCACAATATAATTTTTTTTTGTTTTAACTGAAAAATCAGTGGAAATTCTCAACACAAAACCTAGCATTTTGAGACTTCTTGCCACAATTTCTGATATTTGAAGATTAAAATTCATTTCGCTATCAAATTCAACTCCGAGATGTTGAAAATATACCTAAAAGTAGACAATATTCGTGATAGACAATATGAGATGAGATGAGAAATCATCAAAAAAACATCATCGGACATGATTAAATCATAATTATTTATTTATTCATTAATCTTTCGTTTATTTTGCTTGCTTGAGTTATCATCATCTTTGAAAGAAAGCTGAGTTTATTCTAGAATTATAAGATCTTCCGTTCTTCCGTCGTTTATATCCGATTTTTCAAACGGAGTGAAAGAAATCAATTGTAATTCATTGATGTGCTGAATTTTTCATGTGTCCTGTGTCTGAATGGAAAATAATTTATGATTGATCTGCGGTTTGGATAATTACTTAGCATTTGGCAACACCGTGAACAATATGCGGTAACATCACATAGAGAGTTGTGCACACCTGCATTTTTACAATGGGGCTTGGACACCTGAGATTTCAACATTCCGCGATTCCGTTTTGAATTCTTATGACAGCTGGGACTGGGCTCACTGGATCTTAGTACACTCTTATAAACCTTTACTTTTCTATACCTTCTTTCCTTTATTTCGGAACCTAAGGATGAAAAATTGTTTTATTTTGCTCAGCTGTTCCTGGAATTATTGTCAACCCACAGAAAGCCGACGAATGGATTTTTTACATTCAAGAGTGCCTTGGCTGTGTTCGTTCATGAAAAATCAAGGGAATGAATACATATATCCATCGCGTACGCAGAAAGTGAGATGCACACCTTATAGTTTTTCAATCCTATCTAGTACAGTAATGAATGAATCATCTTATGGTCAACTTTAGAGCTGAGTTGAAAAAAATCACCCATCTTTTCAAATTCATCCTATTTTGACATTTTTATATCCGCCTACTTGTGAATCATTCTCAGATACATAATATCAAACATGTAACTACAATGAATTATACAGAGTGTCATTGAAATTACACCAAATTGAAAAATAAAAAAGTTGAACATGAGCATGCGCTTTTCTTCAAAATATTCGGATTTCAAACTGATAACTGGAACTTAATTCTGAAAATGGTCTGTGTTAAACTTGTGTCCATGTATAAACTTTCATTAGAGCAATTTTTATGGTTGCTGATCATAATGTTTCATATTGATTTCTCAATCAAAAATGCAAAAATGCAAAATGCAATTAGCAACTCAGTACAAGTGCACAAAATAGAAATTTCTGTCGCTTTTGCACTGATAACGGAGCAAAAAGCAATACCCATCAGCACTCTAAATAGAGCAAACAGCAACTTTTTGCACGATCGTAGAAAAATTTTTTTTCAAATAGCTTCAAGACGAAAAATATAAAAATTCTCAAACTTGCTTGAGTTCCGTCCATAAAACATCTGCTAATATTAAAAGATAATCATACATTCAGAGAAGAGTAGTATTTATAGGGGTTGGTTGTTGTTTTTCTCAATGGTTTCAATTTTGAAATGATATATCCATTCATGGGGTATCACAACACTCTTGCAGATAGAAAAAAAGGCTGCACACACGAAATGAATTGTTCTGCATTCACGATCCATTCCAATGGCATCCAGTATTCATACACCATTCTCAGTCAGCGGAGGAAAGAATATCAAAATATCAAAAGATTAAATTCATTCTGTACCGTATTTGAACTAATCCTCCCCTTTCAAGAATCACTTGTTCGGAATTTTAGCTTTCCGAGCCCTACCTACACCTACATCTATGAGAATCTTCCAATAAAACGTCAGCGAGTCGATCAACACTCTTCATTCTTCAGGTGTTTTTAGTGGTGTCTAAACATATATACGTAATTAGTGTTCCACTCGAGATCCAATTAAGCATAATTGTCTGAGAGTCAACGAATCATATTTATACCCTACTAATTATAGCAGATTTGGCAGCCAATGTTACAGATGAATTGTCCAAGAAGCGGTCGTCTTGGTTTATGATGTCTTGAAATGTTGGAAATATCTCTTGATATCTCTTTTGTTTTGTCTGTGCGTTATCGAACTACTGAGTATACTTTGATATGAGGCTCTAAATTTTATGCATTGCACTGACTACGTTGTCTTTACTTTCTATTTGGAAATTTTATTATGAGACATCTCACTACTTTAGCCACTTTTGTCGAAAATATTGATAAAATGGGAAAAATGAATGTAGTTTTCGTAGGTTGGAAATTCTGATTGAAAGTGGAAAGTTACAAATCATCAGTCATGTAGACAACTTTTTGTGTCCAGTCATTTCAATTTGTTGAGAATCTATAATGAACTCAGAATTGAGGTGAGAATGGTATGCGTAAAAAAAATAATCGCACATGAAACAGAACGATACCATAACTAAAGCAATAATTATGTGAGCAAAAATTGTACATTGTATTAGAACCTAGAGAAGTCGTAATGAAAAAGAGACATGATAGAAGAAATATGCCTCATATGGGTAGAATAAACATTAAAAATACGAATGAATGGCAAGAAAAAAACGAGAAAAAAAACGAAAGAGACTGAAATGAGCAGACGCAAAAAGCTAACCAATTTCTATACCCAAACGAGTAGAATGAGTGGTATATCAGTGAAGACATCAGCAGCATCAGAGGTATCCAGGTTCTATTGACTGACTGCAAAGGTAACAAACAAATGTATTTTTTAACGTAAACCAATACAAACGATGAACATATCCACATGAATGTATAAACTATGAATTATGAATCAACTTCTTGAAAATAGTACGATCTGCATTATCATGGAGTTTTTTTTTTCAATTTGTATGAAACTCGCAATGTATTGCTGTCATAATTTTTCTTGCTCTTCAAAATCATGTGTTCTTTTATCGCTCCATCGATATCTTTGTATAACGAAAGAATGGTGCTGATGATTTGAATGAATCTGATGTATGTGTAGGCTTTTGTTTTTTTTTCCATTCATCATTCTTAGGTTGCGTCATCAAATGACTGAAAGCTCAACAGCTGCATTCTTATATTATCATCATTTCAGATCAGCGAAAGCTTGAGATTTTGTTACGTAACTGGCGTTTTGTGAAAGAATATTTGAAATGAATTAGTGAAGATATCTCGAGTATTTAATACTTCTGCCTAACTTTCTGGTTGTCAGAAGCTATCGGAATTCAAAAGGCCATCATCACATTTCTCTTTCCTTTCTGCAGAACCAGAAATGAACGTTATCAGCTATCGTGTCACTTCCTCTCATTGTCTATTTACAATTCCAAGTGGTTTCTGGAACATTGAGTTTGAAATTGAAAATGTCACTCGTACCACGACTTGGTGTGGAACATTGAATTTGAAATTAAAACTGTCACTCGAACCACGACTTCTGAATTGATGAATTAGGGCATGGCTACCACTTTTGAGATACTCATCAAAGAATTTTGACCTTTTTGCTTGCAACGTTTTATTTCCAATAATCCTGAACCGAAGTATAATCATTATTTCAATGAAGATATCAAAATCCAGACCTAAAAATTATCTGCTTTTCTTTCCTTCTTTCTTTTATCATTTATTGAAGAAGAAATACAAACACGGAGTTTTGATTATTATTTTGTGCTCTACATCTATAAATCGAAGATCAAAAATATTTCATATGAACTAATTGAATAAATCTAGTCCTCATTAGTCTAGAAATGCGTTTTTATTTTATGTTCCAATCAAATACACCAGTCATTCTACAGTCACTGGTGAATGATTCACTTCCAATAGTTGATTCCTTAGATAAATAAAAGTTACTCACCTATATGAGAGTGTTTGAGCTTGGAGAGAGAACTGAATTCCTCAGTCTGAGACAATCATTAATGATAATAATGACAATGATGATAATAATAATATAATAATGATGATAATGATGATGATAATAATAATGATGAAAATAATAATAATAATAATAAGTCGATAGCTTTCGAAAGGAAAAGGCGGAGTTCAATTTATTTGGAGATGATATCTCTAATAAATTTTTCTTCCGCCGTCATTTTTTACTGACTCATATTTATACTGATATAGTGAGGAGGTGACATGTTTTTTACCCATTGAAGAACTATCATAAAATAATCAGATTTACAAACTTGATGTGAGTACATTGATAATCATCAATTTTCGCGTTATGATCATCATTCCGTATAGTGAGTGCTTATTTATTCACATATCTTCGGGCCAATACGATATTCTTCCATGCATCATGAGAAATAGATATATCTTTCGGGTACTCGAGATGCGGGTATTATTCAACGTTTTAAGAAGAAAAAAATAGGCAACGAGTCCAATCTGATCGAGAGTCATGGGAAGGCATATTTGACATGAAAGGGTGATAGGGAAAATATGAAACCTGTCATTGCATTAAAATGTATCAATTTCGAATTTTGAACATTTTCCAATTTCAGTACTTGATCAAATCGATCAATTTGATCGTTGGCTTTCTCTCGTTTGAAGTTCGCATTCGTTGCTTTCCTCTGTCTCTTTGAAATTTCATCATCATCATTAAGTCATTTGGTTACTATGAAAATTTCAAACTCTCATGGATCATGAAACTTCACTTAATAATCGACCGAAGTACATGAATTCCACACTTAAAAGTCGAATCGAATGAAAATAACAAACAATGCTAGGATATTCAATTGTTGAGACAATTGAAGGTTAGAATGAAACTTATAATTTCAGTTATGAAGTTCTAATCCTGATATGAAGATATTCAGCTAGGATGACCATTCGTACTGGTTTAGTCAGTACAGTCCTGATTTTCAGTACGTTTAATTACTTCTGACATGCACTCAGTACACGAAATGTATCGGTTTGGAAGTAGAGTTATAAAAATTGATCTTCCAACCAGAAGAATGATTAAGAAGTACCAATTAATTGATTCAGGAATATTTTCTTCGTATAATAATGCACCTACCATTCTTTTCTTCATTGGAAAACCTATGTGACAAGTGATTAATTCAAGTTACAGAGTATAAATAATATGAACTTGACGATGAATACAGAATTAGACGAGCACATTCAATTCAATTCAGATGTGACAGCATTCGCCTTCAGCTCTTTCTAAAAATTCCATATTCTTTGGAAATATTGTATTATATTATAGTATATTGTATGTGTATGGTATATGTTATATCATAATGAATAATATAATATGACCAGCGGGGCCATTTTTTTTATTTTTTCCTGGTTTTCAATTCGACGAAAATGGTCACCTTGTCTCTAGGTATACGAAACGGAAAACAGCCGTTCTGACGAGTTCTCAGCCAGAACCAAGTCGAAAACTGCTCGGCAAAAAGAGTGATTTACAAGAGCTAATTGATATTCCAAGTGCGCGACGGTCAGGTACCGGTGGCGCCAGAAAGTCGCCATGAAAACAATACGAGGCACGACGTGACATATAGAATAAATACCTTCCTACCTACCTGTCCCTATATTGCTGCAATGACAATTGCTTTATGTGCCCATTTATGATTTTGTCGTGACAGAGATGACGTAGTGTCTAGCGAGATGCCCTAAATGGTGTAGATTCTCGTAACAACTAGATGATTAAAGATTCAAGGCATTCTTCTTCCTGCCTGGTCTTGCTCATGCCCACTGTACAAATATCTACGCACTTTTCTCAAAATATTTCACATACTGTAGGTATACATTCCAGAGCTGTCTCAAAGCAACGTGCTCAGCTTTCGTGAATGTATTTTGCTTGTAAGCACTTTTGTGCTCGTAAGCACTGTGCTCCCGAGCACTGCTTAGTGTGAGAGTAGTAGTAGTTGTGTGGTGTAATGGTATGTGCTTAGAAAACCCGCTTAGTGCTCAGTGCTTAGAGCATTTCAAGAAAATACGTAGTTCTCAATGAATCAAAGGACGAATTTTGAAATATGTTATGCAAATTGTTACAATTTCCACAAAGTCTTTATTTTTTCTCATTGTGATAAATAAATAAAAACTGGATAGCAATTACACTTGTCGAATTGGTGATGAATACGTAAATTCCAATAAGTATATTTATATATATTTTTTATTTATATATATATATATATATATATATATATATATATATATTTATAGTTATATTTATAGTTATATTTTCTACTTTTCCAATTACTGATAGCCCTCATGAATCATTAAATTCATAATTATACTGATATATACCCTAACCATGATGTATTGGCATTGAATAATATGCAGCTTTGTTGATGTATTAATAGTTTTTTCTGGGTTTAGTGAAATAGCAAGTCCATATTGTGGCACCCGATACGTGTCATGATTTGAACTTTAATTCTGCCTTTTGATAGATACATTCATTGAAATAAATGAATTATTTAATTCTACCTTTGTCAATAAAATCTATCATTATTATCGTTATATATATATATATATATATATATATATATATATATATATACATACATATATGTATATACTAAACATTTTATATAATTCACAAGTTCTTATTATTATACTGGGTGTTCCTCCTGGTACCATTGATCAATATATTGAAAACCATAGATAGGGCGAATTTGAAAATTTGGTGGCTTACTACTGTTGAATAGGGCAATTCGGCAAAAAATTTTCATGGTGCTGGCATTTCCGATTGTACCGGAATTCGATATCAACTTGCTCATTTCAAATGGGTCACCCTATATATTATTTCATTTTTAGATTCTACGAAAAATTCTGGGCAAATTTCAAGTATAATGACCTATACCTTTGATTATATACACCGAAACTCAGTAAAATTTGGCCGATTCGATTTGAATTCAATGTCCATCTATCGGAGAATACCAGAACTATCTAGCAATGTACAGTTCACTCGGATGTGAATTTATTCTTCGAAGCAGGGCCGTATTGAATAATTATACCTAAGATGCTTTGAATGATATTTCAATACAATATTGAGTCGATATACGGAATTGAAGATTTCAGTGTCCAGATTCGATGTGTGCTTTGGCACTCGATTATTCGAATTCAACCACCGTTATCTGAAACCATGCATTAGAATTTTGAAGCGATGTAAAAGAATTTAATCGATTTCAATTTCAAGAAATCTTGTTGTGTATTCTATATTCGATTCTGTAAATAGGTGTTGACTTTCATATGAATTAAGTGAGTATTTTGTGATTAATGGGTAGGAAACTAATCTGGAATGGATGATGCTACATTTGATGAGAAATAATAAAACTAAATGAATATCTGTCACTGAGGAGATCACGAACGTAGGTAGGTGGGTATTACCACGCGGTATCATTGAATAACCGGATTAGGTCAAAGGGTCGACTAGATAGGTACCTATAGGAATGTTCCCGATAAATATTTTAGAATAGTTATGCATACCTGTATGAAGTGAAAAGGAAAAGATCGGTATCATGTACAGGGTTATCCATAAAAGAGGCCCACCCCTATATTTTTGTTTTTGTAGTTTTTGCTGAAACGAAAAATGCAATGTACGGAAGTTGAATGCCGTAATATGAAACATTCTTGAAAGAAAGACCTCATGTCTTAAGAATCAAACAGAAAATATCAGAAAGAGTTTGTAAGAAACGAATTATCAACAACTGGCTGACCAAGGAAAATCCAGTATGCGAGGTGCACCGAAAAGACATATTGAATTTATTAATTAGAGTCAAACTTTTGAGGTTAGTAAATTACAAATATTCAGAAAAAAATATAAAGTTGTCTGACAAAGCAACTTCAAGTTATAAAAAAATTAATGTATTCAATCATACTCGAGTTGTAATTTGTTATTTGATGCCTAAGTTGTATTATATAAGCTGTATTTTGTTGTTTGCACGTATGTTTGTTTGAAATTCACATGCCTGTGATTGTTGTTTACCATTTATATGAATAAAATTGATTTTTCAAAATATTTCATTGTCTGTGAAATACCTGTACAAAAGGAGTCCATAGACTCCTGAAACGAAAATATGATGAATCTATCAAATCGAAGTTTCTATACCGAAAGTCTACATTCAACTGATACAGAACGTCAAAAGTTTCTCGATAGCTGAAAGTTTTTTCGAGTTCGTCACTGAACAGATCTCAATGTCTTTTGGTCCTTTTATATGTTTGTGATATATCTCTTGGTTTGCAAGGTAATTGACAAAATTCAAGTTCATGTATATTCTAAATGTTTTTTTGATACTATTCAAAATTTCTTGTCATTATTGTGAATAATCTTGCGAACCAAGGGAAATATCAAGAACAGTCATGAGTCATGAGGGACCAAAGTTATGTAATTAATGGAAGAATAGAAAAATAGATCGGAACTTTTTCCTCAATAAAACTCAAATAATGTATAACGTCCTGTATGTCAATCAAAATGTTATGTTATATTTTTCATGCATAATGATTTCCTCAGTATACCTACAAAATTTCAGTGATATATCTTCCGAAAATATGGTATATAGAGAAACATTTTGGTATATAGAGACAAGGACACCTTGTATAATATTGGTCTGGTGAAAAACACATATATTAATATTAGCATCTAAACGTGATTTTTTTCATCAATAAACCTATTTCTTCAAAGGAACATACTTTAAATACTCTGGTTTCATGGTAAGGCAAGCGCAAATATCATCTACTGATATTCAATATCAGTGTGCATTTATTGTAATCTAAAACTGTTGCCTAGCAGCGCCACCCGTTCTAGTACTATTACGTATAGTGACCCTACATAGATTTGATGGAGAGAAAATATGAAGGAAGAAGCATTTTCTTGAATGCAAAGAAATACTACTTTGCTTGGCAAATGAAATGCCTCTCTTGAAATTTAATATTTCGTGATCTGTTCGTAACTAATATCGCATTTTTCGGCGAATTTTCAACTAAAATACTGATTTGATTTCAATACTTTTCAATGAATCAGTTCCATGAAAAATACTTCATCAGTTCATACCTATTGGATAATATTTTGAACAGACTCAATAGATTTCAATCAGGGCCTGTGCGCTAACATTATATCAAGAAAAGATTCTTTCAGTAACAGGTTTCTGCATTGAAGATCTCGGACAGAACTCGAAAAAGAATTTAGTTCACCTATTCGTCCATAGGTACCGCCACTTCCTGGACGAAAATTTTGGCTTCATTGCTTTCATATGGGTTGAACCTCTTGTTATTTGAATACTCAAGGCCTATACATAAGTTCAGCCGTTTTCGACAAATTCTAAATGTTATGTCAAAAACGACGTTTGCAGGCCTGACATAACTATCAATTTCTCCTATATGAAATCTTCAATTATTCGATTGGGGTTAGTTTCCTCATGGAAAGAGATCTACTTCAGTGTACCCTGTTGATATTTCGATAATAAAAAAATACAGATTTTTTTTAGTTTTTGTGTTTATAAAAAAAATAAATAAAAAGCGGAATGACATTTCATGTGCTTCTATTGCTAATGCTCACTAAATTTTACGAGATATGTCAAAATGATGTACTACGGAATTGTGTCTCATATAAAGATCCATAAAGAACACATCTCTCCTGATATAGCAGAAAGTGCAAAAGTTGTAACTTTCCCTTGTGTGAATTTCGAGCACAAAGTGTCAGTGGGAACAACGTATTGCATTCCTTGTTGAATAATCTCAAATAAGTATCTTAATTTTTCAGGTTTTCTGTGGGGTTTTCTTTTCTCGTTTCTGAAAAATAAATAAGAAGTTATCAAGAATTATTTCAATATATTTGTAGTGAGGACAGATTTGTGATCAGCCCCAAAATGTCACTGCACTTGAAATTAAACCTTTGGATACCTAGAAGAGTGACAGTGACAACTTATTTTTTGAAAAATTTGGAGAAACAAATATATTTTTAATAAAAAATAAAACTTCTACTCATCCCAGTGGACGTTTCGGGAACGAATCTGCTCCCGTTTTCAACACAATTAGAACACTTCATCCTCGCAAAATTTTTTCAATGTTGAGCTGTTTTGGCACTTGAAAGTGACAATTTGGAAGATGGAGGAATTCGGGTTGCAAGGTGTTTTCAATTTTTCCATTAATTTGCCATTTTCATAATCCCACAGAAAAGCTGAAAAGTTAATGTACCACCCACCACCTCCTCGAATAACTTACAGACAGTATTCAAATAAGTATAAGTAAGTAGGAGAGCATGAATAATCTGATATGGAAAAATATCTACATATATTTCGATATGAAAATGAGGTATGACTATTCAAAACTGATTTGAGGAAATCACAAATGTTCCAGTATACTTATTTTCGGATTCGCCTTACTTATTCTACCTTTTTTTATTTCACAATTCAAGAATTTCAATGTATGATATATTCGCAATCTTGTGTATAAAGAAAAGAAATATTCATATGGAAATTTTTCACATGGATGATAAAATGAAATCCTGCAGAAATATTTTTTCAGTTTCATACCTACTAAATCTTGACCAGCAAGCTTATTGAACTTTCTGACAAAAATATGTTCCATCTCTAAAATACAATCGACATAATCTCTGGAAGTTACCGTTGGTACGGTATATCGGCTTTTTGCAGTATTGTATGCTTTGAGCTTCCAACGAATGGTTTTGTCGTTCACAATATCATTTGAGTTCGTGTATTGAGTGCATATGTCACACGAATGTTGAAGCAAGCACTTGTTCAATAAGTATCTTGCAACACAGACTAAACCATGCTCGTCTGGACTCCTCAAATCACAATAATCGTTTGTAAAAACTCTTAGTGGTGTGTTCTCAGTAGGTTGCACATCACTAGAAGTTTCCGAGGAATTCTGATCCAAATACATAACAATCTCATTCACATCTTCCATCCACATGGAATCTTCGTTTTGGTCGAAATATTTCAAAACAAATATCTTCTTGAATGCACTTGCGAATTGTGTGGGAGTGGGATTCTTAGCATTTTCGCAACAATCTCGTATTTGACTAAAAAAGTTTTCCATACAGTCCATATTCAAATTTCGAGTGAAAAAATACGTGTATCCTCTGTGAATCAATTTTTCCCATAAAAGAAGGACTGACTTTATTGTCATTCTCCATCCATTAATGAACTTCAACAGTTTTGTTACCTCTTGGCCCTTAGAATCGATTACTGTGAGACTTTCGAAGAGACAATCCATTTCTTTGAGGATGTTCATTTGGTTCTCCGTCCCCATGAATGATTGTAAGCTTTCTGAGCTGCTTGAATTCATGACATCAAATAGGTCATTCATCTTCTGGATGAAATCAGCAGTTACAATAGCTTTTTTCGGAATCACATCGAAATCAATATAAGTATGCATTGCCACTGCAGTAGAATGACTGAATAATTGTGTAGCTAATTCAACCTCCCTCTTCTGAGATTTATTTGGATGAATATGGTCAATACTCAACTTGGGGGCCAGTCTGAATCGTTTGATTTTATCATAATCATACATCGACTTCAAATATGATCCTCGGGTCTCACCAGCATCGATTTTGAAAATATAGGAAGAAAAAATATTTCGTGTTGACATCAGTAAACGGGGTGTATCGAATAAATATAAAACTCTCTGATTATCGAGCAGAAAATATGGATTTTTCACGGTTAGTTTCAAAACAGATTTCACTAATTTCTGGAAGTTGGGTCGCTGATTTGAGACAACACCTAAGACATTCAATCCAGCTGCGTTTATCCTACGAACACACCCGAACAAAATATCTCTGAGCTCCTCGGGAGTTGCGGTATCCTCATAAAAGAAATATGCGACGGGTTGCTTCCAGCTGCTTGCTATTCCTCTAGCCATTACCACTAGTGCAGTGCTAGCAATTGATGAAGTGCATTTATCGTGAGAAAATTGCAACCCAGTTATTTTATCTTTGGAAATGTTGTAAAATAGATGTGATTTCAAAGATATCTCATCTAAACACAGAACACAGTCTCTTTCCTTTTCCTTCAGAATACGAACACGAAATTCGGTTATGCGAAAGAGATGATCATTGAAACCAGCATTTACGAACCATTTTCTCGTGAACCGCTCGAGCATAGATTTTGATGGCAGTCCACATATATCTGACATTATTTTGTAAGCTTTCGGTCCAAGGAAATAAACACTCAAAGCAAACTGCTTGAACTCGTCTGTATATCTCGATCCTATTGGTGCTTTGTTGAGCATAGAAAGTTGTACTTGAAGAAATTTGAAGGTTCGTTCTGGATAATTCTCCTCAAAAAACCTCAATACGTCTTCCAAACATGTTACTGATACCATACAGTCTATAGATTCTATTCTCTCCCTCAACAATACTTTCCTCGGTGTCCTCAGTGTTTGGGTAGATTCATCTGGAAAATCAATAAATTATAGTAACTGCTACAAAGAAGAGACGAAATTTATGATTGGCAATCATACTTGATTCAACATCTATTCATACCCAGATCAACAGAAAGCAACGTTTCCGAATATGATCATTGCATTTTCTTACTTTTTTGATGTCCAGTACATATGTATTCAGTCTGGCATCCAATGTTTGCAATTTGCTTGCATCCTAAAATAAATCATAGTTTAAATAATTTATCTAACTATCGATCAACAGTTGAAGTGCATTCAAGATAATTAAATATTGATTAGATTTTTCCACCGTTCTTGGCATCTACGTCATCACCACTTCACGAACTAAGTAAACAGTCGGTATTAAATTGTGAAAAAAATATATCTTCGCAGACGTGAATGAAAATAAAATATTCCATGACTACAACGACACATCAAATGAACTCAATTACTTATAATTACTGAAACATGAATGATTGAATATGCACTAAGTTGCTTGCATTTTTATTTCTCAAAGGCTAAGGAAGATACGAAAAAAAAAATCAAGAGACAAAAGTTTCATTCCATCGATTGGTAATTGTTGTGTTCAACATTACAATTATGTTTTTAGGTGCATGTATGTTTTTATGTTTGTTCATCGTGCATATTCATAATTACCACCCTGTATATTCACAAAATTTCAAAACAAGGTGTCACTATCATCGAAAAATTTCTCTTGAGTTGAAGTTGAAAAGCAGTGATATTTTGGGGTAGATAATTGATAACGTTCTTTTAGAAACGAGGAGAGAAACTCGCAATTACCTACTCCATTTTTGCTCGGTAAATCGGAAATGATATTGAATGTTTTCATCACTACATCAAGAAACTTGACTACAGAAACAACTGAAGTGATAAAAAATAGGGTGATTTCTTATCTGAAGTATCTTTTTCTTCCGGAACTTTTTTATTACACCCCGAATAAGTGTGTTGATAAAATAATTAAATTCTCCACAAATTTTTATGGTAATACTATATCTTTCAATTTGGGCCAAAATGGCTGAGATAATCAGAAACGAACTTCTTTTAATTATAAGTAATTATTATTTTGTTGACTGTAACTACCTTTGGACGAAGTGGAATAACTATGACCCAGTAATAAAGAGGGGATGGCAAACTTCTGGATGCGATTTCGAGCTTCGTTAACAAAACAGTTTTCAGCAAAATGTAAACTGCAAACTCTCAGGCGGCTATGACTTTGTTCCACTGTTATATTGGCATATTTATGTGTTCCAGTGAATCCCAGTGCTTCTTTCCATGCTTGACACCTTCAGAAACAGAATATGAAGCTAAATAGTTGAAATTCATAGATGATTGAAATGATTTGATATTTTTCATCAATTGGGAATGTTTTCTTACCTGTTTTTGTCTGAAGGACACCTGAAGAATGAAAATTCTGTGCCTAGTTTGCTTCTGCAACCTTCCACAACACAATAAGTTACAGACATATCGAACGTTGAATCATAAACCACTCGTATTCATAACACCATTTACAACACGCATATTACGCAGCAACACTCTCTTTACCCACTGCGAATAGTTTGCCTACTGCCAACCTACTGCAGTCTAGACGGAGGCTATGCAAGATCAAATAGATTATTTCAGATCTGCAGGTATACATGTGACGACATCTGACGAAAAGAAGGATCTCCAGTACAGATTAACCGTTAACCTAGCTAATCTTCAGCATAGACAAGTAGGAGCAAAGTCTGATTTTCGTGCGAATAATCTTTAATGAATAAAGTGGCGCCCATGATGAAATAAGACTGGAGTGCGCATTTATATTCAATGCAATGTTAGAAAATTAAACCAAATCTTCTACTAAACTTGCAATAAAACGAAATTGAAACAATATAGACTTTTGTGCATTCAGAGGAATTTGTTATATCTTCGATAGAATGATTCAAATGAGTGGCATCGAAACATTTGATAGACCATGGAATTTGAAACGCAATATAGTTGTTAAATAATGGCGCCATCTTCAGGAAAACTCTCGACTCCTACATCAACTGGGCAAAGCGGATTGGGTGCCGCATCTACCTCTCAGTGGATGGCAGCATACTCAAACACAACTTCCTCCATAGTTGATTACATCTAATAATGAAAGGCTAGCTAGACTGCCCAGTACGTACCAACGTTGCTTAGTGTACCCAGTTCGTATTTCGCCGGAAATTGCAAACTATACGATAAAAATCAGAATATGCGTGAGCACTTATAGCAGCATCTCGGTTCAATTGAAATAGTGTCTTGTCGTTGCTGCATGCTTTACTCATACTGTGTTTTTTACCTATATAGAAATTTGAATTCAGAAAAGGCCATTTATGTGTAGAATATGTGAAATGGTATATTTCACGTAACAAGAGTTGTAAATTGCATATTAAGCACGAAGTGTGAAATGAAATGAATAAAAATTGCTTTTGTATAAATAACCAATAATCACATAAATGGTGTTCACTAAACATCCCCACTTACTGACTTATTTCCAGTTTACTGTACAATACGATATCTATACACCAACCTACATACACACACATCTTCAAAGGATATACAGTAAGTCAAAATGTTTGCTTCATATGTGCATAACAAATTTTATTCGTCATTTGTGAAGAAAATTATAATCCCGATGGAAGATGGTACATTGCGGAAAACTTTTCTGATAATGTCGAAAACAATGGTACTCCACTATTGAGCAAAATTCCTTTTTTTTATCCCTTGTATACCTTTTTATAATTTCGAAATTCGATGATATCAGTGTGGGTTCTCAACAATTCAATAACTTTCATCAATAATGAAATTTTCTGACAAATAGTGATGATAGAAATGTTACCCATACAGCTCAAATTTTCTGATCCTCACTGTATTTGTGTTCGCAGAAAAAGTATAGTACACAACTCGAGTTGTAATGCATTTACGCACTCGTGGAGTAACACCCGCCGCTATGCGGCTACGTGTGTAACTCTCTCCTTTCGTGCGTAACATGCGATTTACAGCTCTTGTTTCGTAATATACTAATTTCCATACAGTCATCTCATAACAGACATGTACGAGAACTGCACCAAAAATATCCATAGCCTGTATCTTAATCATCTCAGGAGGGAAGCGGTCATATAACTGATAATAATATATGGCGCATAACTGATCAAATCAAATCAAATCAAAATATACTTTATTGTCCGAAGGAATGATTCTTATTGACAAAGCATTTATGAATACAAAAAGAATGGTATTTGTATGAGTGCTGATAAAAGCTCAAATCGTCAAAGGAAGGAAGAAAAGAGAATAGGTACATCATAAAAACCAGCACTATCACCGGCGAGAATAGTGATACAACTCAAAAAATGCTCATATCGCTAACTCAAAATTCATCCGTCAGTGTCAGTTTTACTTTCAGTCAAGTCCGCATCCAACATGACAATAACTGTGTCACTTCTGAGTTGCTACAAGAACAACTCATTTCGTGTTGTGACAGTTTTCGTGCAGTAGGCAAGTATAAAATGATATCGAATATCGTCATAAACACAAAAGTGTAATTTTTCTTGAATCAGTTATTAAAAAATTTATTTTTTGTACTGTTTCATTTCCTGACTGAAAGTGTCAGTTTTTTTTATTGTGTCACTTTTCTCGAAGGATTTCTCTCTCAACTTATACTATTGTACTGGTTTATTTCTACTTGTGACACTTTTCTCGACTGAAATTATTCGTATTTCGTTTTCTATGATAATTTTTTATTGATTTAAAGAAGTCACGTAACTTTATAATTGAAGGAAATCAATCATTTGTGGTTGGATAACAATAATAATAATCAATTTCGATTATTGTAGGTTCGTTATGGACCCAAAACAGAGGTAGAATAATTCTGGCAGCAGCTGCAGCCGAAATGGAAAAAGGAGAGAAGTCTCACTTTGAGCAGTTGCAACTGACGAGACCAATATCTGACAGAAGTATTGTTCAAAATATCATGGAGACTGAGGAAAGAGAACAGATTTATGATCGGAAGAATGAAGAAGAAAACGAACAACTGAAAAAAGTTGATATGGAAGTTAAAAAAAAAAACAGTTTTTGACTTCAAGCATACTGTACAGAGTACATGACTCGAAAAAAGCCCCGACAATGAGAATTCACAAACTGAGACCAACAACGACAAAATCCAGGATCTTGGAGAAAATAATACCAAAAAACCGGAGGTCAAGAAAATGGGCCTGAATTACTGGTGAATGATCAGACAATACATTCGAAAGGAAATTGTAATTGTAATTGCAGAATGAGAGTAACTCATTCGTCTGACTTTTTAAATCAATGTCGTACATTCACAATTATACTCTGCTGCAGAGCATTCTATAAATATAAACATCTAATGAATATATTCAACTTGTTCACACATTCAGTCACATTCAACATGTTCCTGAAGAATTGGAATTTATCTTTACAAAGTGCTTTTGTAAAAATATCAGCCACATTTTCGTTTGAAGAAACATGCATCATTTCTATCAGTCCTTCAGCGACGATATCTTTTATGAAATGTACTTTGATATCTATTTGTTTCGATCACTTGCTATTTTCTAAACTTTCGATGGAATGTAAAGTACTTTGATTGTCTATCATTAAAATTGTCTTCAA